>OV121084.1:24676945-25876945 GCA_921293015.1 Phorcus lineatus
TTTGAATTGTTTTATATATAAATAAAACCCAAGCTCTGTCTAATTTTCAGGACTGCAGTCACACTATGCGGCCCAATGACGTTACTGGAGATCGCTATGAAGTTGCTGTCTGTCTGTCTGCCGTCTATGCAGCCTTCCATCAAAAACTCGTCTTTATGGGCAAAGCGCCGGGAGAATCAGTCGAGCGAGCGGACCCGGAAATGGGAAGAAACGATATATCGGGTTCACACCTACTTTGATGAGAGTAGAAGCTCGATTCCAATGAAAATATTTTTGTAATAAATTGTTATTTTGCCGACGATTCTGCAGATCACTTATCTTTGATCTGTTTACATTTGTGGTGATTGATAAGGAGCGTTATTCGAACCAGGGGAGAGACGTGCTGATTACAGGTGAGCTCAATCTCTCAGGTGATAAAGCGGCAAGACAAAGGATCCTCCCCTCTCTCAACCCATCCCCCGATCTAATGTCCCCCCTGGGAGGAAGTGCCTGCTTTAGAAGGCGTTCTAGGCCCTGGATAGAAATGGGTACAACACATCAAGTAAATTACACAGTCGGAGTAAGTGATAGATTTACATAAACGGGCAGGTAACCGCCACATAAAGCCGGGCAAGATAAATCACCGCGTTAAATTTTCTATTTCGTATGCATGAATCGGGAATGGGAGCTCTATTCGGTAATTTGGGCTGTTGTTGATAATTGCAGATGAGATTGCTCCCTGTATAATCTGAACGGAAATGTTTCTTATAATGTGAAAATTCATTTTATAAATTATCTGTTCTTAGTAAGTGACACAAGGTGTTTTGGAGTGAATCACTTTGTTGGATATTGCTGAATGGCATCCGGCATTGATATCTCTCAAACAATCGGGTCCTGCAATTATCAATTATAAAGCTGGCCTTAAACTGACTTTATTTTCAGCAGATAATTGAAATTTGTCTCATGAGAAATAAGCAGTTTATGCTTTTTATCGATGTCTATCTTTTAAAAAATAAATTCATAGAATGAAAAATGTTATTAAAAACTTGAATTTGAATGTTTATCCAATACAGATTGTGTGTTCATAAAAATCCGATCTTCAATGTTTCTCCTACTTCTAATTATAGAATTTTCCTTGTCACATTATGGTGAATTCTTCAGCAATAATTATAATTTTCGTGATGGCATCGAAAAATCTCATCTTAAATTTGTAACTAGTATTCTTCTCATTAAAAAATACTTCTGGGTTATTTACTGTTTTGCCTCGAAATAAATAACGTTTACTTAAGGCTTGCCCTTTAAACAATGTATTCTTTAATTATTTTTATATAATGAACTTTCTTAAAACTAGTTTTACAGCAATAACTCTCCAGCATGAATATTATCTTACAAATATTTTTCTAAATTAAATTCTATTAATATGTTTCAAGATAACTCTAACGCTGATCGTAATTATTTTAATTCATTAACTCCTTGGTGAAAGGAAGTCAGAAGCCCCAGTAGGAATCGGCTTGTGACGACAAAACTAAAGCACTTAGAAAACACCCGAGATAGGTCCGCGGATCCCCCATTCCCCCGAGGACGCTTCCACCCCGATCAATGGGGGCTGTCCGCCTCGCCTCACCTGGGCAGGGTCCCCCGGGACAGGTAATGTCCCCGCGACTAACCAGGACTACCGCAATATAAATACTCAGATAATTAGTTAAAATCTGGCCACACGATCGGTAAACATGACCACATTATTCCACTTCTTCCAATAAATCTGATGGAAAACACTTAAACTCTCCTGATTTATGTTTCCACAATTATTTACCTGAGCCAGGTAAGATAAACACTCAGGTATGATTCATCGGATGAGCGGTAAACTAGTCGTATTCTTAACAGTTTATATCGCAACATATGTCCAATCTGCAACAAAGACAGACTTTAGCGTAACATGTGTCGGTGAAATCGAATCAACGCATGGTTGCACTTGTGTGAAAAATTATTTCTTGACAGGAGGCAGAATAAAACAAAGTATTAGATGCAACACCAGTTTATATTCAAGCTTCGCAGCGAATATGATTGTTACCATGGTAACACTTCTTCATTAATGTCATCGTTGAAATCCGTACGGTAATGATAGCAGCCCGCTGGAGATGGGGTGTGATAGGCGATTTCATATCAGTTGAAACTTATTACTCTCTCTCTCCCGGACGTTAATCAGCGCCGTCAATCAGAATCGCCTTGACGCCACGTGACCGTCAGCGTTGCAAATCTCAAGATTGATGATGCGACGGAGCGTGACGTCAGTGCCCAGCGGAGTGAGACGGAGGCAAGCTGTTGCTGACGAGTCCGCTATCTGTATGTGCACATCTTGCGGGAGACAAGGCGAGGCGTCCCGCTTGATGGATCATAATATCAAATCATGGAGTCGGGGAAACGGCCCGCGGCCATCTTCTTGCCGCAACAAAGCGGGTCTTACGACGGGAACGTGCCCTTTGTGTGACGTAGCCACAGGTGGCACGTGCTCGCCACGCGACTCTCCAGTTGAGGAGGGGTATTCAGTCCCGACAAAGCCGACACACTTCAGTGACGATGTCGTTACATGGCGAAAAGAGAAACAACTAAAGAAAGATCGGGCGGTCAAGTGCTTCTTTATTACCGACAAGCACGAATAACGTTTTCCAGCCGTGTTCTATAGGAAAAAGTCGATTGCAAGATAACCCCACTTCAGAAGTCGGTAACTCCCCCTCTCTAAGTTCTCATTATACTCCCCTTAAACAAAATCGTCTAAGCTTTGCCACACCCATATTTTCTCATTACTTGTCATCTATCCCTCACCAACAACACCCCCACCCCACCAAATATGATTCAAATCACCAATCCTACCACCTTTGCTTCTTACTATCAATCTCCTTGCGACAACATCTTGCCTCCCTCCACAAGAACTACCACCCTTTAAATTCTCCCTCGCCCCCCTCGCCCCCCTCGTCCTCCTCTCCCTTCCTTGACACACCCCCCTCAGTAAAACTCAAATCCGTCTTCTCAGGACCCATCTCTTTCTACCCGGGATGAGAGATATCAACATATCTGTGTGACACTACCTCGCCCACCCATATCTACTTCTCCCGACCCTCCCACTTTTCATAACTCCTCTACCACTGTTCAGCCTCATCGTGTAGCCTCTCTTTTTCTTGTCTTCAGAAGAAGTTGTCTGAATTCTCTATCACCCACCTAACACCCCCTCTTTTTCACAGTCCGTCTTCCCAACCCACGGGCACAAACTCCATTATCAGTGTTCCCAACTTCTCTCACCCAATTCCTTATCAGCCCCCCCCCCCCCCCCCCCTCCCTTCCCCCTTCTTTTCGTTACACGTCTTCTCTACCCACTGACTTGAAGGCGGCATCGTCCCCGTCCACAGCCCCTGGTGAAAGCACTCTATGAACAAGTGGTCCATACACCGAGATATTATCCATATGGCTGCTTCAGGACATTATACAAACCCTACAGACGTTCCTTTGTCTGCAAGAAATTATACCACTTAAATTTGGAATAATTTATGTTTGATTCATTCCTTAATTTTCTAAATGCACGAGCACCATGCCATACATAATTTGATTGAATTAATTTGAATTTGAACAATTACTTTAAGAAAGAATTCTCATCAATAATGTCTTGTCATTTCTTTGTTTATTTTTTTGTAATTTCTCATTTGATAAGCGTTTCTCTAATTGAGCAAAGTTTAATTTGTTCTGTGGCGTTTCATCAAGGTCGTCGTTACTGTTGCATCTCATCACACAGGTTTCTTTTATTCATAACAGACACTGGCAGACAGATGTCGCAGAGTTTAGGAAATATCGATAAAGCAGCATTAAGGAAGATAAAGAACGTAAACTATTAACTACCCAACCATTAGAAACAATCAATAAAAAAACAAGCTTATAAACGTTTTAAATATCGCTCATTACTTCCAGTCAACTGCTGCTGGCATCATACATGTACGTTTTGTAAAATAACCCAGCAGCGTTTTCAGCTACATCTATCAGAGATAGAGAGCATACAGACGCATATAAACCGGAGACGGCCTTTCATCAAGTGCTATCCATACAGCAATCATACCCGGGGATGATGATACGCTCACTGGCTGTCTTTATGAAATAGATTGATTCCTTTGTGTGGACGAGAGATAGACGTCCATCTTCCATTGTTGGCATTATCCGCTACATTTCTATTGGTTGTACGATTGTCAAATCTTTATGCATAATTAAGACGCTTTGGTTTTAGCGTTCATAGCTGAGAGTGGGTGTAATGATCGTCATTAATAACTTACAGATCTACAATTGCTCCGAGTAGGATAAAGAACACCTTACAAAGCGAGCTAGACAAGGGGGGTCCCGGGGGACGAGTTACATACGCGATGACTTTCCCGCAAAGGTACAGGAACACTCGGCAAATCGGCGCGGATAAACGATAATGAAGAATTCTTAATTAAAAGGAAAATGCATTAATGCGTTTCTATCATCAGTAGACAAAAGAGCGAAATCATTAACATTTAAAGATAATTTAATGGATCTCCGTTTCTGTGTTGTTCTCTCTTCAACAGGTAAGCGAGTTGAGTGAAGTGCTTTATCGGTTCGTCACGCTTCCAGCTCGCCCAGTGTTTCTTCAAAGTCGTCAATTGAGTTGGACTGCTGTGAAACCAGTCGATTGAATACACGAGTCCGCAGCTTTATCTACCCGTATATGTGGGTTTCATTTGCGTTTGAATGACAATGAAAATATATAATTAATTCCATGGAAAAAAAACTGGTTATCATTCGTCTTTGAGTGTGATTGAATATGGGAAGTTAGTTTGAAATGAATACGACAAATTTTACAGCTTTTTCAAATTTGGTTAATCTGTAAGATCAATTTTGAAAATTAATTTTTAAAACTTTTATTTTTTAAGATATATTTTATTATTCACATTCAAAAATTGAAATAGGATATTTTGGAAAAGGATTTGTAATGCTGGTCCTGTAATTTCATTATTAAAACAAAATATTTTGCACCTTACTTTCGTTGACCAAATCATATTGGTAAGACCTTGATAGACACGGCAAGAGTTTCAAAGAGCTTTATGAAATATCTTGTACGATATTTTTAATTTCAATAATTAGCATAATTTGATACACTTTTGATCTTGATTGTCGCCAAAATCCTGACAGCTGATTCGTGAAGAAGTTTAATTCCATTTCATCTGAATACACTTAAATCAAGAACGCCTCCCTATGATGTTATCTGTTTACGTCCAAATCAATAAATGCCTGAATTGAATACATTATTCCCCCCGTTCTGAATTAAACGGTTTGCCAACTGTCTCCATAGTGAACAAAGGCACCTATCAATGGCCCCTCATACGTATTCGACCATCTACCATCGCTGTTCGTATCAACAATAAATCTTCCCACTTAACTGTTGGTGTATCACTTTTCATTCGCACCGTAAAAGTCATGGATTGTCATTGTATATCACACAAACGCTCATCAGCCAGGTGAGACGAGGTGTTGCATTGTCACCTGAGCCCCAGGTATATACTTACATCTGCACCTGTCGCCGCCCTTAGAAGGCATCAATGGTGCCAACTTAATTCATCTACCACCTTTCTGAAAGGCTACTCGGTACCATACCTTCTGGCGATGTATTTATGTTTAAAAAATTAATAAAATTGAAACAACTTTGGCCTGTGAGGTGAGTTTTATTGTAACATTTTGTGTGTAGTATTATAAATCGTTCTTTTAACTTTGTGCAGAACTCCAGGTAGGATGGGTACGATACTAACTACTTTGACATCTAGTGGGTATTCTCAAATCCGAAGTTATTCATATTTTCCAAACCAACTATATTTTATAAGGGTGGATACATTGTGCATGTTACTTGATTTGTGATAGAAAGAGTCAGGGTTAATATGAAGTATGAATGGATGGACGGAGGAATAAATGAACTGCTAGATGGAAGGGTTCATGGTTGCATTGTTAGATGAGTGAACGAATGGCATAAACAATAGATTGGATGAGTAAATGAATGAGTGATAGACGTAGAGGTTATTGATGAGTTTATAGTGACTGGATAAATACATGAGATTGTAAATATGGATGGTAGTACACTTGCTATATGAAATCCTCCAAAATACATGATTATCTCAAATGATGTTATACAATTTATAATTCTTTTATACTTTTAACTGTACACACATATCTAAATTATATTGATGATTGATACAAAATTTATTTTGTTTAATATCAGATGATATTTCATAATGCTATTGAGGTATTTTCTGTCGAAACCATAAATTTATCTAAATTGGTATTGATAATTTACAATAAGTAGATATGTCATTTTTTGTTCATTTATTCTTTAAATTTATTATCAAAACACAGCCAATCTGAAATAAAAGATAGATCAAAAGTTTATCGATATTTGTAAGACTAACTGCAAAGACGCCTATTTTCGTTTGCTTAAAAATGCCATGATACTTATTTATTGTGTCGTTGAAATAGTGATAATCATCTTTCTGTTGTTATTATCAACTTAAATCCAATAAGATTTACCGTGAGTTACAGATATTTGTTCTTCTTTCTTTCATTTGATATAAATATAACATTCTCATTTTTTAAGTCGATTACATAACTAACAAAGAAAAAGATAAATAAAACTTACTTTAATTCGAAATCTCTAGTTGTTTGCAGATGCAAACAATTTATAATAAGTTTCAAAGATTTATCTTTAAAAATAACTGTATCATACTTTTTTTTTACAGTATTCATATCAACGCATAATGTATTTTGCATAATCGTTCCAAAATACGATCACCTCATTTCTATATTTATTCTCACTAAAGATGATTGACATTATTTAAAGAGGTTTATCTGTACAAAAAAAGGAATATATTTTTCGATGATCAAGGAAAGAGGCTAACCAAATGAAAATAATTTTATCTAAAATTATAAATCCCTCTATATACAATTAAGAATAAATGAACACCTGAAGAACTCACTGATCAAAATCTACGAATTTGTTATCCAGACCATAGAAGGAAAATTAAAAAGAATTTTTTTAGGCTGGATCATTTTAAAATATCTTGATTTCCTGAAATTACGGAATTTCGGAGCTTGTTTCAATTATATATGATCATTAATCTTTAAAGGTTAGTATCTTCATTAAGGATATTAATGGACTTTGTGTATCTATATGAGATCAATTGAATAAAGTTTATTCTCTTAAATTAAAATTGCCCCCGAAAACTGTCCAAATGTTAACAACCAAATTGATTTTCTTTATTTTCAGAGTTTTGCTGAAACAGGGGACCCATCACCTTGAGAAGCTTTCAGTAAAAATTTTTTTAAATGAATCACCTTATAAGGTTAGGAATATTATATGATATACGATTGTTAGGAGTCAAAAAACTGTCGGGAAGTTTAGACAATCTAGACTTCTTAAGGGTTGAAGACTAAGAATGCTTCTTTCATGTTGGCCCTTATGTCTTTACCCCATGCTTACCCAAACCCAAGTCAAAGACATCTCATAAATCGCTCGAAGGTGAGTCGCTTTTATATATGACATCATCTTTATGTATTTATATTTGGGCTATTAAGATTCTCACCCACGTCAAAGACAAAACGGGTAAGTTTGAACAATTGGAATGACAGAAGATTGGTGATATACGGGCCTATGATATGACTCTATTAGCTGTTCGTGTTTCCTCGTGAGGGAGATTTGACAACACTGTATGTTTCCTCGGGGTCCCCGCCCCTTATCTTATCTCGCATCGCCTTCTCAAAGTCATATAGTCAGCACGTTTTATAGCAGCGGGCTAGTTTGTAGACGAAGTGAAGTTGTGGATGAATCAATAAACGAATGAATGGATACATAATGAATAAATGCTTTAATAGATGGATACAAGAAAAGAAAGATAGAGGATGAAAAGATGTCAGGTATATTGAATTCTATGTTTTCGTTTATTATTGTATATAAAACTATTATAGACATGGACATATGCCTAGAAGAGGGAATGGTTCATTCAAGCGAATAAAATGAAGAAATAAGGTCATTGGAACGGAAGACGTGAATGTGGATGGATGATGTATGAGTGGTTGTATCGAAGATGGATGAATGAGTGGTTGTATCGAAGATGGATGTATGAGTGGTTGTATCGAAGATGGATGAATGAGTGGTTGTATCGAAGATGGATGTATGAGTGGTTGTATCGAAGATGGATGAATGAGTGGTTGTATCGAAGATGGATGTATGAGTGGTTGTATCGAAGATGGACGTATGAGTGATTGTATCGAAGATGGACGTATGAGTGATTGTATCGAAGATGGATGTATGAGTGGTTGTATCGAAGATAGATGTATGAGTGGTTGTATCGAATATAGGTGTATGAGTGGTTGTATCGAAGATAGATGTATTAGTGGTTGTATCGAAGATGGATGTATTAGTGGTTGTATCGAAGATGGATGTATGAGTGGTTGTATCGAATATAGGTGTATGAGTGGTTGTATCGAGGATGGATGTATGAATGGTTGTATCGAATATAAATGTATGAGTGGTTGTATCGAATATGGATGTATGAGTGATTGTATCGAAGAATGATGTATGAGTGGTTGTATCGAATATAGATGTGTGAGTGGTTGTATCGAATATAGGTGTATGAGTGGTTGTATCGAATATAGATGTATGAGTGGTTGTATCGAATATGGATGTATTAGTGGTTGTATCGAAGATGGATGTATTAGTGGTTGTATCGAATATAGATGTATGAGTGGTTGTATCGAATATAAATGTATGAGTGGTTTATCGAATATAGATGTATTAGTGGTTGTATCGAAGATGGATGTATGAGTAGTTGTATCTAATATATTTGTATGAGTGTTTGTATCGAAGATGGATGTATGAGTGTTTGTATCGAAGATGGATGTATGAGTGGTTGTATCGAATATAAATGTATGAGTGGTTGTATCGAATATAAATGTATGAGTGGTTTATCGAATGTAGATGTATTAGTGGTTGTATCGAAGATGGATGTATGAGTAGTTGTATCTAATATATTTGTATGAGTGTTTGTATCGAAGATGGATGTATGAGTGGTTGTATCGAATATGGATGTATGAGTGGTTGTATCGAAGATGGATGTATGAGTGGTTGTATCGAAGATGGATGTATGAGTAGTTGTATCTAATATATTTGTATGAGTGGTTGTATCGAAGATGGATGTATGAGTGGTTGTATCGAAGATAGATGTATGAGTGGTTGTATCGAAGATGGATGTATTAGTGGTTGTATCGAAGATAGATGTATGAGTGGTTGTATCGAAGATGAATGTATGAGTAGTTGTATCGAAGATGGATGTATGAGTAGTTGTATCTAATATATTTGTATGAGTGATTGTATCGAAGATGGATGTATGAGTGGTTGTATCGAATATAAATGTATTAGTGGTTGTATCGAAGATGGACGTATGAATGGTTGTATCGAAGATGGACGTATGAGTGGTTGTATCGAAGATGGATGTACGAGTGGTTGTATCGGATTGATGGAAGGACACAGACCAACGACTCAACCGATGACGTGCAAAAACGGATATATATCTGTTGAAGGAGAAGACGACATTTGTATCTGTACATACATCAGCCGGGGCGAAACCACGGGGGAGTGAGCTTGGTTGAGTCGATTTGCTTTTAATTACGGGGAGATTCTTTACCCACACCGCCTCTCTTTATCAGCGCCATAAATCTATCTAATTACAGTCTTTGTAGCTAGAGACCATCTTTCCGCAAATTTGTGTCAAAATAATCCTCCTTTTAGAGTTATTATGCCTTTCCAACGACACACGGCTTGCCTTCGGGCTGGCGGTATGTAATCGCATAATACCATTTAATGCAGACAAATTAGATCGCTTTTGATTCAGTATTGTCTTGATGATGGCTTCAATTCAGCTAATAAGTCGCTTCTCTCGGGACAAGAGTCGGATGCGCCCACAAATGATCATCACTTCACCGCCCCTTCTCCTCCCCTCTCCCTCCCCCTCCCCCTCCCCTCCTCCCTCTCGGCAAGCGGCTTACCACTCCAGCATCTAGCCCGCCTTGGCTGGTGATTAAAGATACAATTAGGAAGTATTAGGCTGCAGATTACAGTCATTAGTCGCTGTAACAACGGGAAGGAGGAAATAACGGCCGGCCAACAATTATTTATTTGAAAAAGACAAACGCGACTCACATTATGACAAATGTCAAATATGGTCGCTTTAGAAGCCACCTAGCTCCGTCAATAGAAACGTGTGTCTCTTTAGTTGTTGCCATTTACTTTGCGTAACCTTCAGTATACTTATATATATATATATATATATATATATATATATATGTAAGTGCACTGTAGGTCATGCCTGGTTACTCTTAACTGATAACATGGCTGTTTGTACTCGGTCACTGGATAGTCTTGAGTCCTCGCCGATGAATGATAAACGGTCAAGATTGGTCAACAATTCAAGTTAAAAGCTTATGATGAAAAAAATTTAAAAGTAAATACCTCTTGGTACACTTTTATTTCTTAAACATATTTATTGCAAAGATAAAATAATACGTTAGTAAAAACCTGACAACATGATCACGAGATATTGCTCTAAAACATGTTGAATATGAAAAGGGAAAAGTGGATATTAAAAATGCAGGCATCCATTATAAGAAGAATATAAAAAATATAAATGTACCTAGCTGTGCAAACTATACTTGATTTATATTTGATGTAAAAACTCATTTAACAAAGAAACTGTAGCCTTAAATCCAGTAATTTTAGTTTTTATTAGTGACTTATCATCGTCTCGGCTGGCTTTGTGAATGAAGGCTCTGGCAAAGACGATATCCAAACAGTGTGTGTTGCAGGTCTTCTGTGAGAATGAAAATTCATGAAGTCTACTAGTATTTCGATCATATTATAAAATATCACTGTATCAGGTAGAATAAAACAACGCCTTGTTGTCGAGAAGAAAACTCCAAGTTATAAAGTAAAAATGCAATATCATCTGTCGTTTTATTTGAACAAACTGCGGTTAATATTCGAGCAACTGTGTGAATGTAATTGCAGTTCCTCGAAAGTATCAATTCTTTAGAAATAAGTATGCCTCAGCCCCTCAGTCACAAATTACAAAATTGGACGTTACTCTCTGATTCCTATCTTACCGTTTTCAAAAGAATTTAAATTCTTCAGCAATGCATGACCTTCAGTTTACAACAAAACACAATTACCTTCCTTGCTGATTAACCCCTACCCGTCCACATACATGCCATCCTCCCTCAAACTAAACCCCAAATCCCGAATGCACCAAGCGTTTGACGTTACTGCCATTAAACTCTTCCGGATACCACGTGTCTCATTCAGTCTCATACACGTCCTCCAACCACAATTCCCGAATCATACCTGCATTTCATATTCAACGTGTCTTTAACCCTTTCTCAAAGGTCATGACGAATCCCGAAACACCCCGTATATCCTCGACCCAGACTCACAAATCCTCACCCACTCCTTTCATCACCCCGTCACCGCTTGCCTTCTAACTCCATCCCCATTACCCCCCTCCTAAGCAACCTCCTCTTCTCGCACCCCCACCCATCCCTGAGCCTCGTTTCCTCTCTCACAAATCATAAGCGCTCCATCATTAACTGTAAGAAGATCAGTGCGATCATCTTATAACGTGTCAAGATCTTTCCTGTGTCAAGTGTTTGAGTGTTGTGATATGATCACTCACGTCTTGTGTATCATGGTGCATTCAGGATGTCATCCGGGTTCTTAAGTTAGCTGAGCATGTCATTTGAAGACTTCCGGTTTATGGTCAAGATGTCTCTGTGAAGGATGCTCGTAGCCAGCTCTTGATGTTACTCGACTCTTAACTCTTGTGTTGACACACAGACTTATCCATTCTTCTTCCTCCTTACCCACTTGATAAATCTTGTTCAAAATTCTTTACTTAGAGTGACTAAGAGCGCAGTGCCCTTCAGCTAGTTGTTGCAATTAGAAAACAATCCAGACCACGTTGATGAGTCCCATCGCCATCGCCATTTTTATTTTGCACAAGATGTACATCAGAGGGGAATTTCAAAAAAATATGACCCGGTCATATTGCCGACGTACTGTCAATAAGACATTTTGCAAAGAGGAAGGAGACATTCTTTGACTTATATTCTCTTAATCTTACACTATTAACCCTACGTTACTTCAAAGCTTCACTTACGAAAACCGTAGGACATATCGCTCTTATCGTGCTTCTGAATTCATTATCTTATTTCATACCAAATAAATATAGATTTTTAGGTATATATTTCTCATGTAAGTAATATGATAACACAAATACTTCTTTAAACTTTATCAAATGCATAAAAAGATTCTGTGATTCATTTGATAATTAACGGCCGTGGCTTAAAATTTTCTAATTGCGATAACTATGCACTTGAGGTAAGCATCTGGACGTGTTTTGATCGCCACGCCACAACTACGCCCTAGGGTTAGGACACTAAATTCATTCGATAGTTCTACTTCAGAACGGCCAGTTACACAACATCGCTCGGCGACTTCCAGTGCTCCATCTTTCATATGGGAGACACCTAATATAGCGGTATATTTAACATCCGGCGATAGATATGTTCATATGAATACTGGACTGTAACTCCAGGGCAGTTTCTTCCCTCATGGCGGAACATGCGGCCCCAATTCCAATCCCATGACATTTTAGCAGAAAACTATCATTTGAAGCATATAGTCAAAATATAGCAACATGATCGCGAGGAACTTAAGATAGCTGTTTCGGAGATGTCCCTTGTGTAATCGATACATTGTATCGAGATCAGGATGAACTTTAAATCTCTGTATTTTTTATAAGAAATGTCCGTTACAATCTGAGATTCTCGGCTGATTGACAGAACCGATCTACATTTCACACTGAAATCTTCGTACTCCGTTTCTTTACAATATACTGATCGATTTCTCTTCACTTATCGTAAAGCGATGATTATCAAACATGGATTCATATTTAAAAAATGGGACAAACCGATCAGGGCTCGCTTTAACAAAGTTGCCATAGTTTGAGCTGATCATTACTGTATTGCATTGATTATTGATTGATTGATTGATTGTAAAGTCTTCCCTATGGGAAAAAAAACAAAATATGATCGAAGGAGTTTGGGAAGTCGGACCCTGGAGATTCTGTATACCTATGTATTCGACTTGACGAGATATTGCGACTAAAGAACAAACACGATTGAAACAGCACTTTTCATGATATCAGGCAATTTAGTTTTGGACTAAGAGTCGTTTAAAGAGTTAGATGGTATCGGCTCGGAGACGAGTAAGAGATTGGGTAATGGAAGCTGGCACTCCCCGAGAAAACCGAGTCGGTGCTAAGAGGCCGATGACAAGACTGTCAGTTATCTGGGGGTAGCACACGCTAGCGGGAGAGAAGAATGTGTCAACCTTGAGTTAACGTTTTTAAAAATCTAAACGGTTTGTGTCGCCATCAAGATTACCGTCTTGACATGTTCGTAGCGTGTAATGTTTTCTGTTATGTAAATGTCAAAACCATAATCGCTCTCTCTGTCTCACACGGCGTTGGTTTTTCTTCAACACCTCGCTGCAATTATTTCATTTTCTGAAATTAGTGTCTTTTTGAGCGAGGAGGGCCCCAAGGTATCACCGATAAGGAAGACGCTGTTCGGAGTTCTGCTAGGTGGAGATCGGTATTGCATGATACTCACGTGAAGAGGATGCGCTGTCACAGAAAGTGATGCCCTGAGCTGTCAACAACAATTGATATTGTACAGCGTTAAAAGACCTTTTAATCTTTTATGAAAATATTTTATTTCATTTTGAGAAGCGTTCAAGGAATTGCTTGAAGGCTTTCAGTAAAAGAAAAGGGAATTGGGTTTGAATAGCCCAACAAAACATTTAATCTGCTAATAAAAAGAATGCCGGTTAAAATAACGTGAAATTAGAACAGATTTTTTTAATTTATCCAACTAATTAACTTTTAAAATATTTTTGTTTAAAATTTGTGAATGGTTCATCAAACGTCAACCGATCGAAGTATTGTCAATAATCGAAAAGTAATATTTAGGAAGTCTTAAGTTCGATCATTATACACAACCTTGCGAACTTCTAAAGTATTTTTCAGAAAATAATTTAGTTCGGCTTTAGATATATTTTATGTATGTAATCAAATCATACTGCCGATTCTGACTTCGCGCGACATGCGAGGGAAGAAAAAGTTGTGTCTATATGATTGGGTTATTATCTAAACGAAATAACATAGGTCGTACAATTGCTTTATGAAGATATCTCTTTTTTGGGGTATATCAAAGAACTGTTCATTTAGGGCACATTTGTCCATTTTCCGAAGTCACCTGAGAATTATGGAACATGCATCGTATTGATATATGTTGATGCTTTAGCGGGTTATATCTTTCATTTTACATACTAAGTGATGATCGAAATCACAGACAAATGTGACGGATATCATACCTTCTGGGGGATCACCCACGCACACAGAACACGGAAAACATGAGCAGTGTTGTTTAAAGCTAAATCACTGAAGTGACAAAATAGAGGAATGACGAGTAAAAGTATGACAAACACTGAACATACGAAATGCTATTACACCATTTACATCGTCACCGTCATTTCCGGTATCTCGAAAATGTTTCAAGAATAAAATTTTATAGAATCCGAAATTGATGTGTTAATCAATTTGGTCTTGATGGGAACTTTCATTATGGTACGTTACCTCCAAACAGGATGTTGCTTTTCATGTAAAATTTGGCCGATTTGTAGAGAAGGTATGTCTGTCATTTGAAAATTAAAAGGACCGAATCTTCAGAAAACGGGTCCAAATTGCAGAAAACTCTCAACTTTGATATATTCATGTTTAACTATTATTTGATAAGATCAGATGATTCTGGGGTGGAATCTTTGTCTAACCACAAGTACTAGTAACTGCTATTTGTCATCGTTTGGTTCTGTGTACTGTAAAGAGAGGTGTGCTAATGGTTGCGAGGGACATGTGAGACAACTTTCTCGTGTTATCCCTGTTACAGACTTCTTTCTATCTACATACGTATCATCAGAAGTAAAAGATGACGGTTTGCATATAAACATACTTCTTTCATATTCATTCAGGTAATACAGTTAGGATGTAAAAACTTCAGAATTTTCTAGTTGCTCGTGTAAATGACGAATGTAACTTATCAACAGCATCATATTCCACATTTTAACGAGCAATCGCGCCATCATAAAGTCTCTCCGATAATAGCTTATGCAATCAAGAAGAACATAATCTGATTAGAACGCGGCCTACTTATCTTGGAGAGCCAAGAGTAAAACAGAGTGCCGTGACAATATGACAATTAAACAAGAAAACATATATGCGTGCCAGAGAGGAAGATAGAAGGAACTTCATGTATCAATGACAGGACTTTTGGACGCTTCAAAGAATCTTGTGGTAATGGCTTTCTCACTTCCGTCTGTCTGTGTGTCCCGTGTCAGTCGCTTCACGCCCGGTATGATAGCTCTGAATTATTGATATCAGCTATGAATGTGCCGTCTCCGCGATTATCTTCACTAATCTGTCCTCCTCTCCCCTTGAAACCCGATCCCGTCCTTTAGTCAACGTCCTCTTTTGTTTAAGGTCGCCATATTTCTAGATTATCATCTTACACGGGCCAAGGGGAATAATTGCTAGCACTCAACGAGTTATGCTATTCCACGCTCAAGGATCGATTAAATTTCCACATTTTGTTGGCTTGCTGTTCCATAATCCAACACACACACATTTATGAATACAGGACAGAAACGTGAATATCTTATTAAGCGAAAGGTTAATTAATTTCCGGGGAAATAATAGGCTTTTCAGATTGTTTTAGATGAGACAATGTTTAGTTAGCTCTTAGAGAGCTAGGTACAAGATGATATCTGTCTCTCCACTCCGTCTGCAGGTGAAGGTGGTTGGACACGTCAGGTGGGGGGAACTGATCTCGGTGCTAGAAGCCTTAGCAGACAAACGTAAGGTTGAGGGGAACTGATCTTGGTTCTACGGTCTATGAGGCGGGCTGTCGTCGTGAAATCGGGGATGTTAGTCAACATCCACTTTCTTGCAGTTAATGCTAGTACCACTACTAGTGGTATGTAGTTATGCTTGGAGTTTATTAGATAGAACCTGGATGCTAGTCGTACTCTCTATTCTCTATTTACCCTCATCATCTTATCCTTCAAGATGCACACCACCCTACTCCATGCATGTACCCAACTCTTCCAGATCACTTGGTTCTCAAAGAAACACACCACCCCATCCCCACCCTACACATGTCCCGATTTTTCTGACACCACTTTGTGCTAAAAGATACACCCAAGATATATACCGGTTCTCAATTCTTCCACACAACTTTGACATGTATTGAATTCTTCCACACAACAGTATCCTACAAGATACACTTCACCTAACAAAAGAAATTTACCAAATTCTCCCACACCATTTTGCCCTACAAGTTTCAACCCAACACGTGTACCCAATTCTTTCACAACACTTTTTTCCAACAAGATGCAACCCACCCTACCAAACACACGTAACCTATTCCTTAACGCCATAATTCGTTACAAGATGCAATTAACCCTACCAAACACATGTACCCAATTCTTCCTTATTTCCCCACACAACTTTCCCGCCTTACCAAAGATATGTACCAAATTCTCCCACACCACATTTTCTTACAAGATGCACCCCCCCCCCCTGCCCAATACACGTAATCAATTCTTCCACACTATGTTGTCTCAGAAGATGAACCCCAACCTACCCAAGACATGTATCCAATTTTTCAACATTAACTTTTTCCTACAAGATGCACGCCACCCTATCCCATAGAAATACCAAATTCTCCCAAACCACTTTGTCTTCCAAGATGCACCCCAGCCTACCCAAGATGTATATTTGATTCTTCCAAACCCCTTTGTGTTACACGATGCACCCCAGCCTACCAAATACATGTACCCAATTCTCCCAAACCACTTTGTATTACAAGATGCACCCCAATCTACCCAATACATGTACCCATTTCTCCCAAACCACTTTGTCTTACAAGATGCACCCCTGCCTCCCCAGATATGTATTTGATTCTTCCAAACCACTTTGTGTTACACGATGCACCCCAATCTACCCAATACATGTACCCATTTCTTCCAAACCACTTTGTGTCACACGATGCACCCCAGCCTACCTAATAGATGTACTCGATTCTTCCACACCACTTTGTCCTTGTACTAGGAACTCGACACGGAGAATGTACTTGCTCTCGGCTACCCGATATTGCCCCTGCCAATACTGCCCGGGATAAGAAGAGATTTATAGACTCGGGGCCGAATTCTGTTGTTCGTCTCCACTTGGCAATCTCTATTGTTATCGCCTTTTTTCTCTCTGTTGAAGGCGGTGGAGCTCATATTGCAGTGTTGTATTTAATTAAGACTGGGTTGCGATATGTCTTCTTTTCATGGCACTCATTTAGATAATTCCCCGCTTGTCTAAGCCTCGTTTCCCGTATTCCCTCTCAATGCTCGGTATGTTATTAAGCTCATTGAACAGAAGCAGTCTTGGCATTATTAGTTTTATCGGCACCTGAAGACAAGAGAATTTCATTGGATTTAAGTTGCACGATAATATCGTGTCTATTGTTCACAGCTTGTAAAGAGCAATTTGCAGTTTATTGGGAAGAATGTACGTACTCCGGACACCGCCCTCCTTGCTTTAATGAAGGAGAAGTGCACCTGAATTCCCTGCGTGGAGCTTACAGCTTTTATACGTCTATACACTGTGTTAAATTAATCATATTCAGTCAGTGAGTCCTTTGCAATTCTTTATCTTTTGTAGCAATGTCAGTTTTTTGTCTGATTATAAAGTACATGCTGATTTAGTCGTCACAGTTGAATTTATTTTCTGTCGAGAGTTATTGCTTCACACTACGAAAGGGCAATAACTCACTGAGAGCAAATTGTCTTTATAAATGACACAGAGTGAAACTTTTTATAAGATGTAAAAATTACTTTGAAAAAGGCTTTTCTCGAACAGAACAAATATAATTTTTATAAAAAGAGATGTAAAACAAACAGCTTAAATGAATGCAAGAACAACATCAGAAAATGCTTTGCAAAACACAATTTCTAATGGTATTGTTCTCAAAGCCATAAAAATATATATTTCGGATTTTTGCTTTTTCATTACGTTTTGAAAGAGGTGATAAAAACATATATAAATTATATCTTATGGTAAAATAATAAACCTTATGTTGAAAATAACTGAAAAAAGGCTAGAATCTATATGGAAATCAAATGGCGCAGACGTCAAGCAGAGTAGAAACCAGTTATTTCCCGACCTTTCCGTTCTGTGATCGGTGCTTTCCGTAATGTAGAGTGATACCCCTCGTAAAACTTTTTCTTCAAACAATGTTTGTTTTACAAAGACAATTTTATGACTAAAAGCAATTATGAGCGTGTGTGATGCTTTCAAGACCAAATGAGTCAGTTTAGCCCAAGGACACACAGCGAAATGTAATAGCTATTATGTTTATAGAAGAGGACCCAAGGCGACTCGCCGATTCCAACTAGATACCATTCTATTGGATTAAGTCTTCAAGATGGGAACGTAAAGATTGTGATACGTGCTACCGGTGGCGCCTCATCCCGACTTGATCCTCACTTGCGGTTCCCAGCTTTCATTTACACTCGCCGGACGATTGGTCAAGTGTTGGTAAGATTGAAACGATCCTCTGAGGGGCTTCACGGTAGACGGCTGAAATCTGTAATGTTAGCACTGCGGACGGATCGGATTACCTCCCTTACTTGCGAGCGCTCCTTATCTTAACTTCAAAACTTGACAGACATTAGCGTTACAGGCCAGTAATGATAGATTTCCCGTTTGGGGACTTCTGTCGATTTGCTTAATACTCTTTATTACATTGTCTTAAGTCGAGCCCGTCTTGAGGCACTGAGGAGGGTGGGGAGGGAGAGGTTGCGGCGACGCTACGCTTTCTCCAGGAGGCTCAAAGGCGTGACCTTCCACGAACCCTCACCCCAGGTCGCCTGCCAGAATACTATGGGCCTGACCCACGGGCAAGACGGCAATTTGTGGATTGGTCACGTGATCTCTGGTTTTCGTCATGTGCGCTGCACGAGATCCCGTTCGGAGACACGAGATGATATCGCGAGGAAGAGCGAGACACGGTGCTTTCTTCTCCTCTCTTCCTTTCCCGCGGGATCCCAGCCCATATCTTATACACCGTTTGCTTTATGCCTTCGATATTTTTCTCTCTTCGCATTAATTTTCTTAATTGAAACCAGGGAATTAAAATTGGATTTGCGAAGAGCTGGATCGGCGGAGTACCAGCGGGGATCTCCGGAATGATAGAAGGAAAATTGTTTTTGATGAGATCGGAGTGTTACATCTCAGCGTGAGTCCGCCGCTAAGTCGACCGGGTTGGTCACCACTCTGCTAGATTGAAAGGAAGAGAGTTCCGACTCAAGGACGGCAATGCCGTGTTTCTTTTATTGTGAACCGCCTGCGGACTCCACTTTCGCACACCTACATCAGGGAGCCATTCTTGCGTTTATGTTGCTCCATAATTGCATTAACTCAACGGAGTTGTGCTTTGCGTTCAGGCAGGACGCGCGTAGCAGACGACATCTCGTCTTGTTGCTCCTCTACCGCGCCTTGGCCAACTCACAGACGATAAAAGACAATTTGGAAAACAGAGAAATATTTTATTGCGCAAACCAATCTTCATGTCGTTTGGAAGGTTTTTACGAGCCAGGGTCAGATAACTGGGAACATATGGAGGGCCACCTGAAGATTGCCGACCGGGCTCGTCTCATAACTTCCGCGTTAAGCCCAAGATGGGGATATCTCCTCCCCTTTTATTGTCCCCCTCGTATAACCCAGCTCTCAAAGAGCTCCTGCCCCTCCCAACCCGTGTTAAACAAAGATGGGCCCAGCCCCTTCCTTTGTGGCAGCACGATGCCGGTGTCGTCTAAGACGGGTCCAATATGGCGTTATTACTGCCCCGGCTTATTGCGCCGTAATTTATGCTTATTTAATAACAAGCTGCTCTTGTACTCATGTATATTTAAACTGCCTATTCCTTACATGCAGAACAATTTAATATTTCACAAAGAGAGTTAATGTCCGACAGGTTGTTGTGTCAAAAGCCATTGTAACATGAATGAAATATTTACAACACGAGTCAAAGTTTCCCATCTTTATCCATTAAACAATCATGTGATTGAATTGTTTTTTGTTATTTTCGATTTTTTAAATTTTAGGTCCTTTTTAAAACAAATGATTAACAGAAGGTTTATCATTTTGTTTTCAATTTAGGTTTATAACTTTATACAATTTAAACAAATCATATGTTATCTTTGTGTGTCAAAATTTCTGTTTCATCTTAATTAGGACTGTTTATTTTCGAATACCTTTTATGCAGGCGAGGATTCACTTCTCTAGATTGTTATTGCCATTTCAGTTCAAATGTAGTAAAATAGTGATACAATTTTAAGTATGATTCAAATTTATGATTCATAAAGATCTTCAATATGTTATTCCTCATTTTATTCAAATATTGTAAAATTAAGTATTATATGTAATAATGTTTTTTTTCTTTTGTTCTAAAATGTGTAATATTTCTATTTTGAAGTAACATTTTGACTGAAAGAAGTTTTGACACCTCCATCTGAAAATGTTCTTAAGTGGTTAGCGCGTTCGGCCTCTGATCAACAGGACTGGGGTTCGAATCCCGTCAGGGGCAACTTTGTCTGCAGTAAAGAACTGTTGCACATACAGTAAGGTTTGGGTACAATGCCACACTGCATTTTTGAGCATTACCACCAATGGTTCGCTAGTACCAGTCGATGTTCGCAGGTTTCACCGCAATGCATAGCCACAAAGGTGTTGCGGTTTTTTCTTCTGCAATAATACAAGCAGCCGAGATATAAGTGAACAATTTCTTGTAGGCGGCATTAAACCGCAAATAACCTCACCTCCTTTTCATGTAGTGTAAAAGCACTCACACACTTGTCTTACAAATAATCAGACCTTTAAAGTTTGTAAAATAATGTTGAGAATAAATGTTATACACTTTTTGAGATGTCGTGTTTATAACCCAACTTCCTCATTTGGTTATGCAGTGTGTGTCCCTGCTTAGCAGAATACAATACACATTACTAAAACAGGCTGTACTCAACAACCGCTGTAGTTCATAAACTCATCTCGAGAAATGAAATTTCACACTTTGCTAAAAGCAGCGTTCGCTTCCACGAAAAGAAAACTTATTCAGCGTTAGAAAGTTAAACCAATATAACCCTCCATCGATCCCTCCTTCCCTTCCATCGATCCCCTCCTTTCTAGCAAGCTTTCTACCCGTCTTGCCAAGCTTAGTATCGACACCCAGCGACTTGAAGCCTGACCCCCAGGGTCGGCAGCGTGAGGAAAGTAGGGTCTCAGGGGGTACGGACTTCAACCTGACTGCATACATCTTCATAAGTGAAACGTATTAACGCCCGGAACACTCGCCCCTTTCCTACCCCGACACCTCGCGAGTTCCGGTGAGAGTTGGTAATGAAAGTAGCTTGTCTCAGGTCCGCTTGTGCGATACGGGACCTTTAATATTAGGAAGAAGGCCCCCCGCGGCTTCCGTAGTCCGGACCTAGCGGGTCTTGAGGATAATCAGAGAAATATGGAATTCTTGTCTGGTGGAAATCGTTATTGACTCCCTAAGGAACGGACAAGCACTCATGGTAATTTGATAGTTGGTGAGCACACACGGGCTTATTTAGCGTAATAGCAATTTTCCTATGATGTTTCGCTTCTTGCAGAGTCTCTTGGGACCGGCGGTTTCGCATAGTGACAAAGGCGATGCTCGTCCATCTAGAGATGAAACAATCTTAACAACGTGTCAAAAGTTATGAATCTTGCCGGAAAGATTGTGGATATTTTTCACACAGCGTGAGTCGCGGGTTATGCTATCTACCGAAAGCGTGGCGAAGACATTAGTGTTTCGGCCAAATCACATTAGGGCAACTTGTATTATGACGCAGCGAGGCACAAGACCCTTTCTCTTGACATCTGTAATGCAATTGCAGACATTTCTTGCAGATAGACTTGCACCGATAAACAGATCGAGATAGAGAGACGATTCAGGCACTACGATTAACCAGATTTGTTGAAGTGATGTCTCGCGGCTGACGACAGGCCTGTCGCGAGATGAGAATGTCACTGTCGACTTGCACTTTATATTATTCCCATCCAGTCTACGAGATGTGCAGATCATATTTCGTACGTCATGTTCAAAGAGATCTAAAGAATTCTATCGTTGGCTATAATGAAATGATATTCAATATATAGTATAATACTGAAACCTTCATCCCGTTTCTCTGTAGAACTAAACTGAATGTTGTCACCTTTTCCTTCGTTTGAGGTTTTTCAATTTTATATTAATGCGACCAAACGATTTGTGTAAGACATAAGGTTTACATTCATCCTTTCTTCTCCTGCTGATCTTCTTCCTACAGCCTTTTACGTTACTGAAGGTAAACGTTTAGTTGCTTTAGATTTTCAACTAGACAAATGAGAGCGCACACTCGGTAAAATAAAACAAGATTGAGAAGTGAAGCCATTTATCGGCGCTACGAGCGTGAGAGGCCTCGCTACGGCATTACAAGGCAATGTTGATTAGTCTTATCATAAATCATTTGTGAATGTGTGGATAGCTTTTTTATAGTGTTGGAATATTAGGAAAAGTACAGAGCCTTTTTTCATGTCATTTTCCTTTAAAAAAAACATGGCAGACCATAACCGATAGGCCAGCCTCTTTAAGTGTTTGTTCGATATGTAGACTGTTTAATAAACATTTACGAAACATCCAGGTATACACTGCCGAGAACCTACGGTTACCTTTGCAACAACTAAAGAGTTTATGGAATAGAATATGGGACTAAGAAACATTGAAAACAGCACTGCCTTTTCACTTCGGCCACCACTTTCCCTAGACCGGTTCCAAATTTGTAAGTTTAGCATTTAACCAATCAAATCATTAATTTACTTATGCTCTCATTCTCTGTACCGTGTATTGAAACCAATTCAAATGACTTACTGTTATATACGACATTTTACAAGAGGTGATTCATACATCTATTTTGAATTGAATTAAAATTAGGTTGATTCTGTAAGTTAAAATATATATTATTCTACATTTCATGGAAAGAACATATTCATTGGAATTGCATCGTTTTAAAATACCGAACGGTCTTGAAACACTTGCCCTTCGAATTAACTCATAAAAACCTATATCATATACTCATAAACTTTCAAAATGTACATTTATGGAAGGTGGAGAACCAATATCAGTTCAAAAGACACTCGTGCACAATCAGAAGAAAAAGAATGTCTTAACATGGAATCATAATTATTATTTCATAATTTTGATTGGGTTTGAAGGAAGATACGTCTTGAAAATTTGTTTGTGCTGTTGTGTCAATACCCTCATATTCATGTGTCGTCTCATGCAGGCACCCTGTAAAGGCAACTTTACACAGACATTTCGGCAATTGTGCGTCCTCTGTGCGATCAAACTACATGGCAGCTCGCTATTTGACACTCAAGGGGGCGAAAGGTTGCTAAGGTCGTCCAGATATGACACACGGGATATTGAGACATGTATACACGCGTAGACAGCCGTATGTTTTACATGCTCAAAATTTCGCTGAAAGGACGCAATCGATTCTGCGCATTCTGGTCGCTTAACGTTTTTTTTCAGGAGGGATGTAGTTGAGTTTGATAAAGGAAGCTAGCACTACAGGGTAGGATACTTCTTACCATTAGCAAAATAACTGAGTATGAAACTTATGCTCCACTTGATATTGTGTTTTTCAATTCCTGGACCATTTTTTAGAGGAGTTCATGAAACATTCTTGGTTAGGAACATCAGTTTCGAATTACTTTTCCTTCACCTGTCGCGTGAAGTCCCCGATAAGTAATCGCTTTTGGTAGTATCATCCACTGACAGACCCTTTGATGGCGCCCTATTCTTGTACTGCAAAATGCAATGACCATGTTGTTCACCAGAGAGTCCGTTGTGCTTGCATTGCCAAGTGTGTTTTGCTTGTATTGCCTAGAACATGTTGTTACCAGAGAGTCTGTTGTGCTTGTATTGCCATGACCATGTTGTTCACCAGAGAGTGTGTTAAATTATGCTTCTATTGCCATGACCATGTTGTTCACCAGAGAATGTGTTTTGTTTGTATTGCCTAGAACATGTTGTTACCAGAGAGTGTGTTAAATTATGCTTCTATTGCCATGACCATGTTGTTCACCAGAGAGTTTCTATTGCTTATATTGCAAGACAATGTTGTTACCACAGAGTCTTGTTGTGCTTGTATTGCCAAGACTATGTTGTTACCAGTGAGTTTGTATTGTTTGTATTGCCATGACTTTGTTGTTATCAGAGAGTTTGTTGTGCTTGTATTGCCAAGACTGATTGGTTGTTTATATTTTACTGTTGATATAAATGCACAGAATTAAAAGTTATCATATACCCAGTCTCTCCAGGTTGCTGAACACTCTCCAGGCTGCTGAACATTCTCCAGTTTGCTGAACACTCTCCAGGCTGCTGAACACTCTCCAGTTTGCTGAACACTCTCCAGGCTGCTGAACATTCTCCAGTTTGCTGAACACTCTCCAGGCTGCTGAACACTCTCCAGGTTGCTGAACACTCTCCAGGCTGCTGAACACTCTCCAGGTTGCTGAACACTCTCCAGGGTTAGCTGAAGGGTTTGTTCAGTGGTCACAGAGGAGGCAGAATGCAGCTGTATGGTTGTCATACTGTCCCTATAGTCGTCACTGGTGACACAGAGAAGGCACAGAGGAGGCACAGGTGGAAGACAGGTCGGACGGAAATCGCCCTAGATGCAGAAATGATGTTGGTTGCCAATAGGTTGCACAATGAACATCCAATGATGGCAAACAGCAGGTTCCGTAAGGGTGCAAGCTGCACAAAGATCGTCATGGAAATTCCCGTAATTTGCATTCTAGTTGATAAAAAAAAATACGCACGACGATTGGAACTTTTACACAGAAACAGAATTTCTTGAAATTCAGACGACCATTTAGCGTTCCTTTCATTTTTGGGTTGCTCAAAGGTCGTACAAAGGATGTGTCGCTATAAAGTGGAGCCTTAACTATCCTTGGGAAACGATAAAAATACCATAAGATTTAAGGGTGAATTGTAAACAAACGTCATTTTCGAGGTTAATGTGACCCTGAACGTCAACAAAAGAGACGTTTTGTGTTGAATATTTTATGTTTGTGTTAACCCCCTTGCCCACTCAATGTAATAATGTGGACGTTTAATTCATACAAGGTCTTTTGTATATGCCAACACACGCGCAACAATAACATGAAGCCGTCGATACTTGATGAAATATTAAGTCAGAATAAAGAACTTATGTTCCAACGCCCGCACTGTTTCAAATATAATTAATAATATCAATTATAGTTCACGTTCACTAACTGGCTTAATCAAAATTCGCTTTCTTAATTTCTTTTGGGAGTCAAATTTATGCGAAGCTCATCTCCCGAAGGGCCAAGTGTTCGCCCGGCCCGCATCTTGGTCACGGTCCATGGACACGGTTTGAATCCAGGTAAATCTTAGCTCAGTGGCCACGTGACCTAATAACATGACCGCTGTGAACGTGAACGTCACTGGAGCGTAACGGGACTTGCACGTGCACAGCGTGACGTGAAAATGACGTCGACACTCGCACGCACGCACACAGATGGCAGACTCCTTGGTTTTTATTTCAATTCATCACTTTCTTTCTCTTGGAGATAATAACTTTATAGCTGGAAATGAGTAATCGATATTAACAAAGTGCTTGCCAGGAACTTAATTTTCAGCATTTAAGGTTTATGTTCTACTCGACGAGACAACAAGTTAGACGTCCAACAGGAGACTGATTTCTGGATTAAATGAAAGCTCTCTTGCGGATTTTTATTTGATATAATTCTTTGTATTTTTATAAATGATACGTATAAAATACCACATGACTAGAAAATCTTCGTTGTCTTTATCATGTAATCTCCACATTCAATTATGTCTGCATCACTCGCAGAAATTCTGTTGCATATATACTATATCTATTGATAACCCTTTGGAACAAAATTCATGTAGACAATAGTGATTCCTTCTCTATAAAAAGGCCACGTTTCGGCAAATATTCGAAGGTCAATCTCATGCACGTAAATTACCAAGCAAAGGTGTTGGTCTTCTTAATTTTTTTTCATCAATCATGTCTTCATGCGCATCAAAATAACGGCTTACGTGGGTTTAAAAGTAAATATTTTTACGACGAATATGAAACCTAAAATTTCCATCAAATGTAGTCACTATGACATTCTTTGTAATTTAGAATCTTGAAAAGACTACCCTTTGTCAAGTTACAAAAAATGAACCAGGCTGTCCGTTAAAAGGTATAAGACAAGCTGTAATAGAATTGACTTTGAGTGTATGATCTAAAACCGAACACCATTCTCTTTTGTCATTATTCAAATTCACGCTCTCCTGACGCCTGTTCATAATCAAAGTTTGTTTTTAATCATTTATTTCACCTCAGCCATCGATAAGGAAATTCCAACTTCGACAGCTTTTAAAAGTGTGTTATCTTTAATATATGACTTTAGAATCTGACAGGAATCTTGTTACAGGACGAGGGGGCGTTTATTGTGCCTCTCCTTGACCCGGGTGTGTTATTGAACGCACACGTACCCGGGGTGTCATATTACCCACCCGACACTCACCAGCATTAGTTTACTTCCTCTTCTCCAAGAGAACTCTTTCTGCTTTGTCCTCGTTTCTTCTGATAATAGTAATTGGATTACAAGTCGACAAAAGCCTTATCTTAATTCATCTAGAAATATGAAGCAAAAATCGACATCGTCGATTCGCTCAAAGTAACAAGGCTTGGGAGTTTGTATTCAGCCTTGTCTGTCTCAAAGAGCACGAGTCATATTTCCGGGTGCGCCAAGCCCCAGACTCACGCTTCCACGATAAGCCGCAGATTTCTGACAAGTAACTTGCTGTTTATCTTGCACCGGAAGTCTGGGAACAAACCATTTTGATAAAACATTCAGCCTAAAAACACTTGCCTTTGCCATAGTGGCTTTTAACAGATTTGCTCAAGCGGCATTTGAATGGTTTTAAGACTGTTTAAAGAGCTCTCGAATTCTTTGAGAGCGTCTAGCCATCCGGGTCTTGGAAACGTTCTGGAGATGCTAGCAGACTCTGGAACCAATGCCAGGCAGTCTTAACCGTGTGTAGAGGTGCTTGTGGAATCAACATGTTATTCCCCGGCCTTCATATCCCAACAGCAAACACTTGCAACAAGCCAAGACATTTTAGCTTTTATTTCGTGTTTGTTTAGACATGGTTTCTTGGCAATAGCACACTTCTTGTCTTCAAAGAATCGGACAGGAAAACAAATACATTCCGAAATCGATGATAGCGAGTTAAGTGGAAATATCGCTCATAGCTGTGTAAATATTATCGTAATGTCTCTACAAGCGAAATGACAATCTGGACGGGGGAATACATCTCCATGTAACTTAATCTAAACGAAAACGCATTCAACACGAACTGTAACGACACCGGATGCTCTTTATTTCCCTCGTGTTGCAGACCTTGTCCATTGTTACCAGATTCGTTAGGAGAAGAATTTATCAAAAATGAAGTCAACAATAATTGACTTGCAATAATGTCTCGCTTAACAAGACAACGAGTTAATGTGTAATATAAATTGCCTCTTCCGATCGCCATTCCATTCTTTTGCGGATCAACTTCCAAAATCTTATTAATTACACTTAACAGGTTTCCTTCGTCCTGTCGCGGCTAGAGTCCGGCTAATTCAATCGCCCGCTCCCCACGATGTATCGTATAATACGGTCAGAATGACCGCGTAGTTACAAGTGGGCGTGGTACAGCATGGTTACAATGAGGTGTCAGGCTCGAGTGTCTATTAACGCAGACTGTTATTAAGTCGGCTCTGATTGTAAAGTAAATGGTTTTCTCTGTCACCTACCATTGATTCCTCTATGCGCAGCAGTGGTAATAATCTGCCACCATCGTTTATCAAATCATCCAACCCTCCCCCCGCTTACCATGCCCCGGGGGTCACCCTCCCATCTGCGCCAGTTTTCCCTCTCCAGATTACCCCCGGAGACAGCAATATACCTTCATCGGCTTCTCGTTATTCAGTTAGTCTCAGATTGCCAAGAAATTTCATTGTCATTTGATATACTCCCCGCAAAGAATTATCAAGACGGGGAAATTGGAATCGGACAATTCCTAGTTACGAAGCCTTGCTGTGCGAGTATTCCACTCACCCCTGGGTACGAATGAGAACACTTATGATTCTGGCTCTCAACTTAGTCCATCGGCCGAGGCGGTCCATGGAGATTTGTCGATAAAGTTGTCTACTTAAAAACCGATACTCCGGAATTATTTCTGCGTTGTGTTTTGTAAGGCGTTATTAAGTTATCAGTTAGTAACGTTTTATGAAGAAAAATGGGATTATCCTGATAACGTTTTTTTAACGTTTCTTTATGGAATAAATAACACAATGAAGATTCATTACCTTTTGTTATTTGAGATATAAAAAATCCTTTCCGAAGTATCCCAAACACATGACATGTAAATAGAATCCATTCAGCGTTTAAAAGCCGACCGATTATATAGAAGCCATTAGTGACATTTGTCAAGGATTTTGTAACGTAAACGAATTTATCTTGATTTTCTTTCCTGTCGATGTTTTGAGAGAAAATCCTTAACGTATGACGCCTAAGTTTTTTAACATCTGATATTCTAAGGTTGAAGGTGTCAATTTAAAAGATATAAAAACATAAACTTTTGAGAAACACATTAAAAATATTTGCAATTTGTAGTTACTAACAATCAAGAGTACCAAATCTTAAACTGAAATAGTAATGTTTAACCTGTAGACGTGTATCTGGCAATTATTAGAGTTGTGACGATATATCGAAGTATTGAGAATGGATATACTCAATTTGACGACATACATATCGTGATATACGTTCCCTGTTTCCTTGATTCAGATTTTTGTGTGCGCATGAATCTGCATGTATATCAAATTAAAAGAAAAATCTGTAAAGTAGGGTATCGTGATATATATCTTATCGAATCGTATCGTTATGAGATATCAATAAAGGTATCGTATCGTGAAATGTCTGTATCGTCACAACTCTATTTTTTATTAGAATATGACACCGTATGTTCAATGTTGAAAGCAAAGTTTAAACCTAATGTAGTGTTTCTAAAACTACGACAAGAAGGCTTAGAAAATTAGGTGACATATTCTGATGGCCTTTTGTAAGGTTTAAGTTATATTACAAACTGACGTACATGAGCGAATGGCAATACGGAATAAGACGAAGAGATCTAAGAAGTACCACGCTGTGTAAGCAATGTCATACTTAATAACGTTGAAAAATTAGTGTAGTTACTTTCATGCTTGTAGCTCGGCATTAAGAGGATAGAACATCATTTAAAATGATAAACCCTATATTTTCAAGAAACTCAAGCGAAATCTAGATGACATCAGCTTAACAATAAAATCAGCTTGTGCTGTAGCTCAATCACATATAAGTGTCCTCTTACAAGAAGGTCGGGTTCGATTCCAGTTCGTTTTTTCAGTGTCTCAATCTATTATGAAATCACGCTGATGGACGTTGTTGTAGCTTGACCCTCAACGCTAAGCTGATATGACAAGAATTGATTTTGA
This sequence comes from Phorcus lineatus, assembly GCA_921293015.1. NCBI lineage: Eukaryota > Metazoa > Mollusca > Gastropoda > Trochida > Trochidae > Phorcus > Phorcus lineatus. The sequence goes on from OV121084.1 coordinate 24,706,809, forward strand.
ATCATCTAAGAGGCGGGGTAGCGCATTGGTTAGCGTTTATTCGTCTTCGGATCAAGAGGTCCGTAGTTCGAATCCCGCCAGGGGCTAGACAACTTTATCTGCAGTAGAGAACTGTTCTACTCGTAGTATGGTTTGGGTGCAAAGCTACGCTGTATTTCAGCGCAGTACCACCCACGGTTCGCTAGTTCCAGCCGATGCTCACAGATTTCACAGCAATTCATTGCTACAATGGTGTTGTATAAATACTAGCAGCCGTGATATAAATCAAATGCTCTTGAAAGTGGCAGTCGGGATATAAGTTAAATACCCGGGATATAAGTTAAATACCCTTGAAAAAGGCGTTAAACCCAAACCTCCCCTCACCTGAATCATCAGAGCGAAACATGTGGTGCCAAGGACGAATTACAAATGTACAACGCCTTTCAAAACGGCTGGTACTTGTTGCTTGACATCGCACCAATTCCCATTGCCTACCAAAAGCCTATCAAATATGATAACATTTATCATTATGATTTCATACAGATTGGAGGAAAATACCATGAATTCTACAAATAGTGATTAAAATAAGTTTATTCAAACCGATGCTACTAAAGTCTGTTCTACCAACTCAACTCTGTTACAAATGAGACATATTCTCTGTACATTTGCGCCAAGTGCCTTGGTCGCTCTTCGTGAAAGACTATAACTTTGTCTTTAATTTATCTAGTCAAAAATCGTCATACATATCCTCCTGATTTTTTATAAGAAAAAGTTTTGCCCCTCGCACAAGTGAAGGGACTCTAGTTTTCCATAAGGGTTACAGGAGAAGACCAAGTAATTATTTTGAAACAATTACTTTGATTGCATCCTATCAGAATGCTTTACAGAAGTTAACGCGGTGAAGTAACCTGATCCATGTGAGAAAAGAATGACCAGAGAACTATTCCTAACTATGTTCATTATCTTCTACAAAATTACTAATATGAGCAAGCTTTCCCAATTAAATCCAACATGTTCGTTAACTTGAACGTAGAACCAAAAATCTCTCCAAAGAAAGCATCTTCATTTATTGTCACACTCAAGTCAAAAACCTTATTTCCTTCTTAAGAAATGATTAATAGCTACATTCCTCATCCACAGTTTCTAATAACCTTCCAAGTAAAACCTTATTTATATAAACGCCTAATTGCATTTTTGGTTTATGAATCGCAACGCGTATGATCCCAATTCTGACTTCTGCGTTGCTTCAAAATACACAGGTTAACTGTATTGGGCTTTAAGTTCGGCAACTTGACCCAATTGGGAACTCTGAGTTCGGTAAAATGACCCTCCAACCACGTGCATCGCCAAGGTTGCACCACATCAGCACGCTCTCGCTCACAACAATGCACGGATGTTTTCGCAGCTGAAGAAAGGTTTGTTTAACTTGACGATTCTCCGACCCCTTCTCTTCACCCCCGACCCCTCGCCTCACCCCTCCCGTCTATCATCAGAAGGGACAAGAAGGTGTCCGCTCGTGTGAGAGGACGCTGATAACGGGGCGGGAGGTGGGGGAAAATTAGGATAGTTATTTGTTCAACGTGTCATTTTATAAAGTGCAATGAAATAAATGTAATCTTGAAAATTTAAATAATCTTCATATGGTCTAAAGAATATCCCTTTGATAATAATTGAATAACCATGGATGGAGTGAAATAAGCGCTGTTTTTGATTACATGTAATGCATACCTGTACATAAATACACAGAATTTGTTCGCTCGTTCAAACGTCCACATCATAGGGTGACATAAATTCATCTCCCCTTTCTCAATAGTGCGAAATTGATAAATGATATATATTTTGATGTATATATTTGACGAACGTTTCCCACTGAAAAAAAATACCATGTTAAATGTAAATGTTAGAATATATCTATGAAGAATTTGCTCATTTGCTTAGAAAACTCGATCCCTCTTGATAGCCCCCCCCCCCCCCCTACCTCCCCCTCATCACCGCAGTAGAACTCATTAAGACCAAGTATTTAAAGAGCGTGGTATGCGAAACGTCAACATATCTACAACCACCGTGTGACCCTATGTTCAGACAATTAATCGTTCCGACTGCCTCGTGTTCCATTGTTTCCGACGGCACACAAATACAACATGATTTTTTAGGGTAATAAAATATTTTATTTCTCACGATTAAAATTCATATTTCGATAGGCTCGCCCGAAGCATAAACTATACAGATTACCATTGATGGTAACAAAGTCTTTGGTGAAGTTATTTATATAACGCATTCATGAATAATTCATTCAACATGAACGGTGAACATAACAGTATAAATTGTTTTACAGAAAAAAGGATTTAAAAATATTTATTTACATTTGAAAGAAACAAAGAAATTAATAATACGTGAGAAATACACCCAAAACCATGCCTCTAATTAGCATAATTCCACAATTGTCAAAGTATGAAGTTAAAAGATTATTAATAGCTAATTTCATGCAGCATCAATTGATGTAAATTTCTTATGCTTCAGAAGATAAAATAATTTATTCAAGTTTTTAATGATTTCAGTTGTTATAAACGCATAAGCTATTTCATTATTACCAAATAGATATATTCAAAAACAGAAAAAAGTATTGAGAGAGAGGGAGAGAGAGAGGGGGGGGGGGGGGGGTTATTTCCGTTCTTATTCATGATTTCGGTTGTTATAAACTCATAAGCTTTTTCATTATTACCAAACAGAAATTTCAGTTGTAATCGATTTTGTTAATTTGTGTTTACATCACTTTATGAAACTATATACGTTAACATTATAACATAAATAGGTGCCTGTCTATACGTTCACTGTTATTGGTAGATAGAAAATAGAAATAAGAAATCCGTTCTTTTTGCACTGCCAACTTTTTTACAAATTCCTATTTCATTTAAATTATTAATCCAAAGCGACAAAAAATGTTTATTTGCAATAATAATCGAAATGAGAGGTTATTGTGGATTCATAACATTTATGATGAAAAACAACATCTTGCCAAGTTTTGTGGTCAGAAAAAATAATTCCACGTATATTCCGTTTATATAATTACAAATTGTGTCAACAGTTACCTCATTGCAGACTTAAGAACATAGACAAGGGTCCCGAATTAGCTTGATAAAGGCAGTTTTGAGATAAAACAGTATTATTATAAACCCCAACGTCCACGTTCTGTGTTAAACCGCAAGGCCAGAGAATGCTAAGGAACATGCTATATGCTAATAGTTACCGTGAGACAGATTTACAATGCCTCGCTTCGTCTCGACGTTCTTCTAATGCGTCAAAACTCCCCTGGCACGACTTTGACAATGTCCACGACGTCGGGGCTTTACGTGCAACGGGGGATTATCCCTACCTGGCCGACAGGTAAGCTGATTACAGGTAGACAGTGCTTCTAACCTTCTACATATACTATAAGGGACAAACACCCACAAGAAACCTTCACCATGGACTATTATGTATATAAAAATATACATACAGCTGCACACCTAAAGTTTGTTCACTTACCACTGTATCGTAGTGCAAATATCATGTAATTTGGGTTTAGTGTCGTCATCAATAAAATAACTTCAGCAAGACTAACAAAGGATCACACATTGTCCATTTGTAGAGAAGCCATTCTCTGACTTGTTTTTAGGATTTTTTTGTCTCTCGTTCAAGAAATGTAAATTTGGCATGATGAAATAGACAGAAGGGATCATATTTGCCAAATTCTGATTTCCTTAAAATTCGATTAAAATATTCTAAATCGAGTCTTCGAGAAAAAATTCAGTACAATCACAATGACTTAATGCACAGGAACAAACATGACTTGTTTGTAAAGGGATCGATCACTTATAAAAGATTTTATAGAAAAAAAATAAAATTAGTAATTTTGAAAATTTTACGCTTGGTCACTTCAATGACGTGCCAAAACTGTTATGGTAAAGTATGGTACATAATATAAGATTATATGAATAGTGAATATTCAATTCTGTTTTGAAAATTCAACCTTATTAGTTTTTTTTCCGCAATTAATGCTACGATGCCTCAAAGCGACCCCAAATTACATTATTTTTGTACCAGGATAGTCATGTTTGTCAACAAACTTTTGGTATGCAGCTGTCTATATATAAAAGATTTCCTTTGCCAAGCTTACCAATTTCGTTGGCTACGCGAATCCATTTCCTGAAGTCGACTGATGAAAGGTGTTCCCGCTAAAATGGCCGCATGCAGTTTGGCTTGATATCCGACACCTTATTTGAAGACTCAAGATTAGATAAGATGTTTACCAATTGAAGAAAATATATTTGCATATACTTAGGGAAATATTTGCAAATAGTTACCATACGGTGTTACAGTGCCCTTTAAATAGTAATTTTTACAAATGGTTACCTAACAGACTTAAACATAAACTCATAATTGTTTAAATTTCCAAATTAGATTAACTTTTTTTTATTACTATGATAATTATAAAAACGACGATAAGCTTTTTACTAATTTGGAAGATGTTTTTCAGGGTACATTTTATGTACATGTTAATTCACTGCAAATTAAAAGAATTCCATAAATCTATTTTTGCCACCTGATCGCTCTAGTTTTCGGTCATGGCATCAACAGAATTTCTGCGTTGGTATATTTTACAGCAAATGGCCATTGTCAACGCCAAAAATAAATTACATATGTATTTCTCCAGAGGTAAAGATATCAAAAATTGCTGACAAGGTTCCGAGAGGTTGTATTAAAGTGACGGGGAGTATATTTCATAAATTTTGTATGTGGCTTAAATGGAGCTAAAATATCATTTGACCTGAGTTCAAATCGCATATCTGACGTTGCATCTTTATCCCTTAAATACCAAAATTATGACATGTTCTTGTTTTCGATTGTATAGAAAAAAACGGCCATATAAATGTTAAGAAGTCGAAATTCGGCGTCCCATTTACATGTACAGTTAAATAACCTACTAAGCAACAACAACCTATATGTCACGTTGTGTCTGTTGTGTCTGTTATGAACCTTTTCCAATTGCCCTTTGAAGGAATCTTTTCATATAACATTTTAAAGTAAAATATATTATGTAAAAGGGATGAAACTGATTGGCTATGTGATATCAGACGATTCGTAGTTGTGTCTACACCAATCCCTCATTTTTCAGAAAAAGTGCCAATTACTTACAAATCTTCAGAACTATGTTATAGTTATAATATTTCTTTATGCTTCTACCAATTGACTTAAAGCTGTATGACAATCGTGACTCTCCACGACAACTCATCTGGTTATTATAATGTTTCGATAAAACATTTAAAAAATCAAAATTTAATTACACAACTAAAATGTTTTGCAGAGATTTATGTGTTCTCATTAAGCACCATCTAATCAAAAATGTTTTTGTCCGAAAATGTTATTTTAGCATCGACTTATTTATCAAGAAAAGCTAAGCTAATATGATTAACTTCTGTTTTCAAATATTACCCACTAGTAATATTATCCCTATTCCAAACACTCAGTCGAATGACACGTTTGACCACCTAGTCCTAACCCTTACGGAGACATTCAATAAATCTTTATTTCGACTGAGAGAGGCACACAGTCAAAGCATTGTAACCCGACCCCCAGTAGATAATGCCCGTCTCGTGCCCGCCACACGCCAACCCTGTGCCTTTCGCTATCTCCTGGTTCCGCATGAGTGACCCCTTGTACCAGAAATTCTGCAGTTTGTTCGAAAAGAGACGCGGTCACTCTAAGCGTGTGTGTTGCTCGTTTATTTTCTTCTTTCAGTCGGGGAAGAAAATAATATTCTTTTAATTCTTGCCGATGCTTTTTATCTGCGTGTCGTATCAAAGCGAAGGACGGCAGGTGTCCCCGAGAGTTGGCCTCTGTTATTATGCTCTTGTGTTACACACTTCTTTTCTCTTTTGTGGTATCCCACTGTGATGTCTTCTGTGAATAACCTCCCTTGTTCTTTAACAATAGGGGCAGCCAAGTGGCCCCAACTAACCCCTAAGACCCTATAATAAAGGACTGTAAAGCCTCGCTAGGTATCCCCATCACACCTTTACGGTCATAAAGCCACTCGTTTTCTCCTTATCAGACGATTAACCAGCTTAAGCCAAGTGAATCTCCTCGCTCCCTCTTACAATGTTACGAGTAACGTCGTGTTTAATATTGTAAATGCTCCTCGCAAGATAATTATACGAGTAAAAGCTGCACATTACCAGATGCTTCTGACAATTGGCTGTTCTTGGTATGTTTACAGCATAAAACAATGCTAGTCTTTGTCTCACTCAAAGGAACACAACACAGGCTATGGAATTTCAGAAATCAAAATATAAGAAGTAATACTTTATGACCAGAAGAACGCTTTGATAAGGTAATACATCGACTTAGTCTCATTAATCCAACTTGATACTCGACATCAGCATCAAGATTAACAGTTAGACGAGAAGTTGCTATAGATATTTTTATTGTCAGTGTTTGGCTATGTGTTTTATAAACGAGATGCAGGCGATTGCAATTCACCATCTGCCTGGGTCGTGATGTCCCCCTACTTACAATGGAATTTCTTTTCTTCTCTTCTGTACACATAAACCGAGACAAAATGACATATTTGATTAATATCCGTGTCAAAAGACGATAATAATTTTCATGAAACATAAATTCTGTCAATAAAAATGCTGTGAATGCTCAAGAACAAATGTACAGAAGCGAATTCAAGTAGATTCGGAGAGTTGGGATCACTTGCCCGCGGCCTCATTATCATCTGCAGATGACACGAGAATAGCTTCAACAAATGCAAATGAACAATTAAGACTGAGAGAGTCATTGGATACCTATCAATGTATTTTATTGATGATAAATCTCTATAGATGTTTCAATAGGTGGAAGTATCACGACCCTTCACGAGGGTCGGGCACCAGTTGAGGGGGTCAGGTAGGGGTGGGTCGAGGAGGGGCACAACAGGTGCCCAATTCATAAACGCAAGGATCATCTGCAGGTGCGTCCATGTCCGCCATTGTCATGCGTGCGCATCACACGACGCCATCATACGTCCAAGAGTTCAGAAGGCCTAATGGGAAATGTCTACCAGACGCCACCGTCCGGCCAATCGCTGAAACAGGCGTTGTCTTACTGAGCAGGTGTAAAGGTGTTCTCGCAGCAGCGACAATAAAAGTAAGAACATTTCGTACGGTGATACGGGGCGATTGACCCCGTGGCCGCGCCATAAATCTCCAATCCTATCACCCCTGTGGTTAGGACAGTCCGAACAAAGCGTCTCGTTTCATCATTGGTTGATAAGTGTTGAAGTCTTGTGACAGATTTTCTGATATATACCCCCTCCCACTGAACCTCCCCCCACCCCTATCCCTCCGCGTTCTGACGGGCCGGTAAAGCACGTGTATGTGCTGGCCCTGACTCTTTGTATACCCAAAGTCTCAACAAGCTAATACTCGCTGTCCAACATTACCCCAATCCCTTCTTCAAATAAAGGTATTCTTCAAATCCCCCACTCATAGTTAATACCGTGGTCCTGGTCATTGTGCAAGTCAATAAAAGCACGTTTTAACACTGTTTGGTGTTGGAAAGATAATGGCACGGTTTCTTTGCAAAGTGGACCTGAATGCAATAAAACCTAATACTGTTAATTATACACCTTTGACAAGCGTAAGGGGAAGGGAACTGGCGACTCGTTATAGTGTCGACATTGGACCTCCCAGTTATATCCCTCCCGGTATAGCGTTTGTATAACTTTGCTTGTAAACTTAGACCACCTTCAGGGTTTATTACGTTTAAATGGATTTAAATTCAAACCAATAGATCAGCATTTAATTTTTTTATGTCGATGCTAGCGACTTGAAAAACTTCGTTGAAGAATTGTCTTGTTAGTGTTTATGTTAAATAAAAATGTTATTTTTTCTTTTAAAAATTATATTTAACAGGTACCTTTCATTATCTTCATTCATTTATAATGAAAATGTGATAACGTAATTAAGTCTATGAATCAAATATTTGATGAACACGGATGGTTTTTTTAAAAGCTGTAATTTAACTAACTTTGATTTAACTTTTCACCAAAGTTTTAGCAATTGCCTAATGTTATTATTAATGTTGTCGCTTGGTTACTTTAAATTACTTAAGTTACTAAATTCAATGTAAATCATATTTTTCTTAAAATTAACAATAGGCTATGAATTACTTATTACTACTTTTCATGATTTTCTTTAAATATAATTAACGAACGACATGTCGTCAATTGCTCATAGAGTGAACTTTTCAAAATCGATTCAAATATGTTGAACACAATGAGACACTAACTGTTTATTAATATATTTGTTCATATTCTTTCATATGAAATATATCTGACTTACCTTTTTATCATCTTTCTAAATATACTGTACAAAATAAGTTAGGGATATCGTCAATTTTACAGGGCTCCAGATAAGATGCGTATCTGCGTAAAATACGCACGGGTAATTCAGATATACGCAATAAAAATTAAATCATAACACATACGCACAACTTTCCAAGAATACAAGTCAGATATTTGTTTACAAAAGTAATCGTGACTAGTCAAAATAAACTTTAATTTCTACATGTCTGATCTTAACATCTCGAATAGTAGTCAACTTGATGCCAACCTGTATGAAAACAAAGAATACCGACTTTATATTTCGTCAAAGAGAAATCACTCGTTTATTTAAAGATTTAACATGTGGAAAATATAATCAACGACTAACATTGACAAAGATGCTAACTTGGATTGAGGATGTGACAAAAAATAAACCTTGAAATTCTCCTTGTTTTTTTCATGTGATAATTTTACTCCTCAATTTTTATTTTGAGGTGTGAAATACCCCTGAGTCAAAATAATTATCTGGAGCCTTGTTTTATAATTAAAATTTCATCGGGTGCTCAATGTAAAAATATGTCTTTATTGATAATTTCAAAAGGTTCAAAAATCCCTAATTATTTTTGTTCAGTGTACAATGAACAATGAATGTAATTTACTAAAAGTTACTAAATCCAACTTTTATCATCTTTTTAGGTAAAATGATAAGTATGTTACCTATTGGGACTGTTCATGTTCCCAAGCAGAATGAACAATATCAGTTAATAAATGTTACTTGATTCAATCAAACAACGTTTAGATGAAATCAACAATATGAGTCAACAAGTTTTGCCTCTTACTAGTACTTTTGACGTCTCATCTGTGAACGAGACCGACAATAAAAGTGACTTAATGTTCCCAACGTAATAATTTCAGTCTCTAATGAACACAGTTTTTAACTGTTACTAAATAAAAATTAGTAACAAAAATTAAATTCACTAAATGTTATCAAATTGAACAATATAAGGTACAATATAATACCAATATAATTTGAACTTTTCTTTATATCTTTTCAAACAAAATCAAAATCAGAGTTATTGGCTGTTACTTAATTGAAACTTTCATATTTTCACATAGAATAAAAATGTGAATTATCAAATGTCTACCCAAGTGTCAGCACAGACATAAACAACATAGAGCAAGAATCGTGTTTTCTATCATTGCGATTTTGCCTTATTTCTGCAAGCGATCATGGCTATTGTTCTTTTATATTTAATTAGCGAGAGAAGAAGGATTAATTAAGAAATGGATGCGGACAAGCAAGACCTATGCCATTAGTTGCCAGGAACGGCCGACACTTGGAAACGTCAAAATATCATTTTATATCTCAACGTCAAATTATATTACGGGCCAGTTTCATCATTTCTGTACATTTGGCGAGTCTCCCTGCCACCGCGTCTTGCATCAATATAACTCCCATTTCGAGAAGGTGCCTCGACTCCTAGGCAGCGGAGGCCAATAGGTTTTAAAGACACCTGCGGAGTTGATTTAAAACGTTTGCAAATGAAGAACATTTAATCTCCACGGGCTCCACGTGTTCGGTGTAGTGTTTCAGGAGAAGATCCCCTCCCCTCACCTCTCCCCCACACCGCGGCCCTTGCTCAGTGTCAAGTCCCCACAGAAGAAGATAGATCGGTCTCAAAGACCCGCTTGACTCTCGTGAAAGGAAAATCTGCTCGCCATTATCGGGTCCAATCATCTGAGACAGAAGTAACTGTTGAACATATCAGAAATTGCCGTGTCTCCTTAATAAGACGCAATGCCCTCAATCTACAAGAGCCTGTGGATAGCTTAATAGGCACCGCTTCCAGAAGACGGAGACAAAAGCTTGGCTAATAGGTGCATTTTATTGCATTAGCCTGTTGGGAGAGTGATCTCCCCTATCTTGTTGACTTCTCCTTCTATCCGCCAGTACGCTCCAAATTGCTCGTTTTCGCGGATTAATAGTCTGCAATGATATTAGCGATGGTAATTAAGAGAAAACGCTGCAAGGAATAATATAACAAAGGCCGATACCTAGCCGCGCTAAGAGACTGGACAAGTTAGTTGTCACGTTTCTTTTGTTTACCCACTTTGCTGGAACCGTGATGCGCACGCATAGCAGATAAACACGGAGAGACCTGTCTTTTCCACTCTTGTGTCTCTGTTGATTTGACTTGATTAATCAATGTGGGTGTCTCTTGCTATAAAACATTATCGTTTGCCATTAAAACAGAACTCATTCTTTGCGCGATTGGTTAATGCTTGGTCGCACACTGGAAATCTGTTAAATAGATTTTCTCAAAAACAAACCTGAAATCCCTTTTTAGATGCTTTCTCGGCTATCAATTTGCATTGTTGGTTTCGAAAGAAAATCGTTAATTGTAATTTCTCTAAGTGGCATCTTTATTTACAATTAACGTGAGCACTGTAACAATGACTTAAGGAAGATCTTTAATTAGGAACATGCCGAAGAACGAACTAAATTAACGACAGGGCCTAAGGGAGATAACTCTCGTTTCTAAAGACCGCCATTTTGAATTGTTATATGAAAGTAATGTAATGCTCATTATCTAAAAGACTGCACTGGAATCAAGTTAACGAAACAGGATTGAAGAATTTGTAACACGGACAAAAATCACGTCAATGTTTAGGGAAATCATCTCGTCAGGTTTCTTTGAGCAAAAATGACTCTTTGTTATTTGAACCCCGCTTCGATGCGTTTTAAGTTGAAAGTAATGAGCAAATTGGAGATTTGACAATGTGATAAAAGAACTAAGGCTCAGTTTTAAAAATAAATCTACGGTGAATCTGTACCTTCTCTAATGTCAAATCTCCAGAGTTTTTGAAGGAGGACATTCAAATCTCTTAATCAATGGAGATAAACCTTTTAAAATTTCAACGCAAAATTTGATACTTGATAAAAAGTCTTTAATGTGGCAGAGTTTGTTCCATTATCAGAGATAATAAAGAGAGCTTAAACCTTTACAATCAGACTTTCGTGTCAGTAATATTCTTATGGAGATAACGCCGAAGTGGAGCGACATTAATCCAGGTATGAGTCTAATGGGCAGAATCTCTCAGCGAAGACGGCTTCTCTATTGTCTCGTCTACCTTAAAAATATATGAACGCGGGAGTTGAATCGGTTTATAGCTATTACCTGTTCTATGTATTTGATCAGTAATTGCACGATTGTGTCAGAGGCTGGTCTCAAGGGATTCCCTCTTCCATCGCTATTCATTTACTGAAAGCTTTTGCTGATATTAATGGCGGGTGTCTTCGGGAAAGAGCAGATCCTACTGCGTGTGTTACCTGTGCCAGGTGAAAACTCCGGGGGGAGAGGGAGCGTTCCCAGGAGAGTCAGGGAAGAGTTTCAGTATTTACAGAGTTAGCAAGCACGCATAATACACTTGATAGCCCTCCGACGTGAATCACAGTGGAGATAATAGAAGATTGGGATAATAGTGAAGATAATAGAGCAAGATAATGGTGCTGATCGATCGCCTTGAAAGCTTGACGTCTGTCGACAAAACACGGATCTCGTGACGAGGCCGAGATTTCTTAGACAAGATGGCGGAACGAGGTCTTTAAAGCCCCGTCACTCTCGCTGAGCACGTAATAAGATAAAATGCTCCGAGTCAGCCAATAGGGAAATTAATATCAATTATCCCCGTCGTTGTCTCTAACTGGCACTTAAAACCGTCTTACGATGGCATTTCATTTCATTTACAAGGACTGGTTCGTGACGGAGATTGCGCTGCGGAGGAGACGTTCGGTAAGGCCGCTGATTGTTCGGCAGATGTCAACGCAACTCTTAATTTTCCGTTTCATCTTTGAGTCAACAAGGAAGCAAGCTACAACCCCCCTCATCAGTGTTTTGTTTTAAGGTTATAACGGCGGGACGTCGAGCAGGCCGGAAGCCGAGTCGCTACTAATAATAACTGGAGACTTCCGGTGCTGCTTGAGCGCTTTGGGCTTTGTCATGTCTGACTTCTCAGCTTCTGACTTCCTTCACAGGAAGTTAGCGTTTATTTCTGGTTGGTTTCAGGCTGTTTTTAAAAACAGGAAGAAAATATTGAACATATTCTTTTCTTTCTCGAAAAGAGATTTGCTCATAAGATAGTTTTGATTTAATAAAAATTATTGGTGTTTTGACAGCGAAAACATCCAAGCTATATGTATTGATTTTAATTTTTTAAACTACAGTCAATTGCATTCTTAAATTATTTTTTTTTAAATGAGATAAAACTTTCTGTATTTCGTCTTTCTGATTTTACTTAAAAGATTTGTGCTTTTAGTTTTATCAAAGGGACCATTGAACTAACGTTCTTGGAACGAAATTCGATAGAGTATTCCCATGGTGTATTACAACGACTCATGATCATCCAAATAAGATTTCTATTAAAATGTTAAAAATACCCCTAAAAACTTGACTCGATAAAATGTAAAGTTAACTGTTTAAAAGACTGTCGTAACAAATGCCTTTAATCACGAATACACACAGCTACTAGTCCTAAAACGCTGCACACGATTTTCAAAATTAAGATGTTTAACGCCTGATATTCGAAGGATGCTTTAGACCCTTCTAGAGGATGAGCCTCATAACTGGCAGGTCCTCCCTTTACAAAGCAACCTTATATCATTCTTTAACATTACACCAAGGTTATCATACCTTACTATCACCATTGGGAAGGGAGGTCCAGGGTCGGTTTTCATAAAACTTCTAAGAATTTACTTAAAATCCAAGATCGTTGTTATAGAGACTAAGAATTCCTAGCGGATTTAAGAATCGTTAAGGCCTAAAGACGTTTTGTGGATACCGGCCCAGATACATAGGAATAACTGGTATTAACTTAATCATAAGCTACATAAGACATCTGTAAATGATTAGAGTGTTGTTCGCGAATTATATAGTTCTAAGAAGTAGGCCATATGAATATTGTATTTCCTCGAATACGAACGGGCCTCGAATAGAACCAGGGAGGTACACGGGTGCTGATCGAAATAGAACCCTGGGGTTGTATTCAAGGAAATACGGTAGTCTAGTTGTTCAATAAGATTTTGAATCTATGCGAATACTATAAACCACCACAAAGTTTTAACCTGGCTGTTGCAGAACCTGTCTTTCTGGTGTATGCTTTTGGTACGCTAAAAGTTCACCTTAGTCCTTCAAGATTAATTATATAGTATATAACAATACTATTTTTTATAATTCTAAGGAAAATGCCGCATATCATATCTACCCCTGATCCCTTTGATGTTCTCATAATGATATTATGTTAAACTAAAGACTCTTCAAGGCATTTGAAATCCTACAGAGATGTTTCAGTTAAATCCAAAGGATTATAAAAACTTAAAAGTTCAAGGAAGTGGGACGAATAACCTGTCAACGTCTTCATACGGATCCCCTTGATTTTACTCAAAAGAATCAATTTCAATCGAGCAACTCCTTCAGATACTAATAATTTAAGCCAAGGATTTATAAAACCTGTACAGTTCAAGGAAGTGGGACGCGTAAGCTGACAGTGCCCTGATCCCTGCGAGTCCCGTGTCAGTCGGTCTGTCCCTTGCTGTATGGTGTGGACTCTGCACATTGTCTTCTAGCAGGAAACGTCTATCGCAGAGCACAAAGAAAAAGAGACGGAAGTGACTAACTTATATCTTCCTCATCTTTCGAAAACAGATGCACATTTAGAAACTCGACTCCCCCACATTTCCGTATAGAGCACATTATAAAAGTGAGAAAACTTCAACACGTGTTCGGCTGTCCAAGTCAAAGGGTACCGTTTCATTACCTCGGAAGTGAAGATTGGAGTTTGAAATTTAAGCATTTAGACCTCGTGTTTGACTGGATGTGAATTCGAAGCCAAAGTTTAACTTGATACACTACCTCGGAAGTAAAATTGTTGCTTAAAATTCAGTGATACATTTCGTTTGGCTTTTTCCACATCTGATAAAGTTCATAGTGTGAATAACTGATGCCTGTTATGTTTATGACTCAAGGTTACATATTTTAATTCTATAACTAAATACGTGACAAAAAGAAAACATGTTTACAACGTTAAATAATCCCTCTTCCAAATAGTTATTTCAGGAAAACCAAAACAAATTAACCCAAGTATACACAAGCGAAATTGTTCACTTTCTTTTTCATAAATATGTGTGCTAGTTAAATTCCCATTGAAGTTTGAAAAATAAAAATATTTATACGAAGAAAACTGCTGTCAGTGGGTTTCATAAAGGATACAATTCATTTCTATAGAAAGAAATATATAAAGGATTGAGTATATGCCATCAAATCAACACATTGAGCATAATGGAGCCGCTATAGCCGATTTTGTTCAACGTTCACTTGTTAAACTGTTATCATAATCTTTATATTATATATCAAACTTTGAAACACGTTCCATGGAAGTATTTCTGTATGACATATTTCTTAACGATGCATATGCTGGGTATATGCTGGTATTCATCTTCAACATTTCATATATCATAATATTTTCTTGTAATCTATATGAAGGCGTCGTTTGTAATCTAAACCAATATCTAAATGTAACAATGAATAAATAATGAAACTCATTAATTACAAAGATATATACGTAATATTTTTCTTTAAATACAATCAATTATCATAAGCATGTGAAAAATCACTGATTCATGATTAAGAATGTAGTACTTTTGGGATGCGCTTTTCTGATCGCTTTATATAATAAGACCTATGCCCGTAGTGTACTCTGGTATTTCTGTTCGTTAGTTAAACAAATAGGCTGATACATAAGGACATATTTTCAATATTTAAGAATTGTTTTACATTTTTTGTGCATCTGTCGATGTACAACAGCAACAAATTGTATAACATCGAGAAATGGTTTCATGTTTTTGAGAGCTCTCGTCCAATCGGGATCGTCGAAAAACGTGTAACAACATCATTTTGTAATTATAAGCAAATGTTCACATATAAAGTTTACCTACCAGTGATTGGTTCCCTGCAAGTTACAGTATTGCAATTTCTGTGACGTCATAAAACCGATGTCCATGACGTCATTGTGGCGGTCGTTTTCTTGATACTTCCATACAATTCAAATGGCATATAATCAGTATCAAATGTATTATTACAATCGAAAGTGTGTCCAATACCTTTTTCAAAATTGTGCAAATTGTGTATATTCTATGCCATTATATTGGGAAAATGAATTCAATTTTAACAACATATAACCGGTGATAAATAATAAATTATACGATCAGGAACAATATCGTATTATATAATATACGCTATCCTTGATAACTATATAAAGAATAACTCATCCTTATTATCTCCAACTCTGTCTTGCTTATTGAGAAACGAACTTTGATAACTTAAACGAAATGTGGTTGCTACCAAAGAACCTCGGATACTTCGAATGATACTGTGTTATGTCAAATGTACTTTGGTGACTTCTGAATGAAATCGGTTACTATCAATGAACATCGGTTACTTTTAATGACACTTTGTTACTTTTAATGACACTTTGTTACTTTAAATAAACCTCGTTTCTTCAAAGTAAAAAAGTTAACTTCAAAATTAGGTTCGTTATGTAGCAAGATTACGAAAAATGCTTGTCGGTTACTACAAATGCATCTTAGTTACTACAGTTGCGTCACCTTGATTACTTTTAACGCATTGAATGGTTAAGACAAACGCATCCTGGTTACTTACTATCTATGGACATAGACTGCTATAAATACGTTAAGGGTACAAGAAATCCATTACCGTTCCTACAGACGCAAACATGTAGATAAGACATTTCAATTAGTACAAACGCTTCGCCACTACAAATGCATATTGGTTACTACAACTGCATCTTGGTTACTTAAGATCCATCTTATTAATACAAAAGCATCTTAGTTACTAAAAAAGCATAATGATTAATATTGATGAATTCTGGTTACTGTATACAAATGCATCTTATTAATAGAAAATGCATATTGGTTACTACAAATGCAGTTTATTAATGATTTCAATTTACAAATCAAGTATATACAATAAATCAAATCATACATTGATGTCTGATTCAATTCGATTTATATCTCATGGTAAATGATGAAAGAAAGCTTCTATCAATTAACACATTGTTTTATCATTTTGTTCTATATTTGTAACCATTTTTCTTGTTGCTCACCAAGGCCATTTTGCATGCATTACGGAACTTTAAATATCTAACATTCTTAATCATTGTGGGAACTCAACACAAATATGAACCTGAGATCTAGTTATTAAGTTACAATATCCTTCCAGATTCTGTTATCCTGGGAAGTCTGTCTAAAATTCTTTCCTGACATCTGCAGAGCGGCGGACATCCCGCTACCGACTCTCCTCGCCATTGTCTTAGCAGACGGAGCATCCTGTAGTTCAGTTCATACCCTACCCATCTCTGGTGTGGGCTTAAACGCACTAGTGCACACCAATATTTCTTTAACACAACGAATGCACAGATACTGCATATCTCTCGACATTATTCAAGAACCTCACACAAATAATCTACCTCGTAAGTTATTTAACGAATATTTACGTATTCAGGTAGTAAAGTTGATTTTTAAAGACCGGAAGTATTTAATGTTACGTTACAATAAATCCGCATGAACTACGATATCGGAAATATTAAGATTTTGCTTATAACCAAAAAAGCGGAAACGGCATCCGCTTTGGTCAATCTAATAGCAATGCTAATGCTGTGTTATTAAGTCGGTTTATTTACAACATTGCTTTCATAAAACATAATTCATTATTTGTTCTCAGTTCAGAGTTTAGGTAAATACAACAGCTGCACATAATCAGTGTTCAGCCGCTTTCAACTGTCTATAATTTATCCGTTTTGTGCACAGCTAACCTTAGATTTGTTATATTTCCAAGCCGACAGCGGGTGTCTAAATTTTTTCATTGTTGATTGCAGGTCACTTGTAAAGAATTTTAAGTATTTCATTGCATCGATAGAAAGCTGAAGTGATTGCATTAGTCCTCTTAAACCTTAAAATAGCCAATTTAAACCGTAAAAGCGTGCACTAGTGCCTTTAAAGATAGAAGATACTTGTATTAGATAGCGAACATTTTTAAATAAATATACATCATGGCAAATGACATTTTAAAGAACAGGGATGTTAAAAACATTTTTCTTCGAAGTATAGAAATAAATAAATTAATCACATCTTTTAAATTGTAATAACGTAATAGAATCATTGTTAAATATGGATATAATATACGTATTCGTGCACTTTTGATGAGAATAAACCCGTTAAGTCCTTTCAATATCGCCTTTCAGTTGACAGGGTTCAACAAAGTAATCGAATACAAATGACGTGAATATGAAGAGATATCGCTTTAAACTAGGAAGAACAACTGTTATATTGCTTTTAGAAACGCTTGTTTACATGGAAGGTGTATGCAAATGAGGTTTGCGGAGCAGAGACGTAATGAGTTGCGGGGTATATTACTTTGTTAATGTCTCGTAGGCTCGTCAGAGTATTGACAGCGATGACAATGAGCACTTGAACTAAAGCGCACGTGTTGCCGGTTCATCAGCCGGCTCCGATAAATATACGACATGAATAGAAACAACTAACAGATACTTAATGACAATGGATCGGCACACATTTCAATAATGTGCAATAAATATCATTACAGCTCACTGTGCAATCTGGCACAGTCCATCTTTGTCTCATTTACATACTTGGGTTATCTGTTATTCAAAGAAAGCTTTTCTTTTCAATTGCCGCCAAGCGGAACCTGTCTCAATTTACACAACGTGTTGCAGTACTATTTAAATGCTTAGATCAACCTCCCATTGTCTCTACTGTTAGAGCTCCGCCTCAGGACCTGCTTCAGTGACGTTGAGGGGAGTTCAACGCCTTCGTCTGCCCAGGTGCTGGCGGTACAGGTGAGACGGCGTTAGGATAAGCATGTGAGGCGGGAGGGATAGGGAGGAGCGGTTTGGCGGGTGAGGAGGAGCATCGATTACGTGTAGAGGTGTCACATCCTTGATTCAAACCCCGGCTTGTTTCTGCCCGTCACGTGATCATGAACCAATCAGTGATTGGAGATCTTATGATGTCACCCGGAAGTTGAGCGGTAACAGGTGCGCAGCTGCCTCGGGTCTCAACACGGCGTCGCTGTCTAAATTACAAACAACTGTTTGTGGCGGTGACTAATTCTGATATTCTTAACAAGCCGTATACGACTTTGGTTATTTCAGCATAGAAAGCGCGAACGTGTCCCTCTCGTTCTTAAAACAAACACTGCGGGACGGATCGATGAGTGGTATACGCCACAACTGTTGCCAACACCAGGAGTCTAAATATTTGCCGAAGGAGATTGAACGTCCGAACGCCCTGAAACGGTGTTTCTTTCCGAGTCTTTGAGAATTCATTTCAAAGTAAACTTGAGCAAGAGCTATCGATTAGTTGTTATTCTCCAAACTCGTCATGTATTAATCAAAGTGGCTTTGAGCATGTGTAAATGTTCCGATTAGCGGCACAGACGATTTGAAAAGAACTATTAATTGATATTCAATGACACTTTCTTTGCATTTATGAAAGCCAATAACCAAGGTGGCCTTTGTTAGTTTTTTGGAATAAGACTGAAGAAGAAATCAAAACTACTATTGGTCTTTCAACCAATACGTTCCATTTAACGATTGCTTTAACTTAGTAAAATTACTTTGCTCGTAAACTTTACACTTGTGAGTGTAATGATATATATGGGTGTGTAAGATTTGAAATGAATATGAAAACTGCCACACATTACCCTCAGCTAGTAACCTGACATGAGAATGATTTGAACATGATGTGGCGATGGTGTGCACATTAACGGCCCTCAACAGAGTAACAGCAGCAACAGCAGCAGCAGTGGAAGTGGTGGTTAAAGGGAGGGAAGTAGCAATAGTAACAGAAGTTATCGCAAAGTTAATGACAAGAAGTACTAGAATATAAAGTATGTGATCAGGAGTAGACGCAGAAGTAAAAGACTACAGGAAAGGTAGCATCCATCGTAGTAGTGGGAGTTTTCGTCGGGCTAGGGGTAACAGTAGTACTAATACAGTAGTAGAGGTATAAATAATAAAAGCTGCAACATGTTCATACTAATAGTGGTAGAAGTAGTAGTAGTAGTAGTAGTAGTAGTAGTAGTAATATTTGGATTGATAACAGATATAGTAATGGTTTATATGTAGTTGACAAATAAGAAATTGAAAAGAAATAGTAGTAGTAGAAATAGTGGAAGTTGTTGTAGAAATGGTAGTAGAAGTAGTAGTAGTATTTGGATTGATAGCAGATATAGTACTGGTTTATATGTAGTTGATAAATAAGAAATTGAAAAAAATAGTAGTTATAGAAGTATTAATAGTTGTAGTAGTAGTAGTTGTGGTAGAAACGGTAGTAGTACCAGTAGTAGTAGTAGTAGTAGTAGTAGTAGTAGTAGTAGTAGTAGTAGTAGTAGTAATAGTAGTAGTAGTAGTAGTGGTGGTGGTAGTAGTAGTAGTAGTAGTAATAGTAGTAGTTGTAGTAGTAGTAGTGGTGGTGGTGGTAGTAGTAGTAGTAGTAGTAATAGTAGTAGTAGTAGTAGTACTAGTTGTTGTTGTAGTAGTAGTAGTAGTAGTAGTAGTAGTAATAGTAGTAGTAGTAGTAGTGGTGGTGGTAGTAGTAGTAGCAGTAGTAGTAGTAATAGTAGTAGTTGTAGTAGTAGTAGTGGTGGTGGTAGTAGTAGTAGTAGTAATAGTAGTAGTAGTTGTAGTAGTAGTAGTAGTAGTAGTAGCAGAAGTAGTAGTAATAGTAGTAGTAGTTGTAGTAGTAATAGTAGTGGTATATGTAGTTAAATGGTGATATTAAATGATGTTAATAGTAGTTATAGTGATAGTATATGTAGTTGACAAATTAGAAAGTCATTGGATACAAAACGACGATAAGAAGACGTCGAAAAGGGTCCCTCCAGATAAATACGAAACTTTAATGGCAAAGTAAGACTTTGAGAATACTATCAGTGGAAGTTTGTATATTTTAAAAGGAAATAATATAAAGTCTGAATTAAGTTTCTTCACTTTTTACGTAAATCATATTCAACTAATATAAAGCGCTTCATTTATATGTTTCAAACATGATTTATATTAAGTATCATTCACTTGATTATTTGAAATGACGTTTCAGAAAATGATATCCTACTTTTTGGTGTTAACGTCATATTTTCTAGCCACAGAGGCTGGTCGACGCTCCGCAACACCAACCTGCATGGATTATGACTTTATTTTCACTTAATTCCAAGATGGCGTCGAATATTTTCTATACAATAATTCGATAAGGGAAATATTTTCGAGGTGTTAATATTACAAAGATGATATTATAGATAATGGACATTCATATAGACTTCTGAAGAGATGATTCTTTGAAGTGCAAAAAACGTCTCCACTCCACTTTCAACTGCCCGTCTCACGAGACGTCACGAAAACATTCTTCAATTTCGGAAATTGCAATTTATGATCAAATCTGGATGTAATCTTGAAAAGCAAACTGTTTTCTCCTGGGAGGTTTTAGCCGCACGCCCGGTTTCATTTTTCTTGTCTCTCTATCTAAGCTAACTCATAAAGTGTTGCTTTACAAAATACGCGCTTGTTTGCAGCGCGGCTACAAAGTCCTAAGAGCTCTCCTCAGCGGAAGCCGCTACCAGTCGATACCGACTGTTCAGTAAGGTGTAAAATTTCAAAGAAAGTTTTATTGATAATCGTGCAGCTCTGTGTGATTGTCCCCGCGCTATATTCATTACCATGTCTTTTATCGCTGCATTAGCGGACAAAGCGTCACTGGAGTGTGTCGCGCGGGTTCTCAACTTTCTAATAGACAGAAAGGGAAGATTAGCTTTTCTGATAAAATAACGGAAGTTAGAATCTTCACCAAAAAGCGAAATAAATTCTGCTGATGCATTGACCTGAAGAAATAATGCCCGTTTCTCGTTGTTAATTTCCTTAGTCGCTCGTGTATTTGCGCGGGTACGAAGGAGCGTTCTTAATGGCGACATGAAAGGTGTGTTAGTATTAACAAAGCTCTAAGTCTTAATCAGAATTTACCTGGGGGAGACGTGGGAATGATAGTTTCAGGTGGAAATTGTCAAAAAAAGAAATTATCCAATCAATACGAGTTGGTCGGTGCTAGGTGCGCTATCACGATTCGCAAACACAGGAGAGTATTTCTCTGAGCCTTGTTCGCTAAGACAAGATTTCTCATCGATCGAGTTCTTAAAGTTTGGTTAGGCAATTGTCGCATAGACATAAGAGACTCACACAGCCGTTCAACAGTTCTTCACACAAAGCCGATGCTTGTTTTATTACTATGTTTATTAAGACACAGAGTAAATGGCATTTTTATTACCGAACGCATTTGCAATGCAAGCGAAACTAAGAGGTAATCCAATAAGGTACGCGTGCAAGGCGTTATTGTTCTTAGCTAACAAATCATGTGAAATGATGGAGACGAGAAAACGTGCAATATTCTTCGTAAAGGATGCTTGGTTGTAATTTGTCTAGGGCGGGTTTATCACTTCTCGGACATCCAACCCATCCTCCATTGAAAGCTACAAGAACCAATTCCGTATGTCAATCGACGGCAGAATTATCCATTGACAAATATACATTCCCCTATTACCAATATTTTTATAGCAATATCTCACGTTGTTAACTGCTTTCAGTGACTTAAAAGCAATTTAGAGCACATCTTGATGCGATAATGATACGGTTTATATCAATTCTACTTCTCTGCTTTCAATATGCTCTACAAGGCCAAGTTTTCCCATTACTTTACAAGTAATTGACATTTTCATTGGATTCGTAACTTTTTTCATTTAATGAATTGATTTTATAACTCTAATCACTTGTTGCCTTTTTTATAAAATGTTGTATGACTTCATTTTATATTCGTTTTTATCGTTTTTTCTATCAAATATTGGTTGTACATTTTTTAAAAATTGTCCTTGTATGCGATTTATTACGGGCATTCTCTTAATCGCCATTCATATGTTTCTTTAAAATTTTATCTGTTACGTTTCATCTTTCAAAGAGTATTTATTTTCTGAAAAAAAGAACACCCTTATGAATTTTATGTTTCATAAATGGATATTATAACGGCTGTATGGTTACTTAATAGGAGAACAGGACAACAATCGGTATCTGTAAATATTTCACATAAACCGAGATTATAACCCTAGGAAATGTGTCATATGACTTTCATGCAACAAGTGAAATTTTTTCTATTAACATTAATAAATGTGCATGTGTTTCTTAAAGATCAGATGATGCACTTCCAGGTGGTCTAAGGTCTTTATTATCTGTTAATCCCATATAGGCTTAACTCGCACAGACTTAGCCAGAATGCGACGGCCCGCAATAAAGTGACGTCACGAACAATGGTTTCATAACGTCATAGAAGACGAAATACGGGAACATGCGCCGAAACAACCGTTGCCAGACAAACGTGAAATATGCATATGTGCAAAAATGAAATATATGTCCTTTCATATGATTAACCACATTGGTAATAATAAAGTTATGTTTTTACTTAAAGTCATAATGTTCATATTATATCTAACTGAAACTTCGCTTGTGCCTAAGGCACTCACCGAAGATGCCATTTGATATTTTCAGGTCGTTGAAATGTAATAATCTTTTAAATTGAAATGGTTAGGAGTTGAACCCTGTGGGTATGTTACTGAATAATTACTCATTTTATAACTATACTCAATACTTGTATTAGATATTATGTAATGGGAGATTTTAAGATATATATTACGATTTATTGGGTACCGGTGGGATATGTCATTTTCTTGTGACTCTCTTGTCTAATTGTGCATGTACTTAAAAATAATTATAACAATCTCTCATAACTCTTATTGATTATTTCTGTACATTTATTACATTATATCTCTGTATGAAATACATGTTATGTTGTTCGCAAGTGCGACGTTAATAAACCTTTGTTTGTCTATTATTTAAGTTTGTCTGTCTGTCCGTCTGTCTGGTTCTCTCTCTTTTCAATCTGTATGCAGATAGTGTATGGCCCGAAGGCGTATGCAGCTCACGTAACGCACGTGAGAGCTTGGAGATACAACTATTAGTTAGACATTTATTAATCTCGTGTCGCATGAAGAAGTAGGTTATTAATGCTTTATGTAAAGTACAAGGCAAGATCACCCCACGCCCCGTACAACACACAACAGTTTCGCATAGACTGATACTTTGTCTCTTAAATGTAAATTTCGGAAATATATGTCAATATATATACATTTGATACTACATGAAAATATTTTCTTAAATAATGTTTTCATTGAGTTATCTAGTCGTACTTAAACGTGAAAGACTTTGTTAAGATTGAATTCGATTAAAAGATATGACGACATAGTAAGTCTAGCACGATAGAACGCGTTAGATTTGATCCGTCGTGCGTGTATGATTTGTTAATTGACTCAAATAGCTTGAAGGTGACTGCGACAATGATTGCCGCCTTGCCCTTTGTTTTAGATCTAACGGTAAAACAAAGCTTGATTTAAAACATTTCAATTGCGTTATTTGTTGATGCAGAAAAATATATTTTGACAGCGTGAGAGTGTTTTTGTTCCCAACTTTGTCTAATCAAGTCGGGAAGGGGTATAGAGATTTTGGTAGGGGAGGGGGAATTCTTTGACATTTTGTTTGGTAACAATTATTAGTTTTTATTTTTTTAAAAACATATTTATGAGAAATGATTGCCGTTATTAGCTCAAATTCGAATTATCATAATGAATATATATAATTTTTTTTTAGTAAAATTCACAACAAACAAGGCTATAATTCTACGTATATTTTCCGAGAAGCTCAGTTAAAAGCTAAATAGAAATGTGTGTGTTAATATCAACAACGTAAAAGACGATAACCGAAACTTTCTAGAAAAATAAGAAAACGTCACTAACGATATCCATCGAAAGACACGTCAAAGATTACTGACAAAAATCATAAGTGTGATAGCTCGTACTATTAAAGATTTTTTTTCAAGAACAGTAGAGATCGTTTGTGTCATGTCTAAAAGCTGCCGTTAACTCTTACGAAGGGTTGCGTTGAGCATGTGTACGCTTCTATTCTAGTTGTCACATATGTACATAGACTTATCTATCATAGTTCCACCATCCTGTTGAAAATCTTACTTGGACATCATACAACATGACAAATTTACAACTTTTAGATTGTTTCTAACTATTTATCTCCATAATCTCTGTGCATGTATTTGCTTTTTCACCTTTCAACCAATGCGCATATCCCGTTTTACATCCACAGATTTTTCTCTTTTAAACTTTGAAAATCAAATGCTAGTTGAAATAAGGACATCTTTACTATGTTACTTATGACGTCTTTGATCAGCTGAGACAATGTCATAGGAAGTTGGAGTAGAGTTAATAAACAACATACCTTATCTTCAAACGTAAACATATTTCTTAAATCTAAATATATATTTAAATTCATAAGTATATTCATTTACGTGATATCTTACAAGAATTGTAAAATTTACATCACGTAGACAATTTACGTGTACATTTTATGAAACGATATATTATTTAACTATTATATCTCTGTCTATAAAACTTGGATAAACTGAGGCACACAATGCTTCTACAAACTCCCATAAACACAATGATAAACCAAATATTCATAACAATTTCCTTGTGATCAACGTTTACACGTATAAATATTTAAATCGCAAATCGTATAAATCGCAATATTTCCATGGCAATGTCATTGTCATACCGAGACATGAACTAAATAAAAAAGCTTACAACTTCAGTTATCTCAACCCGAATACTCTGAACAGTTTCGATGTAAAACTTAATAATCACTTTTTATAAGCAATACCTAATATGATAGGGATATATAATAGTAAACGCCGTCTTGCAATAAACACATTGACCGCCATTTTCAGTATTCTGTTTTCAAATTATATTCGAATTCACTTATATTGTTTACTTTTATTTACGTCTGTTTTTGACATTTTAAAATGTAGGGAAAGGGTTGTCATATTCCCTCAATAACAAAAACGTATTTCTCTATGTTTTACTTACCTATATATCACTTGACCTAGAGTAGAAAATGTCTCTAGGTTAGTCTATACTACTAAAGGGGATATACTTCTTATACTAAACCTAAATGTGTGATCTTTCAAATCGTTTTTAACAAAGTTCCACGCTTCTCGACAGAATGTTCAGTCTATCTATATGTATAAAGTTTTAACAATATAAATGTCAATTCTTATTTTGAGATTTTTAAAGAATCATAAATTTACCTTTTTTTGGTAATAAATTTCTGTGTCTGTCATCCAAATGTATTAAGTTGGTAACATTATCAATGACTTTTTATTGTTTGTTTCTATGTCTGTGAAAGAATAATAAATCTGTTTTAATAAGGAAAAAATAGCGCCTCTCAGTCACCCTATATATGGAGTTTGTTTAATATGAATGCATGTAACTTGTTTAGTGATTAAAACTCGAAATTTTCGTTTTCGGTAAAAAAAATGATAAGCGCATTTCATCCAAATTGTCAGTGACTCTTTACATGAAGTTTATAACAATGTCAATGTTTATTTCTTGAAAATTTGAAAAGTCACCTTATCTTCATATGGACATAAATAATAATCACGCATAAAAGCTTGGTTGCTAGTTGCAATGGAATTCGATAACTTTACACGAAATCAACTTATATCTAATTGGTGCTAGATGCAGAGCGAAATTCTCTTCACGTAGACGTAATTCTAGCGATATGTCTTGATGAGAAGCCTTGCCCATGGCACATTCACCCCACGTAGATGAGCGATGCATTTTCAAACTAAACTTATCTACCTAGTCGTCTATAAGCTGTCAGTGTACACCTGTCACTTCTATGCATCTCCTACTTCAACACACCTTAGCACCAAGCATTTCAAGTAGAACTCATTGAAATGTACATCGCGTATGTCGATTTCATTTCAATCCACGAAACGTATGTCAGATTTGTTGATCACGGTAGAAGAAGGCGTTGTAAATCATCTGATCGCTTTATGAAAACGTCCAGTTCAAAAGGGTCATGGTCTTTGTTGATGTGAATCCTTACTTTCTACTTAATGCTACTTCCGAT
The DNA here is from genome assembly GCA_921293015.1 of Phorcus lineatus. Classification (NCBI taxonomy): domain Eukaryota; kingdom Metazoa; phylum Mollusca; class Gastropoda; order Trochida; family Trochidae; genus Phorcus; species Phorcus lineatus. Next base: position 24,733,297 of record OV121084.1, read on the forward strand.
ATATAAAAAGCGAGGATGTTGTGATATATTGAGATATTTCATGTTTTTCTCTATCAAATATATGGGATCATTTTTGGAGATTTTTTGATCTCACGAATACTACGTCGAAAAATGAAAGCGGTTATCATATACATATCACAACATATTTATTATATGCTGTTCATTCAATGAAGTAGTTTACCTGAGATCCAAAATTATCCCATATATATTTTAATTACTTACCTTTTGATATTTTACCTTTAACTAAGTTTTTAATTTTGAATGGTTTATGATATTGTCAATATTTATTCATTTCAATATCTATCATGTTTTATAATATTTGGAAGAAATGTTAAAAGACCTGCCGTGCTTTTTATTGATTTTTATTTGACCTTGATACGTGCTTGAATAAAATTTATTCCGATATGATTGAAACTATGTGATAGGTTTAACCTTATACGCCATATATATTACAATTTGTAGTTATCAAACTACTTTAGACAGCAGTTTTATACACGCAAAGAAGCGGGAGAAAAACACAATTTTACATTTACACTGTTAAAATTAAACATCAAACAATATCAACTGACATCTGTCCTATACCTGCTTTGAATAAGTTTTTAAATTACGTTTGAATGATTGTCGCGTGCCAGAAGCCGCACATTGTCCGATTTCCGATCACAACTGGTCTTTAAACCTTTATTTTGTCACTCTAGGGGGCCGATTAGCCTAAAGTGATACTTTTCAGTACCATTCTGGTATAGATGACACCATTAAACCATTTTGCATATGTGACTCTTATAAGTCTTTCTCTCTAAACATTTTTTTTACAAAAATTTTATTATTACAAGAAGCTCTCCACGGACCTTATCATTCAACACCTTTATTGGTATACTTACTTTTACTTATCCTCCTGGTTCCTTGTGGAACATAAGGCAGGCAGTAGTTGTCTCCATTTTGTTCTGTCCCTGGCTACAATCTCTACGGCTCTCCAGGTGTTCCAGCCCATAGCATTCCTCTCCTTTTCTGCTGTCCTTCTCCATGTCTCTCTTGGTCTTCCTCTTTTCCTCTTCCCCTCTGGAGCCCATGTCAGTGCGACTTTGGTGTCCTCTGTAGAGTCTTTTCTCAGGACATGTCCGATGTATCTCCATCTTTTTCTTATTGGTATATATCATCCCAAACTGTTTCCACAGGAGATATCATTTTGACTGTAGATTTTGAACAACGCCCTGCCATCGTCAAAAACATGACATCACAATTGTTTTATATCATCAAGTAATGACATCAAAATGATATAACCACATAAAAATGACGACACAACAATGTTATGATATCGGCTCATTTGGAGTTTTAGGGTCTCTATGTGTTTCATGAAAAATAGAATCTCACTCTCGTGTCTTCTGATATCAAATATACCAACAGTCGTTGATATATGTATCCTTATGTTCATAGATTGTGCAAACTTGTAGATATCGAAATTGTCATTATCAAAACACTACCACAGCAATTATTTTTAAACTAGCATGTATGTAAAATGTTAAAATAACATAACGCCAAATAGTAAATAAGGTGTAAAAAAGTACGAAAATGAATGTCTAAAAGTTGTATGACACATTTACTCTTGTAATCATCTGCTTGCAAGGACACTTGTGGAAGGAAACAATTTCCATATCTTACTTATCAGTAATTACGATCTCTCTCTAAACGGTAAATTGACTGTAATTCTAAACAAGACGTATAGCAAATGAGAACAGATTGACCTTTGGTGCCAATTAGAAGATGTGATAAATCTAGATTTTATGAGGGGCCCGTAGCTTACAGATCTCCAACTGCTTCTGCGAATTGTCGCTTAATGACTTCATATTGTTACAATAGGTCCACTCTTTGTAAGATTCGGGACAATCAGGCACTTGACATTCCTAACGCGCTCTCCTTGTGTGAAAGACATGTTGCAACTAATACCCCTAATCAGAGAGCTAATGATGTAATTATGGAGTACTTGATACTCAAGGAGCTGTAGACTCGCCACCCATGTCTCTAGTATACCAGCCAATACGACACGTTAAACGTGGGCATTACATTACTCGACGGAAATAACTGTTGAAAATTGGTCACAATTTGCAAGTGAGTGGTTAAGGCGGGCACGAGTAATAGACGTATGCGGGTTAGCTAAAGAGTTGGTGGCGGGGGCGATTGGGAAGGGGGGAAAGAAGGGGGTACTCATTTAAACTTATTGCAACTGCGGGTTTTATCTTCCCTTGCATGTCCAGAGAGCTTATAAATTCAAGGGAATATCTTTATTTATCATTATTAAAGTGATGTAGAGTGATTAACTTACAAAGAATTTTATTTGGCTCTGATCTTTAATAAAATTCAAAATAAATGTAACGTTCAATGTTTGCATGAGTTCACTCAACTAGCATTTCAACCAAAAATGTGATAATCGTACAAATGCTTTGTTTTATGTTCAGAAACCAAAATTCTACATGTTAAATGCATGTAAACTAGGATTATAACCTACCCAACCCTATCAATATCGTGTGCTTAAGAAAAGTTTATTTTTATTTACAAAATTACGTTTCTCGTTGGTGCAAACCAGACGCTGTACATTGTCCTGTTTTCAATCTAAAATCTCCACTCATACCGTTTCATGTAATCAAATTGCCCTGAAAATGGTAATTTTCACCAACAGTTATAACTTCTTGATAAAAGCGGACAACACTGATACGGTTTACATATGTGATCCAACCAAAATGCCTGAGTCTATTTTACTGTTTTTAAATATTCTTTATTCTGACATAAACCTAACTTTCTGAAAAATGAATTAAGGTATCCTCACTTTTAGATATCATTTTGTAATTCCCGGTTGGTGACTGACTCAAAACACAATAATGAAGCATGAAACACTCTCTGTGATCGTGTATGTAGTTAGTGACCATAATCTCACACTCAGTCTAGTAGCGCCCGTATGACTGTAAAATTATCAAAATTATTATCATTAATTGAAAATTTATCGTTAAAGGTTAAATCTCAGTGGAAAAAAAATTAAGATAAGCTGATAGATATTAACATTTTTGTGGCGAATCCAGAAGTTTTTATAGAGGGGATCATCTATATATTTGAAATAGAGAGGGGTTCGCCCTTTTTACTTTCAATACGTACAAGGCCAAATAATAGAAGGTAGACGTGGTTCGAAATAAATTAAATTTTCAATAAATTTATTTGTGCACTTTTTACGATGATAAAATTATATTGTTATGTTTATGTAAATACTTGATACAAACTGAGGTAGTAATATGTGACTTTGATGAAAATAGAATTATAACCATTTCTTTAATCTTTGGACTGTATTTCATCTCTATCTTAGTACAAAGTATGATAGGTAACTCAAACAAGGAAACTGCAATTACTCTTTGAAAGTTAAAAGTCATATCTAAATAAACATTTATCCATTTAGGCATGTGGTAAAGCATGACAAACGGACAATGAAACATTCTCGACCACATTTAACGTATTTTGTTTTCATCTCGCTGTGAATGGAAACTAATGACCTTCGCTTTTGAGAACGGCTGGTCAAAGGTCAACGGTTAATTGACGGCAATGTCAAAGTTCACGATATTTGCCGGGGAAGAGAAATCTAAGTGATGATGGTTTATTTTATCAACTAAAAGTCGTCGGTGTTTATTAAACTTTAATTCACAGTTTCTCTCAGCGTGTAATAGCTGAGGATGAAAGTTCGTATCACTCATGTAGCTATATGATATGCTACCCAAATGAGATATTTTAATTGAGACGCGGGGAGGGGGTGGGGTTGGTTTGGGGGTGAATGGTTGTTGAAATTTCGACTCGAAGGCACTTTTTTCAGAATATATGTTAACATTTTTAACAGCTAAAACAGCTTCGACGGATATAACTTCCGTGAAGTTAGATCTATATCAGTAATTTTTTCATCCTTTGTTCTCAGTTTAAGAGATGAAGATATATTCAAAAGCTGCACACAATCCTAAAGTTGAGCTTTTAACAAAAAAATTTTGGCGAAACCGATCTCACGATTCTTGATATTCCTTAGTCATTTCCGTCTAAACGTTTTAATCATTTTTTGCAGGTTAATCATTAAGAATTATATATTTTTTACTGGATCGATGAAATTCTCACATGCTTCATAAAGTCTGATTGTTTGCGAATATATGCGATGATAATACCTAGTTCGTAACGATGGAATTAATAAATACATATGTAAGAACAAGAAGTCGAACAATATGTAAAGTCTTACACTTATATCCGAGTGAGCCACTCTCATTTTGACATATAAACAGTCTATATTATATATAAATTTATATCATATTTGTAAAATTCTTATGGATAAAATTTGTTTGGCTTTAAGAAGAACCTAGAAGAAATACAGAAAATTTAACAAATGGTGCATGCCTTTTTAAAACAAGGACCTTCAGAAAGTTTTGATGACGGTAAAAAAAGATTAATTTTAAATAATTGATGAAAGGTTTGTCGTTACGGTATCAGATCACTGAAAGTGACGTCATTAGTACGTTTGTACCAATGTGATAGGTCTTATCAAAGGTAAAATGTAATATGGAAATATTCTATTTGCATTTGCATTTCGTAAAATGTAGAAGACAACAAAAGTTTATAAACAGTTAAGATTGATTTGGCCGACATACGGGAAAACCTTATATCACGCTCTATTTTATGCACAAGCATTTCAATATTTTCAAATTTTAAACGATATCTCTTTATTATAACTATTTCGACTAAAAGTAACATGAGCTGTCATAGCCACAGGGATTGGGAAAGGTAGGGGCGGTCCATGGGCCATTTTGCACATTGGATGAAAAAATGGCCCATTCAAATTATAAATTTTTACCATTGCTACTAAGGGGAATGGCCCATTCACAAATTCTGAAAATGACTAAAATCCCTATCAAATGGCCCATTGTTAAAGGTGTCTTTCCCAAACCCTGTAGCCAGTTTAAAAAACCCTTATTTCTCAATATCCTTGAATAGATTTAAAAATCATCCGTTATTGAAATCTAAAGCGAAGTATAATATTCATAAGGTTGTGTACATTGTTAGCAGACTGTGAATAATTAACTTACATTTGATATATTTCGTAAAGGTTGTAACTTTGACTTTTATTAGGCCTCTAGCAAAATATGCCAATGTCACGTCTAGAATACAAAATCTACTCTAGTGCCTATGCTTGTTCATGCTAGACTTAATTATGGTAACAGTTTCCTGATAGGAATCAGTAAATGTGTACTATACAGAGGGTCCAGCATAGTGACGAGAATTCTTAAATCTCGTTACGTAACCCTTGTCCTAATCTGCATTTGCTTCCACTGGCAATGGTCAAGTTTAAAGTTTCCGTTTGATATACAATTGTCCCAAAATCCCAGAACAATAAATTTGTTCAGGGTACCAAACTATAATCACACCAGTTTTAAAATGAAATGGTTTAGTTACGCTGGTCCTCGTCTTTGGAACCAACGTCATGAAGTCATGACGACGTCGCCCTGCCTTTTTCTTAATTAAGACTCAAAACTCTGTTTTCAAGCTTTTTATGATAATATCGACATTTACTGATGTTGATATTCATATACTAGAATTTCATGTTCTTCTCAGAGATTTTATTTCATACCAATTATTCACATTATCTTTGCTTCTATTAGGTCAATGCACTTTGCGCATGCACCTATTACATGGATATCGCGCTTTATAAATAACTTGTGCCCGAATAACTAATACTTACTTTTATGACTAGCATGGTACTAACGATTGAATGGAGAATTACTTATGTTGTAAATATGATACGAACTAAATCAAACTTTAATCAAAAGATCAAAAAAAGGAGAGAGAGTCCAAATACCCTTAGTCTCTTACATCAGCCAATCAATAGCTATGGTGTCGATTTATCGAATTGGTTTTATTACCCTGAAAGTAGACATTCGCCCGATAGAAAAGGAATCGTTTTGACCCAAGACAGTGACTATGTAAAGAAGATGTGAAGGTGAATATGACAAATATGATCATTTTCTTGAGCTATACAGATTAATACACATTTAGACTTTATTTCACAAAAATTGTACTGGATGTATAATTTCAGTATACACAGTCGCAATCTAAAACCATATAAAAAGTCATTTATCCAACATCAATTCTGTTTAAAGGGTAATGGCGGAACCGGAAAGGAGTCAGTACTTTTACAGTTTTTAAATTTTCAATCTTTACTTAAAATGAAAAAATCAAAAATCTTCAAAATGAATATAAAAGTTTAAATCTTCGTATGGGTTCTCGGTTTCTACAAATAAGAACAATACACCTGACCTTTGACCATTATCTAGTTTTCGATCTGTCTTATTTACATTGTGCATCATTGGAAAATCGTTTTCTTTTTATCCTTGTGAGCTTTATGAGTTACTCTGCATGCATGGTAATGGCAGCGGACAAGGAAGTGAACCTTGTATGACTGCTAGTGCTCTTGGCATATTTCAAGCAAACAGCAACATATTTATATGCAGCGGCTTACTTTATTGGACAGTAAATGTGCATGTGTTTGTAATTATAAGTGCCTGTATGGTAACGTTGGTAGTGATCTACAAGTTTAAAGCATAACTATGAAAAGCATTAAAATTCACTAACATTTATTCATGCAATAAACAAACCAATTCAACTGTAAGCATTAACAAAATACATATTAAAAACAGATTGAGCCATTGTTGTACTTTTAAAACTTGTATCAATTTCATGATAATTCGAAAATTCAAAAAAGCGTTATGTTTGATATATTCTAAGAAGACATATTTAATGGACGACCTCTTACTAGACATTCTCGATCAAGATCATTTTTTTAAGAGTAATAGGTTCTATTTGTGAACTTAACTCGGCCAGATTAAGCCTTTTTAAATTACATCGGCATTTAAACGAAATATCAGATTAATTGTCAATTCTTTGTTCTATCGAGTTTGGTGTCCGTTGTCATTGAAGCCAGTTTAGCCAGGTACTATTTTGCTTATTTGCTCAACTGCCTGATGTTTAACATTTACTTTGACTCCCGTGTCATGTTTGGAAAATGTAAATGCAATTTCATCAAAAATATTCCTGATGTAAATCTATAACTTTATATCAGAACGTTACACGGCATTAAATCGCACCAGTTTCCGTCACTGGGTGATTACAACCTTGCTGCTAAAGGCCAAGTTGGGGAATGTTAGGCCAATGCTTTTCGGGGATAGTTGATGCACGATTTCTTTATATTTCTGTACAACAGGGTGCGTCAGGAACATGTCGTTGTCGGTGAGCATCCCCGGGTTCACTGAAAGAAAACAGGTTTATTAGCTTGAATATCGTCCAAAAACATATTTATTAGATAGTTATTTATCTTTAGCAATCACAAGACTTATCTTTGAGTTTTGGTCTGACACTAAAATGGTTTAGAAATTTGTACCAAAAAAATCACGTCTTTGTTATACTTAACCCGGAATGGCGGACAAAGATATACCAGTATTGTCTGTGGGTATCAAGAGCGAACCCAACCAGACATACACGACATAACATAAAAGATGAATTGTTTGGTCTTCATAAAATTCTTATAATTTCCGTGCTTCTTGTATTAAGTTTTGCAATTCCATTTTAAATATTTAAGAAGTCTAATATGTTGTTTTTCGAATTGGTTCTGACAATTTTAGAAGAATTTGTAATTCTTTCTAAAAATGAAAGAAATTTTAAAGGTAAGATCTTTTGACGCCATTCTCACACGAATGTTAAACAACAACTTACCAACTACCCTTGTTATATGAATATATTTGAGAGGAAGATGTTTAATATTTGAAATATAGTAAAAAAAATTATTCAAAAATCCTCTTTGATTGCGTTTTTAACTGATGCCATAGTTAAGAAAATAAGTGTTCGATAAACAAGGACACGAGAATATCAGTCTCTAATCCAACTCTTATATCTCATCCATGTCTGACCCAAACTGTCGGCATAAAAGAATACCTCGCCCTGTCAATTTTGAGGAAAGAAATGTACGTGATAATCCTCTTAATGCATTTAAGATATCAATATAAAGATAAAAAATACCACACAATTTGCAACCTGAATTTTAATTGCAACTATTAGTATCATATTAATAGCAAAACATAAATATGTTTCACTATGAACATTTTGATCGTCCTGTACATCCAATATTGTCACGGGTTCGAGGAAAAGGGCATCTTCTCAACAAAGTTACTAAAAGGCATTCTCGGTTCCACGAGATATTATCCTTGAACAAATTACAATGAATATGCGCAAGGCTCAGTTAGTGATGAAACCAAATGTCATTGACCTAGCTAAGTCATGTCAGGTTTTAGTAAATCTTCACCAAGGTAGGTTAGTCAACGATTAGTGAAATAATGCGAACTCAGCTCACGTTATCAAGTAATCATTTATAACATGTTCATTGTAGGTTAATATTTCGTCTCTGAAAAGAATATTTCACATACAAATATATCTGATGATTTAGAATTCAAAACGGGTTCCAACTAGATACGAGAATTGTGGCAATGTATACATTTTCAAATCTGGTTTAAACTTAAGTAGGATCATAGTAATAATTATATGTTCCAATGTATTGAGAAAATACTATGTGAGAAAAACATAAGTGTTTCATATGATAAATGAGCAAGCTTGTAATACTATTCATACGCAATGATTGGGGGCACAAAAGGCGAACAGAACAAAAATTGGTAAAATAAGTAACTAACCCTTATATTCTATTTGATTCGTGTAAAAAGTCATCAAAACGCTATAAGGTCTTCTAAAAATGCTAATAGCGTAATATAAATTTTGTGTAATGATAAAAATGAGGTTCGGTTGTTCTTTGAAACTGTAATGTATTCTCGATTATTTCCCGATGGTATGGCGTAAAAAAGACACACTTTCAGAGACAACGGTCACCATGCAAATGATAAATGGCATACAATGCAAATATTAAATATATTGCACACTTAATGGTTTAAAGAGCCAGTCCGTGATTTCCATAACATATTATTTGGCTTTGATACGAACCTAAATGTCATATGTTATGATATAAATTCAAAACATCTTAACTTTTCCTCTCCAAAAGACAAAAATATGACGAGTATTGGTTTTCCATGAAAATCTAAAAACAGCCTTATAATTCACAGAGGCGGAGATCACACGTTCAATTTACATGGATACTAGTTATATAACCTAACAAACACTATCAACTCCAAACTGACCTCCGGGGGGCTTTAGATAAGTCTCAAAAATTACGTTTGGCTGTTTGACGCGCGCCACTGGCCGGTTTTCGATCATAATTGCGACTTTCTATCTTCGTATTTTCACTGCACAAAACCAATTAGCTTTAAAATGAATCTTTTTGGTAACAGTCGATACTTCGTGATCAAATGACACCATTGATTAAATTTGGCATATGTGACTCCATCAACTCACGGAGTGGCTCTTTAACTTTATTTAAATGAAGGTGTATTATTCATATGATACAAGGTCAAAGAAAGTATGGTCTATAGAGGTCGTCAAACAGTATATATATGGAAAAATCACTCAATACATCTGACTTTAAATTTAAGTATTGCCTATTGAAGTTATGAAACAATCTTATTTCTTTACATCCAAAGCGCAGTACTTCTTTTTCGCCTCCACATTCGCCCTTGTATTCCCCTCCCCGCTGACTCTTTCTGACCCCCTCTGTACGGAGCCTGGGAAGATGAGCGAAAGACGGACTCCAAAACAAGACTGAGTTCCGTCGCTGCGCAGGTGTCGGGCGCAGACAGGCACATCAAAACACCACATCGCCAGGGCAGATTGTTTGGACTTATGTTACTTCACTTTGTCATAACATCTTTCTAGGGCTGTCTTCATCGTGTTGCTAAACAAAAGTGATGTAGATTTCACACGTGCTTCACGCATGTCAAGAGCATCATTGCGGTATGTTGTCATCTGCGTTGTCAGAAATATCATCAAGTTTTATTTTTATACTGTGTTTATGTAAACAAGGATTAGAGAGAATGAGTTCAATCTTCTCAATGTTTGTCCCCGTTAGACTGATACTGAGAGATTCATGTAGCGACTCTACTGTAAATTCTAATAAACCTACAAACTTAGCTTTCCTGTTGGACTTGTGGTGGCTACGTTAGTCTAAATAATTTGTTTGTCATTTAGTTGATAATAATACAATTAATAATACTAATAATTATTATTATAATGATGATGATAATTTATTTACGTGTCATGTGTTACATTTATAATAATAATAATAAAAACCTTAGTAACAACACCGGACCTCCAAAGGTCGAAATTTAAAATAAATCAGATGCCAAATATCAATCATACTATACATATATACACACATTATAGCGTCCATAAAGATATACATACATACCCAAATGCATACATACATAAATACATACATAAATACAAACATACATACATAAATACACACACAAATACATACACACATACATTCATGAATAAAAAATACATACAAACATACATAAATACATACATACATCGAAACATTCATAAATAAAACATACATACCTAACATACATTCATAAATGAAAAATACATACAAACATATACAAATACATACATACATATTTACATGCATAAATTAAAAAATACATACAAACATTCAAACAAACATACATACAAACATACATACATAAATACATACATACATAAAAAATACATACAAACATACATAAACACACACACTTCCACTCACAGAAATACATTCATTGCAGGGTACAGAGGATCTTTTAATAATAACCACACAAAAAAACATCTTTCGTACTAATTGAAACATCAGGTTGTTAGAGACTGAGAAGCATTCTATAATTTGTTTGAATTTTATTAGCTATAAAAATTTAAACAAAATTATTGCCATTGCCATTAGATATATAGTGTCATACTTGATGTCATTTCACGATTTCACAGCTGGAGAAATGGAGAATTTTCCTTCACCCTTGAGTCATATGAGTTAATAGTTATGAAGGGTGGTGTTATTTCTTGTTCTGAATTTCATGATTGAAAGTTAAAACTCAGAGTGTAAAAAGCGGAGGGTTGGAGGACCACGGGGTATTTTGGGTTAGTCCAGGACAGATCATCTTTGAAGTTTGTCGTTGATCTTTTACATCTATGGAAACCTTTCCTCAATATCATTTGTGTGTGAGAGGTGTGTGTCTGCAACTTTACAACTAGATTTGTGAAATTAAAAAATCATATTACTATTGCATAATAATCGTGTAGGCTATAAACGCTGTTCTGAATTATTTAGTTCCCACGAACATTTAGAATATATATTACACATTCTTTAAAATAGTTTTAAGAAACATCCGTTAAGTTAAAAGATATATAATGAAGTGAATTTTTCAGAAAACAGTGGTTTGATAAAATGTCATTTCATATAATGCTTCATTCTTTCTGGATAATTTCATATTTCTGAAAAACTATTATATCATAATCATCACTACCGGTAACTGGAAAAGGGAAGTAAATTCTGGTTGCTGTAATATGAGTAATGTCATTCTTTTAAGTGAACTTAGGTGACTCTTTCGGTAGCCTTTCTATTAGATTTTGTCTATCAACATTTATCAACGATAATCATAACGTTCAGAAATATTTTTTCAATCTTCTTAATAAATAATGTATCGATCTTCTGTAAACGTTGTGCCCTTATCGTGTACATGAAAATAACGTATGGTTTCGTTTCTTTTGAAACATGTATTTAAAGAAATTTGTACAGGATTATCCCTCTTTTCATCATTTTGAGGCACCAAAATAAGCTATTCCGGCCGCGATGTTCATTTGTTGATCAGTGTTTGCGATTGTGCCTTTCAGAGTCTAGCATTTAGGCCATACTTTATGAAAACCGTAATAAAAATTAATAATTCAACTTCAACAAAGTTTTTGTAAATAAAGAAATTATCATGGATAACGATTAGTCTAGTAACGACATAAATTCTGTTTCTTTTTTTAATGAAACTATTAAATTGTCGTTGGAATCTTTTTCCAGGGATTTCATGAAAATCTCAAGCTTCGTTGGAAGGGAGATTACTCTTGTTTATAGAAGTGTTATAAAATCTCACAACAATACGCTCTTTCGCAAATGCTTTTGGAAGAAACTTTTACATCCCGCGTTAATTGGTTACACCAATCTTGTCATTTAGAGACATAGCGTCTACACGGTGAATATTTGACGATACATCATATTTATCATAATTATGGCTATCAAATATTTAGATCATGGCTATCAGATATATAGCTTTCATATAATGGCTTTTATATCTATCGGTCATATCTTTCATATTTCCAATTTTCCTCTCACAATTTTATCAATACTCATGTATTTAATGGTTGTCTATAAAAAGATTAAATTTATTGTAAATCTGTTCGAGCTGTTTTATGTCAAAATGTCTGGATGCTAAAACCGAGATTGATAATTCCAAAAAACAAACCCTTCATTTTTATGGAAAGTCTTTCTTTTAAAAAGACACCGTGGACGACAAAAATGAGCAGAGATCACATATTCAGTTATGACTGTCAAATTTATGTTCACTAATAATATCATACATCTGACAAAATATGTCAGACACATAAAATGTTTAAGAATGCTCACGGAAGGACAGACGGGCGTACAAGCTGACCGCTTGTTATACCTCAACTATACTTTGTAGGTTCGGATATAATTACAATTTTGTAAGGAATAGCGATCGTTTATTTATCGATGTGATTATCGCCTACGGCACGGTCCAAGAAAATAGACAGTAAGTATATTTGATTGACACACTTAATCGCATTTAATCACACTTAATGAGAAGATTGCAATTGTCAGTTATTTGTTTATATCGCGATCTCTCAGGAACTTGCGGTTATATAAGAATATGATTACCGGTTCTTGTAAGATCTGTTAGCGATATTATCACAACGCTCCAATCATCTGAGTTTGATATGATGAATTGATATAAGACTATGATCACAAAATCTTGCCGGATCTATTATTGTAATTTTCACCCTAAGTCTGACAATCAAATGGCGATAATGAATATTACAGTAATGAAACAAGTACAAACTATGCACGTTTTCTTAATATCGTGTCCTTTCAAATCTACGACACAGGAACATGCTCACCAAGTTTTTAAAGGGCCATAGAGTATGTCATTGGAGTCAAATATGTCAAACTTCATGAATGGTGTTATTTGATCGAGAAGTAGTGATTGTTTCAGAAAATCAGAATCACAATCTTTATCAGTTCAGTATATTTACAATAAACGGATTAATGTCGTGATTTGTGATCGAAAACAGGACAGTGACGCGCTTCAATTATTCAAACGTAATTTCGGAAACTAATTTGCAGAAGGCAGTAAGACAAACATTAGTTAATACTGTGGGTACAAGGTTTTCTGAGATGGAACTTATTATGTAACCCTTGTAGAGAAAAACACAACGCAAAGGCTAGGGTTAACATCAGGCTTTAATTCCTTGGATTAAAGAGATTAAAGCTTAAATGTAATTATTTGGGACGGTCAGATAATTAGCTCTCTTGGGTAATTTATTCAAGGCAATATAGTAGTAAGGAGCAATGTTGTTTCATGAAACTGTGATATGCAGCTAGAAAGATAAGAAAATATTTCACTGTTAAGTTGAGGTTTAGGTACTTGTAAGGTTAAGAGAGGAGAACCCAGAGGAGATAGGGTGGGGAAACGACAGTTGGTGCCTCCATCCATCAGTGGATGCAATGATTCAGAAAGCCAGCACGACTGCGGGAGATGATCGGTTTGGACCTGGGAGATCGAGAACCCATGGAGAACGTCGGTGTGGGAACAGCAGTTGGTCAATCCAGTAACATGGCCGGTGTCTGCTAAAGCAGGAGACGTGGGGAACGTCAGTAGATGGAATTCATCTGTGCCTCCATGTAGGATGACCAATGTTTCTGGAAAACAGTGGAAATTAAGCTGTACCCGACGGTGGGCTCCGTTTACCAGGACTGAACCGGGACTCTACGAACCCTATCTCACCATGTGGTGACTTTGTTAACTGATTGTTAAATTTTAAATGATCACATTAGTATTTCTAATGTATTGTATTATTGGAATGATGTATTTGTGTGCCATTAATGATCGATATATGTTTATAAGCGCGATGATGTATATTCTCTTGTATGTATGATAATATGATGATGTATTTGCATGGGCGCTTAAAAGTGTGTAGATCTTTAACGGAAAATAATTGTTGTAAGTTTGTTATGTACGTTTATTTATAGATTTATAATGTTGTTATCCTTGGCTAAACAGACTGAAGAAATCTTTGTCAATATTTCTTGTTTGGTGATGGAGTAATGTAACATAGTTGTTATACTCTGCTAATCCCATCCCCAAGTAATCCCTAAGTATGTAATAATCATTAAGCTGTTGTCAAGTGACAATGTTTTGACAACTGAGTCTGTTGGGTATATAAGACCCAGGTTTGACTTCAAAGGTAGTCCATTCTCAGCCATCAACCTGGAGAGAGGGTTGAGTCTCAGCCACGGGACTGAGGAGCTGTGTCTCAGCCAGGACTCAGCCCTGGATTAGTGACAGTCACGACCAGCCATGTGAGCGGAGACCCGCTGGGTGTCGTGAGGGTGCCTAGGAGAAGCGGGCTGGAAGTGTCGACGGCCAGATTGGTTCAAAGTACTTAGAGGAAATAAAATGCCAAGAAAATCAACGTCTCGTCTTCTTGTTTGAATCTTTCGAAGTGTGTGCCTGGTGATTGTGCTACAGGGAGTCGATTTTACGTTAACTCAGGTCATAAGGTAGTTTGGCTCTTACTAAAGCCAAATTAAAAATCATGAAACATACTCTGTGTCAGTTTAAGTGCACCACAACTGTAAAATTTACATGACAATTAAATGTTGTCTCTTAAATGTACCATAGATATCAAAATTTACACGATGATACAGTGAAGTCTCTTAAGGATGTCCGCTCGTCAAATTTAAAGTATTAAACTTTTTTTCTAACTTGTTTTTTTCAAAAGTTTAGTGTGTTTGCTTGAAATATCAACCCAAAAAATGGGGGTTAGTGTTGGTTTTTTCGAGATATATTAAGACAAAGATCCCTATGTCAGTCAGAGATTTAACATGGGAGTCAAACGGGAAATGATGACCTTTTTTGAAAAATCTTAAATTTAAATTAGTTCCTGTATTAAACTTTTTTTAATATGAAAACATGTTTGAGTTCAGATAATTTTCTTAGAGAAAAAAATATAAAATTTCTATGCTACTGTGGGTTTTTAGCCGCTACGGCACAACATGTATTCAAACATTTCAATTAAATTATCAATATTTCAGCTATTTTTGTACTAAAAACATGCTTTCTCCCACTCATTATCTAAAAATAATACCTGAACGAATACATACAAATCATATTCTTTCAAAAACATCTACTTTCTAAGAAAAACAGACAATAGAACTTGCTCAAATGATAGTTACAATTAAAATTGCTGAGTCAGCAAAATTGTGAATTATTTCAAAATGAAAACTACTACGTTTCTTAATTTTGATGAATATTTAATCAGAAATTATCAAAATTGAGAAATTGCCGCTTCATTTTGGTTATTATATAAGAACATTATGATTTATGGTTATTTGAGTTTTGTCACTGTGACTGAGGAGCGAACATCCTTAAATGAACTATGACTATCAAAATCAAACTGATACAATGTTATCACCTAAGGGTACCATTACTGTCAAAATTATCATGATGATACAATGTTGTCTCTAGAGAAAGATTAAAACTAGAAAATGAATACAATAAAACTCTTGAAACCCTGGAAGAAAATTTAGATACCACTGACAATGAAAAAAACAAAATCAAATTGTTAGAAGAAATAAATATACTAAAAGACCAGCAACTTGAATTGAATAAATACAAAACAGAGGGGATTTTACTTAGGTCTAAGGCAAAATGGTATGAAAAAGGAGAAAAACCAACAAAAAAGTTCTTATCTCTTGAAAAACAGAATTTTCTTAACAAAGCAATAACAAAACTAGAAACAGACGACGGACAAATAAGCGAAACAAAAGACATTATCAACCATACAAAGACATATTTTCAAAAATTGTATACCAGTAAACCTGTCGTAGATGTTAACCTAGAGGACTTATTCAAAGATAAGAAAATACCAAGACTATCTGACAATGACGCATATTCTCTTGAAGGTGAATTGCAATACGAGGAAGTCCTTTCAGCATTAAAAAATATGAAAAACGAAAAAAGCCCTGGCAACGATATCGATAACGATATCATGGACTACACAGACTACATGAATAAACCTGGACTTTTGATATTGATAGATTTCGAAAAAGCATTTGATTCTGTAGAATGGCCTTTTATCGAGGAATGTTTCGATTTTTTAAATTTCGGACCATCTATCAAACTTTGGTTAAGAACTTTCTACAATAATATAAATTCTAGTGTTCTTGTAGATTTCCATCAGAATTTTTCAAAATTACACGTGGTTGTAGGCAGGGTGATCCTCTTTCTCCATATATCTTCCTAATTGTTGCCGAAATTCTGGCCCACATGTTAAGAAATAATGAACAAATAAAAGGAATTAAAATGGTTGACTTAGAATATTTATTGACACAATTTGCAGATGAAACAACTATAATTCTAGATGGATCTGAAAGCTCGTTTAAAGAAACTTTACATGTACTTGAATTATATGCATCCTTTTCTGGACTTAAAATGAACATAGACAAAACTAAAGTTGTCTGGATAGGTTCAAAGCAGTTTTCAAGTGTGCAATATTGCAGAGAGTTTAACTTAGATTGGACACAAAAACCCTTTGTTTTATTAGGTATACTGTTTCAACACAACAAAGCAGAAATGGTAGAGAGAAACTACAAAGATAAGCTCAAAAAAGCAGAAAAAGCCATGACAATGTGGTCTCTCAGAGACCTTACGCCATTAGGAAGAATAACAGTCTTAAAGAGTCTGATACTACCATCACTTAACCATTTATTCGCATCACTAGCAAACCCAAAATTCGATACGATTGTGAACTTTCAAAGAAAATGTTTTTCCTTTTTATGGAGAGGCAAACCCGACAAAATTAAACGAAGTCTGTTAACAAAATCTTATAAAGAAGGCGGGTTAAAAGTTCCAACAATACTAGAAACAATTAAAGCGCAGAAAATATCATGGATTAGACGACTATTTGTACAGGATTCTAGATTAAGTAACCTTTTGTTTACCTCACACCCAGTAAGCCAACTTAACCCAGTAGAAATGGGACCATCTTATCTAAAGACACAATACATCCCTAAACTCATTAGTCTATTCTGGAAAGACGTATTTCACGCTTGGTCTGAATTACAAGAAAACTGTAAATATGATAATATCAATCTCAGTAGACAGTACATATGGACAAATGACAACATCAGAATAGGAAACAAACCTGTTATATATGACCATTATATGCAATCACATATCAAATTTGTAAATGATTTCCTAGCAGATAATGAAACATTTCTGTCCTATAACGACTTTGTAGAACGATATGGGGTTAAAACAAATTTTCTTGAATATGCTAGTCTGATATCCTCTTTGAAATCATTTATAAAACAGAACTCGACCAATATCAGTAAGCAGACAGATTTGCCTTTCATGCCGCCTAATTTAGAAATACTATTTAAGGCTGAGAAAGGATGTAGCATGTTTTATAACCTTTTACATAGCGATATTTCAAATAAAAAACTAGCTTATCAAAGTAAATGGGAAAAGGAACTGAATAGTTTGAATCTATGGAAAACATTTAATTTTATACCTATTCGAGCATGTTATAGTGCAAAACATAGATGGTTCCAGTATCGAATTCTCCATAGAATCCTCACAACAAATAAAGATTTACATAGATATAACCTCATAGAATCACCACAATGTACATTCTGCAATGTTGAAGCAGAATCAATTATCCATCGTTTTTATGAATGTAAATTTGTAAAAACGCTGTGGCAAGATCTACTAAAATGGATCGAAAATGAAACAGACACCCATTTGAACCTAAAGGCAGAGACAATTCTTTTTGGATTCAGTGAAAGAAGAAATGATGTTCTAAACTTCCTTTTTATCCTAACTGAGGAATACATATATGCTAGAAAACGAGCAAGCATTCTACCGACTCTAGCAGCCTTAAAACCAAAATTAAATTATAATTATCAACTACACAAAGCAAATGTTTACACACAATGCAAATACGATAAGTTTGTCTCATTTTGGTCGTCTTGCCACAACTTGTTTATTTGAAATGAATAGATATGATTTAACTTGTTTACCTGAATTGTTTCATAGTTTACATTGATGTCATGAAAAAGCTGTACCCCACTCAAAAAGAAATAAAGTGATAAAAAAAAAACCCATGTTGTCTCTAAAGTGTATCATAGCTATCACCATTTACATGACGATACAAAATCACCTCCTAAGTCTAGGATAAGTATAAAAATTTACATGACGATACAATATTGTCGCTTAAGTGAACTATAACTGGCATAATGAACCTGATAATACAATGTTGTCTCTTTAGTGAAGTATAACTGACAAAATTAACCTGACAATACAATGTCGTCTCTTTCGTGAACAATAATTGTCCAAATTAACCTTACAATACAACGTTGTTTCTTTAGTGAAGCATATTTGTCAAAATTAACCTGACAATACAATTTTGTCTCTTTAGTGAAGTATAACTGTCAAAATTAACTTGACAATACAATGTCGTCTCTTTAGTGAAGTATATTTGTCAAAATTAACCTGACAATACAATGTGTTTTTTTTAGTGAAGTATAATTGTCAAAATTAACCTGACAATACAATGTTGTTATTTTAGTGAAGTATATTTGTCAAAATTAACCTAATAATACAATGTTGTCTCATTAGTGAAAAATAATTGTCAAAATGAACCTGACAATACAATGTTGTCTCTCAGGAGTACGTTAACTGTCAAAATTTAGGTGTCGATTAAATACTGTCTTTTAAGTGTACAATAACGGTCAAAACTTACATGACTACACTATTCTGTCTCGTAAGTGTATGATAAATATCAAAATTTTCATGACGATACAATGTTTTCACTTAGGTGAACTATAACTGTCAAATGAACATGACAATACAATGTGAGTTTTAGGAGAACGATAACTTTTAAAATTAAATGCCAACACAATGACAATACAATGTTGTCTCTAAAGAGTACTTTTGCTGTCATATTAACATGACGATACAATTTTGTCTTTTAAATGTATATTAAGAGTCAAACTTTACATGACAATCCAATGTTGTCTCTTATGTGCACCATAACTGCAAAACTTTGCATGACAAATAAAATGTTGTCTTTTTCGTGAACTAAAGCTGCCAGAATTAACCTGACAATACAAGGTTTCTTTTTAAGTGAACTATAACTGTCAAAATGTACATGTCGATACAATGACAATACAATGTTGTCTCTTAGGAGTCCCATAGCTGTCCAAACTTACATGACGGTACAATGCTTTCTCTTGAGTGAACTATAAATCTCAAAATAAAACTTGATAATAGAATGTGGGTTTTACGCGAACGATAACTGTAATAAGTTAAATGCAAATACTATGGCAAAACAATGTTGTTTCTAAGTAGTACATTAGCTTTAAAATTTTACATGACGATACAATGTTGTCTCTTTAGTGGACTATAACTGTCCAAATTAACCTGACAACACAATGTTGTCTCTTAAGTGAAGTATAATTCTCAAAATTAACCTGACAATACAATGTTGTCTCTTTAATAAACGATTTCTGGCAAAATATACTGACAATACAATGTTGTCTCTGACGAGAACGATAACTGTCAAAACTTACATGCCGATACAATGTTGTCTATGAAGTAAATGATTAATATCAAAATTTAGATGACGACACGCTGTTGTCTCTTAAGTGAACTATAACTGTCAAAATTAACATAACAACACAATGTTGTCTCTTCAGTTTACCAACACTGTTATAATAAACTTGGCGATACAAGGTTGTCTCTTAAGAACAATTGATTTTACAAGAAAACAAACATCGATTTGGGTGTCAAATTAAATGACACAGTACGACTTAATGAAAAATTCCTTCATAACAGACCCTGGACTATATTTGCTACAGCAACTCTCACATCCGGGTTTTTCGAGGCGAGTCCATCTAGCATTTCCTGAGTTACTCGGATCAAATGTAATTTTCGAGGCTTGTAATGTATATGAGGTTGTACGGTATTGAAAGCTGCAGAGTGCATACTGTATTTCCTCGAATACAAACCGGGTATCGAATCTCGTTTTGAGATGAAATATTCAGCGTACGGGTCCATTGTAACAAACATTCGTGTTGTAGGCCTGCAAATAAATTTCATTTAACAATGCAAGTCGATAGAAGCTTTAACCCCAACTCTACATTTTCAACTGACTGTCCTGTCCTATTAATAGATCACTAACCACTACTCACTTGTCCTCAATATT
Source organism: Phorcus lineatus (assembly GCA_921293015.1). Classification (NCBI taxonomy): domain Eukaryota; kingdom Metazoa; phylum Mollusca; class Gastropoda; order Trochida; family Trochidae; genus Phorcus; species Phorcus lineatus. Next base: position 24,753,820 of record OV121084.1, read on the forward strand.
TCACTCCTAGAAGACTTTATTTAAGGTGAAAAATATCACCCGGTCTGGAAAACAACCCTGGTCTCAAATAGAACCCATAGGATACAAATGTAAGAGGGTGTTGAACGTAATACCCCGGGGTTGTCTACGAGGAAATATGGTAATTTTGTCAAATGTGTTGTTGTCAAGTTCACGATTCATAGGTATTCGCAGGTATATAACCTCACACCTTTGAAGCCAGCGCATTATTTGAAGAAAGATTTGCACCTAACATTGCTTCGCAAAGTAACCTGATCCCTAACTTGGCGACATCGGAAAACGCTCTAAGGGAAAAAATATGTGTATGTCACGACGTAATAAAATGCAATTGGTTGAGAGTATGTTATAGGATTACCTGTTTAGGGACGGCATTCTAACTGTTAGGAAGGCTATAGCAAGACGCATCTCTTCAGGACTGGAACGATGTCCAAGTTAACATGGCTTATTCTCCTCGGTTGTGTGACCGTCTCTGTACTTAGCTATACCATCTTTACAGGAAAAGGTTTGTCAATTTTAACACATTTAATAGAACAAGTTTGATTGTGACAAAAACTAAGTAACATATAATAATGCAAATAATCTCGTTTTTTCTCATACCAACAACTAGTTTATCATTTACTTATCACATGTGCATGTTAATGGCAGTTTTTTTGGCAGATTTATTTCTTCAAATTCCTCCCAATAGACAATAGTTTATGCCAAATTTATTATCTTCTGGGAGTGAAAACATCTCATTACTGAACCGAAGCATCTGTAGTCTGAGAAAATAATCAAGCGAATACCACTGACGACCATTTTTTGTGTGAACTTTTTTTTATCCAATATGAGTTCGCTGTAGTTTTGCGATTCAAATACCCCTAATCAAATGATAACAAGGTTCTCACAATAAAATGGCCGCATGCAGTTTTAGCTGCAGCCGTGAAATCTTTTTCTTCGACAAGCGATGATGAGGTTGAGGCTGTGAAGATAATAATTTTGCATAAACTTCTATTAAATGATGATATATGAAGACATACAAAAATACAAACGCTAGCTCTACCATATCTCCGTTAATAGTATTTTAGAGAGGGCTCTCATGTATAATGCTGACTATCACTGTGCAAAATTTTACATAGAATATTTTGAAAATTCGACTATCTTGATATCTAAACTTGATGTCATGGATTTCTGATAAAGCTTGAAATACAAATTATGTCTTAATATCAATTTGGCATCGCAATTATGCTAGTGTAGGTTTTCAGATCAATTATAAAATTTTGAAGACAATGAAAACATATTCTCGTCACTAATAATGCTGAGCATAACATATCAAATACATCCAAATGTTGTCCTGGAGTAAATTTGTAACTTTACTTCAGAGAGCAACTGCCTTCGGGTGCGCCAAATACATATAAGGTGCTTATGTACAATGGGATAGATGAGTGAGATTTTCCCGCACAATTTATAGATACATAATACGTAGTTTGAGTAATATGCTATCGTGATATTTTCTTCTTCTCACTCAAAAGTAATTGTTCATGAACATAACCTTCTTAAGCAGTCAGATTAAAATTGGCCGTGTTCCGCGGGATACCGTATATTCTCAAATAGACACCTCCGGCGTCTATTTTTTCAGACCCCCTTTACCCCCGGCGTCTATTCGAGGCCGGCGTGTATTTACTTAAAACAGTCATACCCCCGGCCTCTATTCGAGGCCCGGCGTCTATTCGAGTAAATACGGTATTTGTTTTCAAAATATTGCCTCTGATGAATACGAACTCGTTTGGTTATTGTCGTGCAGAAGAAACGTTCCGATTGAACGAGTTTGTATCCCGGCATCATTTGGACACTCAATCCCCGGGAAATTGTTGATTTGAATCTGATTTCTGAAAGAAAAGCAAGAAATTCACACTATTTCGTAATGTATGAGAAGAGGTCGCACGTGCCACCCGTGCAAATGCTGAGGTCTGTGAAAATGAACAGTCTGATTAAATCAGCCCTGTTCTGAGGAATACAAGTTTTTAAATACTGACTCAAGCGGGTTTCGAACGTTCTCTATCGTTGCTCGCACGTTCTGACACCAGTTTAGCGCAGACAGAACGTAGTCATAAACAGACCAATCACATCATCGTGTTAAAATAAAGATAGTTGATCAAGGTTAACAAATGGTAAATAGGAGTTACTTCCTGAAGGCTTTTGTCGGAGACATTGTGATTGTCTAGTTGAGATTGCGTCAGAACGCTACCTGAAGAATATACCCTCAGGTTCGAATCCCGCTAGTGTAAATTTTAACAAACTTTATTCCTCGGAACATGGTCGATTTTAATCACACTGTGAATATGAATGAAAAAATTCCACGTGTATCTCGTGCAAACTCAAAGTTTCTAGAATGTATTGGACACAATGGCACGTGCAGCTCGTGCTTTCACAAACGTAAGTGGTCGGTCAACTCGGAACTTGAACTCAATGATAATAGGATTGGTTAACTGCATAGGCGGAGGAACACTTCAAAAGTCATATCTAACCACATTCACCCTTTCTCTTCACAGAAGACACAGAGTGTGCAGACTTCCCCGGCGCCGCAGTGGTACAGCCGGGCTCAGGGTGCAGACAGTTTCTGCTCTGCGACCTCGGAGGTCTGGCTTACGGACCTCAAGACTGCGCCCATGGGACGCTGTTTGACGAGGTCAATAAGACATGTATTTGGGAAGAGCATGTCAACTGCTCAGAGGCGCCTGATGACACCCTTTCACCGGGTAGGTATTTGGTATGAGTTAACAGGATTCCTTCCCGCAGAGGTTACTAAAGTCATTCTTTCCTCATAACCTATGTCACTAAAGGGCTATATTTCTCGGTTCATTCTACTACGGATGCGATCAAAGTAAGTTGTGCAATCAGCGACTCTGTTGAGGAGATTGGTTCCTTCACTTCTGTGATATGCACATATTTTTTCAAGATGTAGGTCGGATTTAAAATGATATTTGTTAGAATTTAAATAGGGACGTTATCCGAATTGCAATTATTTATAAGTTGAGGGTTTTGAAAGGACCAAGAAATATGGCCTACTTGTAGCTTAAAAAGAATCGAATTACCTGTTGGCGGAGTATATAGAATGATGAACTCTCCCTCAGATTGTGTGACTGAGGCTGTTCCTGGGGACTGTCAGCGGTACCGCCAGTGTGTGATGGGGGTGCAGTTCCACCGGGCCTGCAGCAACCTGACTCTCTACTCCTCCTCGCTTCACGTGTGTGTCTACCTGGAGGATCTGAAGGACTGGGAGCGGGAGGACTGCGGCCTTTGAGCAGAGCTAACATTTCTTCCACTAGTACATTTACGGGGTCTTTGTTCAACAGAAACCCCAGGTTGAATCAGCAAGGCTGTAACAGGGAATAACAACTGTCTTTGAATATCTCGTTTGTCAGTAAAAAAGAAACAAAGTTTAAACCACACGCGTCAGTTTTTCTTTGTTTGGCAATGGTATTGGAAACTTGGACAACGCTGTCAAAGTTTTTGAATCTCACTGAATATCATGTCGAGAGATTAATAAGCTTCGTGGGAATCATTCAGGGTTAATACTAAATGAGTTTAAATAATGTTGACACAATTTCGAGACAGTACCATGTTGAAATTCTAGCAACCGATCAATGAAACAGCAAACGATCTATGTTCAGAAAAAAAGCAATCATGTTTCTAGTGGCATTGGACTATTCAAGGTGAGCCCACGTTTCCGCCTTATGGCATATTGTCAACACAACACAGAGATAAACCAAAACGCTACTGCCCAAGGGACACAAATCAAGGGTTTATTCACAGATGAGTCAACCTCCTTACCAGGGACGATCGTCTATCTTAAAAAAATCACATTCAGAAACCGTCCACGTCAGAACGCAATACAGTCTGTGAGACCCTATGATTCTGTGTTTGCTCTGTAGGCTACTGCGACGGAACTCAATAGACCAATGAGAAATGTCTGTAAGATTGCTTTTCGCCAAACAGAGCGCTTAAACCACGAATTGGAGCTAGCAAGCAAGGTTCAAATAATCCAATGGCTGTGAAATACAGGGAAATTTGAGTCCCCTGATGTTGACGTATTCCGGGGCAATTAATGATGGGATGCGCAGGGGTCCTTATTTCACTGTTTGTAGATTAAATGTAGACGCGAACACAGCTGAAAATAACATGTCAAAGAAATTTCCAACAGGCTAATCAATGTTTTTGGTCAACTTCCCTTGCAAGGTACAACTCTTTAGCCGGTCAATAAACTAATTATTCAGATATTGGCGTTATTATTTGATGGGAAGTTACGGTTTTGATGTAAATATTCATTAAGTTGGTGAAAGTGAAGTTTACCGTTTAACATGTCTTTTGTTTGAGTTGAGTTTGAAATGTTCTCACGTTTGATTTTGACATTAAAAATCATTTGTATAAATATAAGTCGAGAGGAATACATTTTGCACACATCGATCGCAGGGGCGAAACTGGTGTATCTTTTATCTCTGTAGCGAGGTGATCAATAAGTAGTGATACTCCATTTGGAAAATCTTGCCACATAATTGTGAAAAATGATTCTTCTTTCTTACCTTCGAATGATTCCTCTTTCTCACCTTCGGATGATTCTTCTTTCTTACCTTCAGATGATTTCTCTTTCTTCCCTTCGGATGATTTTTTTTCTCACCTTCGGATGATTCCTCTTTCTCACCTTCGGATAACTCCTCTTTCTCACCGGATGATTTCTCTTTCTTCCCTTCGGATGATTCCTCTTTCTTACCTTCAGATGATTCCTCTTTCTCACCTTCGGATGATTCCTCTTTCTAACGGGATGATTTCTCTTTCTTCCCTTCGGATGATTTTTTTTTCTCACCCCCGGATGATTCCTCTTTCTCATCTTTGGATGATTCCTCTTTAACACCTTCAAATAAGTCTTCTTTCTCATCTTCGGATGATTCCTCTTTCTCACCGGATGATTCCTCTTTCTCACTGGATGATTTCTCTTTCTTCCCTTCGGATGATTCCTCTTTCTTACCTTCAGATGATTCCTCTTTCTCACCTTCGGATGATTCCTCTTTCTAACGGGATGATTTCTCTTTCTTCCCTTCGGATGATTTTTTTTTCTCACCCCCGGATGATTCCTCTTTCTCATCTTTGGATGATTCCTCTTTAACACCTTCAAATAAGTCTTCTTTCTCATCTTCGGATGATTCCTCTTTCTCACCGGATGATTCCTCTTTCTCACTGGATGATTTCTCTTTCTTCCCTTCGGATGATTCCTCTTTCTTACCTTCAGATGATTCCTCTTTCTCACCTTCGGATGATTCCTCTTTCTAACGGGATGATTTCTCTTTCTTCCCTTCGGATGATTTTTTTTTCTCACCCCCGGATGATTCCTCTTTCTCATCTTCGGATGATTCCTCTTTCTTACCTTCAGATAATTCCTCTTTCTCACCTTCGGATGATTCCTCTTTCTAACGGGATGATTTCTCTTTCTTCCCTTCGGATGATGTTTTTTCTCACCCCCGGATGATTCCTCTTTCTCATCTTCGGATGATTCCTCTTTCTTACCTTCAGATGATTCCTCTTTCTCACCTTCGGATGATTCCTCTTTCTAACGGGATGATTTCTCTTTCTTCCCTTCGGATGATGTTTTTTCTCACCCCCGGATGATTCCTCTTTCTCATCTTCGGATGATTCCTCTTTCTTACCTTCAGATGATTCTCTTTCTCACCTTCGGTTTATTCCTCTTTCTAACGGGATGATTTCTCTTTCTTCCCTTTGGATGATTTTTTTTCTCACCCCCGGATGATTCCTCTTTCTCACCTTCGGGTAATTCCTCTCCTTGACCTTTTATTAATTCCTCTCTCACATCTCCACGTCCAGGGAATTCTTTTTGACCACTTTGGTTATGAAATCCATTCGAAGTATTAAATGGGCTTCCTGAAACGATGCAGTTTATACACAGTTGCAAGGTAATGCAGGAAAAGACAAGATTTCATGGAGTTCTTTCTTTTTTTTTTAGAGTATTAATTCATTAACATAATCAATTCTTCGTGATCAAGGCGATTACATTTTAGCAATCTGGAGACGTACAGATAGAAATACATAGATACAATCTATTATAAAAAAAGATAAGCTAATATATGATATTGCATATGCATGTTTGTTTGTCATTCAAATAAAAGGTTTCAGGTTATCAAGAAAAATTTTCGAAAACATTTATTTATTTGTTCCATTCTATTCAAACGACCACTATAGTACAGTAACAACAAAAGCCAGTTATTTGCCACCAAAATCAGTGTAGAAATAATGGTAACAGACATGCTGTAATATTAAAAACTGGACTCACCTGTGCACAAACGCATGACGGCTATATAAAGAACACCGATTTTCCAGCAATGAAAAAATATGAATTTGATTTGATCACCTGTGTGAAACTCATTTTCCGGACAAGAAACAGAAGCCCGCAAGACATATCGGGTATTAGGTATATTGGTATTTTGAACATTCATTTATTGTAGTGATGCTTTAAAATTCTACCTACTTATTTGGGAGTTGATTTTATGAAAGTTTAACATGGTATGGCGTTTTCGGACCAGAAATCGAAATCCATTAGGCGTCTTGGAAACTTTGTAAGTGGACCACGAGCCATGTGTCTTTTTGGGTTTTCAACTTGTGCATTTTTATTTTGGCTGTTTTTCCGAAAAGGAGGCAGAACTTTAAAAGCATCATTGAGACTAAGGATGTTGAAAAATTCTCTTATGTAGTGGTGCCTTTTCAGGCTTTCTTCCGAAGTTTATATATTTGTAGCTGTTTCACGTCAGCTTGTTCTGATAATAGACAGTATGGACCATCAAAATTTTCTTACAAACATCGTCTTTTTATTCGTTAATAAAATGTCTTCAAATCTTAAAAAATGGAACATTACTGAAGACAAAACTTTATCTGTTTAAACTGCATAAAGAAGTATAAAACGTTGAACGTACACTTCATTCAATATATTGCAATACACACAAGCTGTATACCGGAATATATTGCAATACGAAATTTGATGCAATTCTCAGCCCATGTATTGTGAAGCGTTATGTAATGATAACATTTGGAAATATATTTTTCAAAGAGACTATGGTTTTGACTCCATTTCATCCTTTAAAGAGCAACTCCGTAAGTTGTTGGAGTCATATATGCCAAACTTTATCAATGGTGACATATTTAAAAGCCTATTTGGGTTTGTTTTTTTACAGTGACAATATGAAGGTAGAACGTTGCAATTGTGATCAAAAAACGGACAGTGGCGCGCGTCAAATAGTCAAATGTAATTTTGGAGACTAGAAGAAGAAGAAGACGTTTGCCTCTGACGGAATAAGCACCACCCACTTAACGCGGGAAAAAACATGGCGGAAGTGTAACTAATGACTTGGCCACGCCTCCTTCACCGATAGTTATCTCCCCTTTTGCTGGCTGTTCCAAAAGAAGTCACTTGACGCATTTTGGATAATCTTTCATATCAGTCTCGATTTTGAAACAACAACGACATCAATTTTATCAACAAAGTAGTCATCACGGTCAAGGTAGTGTTAATTTCTTAAAGAGCCACTCCGTGATTTTCATAACATATTATTTACCTTTGATACGAACCTAAATGTTATATGTGGTGATATAAAATCAAAACATCTTAACTTTTTATGCCCAAAAGACATATATAAGACAAATACTGGTTTTCCATGAAAATCTAAAAACAGCCTTATAAATGGACAGAGGTACAGATATCACGTCCAATATACATGGATACTAGTTATATAACTTAACAAACTCTATCAATTCCTAACTGCCCTCCTGGCTGTTTTATATAAGCCTCCAAAATTACGTTTGACAAATTGACGTTCTACCTTCATATTGTCACTGTAAGAAAACCAACAAGCTTTAAAATGTGTCTTTTTGGTAACAGTCGATACGTCTCGATCAAATGACATCATTGATTAAGTTTGGTATATATGACCCCAACAACTCACGGAGTGGCTCTTTAAATATTTCATGTACATATGTGGATAAATCTATAGTTGTAAAGAAGGTAATTCACTCAACAGAAACTAAAATAGGTTAATTGAAATAACCTCAATGGACGATTACATTTCGCACAAGTCTGAGAGCATGAATTTTTCTGAAAATAATCTTCACGTGACGTTTTTTTAAACATCGGCCTATTTACATATAGGATACGTAACTATAAATTTTCCAACAGCACTCTGTTCAACTCATATCCGTTTCTATATATACATATACATATATATATATTTAAACTGTCCTGAATGACTACAATCCTTTGCAATCTTCAATAAAAGCATGGCTTTCCTCTGCTTATCAGTATTCTATGACAGGTCCTGTTATATTAACCCCACACAGATTTTATATTGATAGACATATTTGCTTACAATTATTTGTAATCAAAGGTGTTTCTTATAAACTTGAATAAGCCTTGCTTTTGTGTTTTTTCAAAAAAGAAATATTTATTTAAAATTCAAAAAGAGTTATGGTTTCAGTATATTTAACCTAATTCAATTTGATATTGCGATGCTTATCATTTGTTTGACAGTGCCAAGGATGAAGATGCTAATAACGTGTGTGACAGGAGCTGTCAGGTGTGACATGTGGACAGGTGCGAATGCAGGTAAGTTCCAGTACACGCCGATCAGAGTGTACAGGTGGGAACAGGGAGAGATGTGAGTATTGAACCAGTCTCTATACGTAAGGGTCGATAGTCTATCGAGAAAAAAGAACATTGCGACATTTTCATTTCTCTTTTCATAACAAAATTATGTAAGGATAAACGTAGAATTCAAATTTTCAATAACATTCAACATATTTTTGGGCTGATTGACCGTGTTTATCAGCAAAAATAGTTTCAATATAAAGCCTTTACCGGGATACCAAAAAATCACCAAAAGTTCGAGTTCGTATCCCGGTAGGCAATATTTAGATTGTTATTCTTTAGAACCGGTCAAATTCAATCAGACAAAATCTTAAACAAAGTATAATGAGATATAAAAGATAAAACAACGTTCGCAAGGTTGGGTTTGTACCAAACCTCTTCTTTAAACTTTGGTTTAAAAATAGTATTATATGTTGTGCTATAAGTCGTATAATTCATTGATTAATGTGCTTCACAGGAAAATGGCGGTTATTCATGTACTTGTGGCTCTGGCAGTCGTGGGTTTGTGCACAGGTGAGTGCAATTAATTTTCACTGAATTGTGCAAGGTTTTGGGTTCGTAACTAACATAATTTAACGATAAAGATAAAGTTGAACGAAATCGCTGAAACATATTTTTGATATACTAGTAGATTATAGTACTTCCATATTGATCAGAAAACAGGAGTAGCCAAGAGTATCTAGCACTTGGTTTCATATTTAAGTTTATATTTAATAAAACAAGAGCTCGACTGACTTTGATGTGTAGATCGAGCAAATAGCCTATCATCATTAACAACCTTTGTGTGTCTCCTAACAGGAAGCTATATGTTCTTTAACCGTATCTGTTTCAGGTTTCCCTTATGATACTGAAAGTGGACTGCAAGACCAAGACAACTCGATACAATCCTTGCCACTAGGGCAAAATTCGCCTATCGGATTGGGAAGTAGTCCTGAAGTTGGCGAACCAGGAATCCCTGAGGGTGTTAAGGAATTTACTGAAGGTGACAAAGTAAAGGAATTTCCTGAAGTTGGAGAAGAAGAATTCCCTGAAAGTAAAGGTGAAGAAGAATTCCCTGAAGTTGGAGAGGAAGAATTTCCTAAAGTTGGAGAAGAAGAATTCCCTGAAGTTGGAGAAGAAGAATTCCCTGAAGTAGTAGTAGAAGAGTTACCTGAAGTTGGAGAAGAAGAATTCCCTGAAGTTGGAGAAGAAGAATTTCCCAAAGTTGGAGAAGAAGAATTCCCTGCAGTAGGAGTAGAAGAATTGCCTGCAGTTGGAGAAGAAGAATTCCCTGCAGTTGGAGAAGAAGAATTCCCTGAAGTTGGAGAAGAAGAATTCCCTGAATTTGGAGAAGAAGAATTCCCTGAAGTTGGAGAAGAAGAATTCCCTGCAGTAGGAGTAGAAGAATTGCCTGCAGTTGGAGAAGAAGAATTCCCTGAAGTTGGAGAAGAAAAATTACCTGAAGTTGGAGAGGAAGAATTTCCTAAAGTTGGAGAAGAGGAATTCCCTGAAGTTGGAGAAGAAGAATTGCCTGAAGTTGGAGAAGAAGAATTCCCTGAAGTTGGAGAAGAAGAATTCCCTGAAGTTGGAGGAGAAGTATTCCCTGAAGTTGGAGAGGAAGAATTCCCTGAAGTTGGAGAAGAAGAATTCCCTGAAGTAGTAGTAGAAGAGTTACCTGAAGTTGGAGAAGAAGAATTCCCTGAAGTTGGAGAAGAAGAATTCCCTGAAGTTGGAGAGGAAGAATTCCCTGCAGTAGGAGTAGAAGAATTGCCTGCAGTTGGAGAAGAAGAATTCCCTGAAGTAGGAGAAGAAGAATTCCCTGAAGTAGTAGTAGAAGAATTCCCTGAAGCTGGAGAGGAAGAATTCCCTGAAGTTGGAGAAGAAGAATTCCCTGAAGTAGGAGAACAAGAATTCCCTGAAGTTGGAGAAGAAGAATTCCCTGAAGTTGGAGAGGAAGAATTCCCTGAAGTAGGAGAACAAGAATTGCCTGCAGTTGGAGAAGAAGGAGGTTTCCCTGAAGGTGGCGCAGGAGCAATATCTCCAGGGGAACAACCGGAGATCAACACTATGTCGATGTGGCCAGTTGGCGCGTACGGTCTCGTGAAGCCGTTGGGTGGTTGTCCGGAGGCTGGCTGGCAGCAAGGAGTCCTATATCAAGACACAGAGGATGACAACAATCAGAACGCCTGGGTCAACAACATGCCCCTAGCCGGTAAGATGCTTTGAACATTTTCCTTCTTTGAGTAAACATTCCTTACTCCTTGCTTGTGAGAAAACGTTAAAAACCATCAATCTGTCACTCACATATGCATTTTAGTCTCATTTGAATCAAGGAAATATAGCCCTTGAAAAAGCAAAATGAAGTATACGTAAATTGTAAGTCTCTATTCAGGTTCCCGAAGCAGTTTTGGAATCAGCACAGAATTCTGTATGAAAGAGGAACCCAATGGAATGGGGGCGTGGCCTGCAGGATCTTACTGTATTCTAAAGAGTGCGCGCGCACCTTGTCCTGAAGGTGAGCGTTGTCATACCATTCAGCTTACAATTACTCTGTCTTGTGATAAAGACGTGCAAGGGAATCATTCTCGTTCGGACTTCCATGAACTCACCAAGTATAAACACATCTAAAGACTGAATGTGTTTTTTCAACAATCGGGGTATTAAGAAAGGATTCATGGCTCGTCTTCGGCATTAAATGGACAGGACGTGTTAAAGGCTTAACCAATCCGGGGTTTTCTAATGATCTGGCATTACTTTCAAATTGTAATCTTAAATTCCAAATAACAAACAAACATTTAAAGAAGGTATTTTGATCTCGAAAATATTACGCAAAGGAAAAATCCTAATAGATATATCGTTTCCACAAACACACAAAAATCGGACGTTCCTTTAAAAGATAAATCATATTCACTTCTATCACATTCGCTTGGTGTATACCTTGCAATTCCGCGCTGCAACGTCAGCGACTACGATTTGAAGTTGTAACTTAAATAATATCCTATTTATCCGGCATTCTATAATCAGAAAGATTAAGTAATAAATTAGATTTCTCTTTATTGCAAATCATTAAGTTTCTAAGAAATAACGGTATTGCACGGTATTCGTGTTGTATACTCGTTTTATTCTTGAATATTGATTTTAATGTTTGCAGGATTCTCGGAGGGAAGTATCACGTGGGATGACGAAGACAGTGGCAACCGGAACTCCAGATCCGGCGTGCTGCCTGACGGCGTCTACAACCACGACACAACTATCCGCTTCTGTTGCAGGTACTTCCATTGCCAGGCAAAACTCTCCCACATGCCTTAGTTAAAGCTTTGCTTCATTACGATATCGGCGATTTAAAGAAGCTCATGGATATTTCTGCCAGGGCTATAAAGTCCAACTGCAGTGTGCTGAAGAGCTGATACAGAAACCTTGCCGAAATTCAGCATGCCAGTGATTAGCGTGTGTTATACCTTTCGGGGAAAGTTGCTACGGGTATTATAGGACATCCAAAAATGTTTTAAATAGAATGATTCATCAAATTTAGAAAAAAGGAGAAACACGAATAGGTAATTATTACTAAATAACCAGGTACTTGGTCCTCATTTTGGAAATCCATCTTTCGTATAGTGCAAAAGTCTGGTACAAAAAGAAATTCATAAATTGTAATCTTAGCTTAAAAAAATACTAGATCTGATACCTGATCAAGAAAAAATTCAATAAAATCTCATGATTAACAAGCAGTACAACCTCAAGATACACTGCGATTACATCAGGTCACAAACAAATAATCGAACATCTCAAATGTAATCACTGCCAATCCTTTCTCCAGATCCGACGCTCCGACGTTCGTTCCAGTAGAACTGCCAACCTCGACGCCATTTGTTCTTCTGCGTTATGCTAACACATACGGGTGTCAACTTGTCAGCAACATGGAGACTCAAGAATTTGACGTTAAATGGGATAACGAGGATTCTGGAAATAGTGACGCCATCGAGGGAAGTGTTTCAACCAACATGGCGTCGCCCCTTGGCATCACCATAGGCTTCTGTTATTACACCCCGTTTAACGGAGTTCCTCAATAAAATTGACATGTGTGAAAATAAAGTCTGAAATGCATTATATTGTTGTCCTGGTCTTCAATAAGCTGCTTCATGTTATTAGATTAGATTAGTCAAGGTTGTTTTGATATTCAGGAATGCACTTAATCGAAATAGTGAAATATGGTTTGCCTACAAGGAAATCAACAGTGATAACGAAGCCCCGGTGGGTGAGTCGTTGAGGACGTCAGTGCTGGCAATGGGCGTCAGGATTTTAGAGAAGGTTTGAAACCTGCAACGGATTTTTCACAGAAAAGTACAAGAATCGGTGCGGTTGAAGATAGTGCGATATAGAAATGTAAGCTTCAAATCGGATTTTGAAACAGTATCGTTGGTATGTTTGTGATTATTGATGCGGAATATCGTCAAAAACTTTTGAATTATTTTTAAATCTTGCTTTATTTTCAAATTTTAATTGTTCAAGTGAAGACTTCCTTGGAGGTTACGTTAGCTATTTTGCCCATATCGATAGGGAATGATGCCTACATGTGTGCATATGCTGTTTGAATTCCTCTCTTACATGTACATCTGTTGACATTCTGTCGTTTCATTTATTTAATATTCTGTTTGAAGCAAAGAAATGTATTGATGTTGCCTTAGAAACTTTCACAAGAATTGATCCAGTTACTACTGCAGGCTCTTAACCGAATATTGTTACATAGAATATGAATAAATATTAATTAAAAACAACTTTAGATTTTTGCCTTGAATACTCAGAGTATATATACATGCAAAGAAGCTCATGTAAATGGAGCGATCAAGTTATTCTTATACTGATAGCCCTTTGTTGACGTAGACACGTGATGTGCAAAATTATACACGCAACGCCTTGTAAAGTGAAGCAATGTATTCTAGTAACATAATAGCCCGCAGGATGAACTGAATATTGAAGAAAAGCAATATTTTCTTGATAACAACTTCTTTTCTATGAAATTCACGACGTATCGGAGAAAACATTTAGTCCTTCATCCGGTGGGAAATATCAAAATTGGATGTTGATGATGATGATGGATATTTCTTGTGCGCCAGTGTCCACCAACTAGTGCATGCTCATGGCGCATTTAAAACTATGTACAAGGAGAAGGGAGAATTTCAGTTGAAAGCTTTTTTTAAGAGGTGTGTTTTCAGAGCTGTCCTGAAAGCATTCCATAGGACAGGGGCAACATATTGGAAGCTTCTCTTTCCGAACGCTGACAACTTGGCATGGGGAACTGTCAAAAGATATTGATCCTGGGAACGGAGAGTTCTGGAAGGCACGTACTGGGACAAGAGAGTTGAGAGATACGAGGGAGCAACATTGTGGAGGCACTTGAACACAATGCACAGAACTTTGAATTTTATCCGATATTGGATAGGAAGCCAATGTAGAGATTTTAAAACGGGAGTTATATGCTCAAATTTGGAAGTTGGTGAAATAATTCTAGCAGCAGTGTTTTGAACTTTTTGTAGCTTTTTCATTTGATCTTTGGATAGTCCAGTGAGCAGGCTGTTACAGTAGTCAAGACGGGAAGATACAAGACATCTGACAGGAATATGCGCAGTTTCTTTTGTGAGGTATTTCCTGATGGAAATTGCAAAACTTGCAGAAACCCAAAGCGCTTAATCAGCTGTGGTTGCATACTTCTATGGATTTGGGAATCCGTCTTCCCCAGGGCCCTTAATTAATAGTAAATTACTCAAAAGTTTTATTTGACCTTCGAAATAATTTCAAGGTTACCAGAATAAGAAACGTGGTGATGGATATGAAAAGACGATAGTGAATGCTCTTGAGATATGACAATGACAAGCACAACATTTCAGGTTTTCATACTAAAACATTCAAAGCTTAGCTCAACATATTGTATAAATGTCAAGGTCAACCAAATCCAACCCCAAAATAAACTTCGTATAAAATCCAGAGCCCTCGGAATCCAGTAAATGGTTCTGACACACTGACAAGGTCAGCATGCAGGTTATCATGCTAATAAATTCAAAGGTTCGCTGTGACCTCGACATCTTCACTGTCACCTCAGTCGACTGGGCCCTAGGTATTCCCTTAATTTGTAAGCTATAAAGATAATCAAGTTAATGGTTCTTCAGTGAGGTGAGTTGGGGTTTAACGCCGCTTTCAAGATTATTTCACTTATATCGCGGCTGCTAGTATTATTGCAGGGAGAAAGCCCGCAACACTGTAGTGGCTATGCATTGCGGTGAAACCTGCGAGCATCGGCTGGAACTAGCGAACCATGGGTGGTACTGCGCTGAATTTCAGTGTAACATTGCACCCAAACCTGACTGCGTGTAGAACAGTTCTCTACTGCAGACAAAGTTGCCGAGCCCCTGGCGGGATTCGAATGGTTCTTCAGGAAACAAGATGAAAAGAATTCTGTTAACAGGACTAAATCTATCCCATTTAGTACGCGCTTACTTAATGTATGATTTACAACAAATCTCAATCTAATTAAAACTAGCTGTAATGATCCGTCATTACACAGAGCGGCTGTCCTGCGATGCACTCTTTGTTTCGACACTCCAGTTGATGCAAATTAATTACCAAATCTTCTGGGTTCTTTGATTGTCTATTTTTTCTTAACACTATACAGTCTCATCATGGCTATCTTGTATACCCTTTTTTGTTAATAGTAGTATCTTTTTAAACGCTGTGTATGTGTGAATGAAAGACGTAGAAAAGGGTATTCTAGAATATTTTGCCATCCACCTTTAATGTTGATTAAGTTAAGAATTGTTGAACAAAAAAGTTATTGTAAAACATCAAATTGGCATGATTTCCCTTGAATTATTTTCTTCAATATAACTCATGGAATCTGAAAATAATTATTGTCAATTACAGAAAACAAAATCATGTAAATATCAAGTGGCATCACTTGCCATCAATGAAATATAAAACTGACATAGGGTTAGAAAGAAAAGAGAATGCCGATCTAAGTTTGATAGTTATAGTTTCTTAACATTCTATATATAGCTGCAAATGCCAAATAGAAAGCCGCTCAGTTAAATCATCTTCATTTCTTTCTCCGTGGTGAATGAAAAAGTCGGCCAGAAGATCTTCTTGATGGGCTGAAAAGTGTCCCTTTAAAATGGATTACGACAACATACTAATAAACTATTTCGTCTTATTTAGTTATTCATATGATAATATTTTTTATTTATAATGCCCGGACAATCATACATCTAGCACAGGGATATAAAAATCAAATTTAGGGAATCTTTAAATAGGTAGATCTTTTACGACATGCGGCATTTCACGAATTCGTTTATGGCAATTCAAAATGGCGGCCGATTTCATGCCGTTTGGTGAAAGCGATTGTTAAATGATGTTAAAATAAACCTTGTAAATTAAGATAGGCAAGGAATGATATCCCGACTTTCATATTAACAATTTCTTAACATCCCAAAACGAAGAAATGGCTGCAGAAAGCAGACGATCAACTGCAGCGCAGTTTTTCATTGAAGAAGAAGAGGCTGCAGAAAGAGAAAATGAAGAATCGACCTCAACTTATGACAAGGTGAAGATTTACTGCTTCTTAAGAGGAATATTTTATTGTTCCACTTCTATTTACCTTAAGTAAAATCAATTTTAAAAGATGGAAGTCATGAATTTTTATCTTGTTTCATCTTTCTTTATCAATTTCGATAATCTGTAACTGCATGTTTTCAAAATATTTTCCTAAATCCAAGTTCTTGACCACTGATGATCCTTAACACAATATTGCAATCATATCAATTCCAAAGTACCCTTAAAAATGTTTTCAAATATTTTACAATGTGTAATTTGTGTAATGCATATACCTTTCTATTCTTTATATTCTTCATTTTATTTTTCTGACAAAAGGTCGTAGATTTGTTAAACCAGGCTTCTTTAGCGACAAAAGATGCACAGAAAATTGCCAACTTGAGACAGGTAATCAAATCCAGCATTATGAGCATAGTACAAGTTAACAAGTTTATAAACATTAAGTTCGATTACAGTTCACCAATAATTATGTTATGTTCATATTCAGCATATTGTTTCAAAACTTTAAAAAGAGTTCATATATTGAAAATTGATAAATAATATTCATTATGACATTACTAAGTCAGTAAGTTATGAATTTTTACTTGCATATTTTAATATTGGTCTTGTAGATATGGTTTAAAAACACTCACTTGACGAGTGATATGTTAATACTGTCTTTCCAGGCAATTACATACAGTTTCAAAAATTACTAGTAAAGTGTCACTTTTATGGCCTTTAATGTAAATGAAATGGTTTTGGATATATTGAAAACGATTGGCAGTATAGTACAATTTTCTCAAATCATGCTTTTATTTTTAGGTTCAGGAGCTTATCGTCCACAAAGATCCGACTCTTCTGGATAACTTTCTTGATGTAAGTTATTGCAAGTGAAAAAAAATCCCAAAGTGTAACACATTATTGTGTATCTACAATCAATGCACATACAGTCCAACCTTGTTTATCCAGACGATTTGGTTACAGGTGAAAATCGTCTGGATAGCAAGTCGTCCGGTTATATGAATCAGATTTCAGCACAAATGTACAAACATTGTTTGAAAAATCAGCGTCCAGATAGCAAGGTTTCCGGTTATCCGGTGTCCGGGTAAGCGAGGTTAGACTGTACTTGTGTACCAATTACAGGCATTCATGAGTGCAAACCAATTAGTTAGTTGCTGAAATACAGGAACCAGATTGAGAATCCACTGTTAAATATTTTGAGTTTATCAGTTGCCATACAGAGAAAATAAAAATGAAATATTTAGCAGTAAGGTTACAGACATGAAGCACTTTACGATCATCTTTGATTAGCAGTGTTGAATTTAGAAATCAAGTATTTTAGGATCATGTAGATGCTTTTGATTATCTGGAATACATTTGAGCTACGTTTTTTATTAATACACCCTTCAAAATGGCTATTATGTTTATAAGCTTATTTGAAACACTACTCTGACAAGAGTTTGAGATTTGGATAATGATTGGCATCAGTAAGAAAATTGTTTGGTCTGTGTTTCAGGAAATGTTGGCTTTCCAAAGTGACCGTTCCGTGGACGTAAAACGTTTTATCATTGGCTTCATGGAGGTTGCCAGGTGAAAGAAATTTTACATGTGTTTTAAGATTTAACTTGAAGTGAAAATCAAATCATATCAAATTCTTATTTTTTTTGGCCAAACTGTAAGTTCTCTTTATTTAGTTTTAAAGAATGCTTTTCAGTTTTTAGCAAGGATATATCATTTACGCTGAAGAACAGTCCTAACTTATACATCTGGGGTGAAAATTATTTATTTTTAGGCTTTTCAGCAAAATGATAATAAAGTTTAAAGTCTTTGATGAAAAAAAAATGCAATTTCATCTCATAATGTTTTTTATTTGAATTCTTTTAAACCAATAAACCAAGAATTTAATCATTCAAAGCCTTTAACATCTCAATAATAATTTCCTTCACATTTTCAGTGGAAAGGATCCTGAAGTTCTATCTAAGGTGCTACCGAGTCTAAACATGCTGCTCTCTGATGAAAATGTCAACGTGAAAAAAAAAGTGATCCTGGCATCCTTGCAGATGTTCAAGTACACTATCCAGGTAGAGTGATAGTAAATTAAAGGTTTATGGATAGTCAACTTCATTTGATGTTTATTGGACATGCTTTGCTGTCTATGGGTTAAATGTAAATTTACAACCCAAATTCTTTTTAGTGTCATTCCTAATTAAAAAATTCATTTTGTCTATAGTGATGATTCTGTTTGTATTCTTTTCTCCTGGTCTTGTCCATTCCCTACTTATTTTGAATAGAAATGAACGTCCTATCAGTATTGATGAAGGTTTTTCTTTTCAGTGGCTGAGCAAGGCCAAAAATCCCACACCTGAGAAAACAGCATCTTGGGAACAAATGTACACTTTGAAAAATCGTTTATTTGAGATGCTGGATTCAGAAAACGATGGGTAAGTGGTATAAAAGAAAGTAAAATACTAAGGTAAAAAAGTTTGCAAATTATTAGTTATTTCCCTTTCTGATAATTTTTCAAAAGATTTATAATCTAGCGCTTGAATGGGGTAGAATACATTTTGTTGTCTTCAAACAAACTCATAGTTTACCTGTTGATTTGATTGGTGCCATACTTTTCTGAGTGGTAAATGAACAGAAATTAAGGAAAAACACAGATTATTCCCAAGTTCCAGAGAAGCTATTCCTCAATGACGCAAATCATGCAGGCAAAGATGAACAATTATTTTCTCAAAGAATATTTCCTTTGATTGTGCTTATCTGAAGTACATGAAGCATGATAGATTGAATATTTCTCTCTGATATGCTCCCTTTGACATCATCCTTATCTTTGTACATTTCATTTTATTCCAGTATCCGAACCCATGTTGTCAAGTTTCTTGAAGCCGTGGTTCTTGTCCTTTCAAAGCGGTCAGCAGTGAGTAAAATAATGGCTAAGAGTTCCTTAGGTTTTTATGATTTTAGCTCATTGTTTGTGAAGTTATGGCAAAGACCCTCTTGCACATAGCTCCCTTAGGCTAGGGTAAAAGTAACATATTCAACGATTGGCTAAGTGAGCTTCATGAAATTAAGGTCCAACCCCATCAGAAGGCTAAGGTGACCTTAACAAATGTTTATAACCATGGACAAAGGCTTAACTGAGAAGGGACCTTTATGAAAATAGTTTGTGGTTAACACAAAATTTAGTCTTAAGTAAATAGTAAAAGTTTGTGGAAGATATGTCTGTATCTACCCTGAAATGACTGCTATGATAGTA
Source organism: Phorcus lineatus (assembly GCA_921293015.1). Classification (NCBI taxonomy): domain Eukaryota; kingdom Metazoa; phylum Mollusca; class Gastropoda; order Trochida; family Trochidae; genus Phorcus; species Phorcus lineatus. The sequence continues at coordinate 24,773,334 of OV121084.1, forward strand.
ACAAGTCTTGTGCCCCCCCCTCCCTCTCTCCAGGATTCGGACCTCCAGAAGCAGAAGGAAGGCGACTTCTCCCTGGACATGGTGCCCGAGGGTCGGCATTACCTCAAGATCAAGAAGCTGGAGGACCAAGCCATGAAGACCTTCGAGATGATGCTGCACTTCCTCGGCTCACCCCACATCTCCAGGTATGGTAGATAAAGGTTACTACATGAGTAAGTGTAAGATACAATCCTTTATAAGAGTTTTACTTGTAAACTGTTAAAATGGTGACATTGTTATCTGAAATATGTTTGCTGTGCCCAGTGTTTGCATTAAAATAAATTGCCAGTTGGCCATCAGGGCCTGCAGGTTTTAAAAACTACAGGCCCTTGATAAAACCTGCAGGGCCATAGATTGTGTACTTTTTAGCAAACTCGAGCTGATGTCACGAAATCTGCTTTGCATACACTCCATCAATTTCCTCACACTCAAAGATGGGTACGCAAAGTTTCCTATAAGTTCTTCCCTCTCATAGCAACACTTTACAGTCATATCAACTTGGTAACACTTCTGATAAGAAATGATCAGGCCTGTTGGAATTTAATTTTATGTTCAGTGAACCTCAATGAACATATGTTGCACAAATAATATCCAGGACTCAATTTAGAAATTTGTTAATTGTTCTGTTGCAACCTCATACTTTGAAACATCACAACTCAATTTATATAGTTGCATTACTTCATTAATGTATCATAGATACATAGATAGATATCATAGATCCAACTTCATCCAACAGTTTAACTGTAAATGTTTGCTCATTAAACTCAAAAGAAAACATGAATGAATCAGTGAATAAAAGTTATTTAGAATGAATTAGTCCTACTACTTTTAGATATAAGTTAGATATTATAAACTGTCAAGATCAGATAACCATACCAGGTCTGAAAGGGCCTATTGTTATAGGCTATGGCATGAGCACTAAAAAGCAGAGTTAATTTATTAAAAACAGCTGCATTCAATTACTGTATTGATTGCTCTGCTGCACTTTTTCCAACTGGGGCCTGGCGACTTTTCAAATGATCTACAGCAATTTTATGTCTGACTGGTTGCTCATGGTATGTCAGAGCATAGTGTTTAAAGTTAGAGCAACCATTTATAAAAGGTCCTTTGGAATATGTTCTGTAGGCACCTTGATCAGGAAGTTTGTCAATTGACAGCTGTCCATATGCCGACCGACATGGTCTGCAAAAATCTCTTTTCCATCAACGAGAAAGGTCAATCATAAGCTCCCCACACCACTAGCCCTCGTGTGACAAGTAAGATATATTACCGAACCCTACAGCGCAGAGAGGAGAGGTTCATTGTTTTAGCTGGTGTTAACATTCATATGCGCATTATGCTTAAATACCAGGAAGTAAAACGAAGTTCACGGCAACTTGTAAATTTTAAGCGAGAATCTATGACTTATAATGATAACCTGTCAGACATATTTGAGTTAAGAAATAAACAATAAAAATGTAGAGGATAATTTACAGAAGGCCATAAGGGCCTTCAAATAATTGAAACTGCCAGCCCGATGCAATTACTGCCGGCCTCGGGCCCACGGGCCAGCGACTATTTCGAACACTGGAGCCTGTGCCACAAATTGTAATGAAATTCAATAATCTCTATCAATCTATCCATAGATATATAGTGACAATTCATAAATGTGTTATTCAACATATGGCTTTATTCCCTCAATACATATTTGGGAGATATTTGCCATTGCCTCTCTGTAAGCTTTCCATCTGCTAGTAGTAAAATGAAAATCGTGTTTCTACACAGCATCAATCTTATGACTGTGATGGGATCACTCACCAACGTTGCCAAGCAGAGGCCGGCTTTCTTTGATCAGGTCGTCCAGGCTTTTGAAGCGTTGCATGGTCAGTATGGATGGTTTTATCACCAAGTTTTGATTTCACTTTAATTCTTAAGTTTATCAAACAAATGCTTATCTTTTTGAAAAATAACTACCCATATCGTGGATAACAAAGATAATAAAGACTATATATGAAAATTAATCCAAAAGGTGATTTTGATAATATAATGATTATTATTACAGTCAACTTGCCGCCGACACTTGCCAAGTCGCAGGTAGCTAGCGTTAGGAAGAATCTGAAGATGCATATGATGAGTTTGTTGAAACACCCGGCCGCGGTCGACCACGCTACACAGATCACAACTCTCCTCACAGATCTTGGAGCATCTCAGTCGGAGGTAAGGGAGATAACTGTAACTGTACTTCCTCCAAACATACATTCAGCTTCTTTTTCCTTCAGCATTCTTTCTATTCATGACTGGGTTTTACTCAAATTAAGTTTTCATAAGTCATAACTCTCTGAGAATTTTTAAATGATCTTTGAATTAATATAATGTCTTTGTTTATGTATCACATGTATGTTCAAGCTATGTAATGATGCAAACTGAATTCCTTTCGAGGTAATAAAGTATATTATTATTACTATTGTTCAAAGGCCAGAATGAATTTGAGAAATGATTGTAGTCTTGAGGAAGATATCTTTATTATCCTAGGAAATGGAGGAGATCATTGTTACTTTGAGTTACCAATCTTGGTTGGTGCAATATACAAAAATCTTTAAAGTCTCTTTTTATCTTAGATATTGGTTTTCTTACTTCTTTGGAAATGACCTCAAACTTTAACGTTAGTAACTATTTTAGAGTGAGGAATTCCAGAGGAATCCAAATGACTTTGATCAACAAATAATGATTACTACATGAGTAACTGTATCATACCACCTTGGCAAGAAGTGAGAGTATTTGTAAGTAGAGAGAAAGATTGAGTGATATACTCAAATCGTAGGAGTGAAAGTCTATGAACACATTAAAGTTATCAAAACACTTTTTAACAATTATTTTTGTGTGCAGGTTGCGAAGTACCTGCCCAAGGTGGACGAGAGTAGGAAGAGAAAGAGTGAGGAGCCCTCGACGTCCAGCAAGAAGGCCAAAGTTGAGGAGGTCAGTTTGTGGCAGTAGTGGTCACTCACGTGACTTGTGTGAAATATCTCTCACTTCAGTCACTTGCTTTGAAGTGATAAACACTTCTTGAACTTTATACAGCTCTTGATAATAAAATCTCTTAAAATAACTATTGCCTATTTTTCACATATCTAACTCCTACACCCAAATTTGATTTCTTTCTTTCATTCTTTTGTGTACAATAAAAGTTTAGGTTCACTTACAGCAAAACATTCATGTTATTTGTATGAACTAAACAGTTATATACAGATGCTTTTTATCAGATAAAAACAATGTTGCTTGAAATAAGAAAATGATGTGAATATTTAAAAATTCCAAAAAGTGCAATAAATTCATCTTATTTAGGATTGCACACCATACGTGTGACACACATAACTCATTCACACCTTTTATTGTTAGAAATATTGGTATCTGCAAATTCAATTAGATCTTGAAAGCAGAAGAACAATTTATTTATCCCCCAACCCCTGCCAGGGAAATGAAATAGTGCATATCACAGACAACCTATCTTTAGTCTTTCCATATGTTTTGCCCACCAGGAGGACATCGCTGACGACGATGATGACGACATTGGTCTGACTCCGTGGACCAGCAGGACTGACACTCGGCCGACTGGAGCATCTCGTCAAACTGCTATCGACATCACTGCAGATGACCTCCGACCTCGACTCACACCCCAGAATGTTGCGGATTTAGTCTTACTCAGCATGGTAGGTAATTGTTCCTAGAATTAAAGTCTTATGGACCTAAATTAAAATGAGGTTTATGAAACCATCTTATATTTCGAGTATACACAATGAGTGTTCCTGGTCACTAGGTGATGCTCCCAGACACTGCCCCGGCCCAGTTCCAGGCCACATACACCCCGATTGCTGCAGCCGGCACAGACTCCCAGGTCCGCCATCTTGCTCGACTCCTCGCCACACAACTCACCATGGCAGGCATGGGCAGAGGGCTCGGGGAACTGCAGAGGACAGTGAGTAGAGGAGCCTTAGTAGAATTTATGCCTTGTTTTTACTTGTTAAACATTCTCTCAGTTCTGTTGAACTTTTTTAAATAACACACATTGATTCATTGATTGACAGATTTTGAAATTAACTTTTAAGAAATAATGACTATCGTAAAAAAGTATGTCATATAATTGCTATGAAAGTAATAAGGGTAAAACCATCACTTTCTCTGGTGTAATACAAATGTTACATTTGTTTTTGTAAAAGACATATGACACAATGCTTGGTCATCTATCAGTCGCCATATCTCTTTGTTTCCACTTCACAGGCCATGGAACAAGGAATAGTGGAAGCCGGGGATACCTCGCCATCATCACCTTCAAACTTTGAACCTACATCACCTAAACAGGTCATCCAAACTCTAGTCGGTGAGAAAATATTTCATCAATAAGCAAGAATCAGTCAAACTTAATACAGAGTAAAGCAAGTATTTTGATAAAAACTTTATGATAGTGAAAAATGAATTTTTGCAAAGCTTATCATTCTCTCATGTAAGAAGTTAACGGGATCTCTCATCACTAGTAATATCCTGATTGAATCCAATCAAGGTTAGTTATGCAACAAATGAACTCGTTTCAACCAATCATTCAGTCTCTTCATGTTACCATTAACCAAGGAGACTTGAATTCCTTAGTAAGTACATCAAATTTCATTTTAATAAGGAAATTTACTAGATTTAGCTAATCATCATCTTTCCATGTGTTTATTCAAATGAGATGAAATGAAAAAATTTAATATTCATGCTAGTTAGATAATGAACAAATATCACATCAAGAAATGAGTTAAAAAGACTGGCACATAAACTCCTTTTTTTGTGTTCTGTCACATGTCAAAGTCTCAGTGGTAGAGCTGTTAAGCTGTTGGGAAAGTCATTGATTAAAATAAGGGCCTGGCACTGAAGGTTTTGGTATGAATTTGTATCTTCAGTGATATTCTTTTTTTAATTTTGCAGGCGGTACAGTGAGCTTCACCGACTCTGATGAGTTCAGGAAACCAGAGCCAATAGCTGCACCAGTGGTGAGTAGATGTTTGAGAAATTAAGAAATCATGTCTTCATTATAGATGATCTTTTGCCTGCCATGAATTGAAACAATTAGAGGCCTACTCAAATATCAGATCGTCTTCACAACTCTAACTTCTCACTGAACAGCTCAAGGTCTTCACACGAGCACTATGGACCATGCATCAATGTAAGAGTGATAAATTCGCCTATTTTCATTGAAATTTATCATCAACTTCTTAAATGTCTGAGAACATTTTATGTAAAAAAACCAGTCAGCCCTAAGATTTATTAAGAATAATGAAAAGTAGCCAAGGGAAACCCTGACATATAAACATTGTAACATAAGCTGACAGCATTTGGTAATCAACAATTGGACTTTTACTTGCAGGTACAACCACGTAAAGGAGTTATCCGCCAGTTCAAGCTGTCGTCCGTCACTCACCCGCTGGACTCTGAGAAGCTTGACAGTATGACTCTCTCGACTGTGAAGAGAATTTTCAATGCCGAAAGTGAGTTGTTTCCCATTCACCTGTTGTAGTACTACACATGTTTTTTATTAGTACAGCATAGCAATATCAGACCTATAGTCATTCTATGTTACTCTATTTATTACTGTATAGTACAATTCTGAAAAGCAAGAACATTTTAGGACAAAGCAGGTTACATCATTTCTGAAAAGGAAGTTGATTATATTGTTTAAGTCATATTTCAAACATGAAAATTATTTCATTATGTCTAATAGGACTGTTTTTTCCTTTAAATTGCTTACATACTACTAATTGGGTCAGTGAATGGGCAATTTCAAGGTTAAGTCTAGATTTGTGATGAGAACACTTGACAATCTATTTTGGATGGTTGCACCAGTCAGTCAAATGAATTTTGTAACTAATCTATAGCTTACAAAATGTTAAGTCACAACTGTATTTACAACTATTTTGACCCTTCTTTTTCAAATTTCCAAATCAAAACACTAATTGACCTTTGATGTTACTATAACCATGTCCCGAGGTTATAGATACATAAAGAATATTTAATGAGAAACAGCAACTTTTCTGAAACATGAGTTACCCTTCTTTCCATGGTCCCGTCAGAGATCGCCATTCAAGCCCATGTTCCTAACGCACGGACCAAGATCCTATCATGTCTGACAGCAGCATTTGGGGGAGAACTCAAAGACAGTAAGTTTGGAGCAGGCTTATAAAACTTTTCAACATTAGTTTAAAACTTGTGCTAATCAGATTTGTCTTACTGGGTTATTTGAGTATGTACAGAAAGTAACATCATACAAAAGGCTTGACAACGTTATATTACCATTTATTAACTTATTTATATATTTTAAATGGACATTGTCTTTTAGTTCATTACATTGAGTTATTTATATTTGATCTCCAAGTTATCTACTTATGCACTTCAAACAGCTGTAAAACGTCTGTGACATCAGTTAAATTTGTGCCTGTGAAAAAAGGTCCTAAACTTCTAACCAATAGATTTGAAATGCAACTACAAATAGCAGTAAAGGAATTGTGTGAAATTGTCGTAAAAGTATTTTGTTTCTTGTGTTGAGTTTCCTTCTGCATTATTGAAACATATTGGATACCTTTATTATGTCGTCACTTTTACCTTGTTACCAATAAGTTTCAGAAAGTTGTGACTATATAACATTATTCTCCACCCCATTACAGTGATGCAGACATTTGTGTTCGAAGACCTACGTAACCGGTATGAACTGGCGTTCGCATGGCTCTACCAGGAGTATGCTAACTGTCAGGGGTTTAGTGTGGCAACGCCAGTGGGGGAAAGACCAACACTTCACAGCTATGACGAGTGTCTCACCCGGCTGCTTACAGGGCTGCTTGAGGCACAGGATCAGAGAGATGGGTGAGTGATAAACCATTAATCTGTAGATTGTAGAAGATTGTGGCTAGTCCTGGTTTTTATATCTGTGGATGAGTTTCGATTCCTGTTAATAAGTGAGAAAAATTGTTTAGTTGGTAACTTCTCACCTGATTTTGCAAAATTTGGGGGGAAATGTCTATCTCTCTTATCTTATCAAGGTCTCTTAGTGCTGAGGTAGTCGTAAGTAACATACATCAATCCCTCTACATCCCTCTACAAGATCTTAAGAAGATATCGTTTGATCTCACACAAGCAATATCTCCTTAGAACAGTTTTTTCATGATGATGGACAAATGGTTGATGCATTACATACCTGTTGGGCTTTTTTGTCATATGTATGTCAATTTTTTTGCCTCCCAGGTTATTCAACAAGCTGATGTTAGAGGCTCCAGTCATTACAGACAACGCTGTACATATACTGAAGAGATACTGCCAAGATGTGGTACGTCAACTTTAGAATGCTTTTCATAGATTCAAATCATATAAGATATGAAATAAATAATTTGTGGCAATAACATTATGCTGACATTATGTCAAGAATTTCATTCAACTTTTGGTTTTTTATTTAAGTAAAAGAAATATGTGTAAAGTGTTTTGAGATTAACTGATTCCTGTCCAAGCCTCTGCATTGTCTTAGTGATCTTTGTCTGATCCAGGAGTTTTGATGTATATATGCAATTGAGCACAGGCCAAATCAACAATAACTGAGAATTGAGAGCATGTATGAGAGAGTGTGACATCACAAGTCACAATGTGATAATCACCTGGGACAAATCCCTTTAAAGTATATTTCACTTCTTCTAATGACCATAAATGTTAAGAACCTGTGTAGACTTACTTTTACCAATCATTGCAATCGGAAGACCTATCATTTGAAAGGGAAAATTTAAAGAGCTGCAGAGTCAATGGCTCTATTGAGAAGTTGTCCTTTACTTGATTAATTAAACATGGATTAAATCAGTAAAGAATTCTGCTTATCCACTTATTAAAATACCTGGAATTATCCTAATTTATTTTTCTTACCTATTTGAACACGTCAATAAGATATTTACCTGCTTGTTGTTTTGTTGTAGGGTCACCTTGACCTGGGCATGTCGGTGTTGAAGGATTTGATCATGATGCGTCCATCTCAACGACTCCGCTTCCTTGACGTCCTCCTGGACCTCACATCACACTACGAGGCAGATGTAAGTACCAGCGTTTGATGCATCACTCATGATGAGACTTGTTAGCATAAGGAACTGTCTTAAAGTAATAGCATGTCATCCTGGTTTGTTAGTACCATACTCTCAGGTTTCACTGCAATGCAGAGTCATAATGTGATTGAAGCCTTTTTCTTGGCAATAATAACGGCTGCTGCCAAATTTTTTGTGGTAACAGAAGTACAGTGAGATATCACCCAACCTTTAACTAGTATGCTTCACATTCAAATTTGAACAAATGTGAATCTGCCTTAACAAACAATTACAAGAATTGAAAACAGAAATATTCTCTCATCCTGGATTTTCTTACCCCTCTGACAGAGGCCATTTTCTACTTGCAGCATTTCTTAATGGCAATGTTCAAATCTTAATTTGTAGTTCTTGTAGAAGAATCTTCTTGACCTAACTTGATATTTCTCCCCTTCAGGTTAGGAATACGGCTATAGAAACTACCAAAGAACTCTACAACAAGGGAAGTCTTCAAGGTACAATAGAGGTAAGTCATATATTGTGAAAAATGTTCTGTGCAATTTACTAGGATAAATGGCAGGTCCAAGAGGGATGTTCTGACTTTGATAGATAAAAAGGAACAGAATTGTTAACACTTTTTTTAAATTTCTGGATCCGCCACCAACAGTGACTGAGTTCCTACTGGCGCTTGTACACTACTGTAGCTTAACTTGATGGTACTTTTAAAATTTTTATGAAGGTTGCAACTTATCCCCCAAGAAGACGCATCACTCATACCGTAAGTGTTGATTCTAGGAAGCAAGGCTTTTATCACCTAGTTATGCCTTGTGGGGGAATTTGTGTTTGAACTTGAACAGATGATAGCTCTATAACCAATTTTATCATTTCAGAAATTTGCAGTAGTGCACCTGAAGAAGTTACTGTTGCCTCGTCCCCCGCTGTCTGACACTAACCAGGCAATCAGAGTGCTTCGTTCCACCCTCTCAGGTAGGTAGGAGCTAATAATGGTTTTATGAATTATAGTTTTGCATTGCATTGACAACATTCTAAAAGAATTTGTCTTCAGCCAGTGGTCAGTCCCGTTTTATTTTCCTTTGTGTAGATAGTTCGGGTTGATTGTCTTCTCAGAAAGGCTCGACATTACTACAGCTAAATTCTATCAAGATCATTAGAGCCTTTAAAAGTATTTATGTTTTGAATACATAATAAAGAAAGAGGATAATTTCTTACAATTCAGAACACATTTCCAACATATTTCAAAAAACATTTTCTCATAAATTTTGAGTTTTGCAAATTAATAAACTATTGAATGCTCGAAAAACATGAATTTTACATAGTTTGGATACATATACACCAATGTATGAGTTTATGTCCCTCTGTGTTTCAGTTGACCTCGCCGATACGTGGACGGAGGAGGTGATAAAGTCCCACCTGTATTTGTACCTGGGTCTACTGCCCTCCAACCACCGACTCATACACGAGTGAGTAGCTCAGGGAATGAGACTTATCTATCATTGAAATGTAACTCTTCATGGGTTGGCCCAGGATTATTTGGTTAACCTCAAACTGGTGGGAAAAACAGTTTTACTGAACTTGTCTAGATAAAGCACAAGATCATGTGAACACTATTTCTTTTCTAGCTTTTCAATTTTAACCAGTGTTCCTTATTGTGCAACCAAACTGAGGAAAACTTAACTTAAAACTTAACTTTAAAAAAAAGTAAATGTTTAATTACAATATCAAGTAGGTAGTTAATTAAACTTTTGCTGTTATATATATACTTTATTTATTCATGATAATATAAATGAAGTAATAGGCAGCAAGCTTGTTAGAACTTAATAGCCATCTATTGGCTCTACGAGAAGATATTTGCTCTGTACTCTTTATAGATGTTATTTGGTGCTTGTTGTGTTAATCAGTAAAGGCTTGCACTGATGAAATTAGCTAATTTTTCACATTTTACCACTTTGTACTTTTAGACTGGCTAATGTTTATACTGCAACCTCAGCAGACATCAAGCGAACCATTCTCAGAGTCCTTGAGGTCCCGGTAAGTTGAACAACTGTCACGTTATTAGTCTTGTGGCTTGGACTCTCACAAGAATTGCTGACATTCATCAATCATTTAATAAAGGGCAACACACTCTTGTGCTCCATTTTTTATTTTGGCATGAGGTAAAAAAACTTCAGCAAAACTTCTATTTATTTTACAATTGAAAAAGAGATACACTACACTTATTTAGATTATCCGCAAACGGCAAATAATTGACAATGTCTCTCACGCCCTAGCCCAGAGGCAATGACGATTAATGTCTTCATTTCTAAATTTTTTTATTTTTGAGTGAATGTTTGCTATTCTTCAAATTGTGAAATCTTCAGCAACCAAAATGAAAAAATCACATATTAAAGATATATGTATTTACTCAGAAATGTACCCTCTTATTCTATCTCTACAAAAAATCTGTGACATAAATTTGGTCATAGCATAACAAGACACTGTAGATCAGTTTAAGTTGTAGAATTGTGAGCTCCCTGTAGCAGCGTCTGACTATGCCTATAATGCTTGGTGCAGGTGAAGGGGATGGGTATGCAGTCCCCAGAGCTGCTCACCATGGTGGAGAACTGTCCTAAAGGGGCCGAGACACTCGTCATGAGGGTCATTCACATCCTCACCGACAAAAGTAGGTCATTGTGCGACTCTTCACTGATAGAAGGCTGTGATAATGGCATTGACAATGGACGAAAAGAAAACGGCCTTACTATTTAATGTGATAGTTGTAATCATTGTGATGATTCTAGTAATATAGTAGTTTTCAGTTGCAATTGTCAGCCATGATATAAAAATTCCTTCTTGCATTAAAGGTTTCGAGGTTCCACTGCTTAGTGAATGGTGAACCACGAATTACTATCGAGAAACTGTAGCACTTGCTTAAACAATGACAACCTTGTCAACAATCAACAGTTTATGATTGTTCAGGTGACTCGCTTTTGGAAATGTTATCAATTGCTAGGGATTTAAAGCAGGCAAACCTTGCCTGTTGTGGGATACTATCTCATCATATATTTCAAAAACAAAAGAAAAGAAATTCTAGTCTTCTAGTCTTCTCTAGAATGTAACAAGTGAATGTCACCTTCACAGCTCTGCCCTCCCCGGAGCTGGTGGAGAGGATCCGAGACCTGTACCAGAAGCGAGTCCCGGATGTCCGCTTCCTCATCCCAGTCCTCACCGGACTCACCAAGGTAGGGATCTACAATCTAGTTTGAAGTCAGTTGAACAGAGAGGATCGTGTAAGTCTGAATAAGTTTTCGGAGAATTGCTACATAGTGGAACAGAAATCATATTCTTTTTCAGGAAGGGATCCTCCTTGGGGTACTACTGCATAAAATCTGTATATTTTTGCTACATGACAGGTTGTGACTATTTTTTCAATAAAAAATATAAAAAAAACCACTCAAAACGTGTTTTTGTACTTTCCACCACCCTAACAGGGCCCCTTCCCTGGCGATAACTGGTCCGCCAGGGCCGGTAACTCCATTAGCAAACCACTTATCAATCTGTCATTGAAGAGGAAAGACGTGTTCTCTAACCTTCACAAGTTGCTAAGTTTCTCTAAGAAATAAGGACAATGGAAAAAGGTTCAAATGTATGGTAACCTTTATTGCTAAACGTAGTTTAGAATAGGTTCGCATTATCGCATTCCATCGCGTTGTGACTTAGGCTTTTCCCAAGCAGTTCGGGCCACGTGCTTCGTCTTTGCGCGGGAAAAGAGACAAACATGGCTGATTCTCGAAGATTGTTTTTCCCGACTAGGTGGAAAATAGATATCTTTCGTTTGGAATCAGTCGTTGTTTGGCACTTGATGTTATTATTATTATTATGTATTAATAAGCATCTTTTACGTCGATGGCGATTGTTTTCACCTGGTTTTTAACTTGATGAAAACTTCCGTTAATCGGTGGGCAAGCCATGTTGTGTACATGCTTTTTTTGTTTCAGGCTGTGATTGTAGTGCTTGCTTTTGGATGCTTCTCACTATTATATCGCGGCCGTCATGTTCTCTATAGTTTTATATATACATTTATATATTAACTTAGATTACACTTGCACTTCCCCTTCCCCCTTTAGTTCTTTCAACTGTTTCTTTTATGTTTGGCTTACAGTCATTCAAGAAATGCGTTGATTGCGGGGTCAATATCCCCCAGGCGGACGGCCATGAGGCCTGTTTGCCGTGTCTGGTGACCAGGGGTCACGTGGACAGCGACTGCTCTCTTTGTAACGGGTTCTGCGCCAAGACAAAGAAGAAGAGGCAGGTTGATACGATCTTCTACAAGGGGATGTTGGAGGCGGGGCAGGAGCTGAGAGGACTGACCCCCCCGTCTAAGTCAGGTGGCACTGCTCGCCCTCCCGTATGAGCTGGGTCAAACCCTGTTCCCGGGATCGGCGACAGTGATCAAAGACTTCGCGGAACGGCTAGATAGGGCCAAAGCTGCCAAAGGCGGCTCTGGTTCTGCCGGGAAGCGCAAGTCCCCCCTGGAAGGCCTCCCGCAGGGACCGCCGCCCAAAGTCGGAACTTGGTGGCTGGGATCCGTTGCCTCTGTCCAGAATTACCAGTAGGGGGCAGACTCTCCCACTTCCTGTCAGACTGGGAGAGGGTCACGTCAAATCCCTGGGCCCTGTCCACACTCAGGGACGGACATTTGCCTCTTTGGAAGCATGGGCCACCTTCGTTTACCGGAGTGAGGCGCACCCCGGTGCCATCCTCCCCGGAGAAGGCGAAAGTCCTCAGCCGAAGTCGCAGCTCTGCTCGACAAGGCGGCCATAGAGGCGGTCCCGAGGGGCCAGGAAGAGACCGGTCGCACAAGAGATGGAACTGCCACGCCTCCTGGAGGAGAGCTGGAGACACCGTTCCCCCCTGCTTTGCGATATAAGTCATGGCAGTCTGGTTGTCCATCTCCAGACGCACCACCCGACCTCTTACCAAGTGGAGGAGTTGGTCGAATACCTTCCTCACCGCCCTCAGTTCCAGCACATTGATGTGCTCTTTGGACTCGTCCGGAGACCACAGGCCCGAAGCTGAGTGATCCCCCAGGGCTCCCCCCCAACCTGAGAGGGAAGCGTCTGTCTGAACTGTTACCTCGGGCATCGGCGTCACCAAAGGTAGACCCCTGGCGAGGTTGTCCTCCTTCAGCCACCATTCCAGATGAGTGGAAAGCCACTCCGGAATGGCCACTGATTCCTCTAGACTCCCGGCATGCGACCATCGTCCCGCTAAAGCCTGCTGGACTGGTCTCATCCTCAACCGAGCTCTCCAAACCACGTCCACCGTCGCCGCCATATTCCCCAGCAAACGAAGCCATGTCCATGCGGAGTGTGCGGGTGACAGCAAGAACTGCTGCGTGGTCTGAATTACCTTGGTCACTCGGGCGGGGGCTAGTGCAACTAGTCCCCTCGCCGTATCGAACTGAGCCCCCAGGAACACTAAGTCCTGGGTGGGAGTGAGGTCTGACTTTTTCATGTTTATGATCCAATCCAGCCTGAGCAGAATGTCTAAAATCTCCTGGGTGGCCTCCTGATTCCCCACTTGCGACAGGGCCCTGATTAACCAATCGTCCAGGTACGGGTGACAGCACCTGCCCTTGGACCTGGCCACCTGCGCAGGAATCAGCGTCAGTTTGGTGAACACCCTTGGCCCCGTTGAGATGCCGAAGTGGAGCACACGAAACTGGTAGCACACCCCGTCGAAGGCAAACCTTAGGTATTGCTTGAACTGGGGGTGCATTGGGACATGGAGGTATGCATCTTTGAGGTCGATTGACGACAGCCAATCTCCCAGCTCTACCGATGCTATCACCGACCTCAGAGTTTCCATCTTGAACGATGTACCTTCCGGGAGTGGACAACGTCCGAGCGGACGCCTTGTCCCGGCGCATCCTTGCACCGCACGAATGGATGCTCCACCGGGAGATATTCGGGCTTATCTCCCAGTTGTACGGGTCGTTCCAGGTGGATCTGTTTGTGTCCGGAGTGACGAATCAGACACCGGTGTTCTGCTCCAGGATACCAGACCCAAACGCTCTGGCGTCAGTCGCCTTCGCGATAGACTGGACCGGCAGGGTGCTATGGGCGTTCCCGCCAATGCCTCTGATTCCCAGGGTTCTGTCGCAGGTAGGCAAGCAGCCTCCACAGCTGTTGGTCCTCATGACACCGCTGTGGACGGCCCAGAGTTGGTTTCCATCAGTACTCGGATATCTGGTTCAGCCTCCTGTACTGTTACCATGTCTGCCAGATCTGCTGACGCAGGAAGGGGCGCCACACCCGAATCCCAGGATTCAGTGGGTGGCCTGGCCTCTGTCCGGAATCGCCTCCAGGAGAGCGGTATTCCTGCACGAGTTGCAGACACAATACTGGCTTCGAGGAGGGATTCAACGAACATTCAGTACAAAGATAGATGGGCCTGTTATGCGCGCTGGTGTGGCAGTTGAGGGATTCTTGATCCCTTTTCTGCGGGCCTAGTGACGGTATTGGAGTTTCTTCAGTCCCGGCTGGATGCAGGTTTAGCAGCCTCTACGGTTAGGGGGTACTCTACCGCTATTTCGGCATTTCATGTACCGGTGGATGGCGCCCTCTTAGGGGGTCATCCGATGGTCCAGCGCTTCCTAGCAGGTGTGGACAGGATTAGACCGCCTATTCGGCGAGTTAGTCCTACTTGGGAGTTAGCACATGTACTGGACTGGCTGTCAGGGCCGTCGTTCAGGGACCCTAGTGCTGTTTCCTTGCAGTTGTTGACGTGGAAGGCGGCCTTTTTAGTGGCGGTCACGTCGGGCAGGCGGGTAGGATCCCGAGCTGACTGTCTTTCACAGAGACAGAGTCAGCATTAGACTGCCAGACTCGTACCGGCCAAAGGTTGATCATTCCTTCCATGTCTCGGCCCCGATAGAGCTGCCAGCAATGATGCAGCCAGCAGTCTCAGGGGTGAGGTCGGCGCAACCCCACATCTTAGATGTGCGTCGCACCCTCAAGTTATACATTAAAAGAACTAAGGAAATCCGTAAGGATAAACAGCTGTTCTGTTGCTACGGTGGAAATAAGTCCGGCCTACCGGCCTCAAAGCAGACCATCTCAAGATGGATTGTTTCGGCTATTTATCTGGGGTACGTCCACAAGGGACTGCAGCCCCCAGAGGGATTGAATTCCCCTTCGGTTAGAGCGGTGGCAACATCGAAGGCTTACGCGGCGGCTCTGCCCATTGAAGAGATCTGCTCCGCCGCCATTTGGAGCCGGCCTAGCACGTTCGTAAGACATTACCAGTTAGACAAGCACTCAAGTGAGCGTGCTCGGTTTGGCAAGTCGGTTCTTTCCAGTGGGCAGAGTCGTGCACCCTCTAGCTGAGCGGGCTTTCGGGTGATGTTTTTACGGTGGTGGTTGTACTAACGTACTAACTTCTAACAGTGAAATGCACATTATGGGCCCTGGCGGCAGACACCCGAAGGGTGTTGTCTGCAGGGATAATGATTGTTTTAAAGAAGTCCCCTAGTACCTTCTTTCAAAAAGAGGAGGGGGGGGGGGGGGGGCGTTTTGGCTAAATGTCGTAAGCAGGCTTGTTTAGCCAGTATGAGTAGGTCCCAGGGTCAGTGCCTGGAGGTAGTCCCGGCGGCAGATTTACCCATGAGATCTGGTAAGTGTAATTTACGCTTTTTCCCTTGTATAGGGGTTAGTTGAGCTGCAGACAGAAGACCACTACCATGAAATTGTCTCTGGGAGTCTCTTTTTATGCAGTAGTACCCCAAGGAGGATCCCTTCCTGAAAAAGAATCGAACAAACCTGCAGAGGTTTCTGATTCTTTGAAGGGGATCCTCCTTGGGGTAAGGCCACCCACCTCCCCTTATTCTGTCTGGTTATGCTAGATTGATAAGTGGTTTGCTAATGGAGTTACCGGCCCTGGCGGACCAGTTATCGCCAGGGAAGGGGCCCTGTTAGGGTGGTGGAAAGTACAAAAACACGTTTTGAGTGGTTTTTTGTATATTTTTTATTGAAAAAATAGTCACAACCTGTCATGTAGCAAAAATATACAGATTTTATGCAGTAGTACCCCAAGGAGGATCCCCTTCAAAGAATCAGAAACCTCTGCAGGTTTGTTCGAATTTTTTATACTGACCCCACTTCTGGGATGCAGTATAAGAAGTGGGGTAAGTATTTTAGATATCTAACATATTTAGATTTTAATAATTTTGAGAATACAACATATATATGGTAATATATTTCAATATGTAGGAAGTTGATGAGATCTCTCAACATGATATGAAAAGGCTCTTATTATGTAAGGAAGATCTTTCTTGACAGATGCATGTTATGAATTACAGAAAGAGGTTATCGGTGCGCTGCCCAAGTTGATCAAACTGAACCCAATGGTGGTGAAGGAGGTGTTCCACAGACTGATGGGCGGATATGGTACGTGTTGGCTCGATTTGTTGTCTGTGAATACCATTTATCAATCCTTCAGTGGACTTCCACAACAGTTGAGGAACGTTATCTCTAATAACACCTTCAGAAAAGCTGATAATACCCATCTATTCCAGCAAACAATCACAAACTAGACTGAAGTCTATATTTGTGCAAAGCGCCTTAGATTAGAGTCTGATTAACAACAAAGTTTGTATAAAGTTGTGATTTTTATGGCATTAATATTGTCTTAGAAGTGCTCAACGGGAACATAAAAAAATGTTGTAAATTCAACTCCGATGTCAAGTTTGAGTGTCTTTTGTTGAATCAAGGAAATGACTGCCCAATACACATAGCTGAAAATAATGTCAAAAGAGACACTTCTAAGACACTCCTTTACTGTTTGAGGACTGATGTCGTAGAGGTGCTGTTTATAGAACAGTGTCATGCCAGGGCAGTTGTCTTATGATGTATAGCATTAATGCACAAATCTGCACATGGCTTAGGATTTACTGTTATTTCCGACTAAAAAAGGAATGGTTAGACATATTAATATATTCTAATCTAATATTCTGTTGGGCCTATATGTGGACATTTGTATCAATCTTGTTCTGAAATTTTGTATTGTAGTTACTCTTGTATGAATATGTTAAACTATTCAATATTCTGTATGACAGGAGACAGCACAGCGAGCTACACGTCCCCACTGACTCCCGCGGAGCTGCTAGTGGCCCTACATAACATCGACCCTGTCAAGTGTGACATGAAGACTATCATCAAGGGTATGCTAAGTGCTTTTGTGTTTTCAGTGTAATTAAGTTTGTAGAAAATTAATTGTAATTCAGCTTTTGGCCTCAGTATGCTTTATATAAGAATAGAAGGTTGAAACTTTATGTCCTTAACCTTTTGGCCTGCAGGTCTGTTTTTGATATCCTTAGTTGCTGGTGACCAAGACTGATGTATTTCTGTTGTCAATGAGAAATGATTTCTGTAAAAAAAAATTTAGGCTTAAAGTTAAGTTTGATTAGAGAAGAGTTCTAAATATATATATATTTATGTAAGTAAAATGTTTTTTAAAAATTACATTCCCTTCTAGCGGCGAACCTGTGCTTCAGTGAGAAGGCAATCTACACACAGGAAGTGCTGGCCATTGTCATGCAGCAGTTAATGGAGCAGACTCCTCTCCCCACCTTGCTGATGCGTACAGTGCTGCAGAGTTTGTCTATGTATCCCAGACTCCTCGGCTTCGTCATGAACATCCTCAATCGGCTCATTACAAAACAGGTGCAGTTTATGTTTGAAACTTTAAAAACTTTATCAATGTTTTGTGATTTTAAATCAAAATATCTAATTTCATGAATTAGCCAATTTTGAGTTGTCTTTATCCTTGCAGTCAAGTAGATAGAATTAACAGTTAGAGATATCTGCAATATACTTGAGAACTCCCTGTCCAGTGACTATATTGTCATTCATAATCCGACATTTCTCTTGTACAGGTATGGAAGCAGAAGAAGGTTTGGGAGGGGTTCGTCAAGTGCTGTCAGCGCACCAAGCCCCAGTCCTACCAGGTTTTGCTTCAGCTCCCAGCATCCCAACTCAAGAACGCCTTCGAGATCTGCCCCGACCTCCGCGAACCTCTCCTATGCCATGTCAAGGCCTTTACCTCCCACCAGGTCAGAGTTCATCTCGCATATTTTACTCAATGTTTTATTGTGGAGAAAAGGAGTTTTGCTCAGAGTAACACAGCACATGGGTAATAGTGAGGATAAATATGTTTAGTATTTTTCTTCATCAAATGAACCCTGCAGTGTTCATGATAAAAAGTTATACGTTACAGAAAGATAAAGGTGTTTTGCTTACCTTTTAAATATTGAAAATTACAGTAAATTAACCTGCTACCTGATGGTCAAATTATGTATTAGTATATATGTTTTACCTGTGGCCGAGATATTATTCATGTAAATGAGCCAATCTGAATGGTCTTGTATTTAGTAATAAAGAGCTTAAAGATAAAACAAATGAAAACTTATTTAATTTACTATAGACAAAGTGTAAAATAGTAGCAGAAGATGATATTACAGAAACAATATAGCTTTTTTCAAAATCTTTGTATTGCTACATTCTTTTGATTTCATAGCTAGGAATTCCGAGTAAATGAATATTCTACTTCCTTTACAGCAAGCCCACATTCCGAAGGCCATAATGACTGTTCTCGAGACAGACCCGGCAGAGGAACTGAGGAAAGTGGAGGCCGCTCGTCTGGAGGCAGAGAGGAAAGCAAAGGAGAAAGAAGACGAGGAAAGATTCCAAAAGTTAGAGGCGGAGAGAATAGCTCGGGAGACAGCAGAAAAGGAGAGACAAGAGAACTTAAAAGCTCAGCGAGAGGAAAGAGAGAAGGCAAAGAAAGAAAAGGAGAAATTAGAAGCCGAGAAGAAGGAGAAGGAATTGAAAGAGAAGGAAAAGTTAGAGGCTGAAAAGAAAGAGAAGGAAAGAAAGGAAAAAGAAAAAATAGATGCTGATAAAAAAGAGAAAGAAAGGTTAGATGCCGAGAAGGAGAAAGAAAAAGATGATCGGTTAGAAGCAGAAAGGAAGGAGAAGGAGATGAAGGAAGAGGCAGCAAGAATCAAGGAGGCAGAGGAGAAAATACAGAAAGAAAGAGAAAAGGAGGCACAGGAAAAGGCTGAATTGAAGCTGAAGGAAGAATTGGAAAATGAGAAGCGGGAGAGTGAAAAGCTTGAAAAAGACAGACTTGACAAAGAGAGACTAGAGAAAGAAACAGTGGAAAAGGAGGAAAAACAGAAAGAAGAGAAGATGAAAGAAGCGGTTACAAAGGAGACGAGTGAGAGTGAAGAAAGAGAAGGAATGGAGGAGATGGAAGTGATTGATGAAGTGGGACTGACGGACGAAGCCCCAGAACCAAGATCTGAGGTGTGTGTTAACTTTTACCAGGGAGGTGGAACATAACATTCCCCAGCAGTAATGATTGTTATTGTAATTTTGTGATGTAATCATTAGACTGGTAAGTATTCTTATTCAGGATATCAATGGCATGCCTCCCATATTGGTGGCCAAACTACATAAATCACAGTTAAGTTGGGCCTGCAATTTGAGTTTAAGTGCCAGTTAAAAGTAAGGTGGCACTGTTGCAGTAGATGATTTTATAGCTTTTGGCTTATCTGCACAATCAATAAAGAACAATGTTATCCAAAGAGATCCCAAGATTAGATAATGAATTCAAAACCTAATCCTTAGCTCTCCTTACAACTTCACTCCTTTCACTTTTTAATAAAATTGTATTCCTTGCATTAAACACTGGTGAGTAAAAGCTCGTTTTGTTGGATTTTAAGAAATGGGTTAGCACCATGTGATTGAAAAGGTCAAAGGTTAAGAAAAATGAAATATTGTTAATGTAATGAAAGTAACCTTAAACAATTTACACTTATTAATGGCACTTTGATTTTTACCTTTTGCTACAACTTTGACTTAATTTAACCAACCAGTTTAAACTTGTATAAGCACAGAGGATTATAGTATATATTCGGTGCTTGTAGTAGAGTGAATGTTTTTATTGATGAATTGCACCAACCCCTTTCCTCATTCATTTGTAAACCAAACCCGGTCTCCCAACCATTGAAAACTCCTAGATCTAGAACTGTTGTATATCTATAAGATAGTAAACATCTGCCTATGTGTTTCTACAGTTGTCTGAGGAAGGTGTAAGCACAGAGACAGAAGCAATGGAGACTGCAGAGAGTTCTTTCGGAGACACTTCTGTGGAAACTGCAGCAGAAGCTGAAGAGGAGCCAGCAGCCCAGGACGAGGAGGAGGAGGAGGCAATGGAAGAGTCTGGGGAGCAGGTGGGTGTCTCCTTCTTACACGTCGGGTCCTCATCATGAGCTTTCAGGACCTCTGGGCTATCTTAGTACTTGTCTGTGGTTTTGGAATCATGTGATCCTCTTGGTTGAGTTGAGACTCTGTGTCTTGTTGTGGCAGCTCATATGTTAAAGTCATAGTCTCATTTTTGTAAGGCAACTAAACTGAACAAATTATTCTTCACGAACAAAATCTGATCACTAACACAAATATTTCCTGTCGCGTTTGCAAAGATTTTCATTTTATGCCAGTTTTACAGTTTTGGATGAAGCAGCTTATTGGCGTATGCCGTTTCAGACCGATGAGGTATCGAATCAAGTGCAATTGCATCGCGAGTGCGAAACACTGGAACTCTAGTAATTGCAGCGCCAATTCTTATGACAGACACATTCTTCATTGAGTTTACCATCTTTTTGTTATTTCTGTATTTGAAAAAAGGTAAATTAATAGCTATTTTCATTGGATAGTCAGCTGCGAAATTTTATGTGTTCTTCGTCACGGCCTTAGCGAAATGACGTGGTAAGGACTAACGCTCGCCAAAGACGTAATATTAGGGTAGGGTAGGGTAGTTTGAACTTCATTATTGAGGGCTAGAATGCCTGCAGAGTTCTGAAAATTGTTGCAAACGTCAGGGGAAAGTTTTCTGTGAGTGGTGAACTATTTGCATTACAATTTGCCTTGCAAAAATGAGACTATGACTTTAAGGTCATTATCTTGGAAGATAAAGAGTTCTGGATTGGTCTTGAGTACCCAGTTTGCTTGAATTAATGCCCCTTTAACCTAGTTTTCAGACCACTTTCAGACTTGTGTCTTTAAGAGAGTATGATTATCCATCTAAGATTTTTGTTAAGTCATTCCATCATATCATCACCGATTATTTGAGACACTGCATAAGTCATACCCCTTGGATCTGTTTGAAATGAGTACTCATTTCAAAACCAAGCTTCACTTCAAGGAAATAAAATAGTCTGGAAGCTTGAGGGAACACATGAGGAGGACGAGGGGTCAACAAAACCTATTGGGGGGAGGATTCTATTATGGTTTTCAGGATTCTTGACTATTCTCAGGGTGTATCTAGAGGCTGGTTCTTTGCGATAATGAATGAGATCAATTCCTAATCTTCTACCATGTTCTCAATATTGTAGTAAGTCAATAAAATTATACTAATAAAGTTCTAAAAACTAATTGTCTTGGAACTGTAGCTAAGAATATTCCCATTCTGAAGTAGAATTTCCATCAGTGTATCTGCCCATGACTCCTTCAATCTCTGTATTGTCGTGTCACCGATTGTGCGATATTAAAATCCTTGTACAGAATTTTTTTTTTTTTTATATAGATCCACAAGCAGGACGTGCTTGAACATTGTACATGTGTTTTTGCTTCTCTCTTTCCAGGAGTCCCAGTCCCCAAAGAAAGGTGCGCGTGGTCGACGCGGGCGTGGAGGGAAGGCTGGAGCCAAATCTTCTGGGACTAGGCGCAGCTCTCGGACGCGGAAATAAGGAACTTGACCCTCTGTGACTTTAAAAGTGCTTTTTGTGGCTATGAGAGACGCTATTATCGTTGGTGATTACATTGGAGTTTGCTTTTGTTTACAACATGAGAATCTAGATTCCTTACGTGATGTTTGGATTTCTTTGTGGGAAGATCACAAAAACCAAATAAGATTTCATGAAAAGACAAGGTTTTGTTAAGAGTATATGTATGAACATTGAATAATAAAGTCCTACATCTGATGTTTCATCATTGAAAGTGCTTATTGTACAACTTTGTTATTATGTTTGTTAACAAGAATATTTTTGTTTCGAGACAAGTAATTACAGACACTTTAACAGAGTTTTGGAGACATCTCCAACAAAGATGTTGATAGTGGAGATTTTGACTCTGAGTTAGTGGTTATGATTTCTTCTTCTATTGATAAGGGAAGTTTTGTTTCATTTATGGAAGCAAATTTTGTTTGCTATAAATGATAGGATTATGAAAGATTTAAGTACCTTTGAATGAATGATAGTTAAGAAAACATAGTATGTTAATGACAGTTATATTGAAATTGTTATTATAAGTGTTGGTCTTCAACAGTGTCTTGCAAATATATAGCTTTGCAGCGGGTAAGATGAGTTGAAAAAAATAAATGATTTGAAAACATTGCCATTGCAGGAGAAAAGGTTGTACAATACTCGAAGTTCAAGGTTTTGTGTCTAACTGAACATGTTGTACACTGTAAATGTATGTCCATGCTGAACATTTCATAAATCGTGAACATCTTGTAAATAATTCAACAATACGGATTAAACTGTATGAAACACTACTGTCTTGAGTGTGATTCTTACTAACAGCAATATGTAAACGAGCTGTGTTTATATAATCTACAAAACTGTTTTCACCGCAAGAATAAATCATAAAACAAAAAATGGAGGAAGACCTAAGGTATGCTATGAGGAGTGACAGTTCCTGAACATATGTGCCTCCACTAAAGGATAGGTAAGGATGGCTATGTTTAAACTAAATGTCTTGGAAGGATACACCTCATTTCCTATTAACAAGAAAATTTCAGCGCCACACGAATATGCTTTATTTGCATGATACCGAATATTATGGAAAATAGAGAATCAGCATAACTTATTTTCATAGTATACAGTTATGCACTGATGATGATGATGATGCCCCCCAAAAAATAAGACTTGGCATAAATAACCATACTGTTAATAGTTTTGTAATTAAGTTGAAAATTATCATTTATACCAATCTGACCATCAGTAAAACTTCCTTTCATAATGATGATCATTAAAAATACAGATTTAATGCTTACTGTCTGGAGATACAGCCAGCTTTGCACGTGCAAGATGGGTCATCAATATCACATTGGCTTTCTTATAAGCCAATATGTCTATATTTATGTATGATAGTAGTCTATTTCGGCAATCTTGTATCAAAGATTTATTTCTTTTTATCTGATGTCTTGAAATGATTGGTCAAGGAAGACGACATACTAGGCGTTTTCTGCTGAAAAAGTTTGCTAAGAGCTAGTCAAACAAGCAGAAAAGTGAGCCCACGACCGTATATCATCAGTCGGACAAATATTTGAGCTAAGAAATACTTCAGAATTTAAGAGTCATGAAACCATCGAACAAAATGTCCCACACTTGATCAATCGGATTAAGATCCGGACCGATGGATGGCCATGGAACCACTGGCCTCAACCGCATTTCTTCCAAGAATTGGACATCACGGGAAATGTATGGCAATGCATTCTCATCCATAAAGACAAGTTTTGTAGCAAAAGGATAGTTATCAAGATGTGGGATAATAGCCCAATCAAGGATCTCCTATTTGGACCGAAGTCCATTAAGTTTTCTGTGAACGGTAATGATGTCCATCCTGCAGGTCCATGCAAGCTCATAGCATTATTGATCCTTCTCAGAGGAAACCGTCTCCTTGAAATCACAGGAAACAAAAGCTGAATAACTTTGCCTCTAGATACACACGTGTATGACCGTTGTTATAAAAGTCCACCCTCCTCCATAATGTGGTGTTCCAACAAACACGCTTATTACACAAGGCAAGCTATTTACCTGCTTTATGGGCTGAAGACAGATTGGGTCGCTAAAAGGTCTTCTCGCCCTTTGGCTTTAACCTGCCGCTTTCAGTCGATATCGGACAAACTTACAGGAGGTGGTTCTCCCTGGTACTCATTGTTGCCTTTACAATTTGCTTGAATCCCGCGATCAGCCCCGTATAGGCAACAACTGGGCTCGATCCTCACGTATAGTTGCCTATCGGGATCTACCAGGTCTTTAACATCTTTAGTAGCCCTGACATATATTATCATGACATAAGTATGCCTATTCTCTCCAAACAGAGGTAGTTCAGTCATTAATTCCATTAAAACCTCTGTCTTAATTCGAAGGTTTCTTGGTCACGAAATCAAAGTTAGTTGTGCAATCAACGACACCGTTTCAACAGTTATCATTCAAATCGCCTTAGTTATTTCCGTTACCTTTCCAAAAGCTTAACTTTATTCGAATATGCACCTTGCACTTTGAGTTGTCTTTAAAGAACACAAACGCCGCATTTTGCGAATGCACAGGCCTTTGTGACAACAAATTTGTTATTCATGCATTCGTTGTTTTCATTGACTGAAATATAGCCAGGTAGTATAAGTTTTAATATTGTCTCGCTAGGGGAAACTGCCGAACCATCGTAGTAAGACAGAAGTTGTATAGAAATTTAGGACGGAGCTACCTCTGTCGGGAGAGAATGAAGTATGCCCGGAATTTGATAATTAGTCCTATAATGTTTCAGCGTTACTATGTCTGAACACCGTACAATAGGTGTAATTTTCGAAGATACAGGGAGTTCATGTAAACTGAAAATCAAAAGAAAGTTCTCATTAATTGTTTGATCATTATTTTAAAACAACGAAAAAAATTAGAAACCTGGCATAAATTTCCACTTTTAAATGCAGATTTCCTTAGAATGCTGAAGCACTGGATTTGACGTTGATAAAACCAGCTTTACAAGAACACCATCCAAAGACAGCAGAGATTCAAATACCCGTTTTTCATGTACCGTTTTACATGAGAGCCACTCCGTGAGTTGTTGGAGTCATATATGTCAAACTTCATCAACGGTATCAATTGATCGCGAAGTATCGCCTGTTACCAAAAAGACACATTTTAAAGCTTATTGGGGTTTTTTTTACAGTGACCATTTGAAGGTAGAACGTCTCAATTATGATCGAAAACCGGACAGTGGCACGAGTCAATTTGGAGACTTATCTAAAACAGCCAGGAGGGCAGTTAGGAGTTGATAGTGTTTGTTAGGTTAAATAACTAGTATCAATGTGTATTGGACGTGATATCTACATCTCTGTGCATGTATAAGGCTGTTTTTAGATTTTCATGGAAAACCAGTATTTGTCATATATGTCTTTTGGACATGAACAGTTAAGATGTTTTGATTTTATATCACCACATATGACATTTTGGTTCGTATCAAAGGTAAATGATATGTTATGAAAATCACGAAGTGGCTCTTTAAGTGTCTTTCATCTTCTTTAAACTGCGTTACTTCATTACTTGGAAATGTGAACTCGTGCTTCATCAAATCTAAACACGCAGTGTCTGATCGACAATATAATACTAGGGATGACGTCACCTGACGTCGGCTCCAGTCCAAATGTAAAGATGAAAGTTACACAGACAGACAGACGGACAATTGTTTATTACGTCTCACATTTAAACAACAAAACATAAAAAACATAGAGGCATAAAACATGGGTAAGCGAGTACAGAACCACTCAATATGAGTTATTAGAGACATGCAAATCGTAAAATTCAGTCAAATACTGAAAGACATAAAATGATAAAGAAAAGAAAATACTTCCGTAGTATTATAAAGAAGGTTTTGGCAAAATAGTGACCTGATGGGCTTATGGCATGGCATGGCGTCCGGCGTCCGTCCATCCGTCCATCCGTCCGTCCGTCCGTCCGTAAACTTTTCACATTTTCGACTTCTTCTCCAGAACCAATGACTCTAGAGAGCTGAAATGTTATGTGCATACTCCTTGGCAAATGGGGATTCTAAATTGTAGATTTCGTGACCCCATGACCCCAAATGGGGTCACAAGGGTCAAAACCTTAAAAATCTATTTTGATCTTCTTCTCCAGTTCCAAAAGGTCCAGAGAGCTGAAAAGTTGTGTGTAGACTTCTTGGCCAATGGGGATTCTAAATTGTAGTTTTTGTGACCCCATGACCCCAAATGGGGTCAGAGGGGTGAAAACATGAAAAACCTATCTTCATCTTCTTCTCCAGTTCCAAAAGGTCCAGAGAGCTGAATAGTTGTGTGTAGACTCCTTGGGCACTAGAGATTCTAAATTGTAGGTTTGGTGACCCCATGACCCCAAATGGGGTCACAGGGGTCAAAACCTGAAAAACCTATTTTCATCTTCTTCTCCAGTTCCAAAAGGTCTAGAGAGTGGAAAAGGTGTGTGTAGACTCATTGGCCAACGGGGATTCTAAATTGTAGGTTTGGTGACCCCATGACCCCAAATGGGTTCACAGGGGTCAAAACCTAAAAAACCTAATTTCATCTTTTTCCCTAGTTCCAAAAGGTCTAGAGAGCTTAAAAGGAGTGTGTAGACTCCTTGGCCAACGGGGATTCTAAATTGTAGGTTTGGTGACCCCATGACCCCAAATGGGGTCACAGGGGTCAAAACCTAAAAAACCTATTTTCATCTTCTTCTCCAGTTCCAAAAGGTCCAGAGAGCTGGATAGTTGTGTGTAGACTCCTTGGGCACTGGAGATTCTAAATTGTAGGTTTGGTGATCCCATGACCCCAAATGGGGTCACAGGGGTCAAAACCTGAAAAACCTATTTTCATCTTCTTCTCCAGTTCCAAAAGGTCCAGAGAGCTGGATAGTTGTGTGTAGACTCCTTGGGCACTGGAGATTCTAAATTGTAGGTTTGGTGACCCCTTGACCCCAAATGGGCAATGGGCCTTTTTTATTTGATTGTGAATAACTCGGACGTTGGGACAGGCTATCTTTCCTACACTGCCCATGACCCCATGGTCTAAACCCAAACACCTATTTCTATCAAAAGTCTGATGAGCTACAGAGCCCATGGCTCTATTTTTATCAATTTAACATAGTAAAAGTTTTTCTCAATCCGTTGAAATATCAAAATCAACAACATTGGTGGATGAAAATTTAGAAAGGTTTTTTCTAATGTCTTTGGAAATATTACAGTGAAACAATATATATATATATATATATATATATATATATATATATATATATATATATATATATATATATAAATATGTATATCAATATGTATACTATATTGTGTGATGCATATTTTATCATTATATTCATTGTTACAGGGTGTCAACTCAAATCAACAAGTTTCACGTTAGTCCAAGGAAATAAAAGTTCCCACACCAAGCAGAAGTGTTGTCATCCTTTTGACCCACGTTCACCCTGCTACAAATATATATATATATATATAAATCGCTCACGATGGTCTTAAAAAACAACATTATAGGCCTTCGTGCGGCTTAGAACCATAGTTTTCTTCTATTCTGGGATTGTCCACTATCCTTACAGCCAGTATTTATTGCTACAACATATTGTCTAAGTTAAATCAAGAAGAACGTCAATTTCTCATGGTTAGATATTAAAACTCCATTGGCTCTGTAGATCATCAGTCTTTGCATGGTTTACCATCTGATTATAAATCTGACGAAACGTCTACAGAAGATTTCAGCATTAAAGTGGATTTTAGTAACTAGACAGTTTTTACGGGAGAAATACCTCAGTAGTTCATTTGATTAAATGCTATTATCCCTCATATATTTACTCTCTTATCTCAAATCTTGTAAAAATGGTCACTTCCATACACAACAAGTGTAACTACGTTTCAAACTTTTAAGCAGCTGTAGTTGGTAGAGGTTTGGTTGTGACCCTGGCCTTGGCTTTGAATCGTATAAAATACATTTTATTTCACTTATTTATGGAACTACAGCCAACAGTCAAGTTTCAGGATTAATATTTTATCATAGTCCTTATAGATGATTAAATTACATAAATTGCACGTGTATGTTTTGAGTGTAAGACAATATTTATTAATCTTAATCTCCTTCCAACAAAGATGGGTGTTCTGGAAAATTAATCTAAATTAAAGTATCTACTGATTTTGGAGAAGTCGTTATAAAGGCGTTCAAGCGGGCTTTACACTGTGCCGAATTTGACAAAAGATGGAAATACGAATTTGAATAAAGGCAAAATCATAAAGAATCGTTAGCAATCGGGCCAATCGTGAATGCATATCAACCATCGTGTGTCCACCATTCGGAAGCCAAATCGGTATACCTTATTTTTCTCAGTGGTAACACCATTCCATCTTATTTTTAATGTCTAATTTTCTAATGTTCTAAAATCTTTTTGTTTTCCTTCCTTTTATTTTCAAAGCATTAGCTTTTGTTAATTTCGATCACGGGTAAACCTATTGCAGTTAATTATAGAGTAAATCGTTTTATAAAATCGATTAAACATCTCCTACATTGAAAACGAAAACCTCTGAGCTATAGACTATAGGCCTACTAACGAATACTGGTATTTCTTTTATCGACCCTGCATTCATACAGCACAAATAAGGCATCAAGAGTCGATAACGCCGCAGTAGTGTTATTGGGCCCACCAGTAGTAATTACCTATTCATGAACATTGCCCATCTCACCTTGACCTCACCTTCATTCGTCCTTGAACTTGATCACTTCCGTATTTATTTATTAGCCGAGTTAGTCGGTATTCTGTTTCAGAAGAATCAAACACGCTTACGTTTTTAAAGTTTTCACGTGTATAATATTAACATGTCAGTACCGGCTGTTGGCGGGGCGGATCCGGAAGGGGTTCAAGGGTAAGATATATATACGTTTATAGATTATCTTTTACTTACATTCATGTTTACACAGAATGTTTATCACCGGTCTATTGATTGCAAAATCAAGGTTTACAATTTACAATATATAAGCTTATAACCTACCTAAGGTAGATATTGAATTTAAATGACGGTGAGTTGAAATGAAAATTGGAACATTGTATATATATATATGTCTACCAATCTTTGAATATATTATAATATCATGTATACATTGTCCACATATATCTGTACTACGTGACGTATAAACAATGTTTAGATGAACGAAGGATCAAGGTTATCAAGTGCTTTAGTCTTTTAGTTTAGAGGTTAAAAGGTTGTTATTTATTTGTTGTATTGTCACTTATAATATCTTATGTTAAACATTGTATTACCTACAGTGTCATTACAGAAACTGAAAACAATGGGAAACTATCCAAACTAAATAAGCTTTTTTTTAAAAGAAAGGAAATAACTTTCAGTTGTTGCAATTATGAGATTTATTTTTTAAATCAAAAGAAATGTCTTTTCCCCACATATTTATCCATTCACTAATCTGAAGATATCACCAAGGATGTGTATATAAACCTTTGATATCACTAAAATATTTGGGAAAGATAAATTTAATTCATTCATTTATTAAACCAGCTTTTTTTTCATTAACAAATTTTCATAAAGCTTTGGATATTTGAATTTTCTGTTCTATGCTTTTTCTACTAAAATTTTACTTTTTTTCAATTTTAAGTAAAATATATTAAATGACTCTGAAGTCTTACACATAAGTAATGTTCATTATTAATGTTATTATTATCACCAGGTTGGGAGTCAGGTAACTAAACTATTCTCAAGGTGTTGTGATGGTCTTAGCAGGCTTTTGTCAACCCAGATTAATAAGTGCTTCAATAATAAAACACATTTGATATAGACGTGAATTCTTTTCTTTTATGCTTAGATCAGCTTATATTGCATCGTGAGCTTATATGTCATGATGATTTTTTATTTTTGCATCAGCTTCGTTTTGCATGGATTGATTTTAGGTTTCAATTTCTAAACCGTTTTTACCTTAATTTAATCATTGAAGTGGCATGTTTGACATGTTTCCTTGATAGTTTATTTTATCCTATATCTAATATTTTTCTGATTGTTCATAATAACAAACCTTTATGTGGAGTGTATTATTCTTTCTATTTCTCTCTCACTGTCAATGCTTGGCCTTGATGTGCATGCATTTGATATGACAGAGATTTCATTTCATCAAATATTTTTAAAAAATCAAGGTCAAAGATTCATTGATACAAAAACTTTATAAGAATATTCAAAAAGAATTCATTAGATTTTTCAAAGAGCAATTGTTTCAATAAC
Source organism: Phorcus lineatus (assembly GCA_921293015.1). NCBI lineage: Eukaryota > Metazoa > Mollusca > Gastropoda > Trochida > Trochidae > Phorcus > Phorcus lineatus. The sequence goes on from OV121084.1 coordinate 24,803,521, forward strand.
TTTAAGATAAGTGCATAATAGATTTGCTTTTGCTTAATTTTTTTTAAATTTCAAAATCTTTTATCACCTTTTTCACATAAGTTTACTTTTCTTAGTTACTCTTTTAACCTTAGAAAATATACATTAATATCGTTTTCATCATGTACAATTTAATCAAAATGAATAAGGAAGATCTTCCTTATTGATACAATCACATGATTGACATTGTAGGACATAGTTAATGAAATCAGTGATTCACAAGTTTGTTGACCGGTTGTCAATGTTGCGGACATGATTGACAAGGTTGTTGAAACAATTGACAAGGTTGTTGAAATGATTGAAAAGGGTGACATGCTTGTTGAAATTATTGACAAGGTTGACTACAAGAATAAGGATTAGCAGTTGAAATGATTGAAAAAGTTAACAACATATTGTTGCTTACAAAATTGGCAAAGTTGATGAGATAAAAAACAAGCCAGATTTGCATAGCCAAATGTGATGAAAGCAATTATTATACAGAGAACAATGCAGGACATTCTTGCAGGAAATGCAGCCCTGGAAATGTCAGAGAGATAATTCACCAGCAGTTTTCATGAAAGTCAATGCCGAAGTCTTGAATCTGATATCAGGAGCTACTTATTCATACATTCAAACTTGCTGATTCAGCAATGTCAACTAAAATTGTTACCTTCTAGCAGGAACTGTGCAGGGAATGGATGTTTTGTTGACATATTTCCACTTGTGCAGGATGCCTATATTGTACATGTTTACACAAGCAACTTAAACCCCTAATGATCAAGCCCATTTTACTACAAGTACAAGTGTGTAGGGAATCCTCATCTATAACAAACTAGGTAATGACAGTAAAGGAAGTATTCTAGTCAGAAACCTTCTTTTATTTTTTCTCATAACATAAATGATAATTTTAGGACATTTTGTTCAAATAAGTGATATGTAAATCCTCAAATCAATAATACTTTAGGACCTTTTTGGTTAAATAAACATTTTAGAACCTTTTTGTTTAAAGGAATGAGTGGGTGATATTTCAGTTAATTTATAAGACCTTTCTGCTGAAATCAAAAGTTTTTCTCTAAATTCAATAATATTTTTTGTACTGTTTTCCTGAAATAAATGATATTTTTTACAACCTTTCCACTTTAATCAATATTTTCAAGACCTTTTCACTTAAATCAGTGATATTTCTAGTGTCATTGTTTGTCAGGTGTGCCATGCTGTGAAAAACAATTATATTTACGGTAATTGATGCCATAAACAAAGAATGCCCTTTCACAGATATAATGAAAGTAATGTACATCATGATTTGTGACAGCTGGTTCAATATATTTTGCCAGAATGTTGTGGGATATAGGATTATGATCTGATATGGGCTTTCAAAGAGGAATCAAAACACAATGTACATACTTTTTATTATATCAGTTATTTTTTAGCAAAATCTTTGAGAAAATCTTTTTAGAGTAATATTATCAGTGTCCCTGATAAGGCCAAAGTTTTTAAGTTTAATGCAAATAGAGTACCCGCTCCCCTTCAAGCTTGACTAAAACAAATGCGTATGCGTATTGAAACCAAGAATGGAAATATTGTGACAACTCATCAGGAAATAAAACACGAAGTCAAAGCTTTCTACGAAAAACTATATAGTAGGCAAGATGTATCAACCGTCGATTTACCAAAGCTTTTAGATAAATTTGACATTCCAAAACTATCAGATCAAACAGCTAAAACACTTGAAGGGGAACTCTCTTACGAAGAGGTTCTGTCTGCTGTTAAATCCCTTAAAAATGAAAAAAGTCCAGGACCCGATGGTTTTACTGCAGAATTTATCAAATTTTTTTGGCTTGATTTAGGCAAATATCTTATACTCTGCTTGAACGAATCCTATAGAAAAGGCATGCTACCAATATCGCAAAAAAGAGGGGTTATCACTTGCATTCCTAAAGGAAACAAACCTAAACAATTCGTTAAAAATTGGAGACCTATTTCTCTTCTTTCTGTTTTCTATAAGATTGGATCCTTGGCAATATCTAAAAGAATTAAAAGCGTTCTTGACAACATTATAAACGAAGAACAAAAAGGATTTATGGCAGGAAGACATATTGGTGAAATCACTAGACTTGTATATGACTTGATAGAATATACAGAGAGCTATCAGATACCTGGATTATTACTTCTTATAGATTTTGAAAAGGCTTTTGACACTGTGGACTGGATTTTTCTAGATAAAACCCTTCAATTCTTTAATTTCGGAAACTCAATAAGAAACTGGGTGAAAACTTTTTATAATGATATTGAAACCTGCATATTGGTTAACGGATTTGGCTCTGATTTCTTCAAAATTTCAAGGGGATGTCGTCAGGGAGATCCCCTATCCCCTTACTTGTTTATATTATGTGTTGAAATATTAGCTAATATGATTAGAAATGACCCAAATATAAAAGGCATACAAATTGATAATATTGAGTATCTATTGGCACAATTTGCCGATGACACTACCTGTATGCTTGATGGCACTGAGCGTTGTCTGTATGCTGTTATGCAAACACTAGAACAATTTGCACGTTTCTCAGGATTGAAAGTTAATGTTGACAAGACTAGGATTTTGTGGTTGGGATCAAAGAAACGTTCTAGAATGAAGCTGTGCCCTCAGTGGAAATTAAATTGGGACCAAGATTCATTTACATTACTGGGAATCCATTTTAGTTTAGATCTTGACGATATGACCAAAATGAATTATGATGAAAAGCTCCTAAAATGTCAAACAATAATGAACTTATGGTCGGCCAGAAATCTCACTCCTTTCGGCAGAAACACAGTACTTAAATCACTTATTCTTCCAAAACTAAACCACCTCTTTTCAACAATCCCAGACCCACCGGAAAAAATCATTAATGATTTTCAAAGTAAATGCTTCAAATTCATATGGAAAAATAAACCCGATAAAATAAAGAGAGGCCAGGCCATATGTAGTTCAAAAGACGGAGGTTTCAAAGTTCCTAAGATAAAAGAGATAATCCAAGCCCAAAAACTGTCCGTTCTGAGACGTTACTATAAAAAGCCAACACTTTGGGCGAACTTAATCGATCAAAACTTACCAAAAATAAACTCCTTAAGCATCTTAGAATTAAACTGTTATCATTTGAAGAATGAAATCATCTCAAACATCAGAAACCCGTTCTATATAGACCTAGTCTCATCCTGGTTTGACTTTATAAAACATATTACACCTCAATCGGAAACAGACATTCTAAATCAAACAATCTGGCATAACCGCAACATTATGATCGGAAATAAATCCATTCATTACTCAGATTGGAACTCCAAAGGAATTCACTTTATAAATGATCTCTTTGACAAAAATGGCTCCTTTCTAGACCTGAAAGACCTAAACAAACAACACGATATTAACACAAACTTCATTCTATATTATGGCTTGATACAAGCAACAAAAACATATATAAAATCAACTGGATACTCAGTAAAGGAAAGGTTAAATTCCCCAATTTTCCCTCTGTTTATAAAACATCTCTGCAAAGAAAACAAAGGATCCAGATATTATTATTCAATTCTCACAGAGAAACAATGCATCAAAAACAAACATACTAACAAGTGGAATTTCGAATTACAGTGCAACATTCCTGTCGAAACATGGTCCAAATACAACATGATACCTTTCAGATGCACTTCCCATACAAATATTCAATGGTTCCAATACAAAATCCTGCACCATATCTTGCCAACAAATACTCGCTTATACAAAATGGGATATACAAAATCAAATCTATGCGACTATTGTTCAGACAAAATAGATACAGTTCAACATTTATTCTGGGATTGTGTTTTTGTGAAACCATTATGGGAAAAACTGGAGGATTGGCTCTCAGACAAAGCTCAAATTAAAATTCATTTCACTAAAGCAAATATATTAATTGGTTATCCGGAGAGAAACAATGATCCATTAAACATAATTATCCTGATTTTCAAAAAAACTATTTTTGATTATAAACAGAAGAGACTGCCAGACTTCCAAACTTTAATAACAAAAGTCAGAGATTATTATTATATAACTAAATGTGCTGCCGAAATTTCAAATAGAAATGATGTGTTCTTTAAGTTTTGGTCATCATGTCATTTTTTGTTTATGTAATTATCTTGTGTGATTGATACATGTATATATTCTTGGAAATAAAACTATAAATAAAAAAAATAAAAAAATAAAACAAACAGAAACCATGTGCAAACCATGATGTTTGTTTTTTAATACTAAAGGCAGTTTTGTAACAAGGAAATGCTTAATATTTTAACAAACATGATACCTTGCATTTATTTGGTTTAGGATAAGATAAAATAATTTGATAGTTAAATATGAAATATGAATACTCATTTACATTTCCTCTTTTATCCCCTCCTTTCAGATGAGCTTGTTTTCAAAAGATTACTGTTAAATACTTATGAAAACTAGTATTTTACTTTGCTTTTAGCAAAATATACTGTGGTATTGAATAATAGAAATGTACTCTGATCATTAAGCAGCAAGGTATAAACAATAGGATTAATTTTAACAAGGAACTGAAACTGGTTAGATTTGTGTCTTGGCGTATTCAAAGTTCATCCTTCCTTCCCAAAAAGGGGTATCTGTTTTTCTGAAATCAACTCCTCCAACAGTTTTTTTTAACAATTTACAATGTAAACAGAGTTATGGCCCATGACTAAGAATACTTAACAATCCAATTTCAGAGAAAAAGTGTCAATCTTGTAAAAATGTTACCCTAGTTCTTTATCAATATTAGTGATGTGCATATTTTAAGTTTGATAAAATTTGTTAAAAAATTAGACTTATAGCCCTTACTTACGGCATTAAACTTTCCATTTTAAAGGGACAATTCTGTTGCAAAATGGGTTCCTCCCATTCTTTTATCAACAATTGATCTGAAATGTTGAATATTTCATTGATGTACATATCATTGATGCTTATTTCAAAACTTATGGCACGAATATTGAGAGGTTTATGTCCTATGAATGAGAGTCAAAAACTTTGGCTATATTTTTTTATTGATCAGTGATCAGTGTTAAATAACCTTATCTTAAAACCATTCAAATGCGAAGTATGTTTCAAACCTTTTGACCTTGACCTTGGCTGAAGGTCTGGAAACTTTAACCTTGGCGCTATCTTTGGATGTCTAATGATTGGGATTGGATTCCTTAAATGTGTCTGGTCATAATTTTCAAGAATTTTCTCATCCTATGTATATCAATGGAAAATATAAGATTCTTGGTTGATAAATAGAGAATCTCACCCAAGTGTCTTCTGATATCAAAAATATCAACACGAGTTGATAAAAGTTACAAATATCTGAGGCTTGCCAAGGATATTTTACTTTTATCAACGAGTGTTGATATATTTGATATCAGGAGACACGAGGGTGAGATTCTATTTATCATCCAAAATCATTTTTCATTACATTTGATTGACAAATGAACATTACTGAAGACCCTGCTGCCGTAAGCCTCCAAGTGTGGTGATGTCATAGCATTGTGACGTCGTAGTGTTTATGACGTCATAGCATTGTGATGTCATTACTTGATGATGTAAAACAACTGTGATGTCATATACTTGACGTCAGAGGGGCATTGTTCAAAATCTACTGCCAAAAAGATATCTCCTAGGAGATATCGCTTGATCTTCCACAAGCGATATCTCCTGCGGAACAGAGTTTTGGATGATAAACCTGATTATTACTGCTTATAAATAGGATTCATCATGCATCCTGAAAACACCTGTAGGGTTTGTGGTGCTCTGAAAGCACTCATGTTGTAAGTTTTTATCCTGGAATGGCATTCGCCAACCTCTGTTATAATATGTCCATTCTTTGTAGAATCATTTCTAATTCTGAATTCTTAAAACTTACTAGTTTAACAAGTTGATTTTTTGTAGTTGATTTTTAGAAATATTTCACAACTGACAAGTTTGCTTTGATGCCCTTTTATTAACAAAATATCACACCTTTCTTTCTTTAAATTTGATCTCTTTTAAGTTTAAGATTTTGATAAAGGACAGCTGTTAGTATTTTTGAGTAAGATAATGGTATGGTATGAACAATATTGTACTTCTGTTTAAATTGTTTGTCGATTAAAAAGAATATAAGCTCTTCATTTTTTTATTATTGAAACGCCATAGCAAAGAAATACAATCTTAATCTCATTCCTTAATGTTCAAAATAAGTTCTGTAAGAAGTTATGATCTATGCCCCTGATGCTCTTTAAAATTGACCTCTGTTGTTTTAACCCTTGAATTCACTAAGAACCTTGTAATTTGGTCTTATGTTGGATATGTTAAATATATGCAGATGTGTTTACTTTAATTTGAGGCATTCCTCTGTAAAAATACTTGCTTTGGGGTCAATGATCAGACACCATAGAAATAAACATGGTTTACAATTTACTTGGTTTGAAGAGGAGAGACATAAGATGCTTAATTATGAACTAGAGGAGAAAAATTATTGTCAGGTGCCGTAACTTTGATAATGGTATACCTTAGATCAAGACATACATCAATCTGTTATCCTGGTGCGTGATTACTATTTGATAAATGAAGGTAAAAACATTAATGAAAATTGAAAAATGAGTCTTTAGTTCATAGAAATCTAAGAATTGTCAGCCAGGTTTTCATGAGTAGTGAAAGTGTTTGGTGAGGGTGTTTTGGTAGGGCATTTAGAAGAGAACCCCCTTTAGGATTTCTAAATCTGCCACTGGTTTGATGCTACCCATTGTTTACTATCTAATCCCATTCCGTTTTCCAGCTACACATATGATGATATACAGAGAATTGCTCAGGACATCTTGGCACGCACCAAACACAGACCGGTTATTGGCATCATCTGCGGGTCTGGTCTGGGGGGTCTGGCAGACCTGGTGGAGGATAGCGATACCATTCCTTACTCACAGATCAAAGACTTCCCTGTCAGTACAGGTGGGTATCTAGAGTGACTGACAGTTTTCTGGATTTTATTTTAAGTCTTTCGTGTCATCAATAAACCTTAAAGTAGCCAGTAATGTAGACTTGAGCGAGTTTAGTCTCTTTGAAAAAAGTTTTGACCATCATACGTACTTTGTTGTGTTTCGGATCTGAGTCTGCTTCATAAGGGTCGTGTCAGTTGACCTTGCCTAGAACCTTTCACCTTCCATGAACATCAAAGGCCCCTTGCAGTATCAAATGTTACTGATGGCTTTCTAACCTTGTTGCTGATTGGCTGAAGTGTAAAGGTCACCTGACTCTAAGAAGCTAGTACTCAGATCCGACATACAGTGAGATTGAAGTGTTAGGTTCTCAATGATTTCAATCAGATTGGATGTGACTTATGCCTCATTGGGGTAGTTGCATGGTTGCTATGTATCTGTATTCAGTTTTGATGATATCAATGAGATATAAATACTCAGGAAGTTGTAATTCACACCTTCTTTTAACTAGTATATAATCAGTTGACAATCAGTCTGCCTATTCCAGTCCCCGGCCATAAGGGATACCTGGTGTTCGGCAAGTTGAAAGGGAAGACTGTTGTGTTGATGAGAGGGCGATTCCACTATTACGAGGGGTACCCAATGTGGAAGGTAGGCATGTGATATGGGGGGAAAGGATTTTTAATATAGAGTTTGAATTATTGAATTATTATTAGAAATCAAAAATAAGCTCACTGTATGAGAATGTATAAATCAAGTTAAAATTTACAAAAAGAAAGATACAACATGAGGTGCTTTCTGAAATAAATCTCATTAAAATCAGTTCCAACATCACAATTGTAACTATATGTGTTTTCAAATGAGCACCGCTTCATAAGTTTCATATCAAGAATGCAAGGATGGTTATTTCAAGGATCCCCATGCTATTAATGTGACAAACTTTGCACAAATACTGCTTATACAGTAAGTTAAACGATTAGTTGTCAGAAAGATTTCATGTGAACAAGACAGTTGGTACAATGGATGAAAAGATGATTGTTTTTTAATCTCTCAGTTCGATGGTAAAATTTGGCAACATTTATTATTTGAAGGGATTGGAATTCTATTTTTTTTAATTTCTTAAAATTATTAGAGGAGATTTTATCAAACAAAATAAATATTGTTGTATATATCTATCACAAAATAGAAGCATACATAACTCACAATGGCACATGTGATTATTATAAAAATGTAAAATCACATATCATGCGTGAACCACAATGATTGCCACCAGGTGGCGATGCCAGTGCGAGTGATGAAGGCAATGAAGATCCAGACGCTGTTCGTGACTAATGCCGCGGGTGGAGTGAACACGGACTACAAGACTGGCGACATGATGATCATCAAGGATCATATCGACCTGCCGGGACTCACCGGGGAGTGTGTGCTCATCGGGAAGAATGATGAGAGGTAGGGTGTACTTTGATTGGGTAATGTGCAGGATATCTTGTAGAAACACAGGTTTCATAGAGCCCTGTCATTTCCTATTAGCTCTGTTCCATTTATTCCCAAGTTCTGTTAAAAGTGGAGCACATTCTGTGTTAGAAATACTGAATCCTGATTGGTTGTGTGAAAACAGCAGCATTATGTTTAACTGAGCATTACAACTATCACCAGAAGATTGTGTGATGCGCATATTGACAGAAGTCCATTGGAGATGTAACATGATGTTTGATCGGGCGTCTGTGAATTGTGGCCCATCTATGACAGATGTTATGTGGGAGGTTTTGAGGAGAAAGTATAGTCAAACTCAATTTTGTAAATTAAGTCTAGTTTTGACATTATCTCTTTTGTTTACAGTGTGCATGAATGGCATTATTGAATTATTGAAATGAGACAGCGTATGTTTCAGTTTTTGACATGTTTGACCCCAACAACATACTCTGTTCCCTTATAATGTGTTGGTTTTCAGAGTTGATATGATCAGTCCTAGTCAATTCTTGAATATCCGTTTTAGCTCTGAAGGCCTTCTCCCCATAAATCATTTCTTCATTTCCATTTTTATGGTTTAACCATTTGAAAGTTCTGGACCATATGCTTGGTTAATATTATTACAAAGTTATTCAGGGAGGGTTCACTTTTGGCTAAGGTGAAAAAAAGTTTAATAATTCCTCTACACGTTTTTTTATTCCTTCTTGTTCTTGTTCACAAGGCCATGCAGCTAAGGTTAATATATGTTACCTGTAATTTCAGGATGGTACTGGTTATCCTATCTAATACCAAAACCTTTTAACGTCCACGTGCCATTTGTCACTCTTTCAAAATCAAAATATTTACTTTGAATATTGAGGCATTTCCACTAATGGTCAATTATTGTACACAAAGGAACGAGGGAAGTTGTATATTCTACCTTCACTAAAGAATAGCAAAAAGCTGGCCTCAAAGGCAGTTCAGTTGAAAGTTTTCTTTGATAGGCTCATTTTGAGCTGATGTAAATAAAGGTTAGTGTGTGGATATACATGCAACTTCTTTATTCTGTGAAAGTGGCATTTGACATAAATACTAATGTCATTTTTAGGCAAGCAAGTCCTATATATATTTTACTCATTTCTGGCCTATGAGGAACCATTTTAACCCTGGATTTCATCTACTGCCAGGTTTGGTCCTCGGTTCCCAGCTACAGTGGACACGTATGACGCAGAATTGAGAAAGATGGCTTTGGACCTTGCTAAACAGCTTGGGTTCGGTGCCTACATGCGTGAAGGAACGTATATCATGATTGGTGGGCCCACGTTTGAGACGGTTGCCGAGTCTCGGCTGTTGAGGTTGTTTGGGGCAGACGCTGTAGGTATGTGCACACGTATAATAATTCTCACTTTTACACTTTGATGTGCATTCTAGTAATAGCTTAGACAGAAGATAATGCCAACAGTAAACATAAGCTTACAACTTTCTTACCTATTAATCTAAATGTAAAAATCTTTAAGAATGTAAAAAAATTGTATTTTGACTGGTGTTTAGTTCATGACTATTTAGTGGGTTGATGAAAGTGTTGAAATACTCTTAGTGGGGAAATTGAAATTACTCGAAGGAATAATCCACTTATTATCCACAATGTTTACCAATAGATAGGCTGTCATGGAATATTCCTGTGTATCAAATCATGGGGTCAATTTCATCATATTAGATCCATTCCTTTCCAATAAATGAGATGAGGTGAGGTGAGTTGTTGTTTAACGCCGCTTTCAAGATTATTTCACTTATATCGCGGCTGCTAGTATTATTGCAGGGAGAAAGCCCGCAACACCATTGTGGCTATGCATTGCGGTGAAACCTGCAAGCATCGGCTGGAACTAGCGAACCATGGGTGGCTATCCCGCCCCTCCAATAAATGAAGCAACCATAGAATTTGAACTAGAGGCATTTAAAACATCAGCAGCTAAAAAATTCTTTGCACAAGCAAGCAAAGTGTTAGCAGACTGAGAAATTCCTAATGGTTCATTGCTTCTTTGTCTCCCTTCTATACAGGTATGAGCACAGTGCCTGAAGCTGTAGTAGCCAAACACACAGGTATACGTACCTTTGGAATCTCGCTGATCACAGACATGTGCTCCATGGACTACGAGGAGGTGAATGCGACAACCCACGAGGAGGTCCTCAAGATGGGCGCCCTGCGTGCCAAGGATCTCCAGACGCTTGTCTCAGCCATGGTGGAAAAGATAGAGGTTGCTTAGAGTAAGCTCAAGATGTAGGGTGGGGAATACTTTAACTTCAAACCACAGGGGTTTTTTTCACCTTTGACTTTCATGAATGAGGAGTCAAGTTAACCTCTGACTTGATTGATGAGGATCTAGTTGACCTTTGACTTGCTCAGTTAACCTTGACCTGCAGGATGATGAGTCACTTGACCCTTGACCTGCAGGATGAGGAGTAAGTTAAACTTTTACCTGCAGAATCAGGAGTCAGTTAACCCTTGACTTGCAGGATGATTGCAAGAAACCTGCAGATAAAGGTTGTTAGTAAATGGAGACTAAAAGAAAAAGTTTTCAGTACCTTAAAGAGCCACTCCATGATTTTCAGACTAAAAGAAAAAGTTTTCAGTATCTTAAAGAGCCACTCCGTGATTTTCGTAACATATTATTTACCTTTGATACGAACCTAAATTTTATATGTGATGATATAAAATCAAAACATCTTAATTTTTCATGTCCAAAAGACATATATGATATGACAAATACTGGTTTTCCATGAAAATCTAAACACAGCCTTATAAATGCACAGAGGTGTAGATATCACGTCCAATATACATGGATACTAGTTATATAACCTAACAAACACTATCAACTCCTAACTGCCCTCCTGGCTGTTTTAAATAAGTCTCCAAAATTACGTTTGACTATTTGACTTGCGCCACTGTCCGGTTTTCGATCACCATTGCAAATTTCTACCTTCATATTGTCACTGTACAAAAAACAAGCTTTATAATGTTTCTTTTTTGTAACAGTTGATACTTCGGGATCAAATGACACCATTAATTAAGTTTGGCATATTTGACTCCAACAACTCACGGAGTGGCTCTTTAAACTGAAGATGTATGCAAATTTGATTAACTGTTAACCTGTAGGTTTTGTCCTTCAATTCTTTAGAAAACAATGTCATACGGTTTGTTAAGGGTTCATTTTGAAGGGTTAATGTATTTTGCTACCTGATCACTTTCAACTGCTCATCTTAGTTTAGAACCAGATAATGCTGATGACCCCATGTTTGTGTATCAATACCTGCAAAGAGTCATTAATGCTTTGCTTGCTGGTTTACAAACATTGACCTGGAAACATCACATCAATTATGCTTGACAGATGTGATATATACCAATCACAGAGAACTTTGTGGCTTGTTCTTAAAGTCATTGTCTCATTTTTGCAAGGCAAATTGTAATAAATGCCGGACAAATAGTTCACCACTCACAGAAATCTTTCCCCTGACGTTTGCAACAATCTTCAGAACTCTGCAGGCATTCTAGCCCTCAATAATTAAGTTCAAACTACCCTACCCTACCATAATATTACGTGTTTTGCGAGCGTTAGTCCTTACCACGTCATTTGCTAAGGCAGTGACGAAGAACACATAAAATTTCCCAGCTGAATATCCAATTTAAAGAGCTAATAGCTTACCCTTTTTCAAATACTGAAATAACAAAAAGGTGGTTCACTCAATGAAGAATGCGTCTGTTAAAGTATCGGCGCTACAATTACTAGATTTCCGGTGTTTCGCACTCGCGATGGGATTGCACTTGATTCGGTACCTCAACGGTCTGAAACGGCTTACACCAATAAGATACTTTATCCAAAACTGTAAAACGGGCATAAAAATCTTTGCAAATGCGACAGGAAATATTTGTGTTAGTGATCAGATTTTGTTCGTGAAGAATAATTAGTTCAGTTTAGTTGCCTTACAAAAATGAGACTATGACTTTAAAGCAACCATTCTGTCACTTTACTTTACACAGAGCTGACATAAATGCAAATTATAGAAGCTGGCATACATTATTGGCAGCATCAAAGGAAAGAGATTGAATGACTCCAGGGCATTGTTTGACGGTTAAGCTATATATGGTAGCAATGTGCCACTTTCCAATTAGGTAAAGATTGTTGCTCAGGTTTAAATCACACACCCACCTGCAAAAAATATTGCTGTAGTAATAATAACAGTTTTTTCTAAATATTTACAATTTTTCACATTTATAGAGTCACTTTATTTGACCCACATTTATGTTTGTATAACATCACATACGATTACTAAAGTCAAAACCATGGACCAATAAACAGCTTTAAGTCACAAGACCATTTGTCAGGGCAATTATTGCACCGTCACAAAAAGAAAGGAAGTGGCTATTCGCTTACTCAGGATTTCTACTGTTTTTGTATAAAATTTACCTCAAATCAATAAAGCTGTCCACAGTCGATTACAAGTGTGTAAGCATTGATGCACTGTTTTCCTACGTTTTTGTGTTTTGGTGATACCCCTAGGTCAGACTACAAAGTACTTGGATACACACCTAATTGTCAGACACCATGATGTCAGACACCATGATGTCAGACAGCAAAGTAGGTTGATACCCAAGTTGTCAGACAGCAAAGTAGGTTGATACCCTTGTTGTTGGACAGCAAAGTAGGTTGATACCCTTGTTGTTGGACAGCAAAGTAGGTTGATACCCTTGTTGTCAGACACCAAAGTAGGTTGATAACCTCGTTGTCAGACAGCAAAGTAGGTTGATACCCTTGTTGTCAGACAGCAAAGTAGGTTGATACCCTTGTTGTCGGACACCAAAGTAGGTTGATAACCTCGTTGTCAGACAGAAAAGTAGGTTGATACCCTTGTTGTCAGACAGCAAAGTAAGTTGATACCCTTGTTGTTGGACAGCAAAGTAGGTTGATACCCAAGTTGTCAGACAGCAAAGTAGGTTGATACCCTTGTTGTCGGACACCAAAGTAGGTTGATAACCTCGTTGTTAGACACCAAAGTAGGTTGATACCCTTGTTGTTGGACACCAAAGTAGGTTGATACCCATGTTATCGGACACCAAAGTAGGTTGATACCCAAGCTGTCAGACAGCAAAGTACCGTAGGTTGATACCCTTGTTGTCGGACACCAAAGTAGGTTGATACCCTTGTTGTCCGACAGCAGAGTAGGTTGATACCCTCGTTGTCAGACACCAAAGTAGGTTGATTATTAACAAAATAATTATCTCAAATGTATGCTGTTGGTTGTAGGAATTCTCTGATAGGCATTATAGACGCTCACATGATGAAGGCGACAGGTTCTATGGTTAATCAATTTCTTAAAAGATATTTTTATATAATTGTGATACTCACACCACTATCAGACAAGAGTCACATAACATTTGAGCTAGGATAATGTATACAAGTGTTGATTATCCGTAAAACTTTAGAAGAGCCTGATATCCATTATCAACACATGGAGTCCGATGGTAGGGCAGGAGGAACAGAATTGTTTAGTTACATCTTTTTAGGGATAGACCAAACTACATTATCCCCCACTGCTCAATAACTACCAACTCCTGTTGGTTCAGTCACCGTGTTCTTAATTGGGTCCTCATGCTGTTATCCTTTCAAGGCCTTTTCTAGATTGGATGTCAAACGCCTCACAAAGCATAGTTGATCCAACTTGATCTTCTTTGTTTAATGTGCTACAGTTATTTCTGGTCTTAAAGATTTGTTTTAATAAGTGTTCATGTTTACAAGCTTGTTAAACAATTATATCAACAATCATATATGCTATTGACAACACTGTCCATTTTATCTTTGTTGCATTGTTATTGTTGAAGTTTGTTAGACATATTACCACCTTGTGATATATTTATTGCTTATATAGGCATGTATATATATACAATTAAATGCTTCTTTACACTGATCAACTTTATGCAAGTTCTCTCTGTTTTCTATGACCACTAAAGTACTTATTGTTATTAGTAAAATGTAAACAACCAATGTGCATCTAAATGTTTTTTTGGTTTTTTTATTTAAATTTTTATTTAAAAAATATAATCTCATCTCAATGTTGATAAGACTCTGATAGCTAAAAATGTAAGTTTAATCCAAATCAAGCCTTGATTTTGAAATATTATGGACACCAATAAAAAAAACCAACATCACTCCTGGACACTATCCTAGTCAACTTGGCTTTTATTAATTTATCAATATTTGAAAATACTCATCATAAGGCTCCAGTCAAACAAATATGTTGTTTTTAATTATATCTGATTACATTAGGAAAGGTTTGACCTATACTGCTTAAGACAGATTTTTAAATCAATGGAATAGGGAAGTGGAGACTTTTCTTACTAGTAATCTTTTTTTTATTCAATGCCAAGAAGTCTCAACTCTTACCAAAATATAGTGATGACTTCTCCACGCATTTCCATCCTTGCTAGTGTCCCAATTTCACAGGTGGCAATATCCAACCTTGTTTTTACTAGTCGGTTTATATTTTTATATATATTCCACTGTTTTATTGACCTGCTGCTTCAGCCTTCCCTCCATTCAAGTTGCATTTAAATAACTCAAGATATCAAACACTGTATATGTTCATTTGAGATTTATCAAGACGTGTTGACCAACTTAGATTCACACCAAATCCTCCTTAAGGAAATACAATAAACATATACATAAACTTAATCAAATATTTTTGGCAATGATACTCGGCAAGTGTGTGAATTTATTATGATGCAAGCATTGTTCCAAGCATTTGCACTGTTCGTATTTTACATATTACATGATTAACATGATTTATGTATTATATACGTTGGTTTCAAATGCATTGTTTGTTAAATGAACTGTGATTGGAAAGCTTGGTGCCTAAGCATAACAAAATCGGGTGATATTGTTGGCAAGAATTTGTTAGAAATTATCCTTTTCAGTGTCAATTTTTTTTTTTTTAGGATATTAAATTTAAAATTCCATACATTTGAGGTATTTCTTTTCTCTTAGTCAGAATTTTGTTTTTAAATTATGCATTTACTGGACAAAAGTAGTTTTTGGATATTGTGAATTTTTAATATTACTCACAATGATATATTCAATATTTCACTTACTGATAAATTTTGGATCTTAAAATTTCCGAAATCTGTAACTTATTTTGTCCTATTTATGTAGTTTTCTCAGCTTTTTGGTTTTTTTTGATGTTTGCTCACTTTATCAAAACATTTCCTAAATGTGATACATCATTGAGCAATAAATGTGATCAAGTCATCAATATCAATATGCATTTAATTGCTAAATTAAGCATTTTGATTAAGAGTAGTTAGCATGACATATATACTCTACAAAATAAGTAAGGGACCACCCTGATTTTCAGTATTGAGATCTTCTGAACTTCATCTACTGATCCTTATGCTTAATTATTGAATACTTTGTTGGTCCTTAACTTTTTTGTTCAGTATAGATATAAACTTACTTTTTACACGGTTTTCCATGTTGTATACACATAAAAGTAATGTTGCAGATTATAGGTCTAGGTTTCAGAATAAATGATTAATTGTGTATTTGCTTACCCACATGTAGTCAGATGAGAAAACTAAACCCTTTCATAGAACTTTACCCCATTCTTATAAAATGTCTCTTTGTATTTATGTCAATAATTGTCTAAGCACTGAAGAAATTTCTAATTTCTATCTCTTTGTTGTCTTTTTGAATAAACTGATGTCAGCTCAAAAGATTTGTTATTTTGCTGTCTGTGAAATACTTTTTCATGGGGGATTCTGGAAGGGGGAGGGATAAAGAAAAACCAGGTTGTATGGAATGTCAAATTCTTCATGATGGTTTCTGGACGGTGTAGGGATGAAGAAATAACAAGTTATATGGATAGTCAACTTCTTTATTGCAAGGAATGTGATGTGTCAATGTAGATTCTTCACGACTTATTATGTAAGTGACATTTTCTTCATGACTGTCAATTTCTTCAAAAAAAATTCACATTCATTGCAAAAAAAGAAGCTCAATCTCCATAGAACTGGAGTTATACTTTGACTTTGAGAACATGCAAGATTTCACATGGCTGCAACTATAAATAGATAGAAGACCCATGGGAGAACAGGTATGTGTATTTCAACATGGACATTTTGTAGTTGTAAAGGAGTCAGCAAATTTGCCTGGTCCAAAGCAAGCATGAGAATGAAATCAAAGCAAAATGTAGTAAATGTCAAAGCTCCAATCAAAGGACAGTCTTGGTTATATTCAATGTCATTAAAATCAAATGGGGATCTACCGCTCACTTTGTTTCATGTTCCAACTACTGCTCAGGCCAAATGACCTGAAAACAGATAGTGCCTAATTTCCTAAACATTTTAAGATCAAATTATCTCTATTGTAATCATTCTAAACATCTCTGACAGGTTGATTTTTCTTGTAATGAGAAACAATTATATCCAACGTCCTCCTTTTTTAAATTCTCATTTCTTCTGATTCTGATAACGAATTTAAAACAGGTAAATATCTTCATATACACTGTAAACAAAAGAAAACTACAACAAAACACTTGTTTATATCAAATGGATTAAAATTTATTTGTTAGTTCATGAAACTCAAGACGTAAAAAATACAAATGGCGGAGGTAATGTAATGTTAAAATGTTGGTGATACTTTTCAAAGTAGTGGTGTTCTCAACAATAAATATCTTTAAGAACGTAACAGTAAGTGGAACTTTCAATCAAATTGGTTCTTATTCTTCAACAAGTACGCTGCCAGGAATTCGATGGGATTTGGTGGTCTGAAAAAAGCAAACAACTTTGCATGTAAAACCATAAATAGAGGATATCAAATGATGTTCAATTTAAAAAAACTTCCATGAAATGTGAGTGGTTTGGTATTTAATCTGGAATAGAGTTTTATACTGTTACTACTGTGAACAGGCTAATATTATCACAAAATATTATCATATGAACTTCTCTATAACTGAAGCCCATTCCAGTCATAAAATACTGGCCAAGATGAGCATTTAGATAAAATAATCACTTTCAGATTTTCTCAATTACTAAGAAAACGTAAAGCATCCTTTTAAATTGAGTTTTGTACCTCCAAGAAAAATGATCAGCATAAAGTCATGCAAGTCATGTATTTTGTGTCTAAAACATACATACAAAGATTTATATAGGGTTTTTTTTATCAAACAATTGCTCAAAAACACTGCTTGAGTACCATTTATACATATGTGCAGGTGAACTAGTGGGTTTTGAGATGAGCTTTAATCATCTATTTCTGTCTTTTATTGTAAACATCTATTTAGATTTGAAGATAATTACCTCTCTTTTGCCAAAACTGACATTCCTTGAAGTAGGATTGGTACCACAGTTTGGTCAAGATATGCTCGTGTTGGCAAGGATTGGAGATCAACTTTGGGTCGCTTTGCTGGGGTTTCAACTGCTTCTTTTTCACTTGCAATGATTTTCTGAAAGAGATTAAAATAATCTTATAAACTAAATTAATTTTGAAAGCTTGTTTCATTGGTCAAACATTCTTCACTTTCTTTTCAAACCAAGTGACCTAATATCTTATAGACCAACCTGAATGTTGTCTGGAATGTCAGGGGCAGCAGCCTCTTGTGGCTCTGCAGCCGCCACCGTCTCCCCCGTCGCTGACACAGTTCGTACTTGATCTATCAAAAATATAACATTACTTATAAAAATGACGAAAAATGACATGGGAAATGTATAATTAGATTGAAAAATAAACAATATGATTTTATCATTGCGATTTCTGCATGACGTTCCATTTCATTTCGAAGCAGAACAACACATCAAGAGAACTCTCATTGCATAAATTCATTCACCTTCAAAGTTTTTCGGATAAATATTATTTGGGTCATATCATCTGACAGTGACAAAGAACAGAAAAGACACTGTCATAGACGCTCATGGCCGGTCTAACATGGATATATTTGCTTGTTTACAACAAACAAACCGATCGATTTGAAAGTGGCGCGACACAACTAGCCTGGGAAACAGGGTAATCGATACTACCGCAAGAAGGTCTTATATTGATTTTTAGTCATTTTCAATGATAACAGAAAAGTAAAACAAGTTTCACGACGGTTATCGTAATAAATATGGGGGGAATTCATCATAAAATCAAGTACTGTGATTGACAAACAAAGTGTTGTTGTTGGGACGCAAAGTCTTCAAAACAGGGTCAAGGAAGGGGTATCGATTTTTGTGGAAAGAATTTACGAAGATTTAAGCAAGATATTTCTTTGTTTCTGTAATTTCTCATATCTGTTTTATAATCTTGATCTACTTTACTGACATTCTATCGCTTCATTAACGGTAAAAGTGGAATTAAAGTTACAAGTCAGAGCTAAAATGCTTACCGTCCGCCATTCTTGTCACCAATAGCAATGTGGTTAAACGGCAGGTCGTAAATATGATTACCTCCCTTTGAGTGTCGCAAACGGGCACCTGCTCAAAGTGGGATTTATCTTACGCTGCGCAGATTTCTTTGCGCATGTCTATTACAGACGATCCTCTCCTAAAGAAATCGAAACTGATTAATAAAAAATCAAACATTGATTAGCTGAAATCCTGCGTCAATAATTCATTTGTAAAGAACACTGTGATATATGTCCAACGTATTCACCAGTGTCAAAAAGGGAACCTGTATTTTAGTCTTACAAGCTTTAGGATGTATTGATTGAAGAACATAAATATTATGAAATACAATATTTCAAAAAAAGTATATGATTATCAATATTGCCTGGCTTAAAAATTTTTTGGGGGGCTTTTAAGATGAAATTTCTTGTGTCTTAATAAGGTTTTGGTAATGTGTGGGAAAATCAACGTATCTGAAACATTTCCACTTTTGTAGAATTGCTTATGATGTATCAACATAGATATTCAGTTGTGGTAATCGCATATTTATTTGGGCTCGACATTTGAATCCTATCGTGGAGTAAAAACATTTGTAGAGCTTGTTATTAGTAGTGTCAGTGTTAGACAGTTTCGTATTTTGTAAGACGGTTTCGTTGCTCTAATCACAAATTGATGGTAGAATACGGTAGATGTAATTATTCCCCGCCAAACAAAAGAATCGAGTTTTAAACTTCTACCTTCTTTTTTAAAGAGCTATTTTCATTTTAAGATAACATTATGAAACTTGTAGTTTTCCTGTTTTTGGTGAAATTTTCAAAATAAATCTGCAACCTTGAATTTTAACCTGAAAAGCACTTATACAGCATCCAATAGATATCATTCATACCAAATTTCATACTAAATAAGTTTCAAGTTATATTTTTTTCGAGTAATGCTTAAAACGAAGTCGTGAAATATGGCTTTTATGGTCAAAATTAGATAATACAATTGGCACTTTGGAGTTTTATTACCTAAAAGACTTTCCAAGTCATATTGTTTTCGAGTAATGATTCGAAAAAGAAATAAAAATGGCACCCTTAATTATAAATCCTGAAAACCACCCGATAGGTAACAAATACACCAAATTTGAACTTTTGGACTGACCGACCCGTGGAATGCTATATACCCTGTTACCCTTTAAAGAACCACTCTGTGATTTTCATAATTTATATTTACCTTTGATACGAACCTAAATGCCATATGTGGTGATATAACATCAAAACATCTTAGCTGTTCATGTCCAAAAGACATATATGACAAATACTTGTTTTCCATTAAAATATAAATACAGCCTTATAAATGCACAGAGGTGTAGATGTCATATCCAATATACATGGATAATAGTTATATAACCTAACAAACGCTATCAGCTACTAACTGCCCTCCTTGCTGTTTTAGATAAGTCTCCAAAATTACGTTTGACTATTTGACGTGCGCCACTGTTCGGTTTTCGATCATAATTGCGACGTTCTACCTTCATATGCATATTGTCACTGTACAAAACAAATTAGCTTTAAAATGTTTCTTTTAGGCAACAGTCGATACTTCGCGATCAGATGACACCATTGATTAAGTTAGACATATATGACTCCAACAACTCACGGAGTGGCTCTTTAAAGGATGGGTTTATTACAAATAATCTATTTATTTCAGTCTATAACTGAAACGTGTGAAATATTTATATTCAATATATTTCAAACTTTTAACACTTGGGTTGCGAAATTGCTGATTTAATTTGCTTGTTTACATAGTCCTGTACTGCTATAGGGCCAACTGTAAAACTTTGTAAGTGAAAGTGTACGGGAAATATTCAAATGAAGGCTTTTTGTTTTTGTTGTACAATTTTCATTCAATAAAAATGAAGTTGCTTTCATACTTATTTTGTAAAAAATCATTGTTTCAAGGATTATTAATTTATGCAAAAGCAATACCTATAATACTGTATGTTCTTTGCCAGGATTTGTCATTATGATAAGAGATGATTCCTCTAAGGTTAGTTAAACCATGTTTTTCTCATTTTTTTCGTTTGTAAAAGTAACTAGTCTATAGCGTATGAAATGCGAGTTAAATAAAGTGTGTAACGTTTTCTAACTTGTAGGTCTTAGGTATTATTAAGGATTAGTATAATTTTAATGATTAACATTACCAAGTAATTCATGCCATTCGTAAGCTCATTACTTCAGTCAGGGTGGTTGATAATCCGTTTTACAGTGTAATTAGCATTAAAAACTAGCTGTAAATCGGATTATCATTAGTATTAATAGAATACGATTTTTATTCATTATTTTCTTACATTATTTGACATAGAGGTAGTTTGAGAATTACGGGCTGTTTTTTCTTTTGTGTATAGGGATGATACTTTTTGGATTTTGTTACAAGTGAATACAAGATATATAGTATCATAATACATAAATGTTTATATGTCCTAGTTCCATATTGTGTGTTGATGCAAAAACATCTTTTGAAATGAAAAATATCTTCTTCTGGGGTATAAAGTTTGATTTTGATAAGCACAGAATATATACATGTGGGAAACATGCAAGGCTTACAAATTATCATATACATATTACAAATTGTTACACCTTCACGAGAAAAATATCAAAGTCCAATTTATTCATGTATCATTTTAATGATGTCTTTGAAATATGATAACAGAAAAAACGTGCGGGTACCCACATGCATGTGTTTTTGTTTCATTCAAAATCAATGATTCATCTACAGCTAGCAGTCTGAAGTGTTGTCATATTCATGATTGATGGTAGCTATTTCAGTTTCACTAGACGATATAAAGTGATTAGAAGAAAACTTTCCCCGATTAAAACTTAAATACTCCTGATACGATAACCCGTGATAAATCTTGTTGGAAAATTTGAAGCAACACTCATATCTTGAAGTATCAAGAACTTTTGGATTTGTTGAAATGAGTCTAAAATGATCTACGAATACATTTTGAAAGGGACAGTCAGGTGGTGTTCTTTGTGGAAATGAAATCCAAGGGGATATTCCTGTTTATTCCAACATCTTATTAGTACATAATCATAACACAATAAATAGAGATTATTACCCGAGGAAGTGTGTCATATGACTTTTACGAAACGAGTGTGAATTTTTGTATTACCCGAGCGAGAGCGAGGGTTATACACAAATTCGCATGAGTTTCGTAAAAGTCATATGACACAAGTCCGAGGGTAATAATTTCTTTATTACCGATTCTATTTCATTTCAAACGCATGGAAATATTCAGAAAACGGCCTCCTTTCCTTGCGACGGCGCGCTACAGTGACGTCATGAACAATGGTTTTATGACGTCACAGACGACTTAATACGGTCACTTGCGCTGAAACAATCGTTGCTAGGCAAAAGTGATATGTGCACATGTGCTCATATTGAAAATATGTCACCGCTTATGATTAACCATATGGGTAATAAAAGATGTTACTGAGGGTAACATTGTTGGTTTAGATTTAAAGACTTAATGAATAAGAGAGCACACTCGGTCAAAAAACATCACTAAGAACTAAAACCATTCATCGGCGCTACGAGTGAATAGCCCTGCTACGGCCATACAAGACATTGTTGATAAGTCTTATCGTAGATCATTAATAAATATGTGGATATTCAATCCATATATTTAGTCTCTTAAGATAATGTTGTCAAATTAGAAAAAATACAGCGCCTTTTTTCATGTCATTCAACCAAAAACAAAACGGCAGCCCGATTGCAGATAGCACATGCTCTATTGAAAGTGTGACCAACTTCAAGTACGTAAAAGACTTTTGGTGACAATCAAGGCATGTATTCCATTAGAGTGAAAAGTGTGATAAATAAACAAAATGGTTTTATGAACAGTTCTAAATGGCAATCAAGAAGTTTGACTTTTGGTAACTAGCGAATGTTGCATCAGATCCCTGTCGTTTTGCGAAACTTGACGGATTTAATTAGCACTACATAACCAATATAACGCGTGGAGCTGCAATCGTCTGTCATCTGTCTTAAAAGAGCAATCATATATATTCATATAAGATTTTTTCAGGTTTTTTTTTAATGAGATTGGAGCCAAAATCTACCAGTGGCGACTTTGACTTTGAATGTTCTGTGGCAATTTTGAAGCAACCTATCTATAACGCTGTGGCTGTGACAAATGTTCGCGTCTTCCTATCTGTCGCAAGGACATGCCAGTTTCCTTCATGCAAAAACTCTGCCATTTTGTTACCTAAGAAAGCTGATTACAAACCATTTTCATGTATAGGAAACCTGCTTAATACTAATCTTGAAACTGAAATTTCAGAAATGTGTATAGTCACGCCCTTTCTCTGCCTGATCAGGTTATTGGTGCCCTGCATGTACATTTGTGATAGACTGAATGTAATACCACTAATCAGAGAATGTTTACATTGTAATATATCAAATCAGGCGTTGCTTAAAATTCTATCATCAGTATATTCCTCAATAACCCACAAGGTCAAGCAAGTATGGATTACTGTAAAACTGACTTATTGCTTTTGTTCAGAAGAAACTGGAAAATGCATTCAGCAACACAATCAAAGTTACAGAAAAGATGCTTTTGGTATAAAAAAATCTCTAGTTTAGTCCCATTTGCAAGGCTTCTTCAGTCCCAAAAGCTGCTAATCAATCAAATTTTACTCAATAGTGTAAATAAACAAAGAATTATAATACAATTTCCTGTGATGTCAGGCCTGACAATCCAACATTAACATATTGATGCATTTGATGGTGATAAATGATGTCTTGTCTTACTTAGGAAAGGTTGTGAAAAGTGTTGATGAAAGGTTTCAAAAAGTTTCCATGAAAGGTTGTCCAAAGTGTCCATTAAAGGTTTCCAAAAGTTTCCATGAATGGTTGTGAAAAGTGTTGATGAAAGGTTTCCAAAAGTTTCCATGAATGGTTGTCCAAAGTGTCCATTAAAGGTTTCCAAAAGTGTTCATGAAAGGTTGTCTAAAGTGTCCATGAAAGGTTTCCCAAGTTTCCATGAATGGTTGTCCAAAGTGTTCATGAATGGTTGTCCAAAGTGTTCATGAATGGTTGTCAAATGTATTAGATACAGGTGTCTCATGGTGTAAAAAGCTGTTAATGATAAAACAGAGTGATTTGTAATGACAATTTATTTACCATCATTGGCATACACGAACGGAAACAAATAACAATGATATCCAACAATGCACCTTGGGTAGGTATAGCCCTCCCCCTCCCCCTCCCTATCGAGGCCCCTCCCCGTTCCCATGGTATAGGCACTTCACTTCACTCTCTCTAAATAACACCGGCAAATTACATCACATGGAAATCACATGGAAATCACATAGAGCTCCAACAATAGAGGTGCCTTAGCACAAACCAGCCTTAGCTTTTACTTTTCTTAAACACTTCTGGCTACCTTAAAACATGGAAAGTAATGGAATAATGGCACTCACATCAATCTTTACATTCAAAGAGTTAGTGTTAATTCATAAAGACCCTCTGTCTATTTCCTAAAGAAATCTTGATTCACTCTCTTGTGATGGGCTTCGGTCATTGTACAAATAGACACAGGAAGGTTATCAGTACAAAGGTGGCTACAATATCAATAGCTAAGGCTTCTTCAGCAAGGAGGTGGGCTTAAGGAATTGAGAAGTGTACCCATTAAATATGGTCCCTAAACTAAAGGACAACTCAGACTTCACTAGCATAAATGGCATTTGCAAAACAACCTAATAGAAATCTAGCAAAGGCTGAAAACTGTGCAACAAATTTATTTTTGCTATTTGCAAATTGTTTTGTATAACCATTATTTGAAAAATGACGTCAGTCAATGATATTTTTGTTTCTAAATAAAAAAGGTCAATTCAGAAATTTAAAGGTGTGAAAAATTATTTTCTTCAAACTCATGTGAATGCAAAAATGTCCAGTGTCAAGGTCTAAAATGAGCTTTAAACTACAGATTAAGTACAATACCCTGATGCATATGGCAAATGCTTTGTGATGCTGATGCCAATGAAATGACTTTAACTGGAGCCATATTAGCACTACCTGAATGAGAGAATAGTACATTTCAAGAGATTTGCTTCAGGCACCTTAACATTTCATTGGCTGAAAAAATACTAACCGAAAAAGTAAAATATGTAACTCCATATTCAATATTTAGGTATCATATGGATAATTTGTTTACCTATAGAATATCTCAATATTAAAAATATAGGTGGTCTTTAACATATTTTGTTGAGTATAAATGTGCTACATATAGCTATGAATAAGCAGCTGTCAGCTTAAGGGTTATTGTAGATAGATTTATGCAGAGAATGTATTAATCCAACCATGTTTTTTAAAATATAAAGACTATAGACTATTCAAAATATTACATTCAATAATGACAGAGGTTATGAACAAGATATCTGTTGCAAACTAATTTCAATTTAAAACAAAACAAATCCAAATATCACTGAACACATTTCAAACCATAAACTAAAACAATATTTACTCAAATTGTATTGACCATGAAATTAGCATGACTCAATGATGAAAACAATTTGAAAGAGAACAATCTAAATTAAGAAGGTGACCTAGATTGTAAGTTAAATTATTTTGAATGTGACAAAAGTGACCTAGTTTGTGAGGGCAGTGACCTGAATGGTAAGAAAGTGACCTTTATTGTGCCATTATTGACCTACATTGACAGGAAAGTTAGCGTTATTGACGGGAAAGTGATCTAGATTGACAGGAAAGTTAGCTAGATTGATAGGATAGTGATCTAGATAGCAAAAGGTGTGGAGATTTATGGTTGAACAGCGTTATACTCAAACCATGAGAGAAAGACTGCCATACCATTGTTTCTATGCATAAGAGTGAAACTGGTACCATAGGCTGGAACTAATGACATATGGGTGGAACTGTTGCAGTGGGGAAAGTCTTGTGCATCCTAGAGAGTGTTCCCTGAAATTTATGTCATGATGTAAATTGCTGCCATCTTAGTTCCGTCACTGCACCATTTGAATACCTCAGTAGAATGTGGAATGCTAAGACTTGTTTTCGATTATATATAAACATAAACTTAGCAGAGAAAAGTAGAAGTAGATGATGAAAAACTTGAATATGATGATTAAAACACAAAGATTTAAGCAAATAATCAAAATTAAATTTAAAGTGAACATAAAATATTATTAAGGGTTTGATAGTTTCTGATACAAAGGACTATAATGAACATGAAAGGCATCAGGGTACTGAACCGCCCAATTCTTTGATTGAGCATACAATCATGACTACATTTTTTTGCGTTACAATTCATCATTTAACAAGCCTTCCTTCATCAATGTCAAATTTTAGGTTTGTATGCATAGGAATTGGTAGATTTATGAGCCCCAGTTAAAATTCATTTGAATCAATTCATAATTCATTTTTAGAACTGGAGACCTTTCAAAAGCAGGCTAGAGAACATTCTCCTTTAAAAATGTTTAATACCAGATGATAGGCTAGATATAAGATAGACATGAGGAGAGCTTCTTCACTTGAAACCATGTTTGAATTAATTATTGTTGATTTAGAATAATCTATAATGCATTTAACTTTCATAATATATAAACTATTGAATTCCAAGTTTTGTTAAAAATGAAAAACCCCACCAAAACATGAACACAGATTTAACGTCAACATGAATCAACCTCCTTTTTCTACAAACATCAGAGTTTTCATCCATAGTGAAATAGCACTTTCTGACTGTAATTAAATATATTCTGACCAAATATTCACACATTAGAAAGAAGTGACAACAGGAATTCTAATCTATATGAATTAAACAAAGATCTAGTTACAGTAAATGGCAGTCCACTGAACGTCCAACATTTTGATGAGAAGATAAGCTGACCGGTTTCAAGAATCCCTTTTAACGTTATGCTGGTCCATCCTCAGGATAAATAATAAGCAAGAGAGATGAAAAGATTGAGAACAGATTTGCTTAAATTTTTATATATTTTTTGTATGTTTAGTTTTAGAAGCATGTCATGTATTTGAAGCATATTTACTCAAAATTGAAAAAATACCTTCTTTTTTAAAAAAAACAAACAGGTAATTATTATGACCCTAAAAATCTTGCCACTTTTGTCTGGATCCGAAAAAAGTTTTGTCTCAAAAAGACCCTGAATTAGCCTGCATAATTTGCTCTGAGCCTAATATTTGACAAAACGAATTACATGTTGTTCGACGTTGGACTGCTTTTCTCCTCTCTCCTGGAAATCCTGGACCTAAAGAAGAGTCCAGCTGTATGGTACACATTTAGAAGTATGTCACAAATATTAACTTTTCAGATGAATGAATTAATTTAATATCAACAACTGAATCATACAATATAATAAACAATATCTCAATTTTCTATAAATCTTAAAATATATAAAACTAATTCACTATGGAAAATATTACTGCACACAATATTAAAGATAAATTGATTACTCCATTCTGTCCTCCACTTGACCTCTGTTACAAAGGGCTTATATTTCATGTCTCTTCAAATTCTCCTGGGGATGAAAATATATTTGAAATATGGGTACAGTCATGTTTTTATCAGATAAAATATTGTTTTACATCTCCAAATGATGTCTGTCTTGATAGACAAATGTGAGCATCACACAAGTGAATGAACTCCAGTCTACTCAAGGATTGTGGAAATACACCAAAGACTCAGTTTGAAGAGTCTATGATTTCACAATCAACTTTGACTGCAACCAATCATGGTTCTGTATTTCTAGCATACAGAGGTAGGGTGAGATAAATTGAATAGCCTCTGTGGTGAAAGAATGGTTTGTTTTTAAAAATTTTCTTAAAGGTATTTACATGGATATCTAGCATCTTACTTCACTGTGACAAATAAGGCTTGTTCAACAGTTCCTATAGTAAGACCTTTGCTACACGCTGGACATTTTCTGACATCAGGAAAATTTTTTTTATTTAATTTGCTATAATTCAATTTATTCCACACACTAATATGTGTGCAGCATTCTGAGTTGATTCAAGGTTGATAAAATACATCAAGAGTACAACGTAAGTTTAATGATTTTTTCCATATGCACTTGTGTATAAAGAGAAATTTTCGATGTTCAGTAAAAACTCAAAACATACTAGCATTTATATCATCCCATGGACAAAGTTGAGGTGGTTATGATTGGTCTGCACTTGAGCAACATTATTAATTAATATTACATTTCAATCAAAAGATTCAAATGGACTGCGTTAAAATAATGTTTGATTGCATAATTTTGCAAAAGTAATGTCCAATGAACACTGTCATTCGAACAAAATCCCATTGGAACAATCCCTCAATAGGGTGAAAAACCAGCTCGGAGAACAATCCCTACACATACTTTACACACCGGTTGGTTGGTTGATAATGGAATCCCTGATAAGTTTTATTATGCAAACTTGCAAACCCCAAAAATAATCAAGTGGATGCATAAAGGCACTGTTGAAAATTTAAGCCGATTTGAAGAATAGAAGAAAAAGGAAACGCCTCATCATAATAATTGATAATTGGACAGATGAACATTGATCTTGCAAAAAAGAAATCTGATTGGGCCGAAAATCTTTAAATAAAGAAAGCTAATTGGACAGAGCGAGCACGCAGATTGGATAGGGAAACATGAATATTGTAATTAGGACAGCTGATTGAACAGATGAAAATTGATATACCATATTCGACGTGATAAGCGCCCGGGGCGCTTAAAAAATTGGTAAAACGGGGCGCTAATTAAAACGATAAAATATTTCCTCAAGTTTAGTCTTGAAAGTGTTTTCTTACGATACACATGTCTTTGAAATATGGTTTTATAACTTTTATCATTTTGATGGTGGCTGGGAGTCTTGAAATACCCTGTATTCTTCACTTTAGTGGAAGTAAAAGACTTATTGCAAGACTGAAAAACCTTCCTCAATGAATCAGCATGCAAGGTAAGCAATGTTGAGAGGTGGGCGCTAAATCAGGACGCATATTGTTCAGTCACAAACGTGGTGGGTGGGCGCTTATAGGGGAGTGGGCGGTTATTAAGTCGAATACGGTACTTAAAAGTGATTGGACAAGAATATGAATGCCATGAACAAATAGGCAAGTTAGAGTGAAAGATTGAATAAAGTTCTGAATTAACTTAATGGATCATAATAATTTTGCAAAACGTATTGGTTATGAAATGAAATATAATTATGTAGAATATGATTTTTGTTAACAATGTTCTGACGAGAAATATGTTCAAAATAATATGACTCCCCAGTTGCTTTTATTAACCTAACCTAACTGAGAGTGGTAAGGCAAAATAACCTGTCATCTCATTTTAAAAGCAAACTTGATAATCTTATTATGTTTTCTTTATCATTTGACATTTGTTTAATGCACAAAATGACAATTTTTTTATAGTTTATTGATAATGGACCTTAAAGACATTTTCAAAAAAATCTTAAGTTTTGTATGAAAGTAAAGCCAATTTGGTAGTTGGCCATTCAAGATAAGAGTATAAGCCATCAAAATTGTGAAAATTTTCTTCAATAGTCAAATACCAGTAAGTAAAATTATACTTCTAGATTATACTACCCTTTGATTGTTGCTAATAATCATTTCTTCAATAAGTCTTCATTATAAGATTTACTTATTACGATAACTTTAAGGTTGTAAACATGTCAATAATGATAACTTTGAATAACTATCCAAGTGGACGTTTGTAAAGATAAAGAAAGTGTCCATTATGATAGAATGAAAGACAAATGGTTGTCAATGTGAAACCTCTTAAATAACTAAATTGAACTCCTTTACCTTAGAGTGACAGCCCGATCAACTTTTAAGAATCTGCCTCAGCATACAGGAGAAGGCATACATGATTCCATATGCCCATGCATTAATTTATGCTCAAATAAAGAATATCTATCAGTCAAAAAATATCTTAAAAAGTTTCTTAAAGTAAATTTGTAATTAAGTGAAATGAATTCTAAATCATATGGCATGATAAATAGGTCAGAAAATTTAGAAAATTTGCGAGAATCACAATATGTCCAAGATGTATTTTTTGTTGAAATTGCCAGTCGTTATTGCAAAAGTAAATGTTTAAAATTTTCATTGATTACAACCTGTTCAAAGGTTAGCATGATAAACTCATCAAAAGCATCTGTATCAATAACTAAGCGTTTTGAAAAGTTTAATGTAGCGAGTACCAACTGCAAGACCATGAAACCTACCCTGCTGAAATGATACACGCCTAAACATTTTAAGTGGCCATTCAACTGGAATTAAATCTATCTGGCTAATCACTGCAATGGAAGCTTAAGTGCAACATATCATCTCTACAATGCCCACAAACAGATTGTGCGAAGAAATGGATAACTTGAAAAGAAACAATCAAATTTAATTTGTGCTTAAAAATACAAGTACAGCGAGTGGCCATATTACAAACACTGACATACCATACAAAATTCATTATCAAACGTTGTAAACATAATTTTCATAAAGTAAGTTCCATTGAGTTATCATATTTTGTAAACTAAGTTGATATTACCTTGAAAATAATTTCAAATTTTGGTGTATTATTCTGAAAGTTCCTGTCAAATGACACTTCAATGAACAAATCGTAACCCCAGGGATTGCAAAGGAGAATCAGAAATGACCAACTAAAGACAGCTGAAATAAGCTAATAGGCTGAAAACTGCCATCCTGGTAATTGATTTTGTGATAACTCGATACAGAACTCATTATCACCTCTGAGTCTTGAGTTTGCTTCCTATGCGCATGATACATAAATAGAGATTATTACTCGAGGAAGTGTGTCATATGACTTGGACTTAGACTGTTAACTTCCTTTCAAGTCTTTAAACTTTCAGTAAACTTAATGGAATTTGTCCATCGTCAAGTGCCAAAATTTAAACATCAGCTTTTTATCTCATGATTAAAACAATCGGTCGCAATATTTTTGTCATCAAGACCTAATAATGTTAAAAAAACCCAAAACAGTTACTTTTATCTTTTTTTTGTCCATGTCCCAAGACTCTAGGGGTAAACTTGATGGTTTAGTTTCTTTTGAATTACTGCAGATCTCATTATAATCGCTGAATAACTAAATAAAGAAACACTGACTATATCAGAACTTGTAGAAAATACTTGAAAACTGTTAAAGTCAAACAAATCTACAAAATCATTTTCTAACTCTACTGTATTAATGACATATGTGAAATGGCCCCCTACTGCACTTGATTAAAACCCTATAGAACTCGGGAATGTGCGACACAATATGTAAATACCATGATGGCAAATCATTAATTCATAAATGCAAATATTCTAAGGAATCATGATTTTGTGTGAAGTTGGTAAGGATCTGATGTAATGACAGGTGTGCATATACATAGCATATTTCACTTTTATAAAAATAACACTACATCTGCTGACTTATGAAACAATGTACACAATTATGGGAAACTTAATGGCACAGGTAGTAAAGAAATAATCACAATTCTAATTGAGCAAATAGTGGTGATGTCAGGACTGTAACGATGAGATAACCGGTCTTTGAATAAATGTATATATATATATCTATATAACAGGATAACCATTTAATTCATTGCATCACATGACAATTTGTACAACATTTCAACAAATAAAGATTCAAGATTCACTCAGTATCAATCTACCAAAAATCAGATCTTTCCTAACTCTTGAATCTTGTGGCGTCGACATCTAACCCTCGCTCAAAGGGGTCATGTCTGGTGCCTTCTATCGCTCAGCCCAGCCAATCAGCAATTAGACTAAGAAATTGTGGGCACGAAAATGAATACTTTCTTATGCTTGGTTCAATTAGCAGAATATGGAGGTCACGTAGGGCGCAGGACATGGCCCTTTCTGAGAAGTGTTTCGATCAAAACAACAAGTGTTAGGAAAGACATGATTTGATTAAGACAGAGCTTACTGTTCTATTTGACATCAACAAATAACTGCAATGTACTAAAACAAAAACGATATTAATCTGAATGAAAACAAGATCACTTTGATTCTTACAACAGTCTGTACAACAAATAAAATCATTCCATCAGGAGTATAAATACATTCTATGACAGTTACTGAAATGATGAATAAATATTTTCTCTTTATATAGAATTCAGAATAAATACTCTAAAAATAACTACATAGCTCCAACATGTGTTATCATTTTGTGACCACAATCTCAAAAATCAAATGAATTTCATTTAAACTCCAAAGATGTATTTCATTTACAAAATCTTAATGACAAAATCCTTTGAGTGAACATCTTAATTGTATGATCAACTTATTCTCACAACAGAAATGTTTGGGAAAAGAATTATACACTGTTTTAGAAGCATAAACATTAGTGAAACCTTTCAGTAGATACTTTCAACATCTTAAAGTTTAAAGGCTCCACTCCGCAGACATTGCTTTTGCCAAAAGAAAAGATTATCAATATAACTTTTCTCCACTCATCAACTTCTTTAATTCTTTCTTTAATGACCCGAACAATTCATTAGAGTATTGTTCAAATATGCCATAACATGGTCATAGAAATCAAAAGATTTAATAATCAAACTAAAAACACTACCATAACAAATAAAATAACTTCTAGGACCAACAAATAATAACTTTCCAGGTAAAAACTTTAAAACTAAAGACATCTCAAAGTTTACCGGTTAGTTTACCATACACAGAAAATACAGAGCAAAGTCATTTTAGATTTAAGAAATATAATCTATGATTTAAAGATCTTCTTTGAAAGAAAATCACTAGAGCATCATAATTGCGCCAATATAAATTGTGATACTGTAAAATCATTTATTTTTGCGGGGTGTTATTTTCGCGCAAACATAAAAAATGACTGATTCGCGGGGTTTAATTTTCGCGCATATCGACTAAGCAATAGCAAATATTTGGTGAGCAAAACTACATGCACCGTGCAGCAAAGATTACACTGAAACTAGTAGTAATTAACAATAAAATCAATAATATTTATTGAAAAAGTCAATGATCAAAATTTTATTTATTTATTGTCATAAAACGTCTTCAAGTTTTGAAGTGGTAATGATACCTGTCGCCAAGTTTTCCCGGAAGTAAACATTCAGAACGATTTAGTTTGATCTTTAACTCCAAACAATAGTGTTTGAATGATGTGTATTTTTCGCGCATTATGGATTTGCGCGAAAAGCGCGAAAATTAAACCCCCGCGAAATATTATGATTTTACAGTAGTTAGTAAATCATCATTTGTTAGAAAAAACACGTCCACAACATATATCAGGTACCAGACCTGTATTAATACCTTTTTCAAATGACATCAATTTGTAGATATACATATTCTTTCATGTCATTAAATGACAATAACTTTAAATGGCCATAGGAGAATAAATCAAGCTAAACAGGGGTATTATTATCCTGACAACCAATTGTCAAATATCAACATATAACTTGATTTAACCAAACTCATCACAAATCACCAGTTGTTTGCTATGCTAAATCAATATATTATTTCAGTCCCAAACAAAACACCTGATTGTCTTTTCCCCATCGTAGGGGCAGTTTACATGTAAAGTTTTAAGGTAAATGGTATACAGAACTGGGTTCTGTCTCTACTTAAGGTACATCTCCTCCCATAACTGGTTTTCCAGCTCAGGGTTTGCCTTAGCGACTGCCCCGACGCACTGATTGTGTTGAAGCGAGGCCAGCGCTAGTTCGCTGATGCGCAGGAGGAGGTAACCCATTCTTTTTTCATGGTCTGTGTGGTTTCCTGGGAATGAAAAATTATTTGTGTAATAGAACAACTACATGGCTGCATTTCTCTTTTGCACCCAACTATAAAGAGATCTTGCATTAAACAGAGACTCCGTGAGTTGAGGGTGTCACAAATGCCAAACTTTATCACTGGTGTCATTTTATTGAGAAGTATCCACTGTTGAGGAAAGTATAAATTAAAAGCCTATTTGGTTTTGCACATTCAATTTGAAGGCAAAAAGTTGCAAAGTTAGTGCAAAACTGGATAATGACACACAAGAATTAGACAAACTTAATTCAGGAAACCTATTTAAGGCAGACATGAGGAGAGTTAGGAGATGATACTATTTGATAGGTTAACTAGTATCTAGTAAGGTTGTTTTCCAATTTTCATGTAAATGAGTTATTATCCTATTTGTCATTTTTGGAGGCATACAAGAGATGTTTTGAATTCATGTTACATACATACATAGCATCTGGCTTAAGGAAATCACATTTTATGATATGTATCAAGTACATAGATGTGTCCAGATTAATGTGAGCTTTATAAATGGTATTGATTAGAAAGTCATAAAACTGAAGTGACAGATGAAGAAAGAAGTCTTCTATGTTTGCTTAAATAAGCAAAGGGTCTGTAAATCTAAATTGATCATTTGAGACTTAAAGATGAACACATAAATGATAGAAATGATTTCTCAGGATTCAAACACCCAATCTCCAACAATTAAGGTCAGAAGTGGTGAGGCTACTTACTCTCAATGTAAATCTGCAAAGACTCCATCAGCTCCGAGTGAAGTTTATCAGCCCCCTCTTTATTCTTCAGTGTCAAGTTGTCTGAAACCAGCAGCAAACAAACCTTTGTCTTCTCAAGTTAATCATTTTCATACTATGAAGGAAATAGCAACCAGATCCTGAGAGGAATTATCAAATACTCTTGGAATTTGGGAGAGAGTTCATTGCATTCAATGCCAGGGACCAAGGCATTACCTAACTTTCACTACCTAACTTTCACTCCAGAAGAAATGGCTTCCATTTTTGTAAACTATATCCATTATATAATTGTTAGATTTAAAACAATTAGGTATGCAAAATTGTTTTATGAATTGATGCGGCAGTACCCTCTATGCACAATCATACATAATTGGTTATAAAAAGCATTGAAATTTGGATTTTTTTTCCCTACTTAATTACTAAAGTAACCCTTCATCTGAGGATCCCTCTAGGCAAAAAGTATCCAAAATTTCATTTGCTGTTCCCCAATTAATCACGTTTTTAACCTCTTATCTGGGGATCCTAAAAGATCAAAACTATCCAGTCTTTCAGCAGCTGTTCCCAATCATTATCACTATATACACCCATCACCTGAGAATCCGCAGAAGTAAAAAAAACCCTATAAAATAGTTCAAGGGGCAATCCCAGATTAATAATTCTGTTAACCCTTCACCTGCAAGTGGTGTAATGTTCAGTAACATCCGAGAACCTCTTACCTGTGTTTAACAGCACCAGACTTGACAAGAATGCGAGTTCCGTTTCATCAAACTTGGGCTTCTTGAGGAGAGTGCCAAAGTGATGAAAGTGGTTGGTGATGATGGAGAACTGAGGGAAGAATTTCAGGATGGCCCTCTCCTCCTCCTTGGTGAAGTCGAAGAAGCGGTAGATCTTGTTCTCCATGTCGTAGAACTGGCTGTGGTTGAGTATACACAGCGAGTAGGTGGCCATCTGGATGAGCGACACCTGATCCTCTATACACAGGAACTGGAACTCTGCAACCAAACATCAGCACATTCTCACTTTCACGTGATGACAAAAACAAGAGCCAGTGACACAGTAGTTTTAATATCCTTTAGTATTCATGATTTTGGTTGAAGATTTTTAAAGAACACATATTGGTCAAGGTGTCTTGCAGTCTATACCTTTCCTTCATGGAGAATTTTTGTAAGTGATGGACAAAATGGCTAAGATAACAAGAAAAAACGAATCTTACTTCTAACAAGACGACCTAACATTGGCTCATCCCCCAACGCTATCATCCCCTGGGTCAATACATTCACTACACATAATCCAATTGTCATGGATTTAACTCTTTCCATACGAGACAAACTTTTCACAGTTGCACATGTATCCGAACGACATTATATCACGTTCCTTTATCTACAACCTTTGCATACAAAGATTTGTTGAAAGGATGTATCCTCTGAATGCAAGGGACGTGATATCACGTCATAAAGTTTGTAATTGTTCCAATAGACGGACGCCATAACACTTTTTCACATGTAATAAATAAATATGAACTTTCAAGCCGTTTTTCCGCATTTATTGTATGCAACTAGTGTAGTTCTTAGCTGCTGTCCTTTACACGGTTACGTCCCCTGTCAAAACTGGTCAAGGAAATATATCCTAATTCCAACAATCTTGTGTTCGTTTTTAATGTTTCTCTTATTCATGATAAACTTCTTTTTTAGTGTTTTTTTCTGTCTGTTGGTATAAATTTATGAATAAGAAAGGAGTAAATATTTTTTTAAGAAATCTGGATTTTAATTTTTTATTTTGATGTAATAGTACTGATGAATGGTTCATGTCGTCCAAAGCAACCACTCAGACGTGGTATGACGTCCTTCGTAAGGAAATGTCATGTTGCTAAAAAGAGACTCGTATGGAAGGGTTGTGACCCCTGGGACGGGATATCTCGTCCTTTGAATGGAAAGAGTTAAGCAATTTGCCTTGTGATAGGTATGGCTGTCAGAGCTCCATCAGTGGTAGCACAATAAGCAATATTAATAATTGTTCAAATGGCTTTGTTTTGAAATATGAACCAATATGAAATTTACCGATAACTGACCAATATGATTACAGGGAACATTCTATCATAGGTCTTTAAAGGGATGTAGTTTATGCATTTCTTCTACTCCAACTCATCAGGACACTAGTGCCCGCACTAAATTGACAACTTTCCCAGAGGAATGCCTATATCCCCTGAGAGGCCTTATCAGCTAAAAAACCTGACTTTGCCAAAACCGTGACACTGCATGGATGTGTGAACTCACTTGGTAGTTTTTTCGAGAACTTGATAATGCATTTTGCGTTGAACTCGAAGTGCACCATCAGCATCCTCCAGGTGTTGTGGCTGTCCTTTGTGCTCAGGTTGTGACTTTCAAAGGAGATCTGCAGAGAATAAAACAGTCACTTTATATAGTTGTGAAGATACAACTACCGTATTCGACTTAATAACCGCCCACTCCCCTATAAGCGCCCACCCACCACATTTTTGACTGAACAATATGCGTCCGGATTTAGCGCCCACCTCTCAACATTGCTTACCTTGCATGCTGATTCATTGAAGAAGGTTTTTTCAGGCTTTCAATAAGTCTTTTACTTCCACTAAAGTGAAAAATACAGGGTATTTCAAGACCCCCAGCCACCATCAAAATTATATAAGTTACAAAACCGTATTTCAAAGACATGTGTATCGTAAGAAAACACTTTGAAGACTAAACTTGAGGACAATTTTCATCGTTTTAATAAGCGCCCCCTTTTACCAATTTTTTAAGCGCCCCGGGCGCTTATCA
This sequence comes from Phorcus lineatus, assembly GCA_921293015.1. Taxonomy (NCBI): domain Eukaryota; kingdom Metazoa; phylum Mollusca; class Gastropoda; order Trochida; family Trochidae; genus Phorcus; species Phorcus lineatus. The sequence continues at coordinate 24,840,655 of OV121084.1, forward strand.
CGTCGAATACGGTATTTTTCATTTCATCAAGAAACACATCATCTCTCTTAGATTTAAAAAAAAATGCATGGTTTGAGTGTAGAACCCACGTCAACAATTGGTATTAACCGCTTTAAGATTTCTGATTTGAGATCAAGTTCAGGGGATGTATGCACTGCAGGAGATCCACCACAGTAAAGGGCGACAAATGGAGCAAGGCTTGATAGGAAAGTCCTACTGAGGTATTCTTGTGGAAACGAAATTCAAGGCAACATTCAAGTTCATTCATGACTGTTCAAAGCACATGATCATAACATAACACAGTTGAATCAATTAACTTAGGGTAACAGTTTGGTTGATTTCAATTTTAATACTAGATAAATGAGAGTGCACAGTCATGGGCCCCGCTAACAGAGACCCCTTGTGTCTATATACTATATTGACAGGGTGAATCACCCGCCATTGCCTAACTCTCAAAGTCGGATTCCACACATATCACGAATAAAATTGCATTAGGAAGGGATCGAACATATTGCCAAAGATGTTTCGCCGCTAACCTTACCTAAATATATATTGACTTATAACTGCTTTTATTCATTTTTTTTCTAAGCGGGTCAGACCACCATTACCTCCCCCGGAAGTAAACAATGGCTGACCGTACCCAACACATGCCTTGATTCTCATTGGCTGATTAGTAGAATTCAAATAACAGGAGATAGTGCGAGGGACAAATCAGCCAATGAGAGTCGAAGAGAGCGTTGGGTGCGAGCCTGTTCGGCCGCCATTGCTAACTTCCGGGGGAGGAAAAACTGACCCGACTAGTTAGCGAAAATTGATAAAGAAACAGGCATAATTAAATAAATTTTAAGGTAAAGTTAGCGGTGGAGTATCTTAGAATAAATGTTCGACCTATTCATGCTAAATTTGTAGTTTGGATTTGCACTTAAAGGACATTTTACACGCTAGAGATTGCAATGGCGGGTGATTTACCCTGTCAATATAGTATATACACAAGGGGTCTCTGTTATCGGAGCCCATGTGCACAGTCTGTGAAATAAATCAAGAATGAGAAGTGAAGCCATTCATCGGCACTACTAGTGTGAAAAGCCTTGCTAAGGCATTATATGGCACTGTTGATTAGTCTTGTCTCAAATCATTTGTAAATTTGCGGATCTTCTGAGCATACACATAGTAAATTTAATAATGCAGCAAAATTAGAACAGGGCTATTTATCATGTCATTTTCCCCTCAAAGCAACATGGCAGACCATAGCCCATATGCCAGTCTAATTAAATAACTCACTGGTTGAGAATGGTACAAATTATCCCCGTGAAATGAGAATTCAAAGATGGGAGCCCTTTTTTTGCAATGGTGTTCGAAATATTGTTTAACAGGATAAACGTCAAACTGGCTTGCGGCAACAATTTTATTTCAAAAGTATCTCCAGCTCCTATAATTCTGATCAAAGACAATATCTACATAAGGTGATGCACCAACCTTATCGTGTGTGTAGAGAGCACTAAGTTCCTTCCAGGCGTCTTTAACAGACTGAATTGTTTTATCCACTATCTCCATGTCTATCTCCTTTTTTATGACCACGGGTGGAGCCTTCGTGTGGGCACGAGCAAATGCCGCAAAGTCGAGTGAAAACTGGTCATTTTGGACTGGTTTCCCCTCCGCCACCCGCGTGCCTTGCTTCCTTGCCTCCACAGAGATTGCATGCTTGACTGCGTTTGGCTGACGACCAATTCTACTTGCTGTAAGTATACAATAAGTTCACAATTATATAAAATATAATACAACATAAATATGCTTGAGTTTAAAGTATAGTTTCAAGAAAATCTCATTTTTTTTATTAAAGGGGCTTGTAGAAGAGCAAGACCTTGTAACAAGGATTTGTTGAGAAACCTGCTAAAATAGCCTGGGATAACCATTGGATTAGCTGTAGACCAGTGATGTAGTCCCATTGGTAGAGTTTCAACTAACTACTGAGAAGTCTGGGCTTTGATAGCCATTGCCTCATACCAAAAGACCTTAAATGATAATATTTGTTATTTCTTGACACATTTGACACATTATAAGGCATCAAAGGAACAACACTTACAAATGGTGCTGCAATACTGATGCCTAGAACAAATGGATTTTACAATAAAGAGTACGGAATTCAAGCACCCTTCATCAGGCGGTGAAGGAGGAAGCAGATACTCCAATACTTCAGGAATTTCACAATAAAGAAGTTGTTATCCAGAAAATCTTGTCTTTTCTTATGAATATCACTTCCAAATGCCCTTCAAAAACTTGATCATTGGCTAAGACTAAAACTTCAGTGTTGAGCTTGACTAAGATCAGAAAGAGCAGGGACCACTTGTTACAATATTGGAACATCCGACCCAACAACATTTCTGATGTGGTCCATGAGAAATGTTCACTTGCGACAATTAATCTTGCTTAACACTTTATTCCTGCCAGTTTCTGTCAATATATAAATCAAGCTTTGTGACTGTATGCTAAAATCATTTGCTTGATTACAGCAACTAGCTGTAACCATGATAAGAGATCTGAAAGGACTATCCAGGTCTGCCGCAGTGGGGTTTGCCAAAGAAAAGGAAATGCTTCAAGGCTTGACTGAGCCATTGATGGAGTGGCTTCGGTCATGACATGTGGGGGAAATTGGTAAAAATAGTCGAGCTGTTAACTGTTGGAATCTTTTAAGTCATACTGCCATTATGTAATAAAACACACAATAACTCTTTGCTGTAGTAGTATTTGTGCTTATGTCAACAAATTTTCTTTTTTGGAATGGAAATCTAAAATCTAAAATTGGCACAATGCTTATTGAGCTTAAACACCCACTCAGTAAAGATAGAGATACACAATGCACAGAATGAAGAATGGGAATCCATATCAAAACTCCTTCATTCAAACCCATAAAAACAACTCCATTGACATGTCAAATTTGCTGGCAACCACTGACTGAAGAATTCTGACAGCTGAAGCCTGAAAAGTCACATGTTCAAAATAAGCCTTGTGGCAAACATAACCAGAAATTTGACAGCAACAAGATTCCGTCTGATACATGATTTTGTAACTGGTAAAAGCAACACTTATACAAGTCAACATAACTTCACATAGTCTTACATGTCCTTTTTCTAAAGCATGTGCTATCAATAAAAGGGACATAACTCTTTTCTTACCAAATGAAACTGAAAGAACAGTATATGAACTGATCACTTTAAGTTCACATTTTAATTTAATAGTTAAGCTGCCAAGATCACTCACCTTCGACAGACATTCCAGCCTCGAGGCACTTCCTGTAGCGACAAGATTTGCACACGTTCCTGGTGAGCATGCTGATCTCACAGGCGTTCTCCTTGGAACATTTGTACGTGTCCCATTCCCTCTCCTTGGCCATGCGACGGAAGAATCCCTGCAATTTCAGAGTTGGTAACTTTGCATTAGTCAATTGCCCATCCTTGATAAGCCAAGGGAGGAAATACAAGATTGTTAAACTATCAGAGATCCATGGGGGGGGGGGGGGAACTTGTATATGATTTACTATGTTTCGGGTTCAGAATTTGTCAAAAGGGGGGGGGGGGGGGGAGAGGGGGTTTGGTTATATATGATTTTACTATTCACATTTCCAAATTATTTTTATCGACTTTTATCTATCAATAATTGTTTTCAAAAGGGGGACCCCCTGAACTTTAACAGGTGCTAAAAAACTTCAAAGATGCTCAAACATTTAACAATACCAGCTATGGCTATGTTTAATTTGCAGACACAAGAATCAGATCCAGTTTGAAGCACCTATAAATCTTGTATCATTTGAGGTGGCAAATCAACTGTACAATTAATGCCTCTTCAGGCTTGTGACCTTTAAAATCAATTGATACAGCAACGAGCTTTACAAAGAGAGCCCTGAGAGCACACCAGCCCTTGTAATGAGTCCTTTTGATGCACATTGATCTTCTTAATAACCAGAATGGCAATGAGTTATTAACAAGAAGATATTGTAATCTTGATCAACACCTATAGCGAGATTGTATTTCCTTGTTAATTATGGCCTCATCAATTAATTACGGTCTCATGAGAAGAGACAGATACTTTGGAGTTACAGGCCAAGGTCAAGATACAACTTCAGCAAGGTCAAAGTCAAAAATTTTGAAAAAGCCTTATATATATGGTCTTTAAAGGACATTCCTTTGTGGGTATAATTACTGGAGACAAAATCCAGTGGGATTCTTATTCGAATATATTATTACTACATGATTATAGATAAATGCAGTCAAAACATGTTACGTTGGGTAAGATTTTGGTTGATTTAGATTTGATAACTTGATAAATAAGTGCAAACTCTGTAAAAAAAATTAAGCCATTCATCGACGAAAACCCTTGGTATGGCATTACAATTCATTTTTGATGAGCCATATCATAAATAATTTATAACTGTGTTGATAATCTATTCGTTCATATAGTTTATTGTTATAATGTTCTAAAATAAGTAAAAGTACAGTCTGATTAAAATCGACCGTGTTCCGAGGAATAAAAGTTTCAAAATATTGACTCTATCGTTATTCGAACTCTATCTGTCTAGGCTATCCTCTCCACAGCGGTCTGAAGGCAGCCTCACTGCTCGCACGTGCCGACACCAGTTTAGCGCAGACAAAACCTAGTCAATAGCGAACCAATCACATCATCGCGTTTAAACTAAAGATAGCGGCGATCAAGGTTAACGAATGGTAAATGAGAGTTACTTGCCCCTAGCTACTGATACCGAAAGCTTTTGCCGCACGCATTGTGATTTGTTAGCTTAGTTTACGCAAGAACGTGTGCTACAGTAGGGTGCGGTCAGACCTAGTGGAGAGGATAGCCTAGATAGATAGAGTTCGAATCTCGAAAGACCCAATATTTTGAAACTTTTATTCCTCGGAACACGGTCGATTTTATTCAGACTGAGTAAAAGTACAGAACATTTAGTCATGTCATTCCCTGAAAAAAACACATAAATCAAATCCCCAATTATAATTGTAGGCCTTTGACGTCTTAATCTCCATTATACCACATGGCATGATAATTGTTTGACAACAGAAACAAGATCTTACTGCTGGCTGGCAGAAAAAGGTTTGGATGTTTAGTGAAGATACATGGGTTCCACAGGGTGACTTACCTTACATCCCTCACACGTCAGAGCTCCAAAATGGAACCCTGATGAAGCCCCTCCACACACCCGACACGGAATGTTGGCAATACTCCCCCCTGCCTCCTTGCATTGGACATCGCCTGAAACCAACCAGTATGAAATAATTTAAAGGAATTTCAAACAACAGTCTGTATCAACCATTTTCCTCTCGCCTTGAGTCCATGGAACTTGAAAAGAACTTGAAACAGATGTGATCTGGGGGGACAAAAATCCTAACCAACAGTCTAGAGTTTATGTACTCAAAATGCCTAAAAATAATCAGTTAAAATGTAAGTAAACTGTATGAAGGATCTTGATTTTCATAAAAGATGAAAGGGTTTTTGATCAACTTTAAAATCATCACCCCTGTTAAATAGCCTAGTATCACTTATGAAGCGCCCTACAAGCACTTGCACTCCAAACATCCTAATGCCTGCAAAAATCACCATATAAAATGGAATAAAATTTCATGCAACAAAGGTACAACTTTATTAAAGTCATTTCACTCGAGTCCTGAAATTGTTAATGTTGTAGCTTATCTCTTTTCGAATCAAAGAAGATGGCTGCCTCACAGTCAGTGAGATAACTTGTTTAGTCATCTTTTCCTAGGTATGATGGACCATACTTTTTCCTTTCTAATGATCAACTTTATAACATTATGATCTTTTAGAAAAGAGCTTTGCATCTTATTAAATCTTTCCCTATAAATTTGGGAATTCTTGTGGTCTTAATAAGATCTAACTTAACATTCACTTATTCAAGTAAAATATTCAAAATCAGACTATCACTCAAAAGACATTCTTCAAAAAAGTCAAATGCATTTGAATGCATATTTTACAGTGCATTTATATGTCTGTTTGAAGTAAAAGAAGTAAAACAAGCAGACAGAGTCAGCTATATCCCCCGCCAAAGGGAAAGGGTAGTTAAGGATACTAGTTGTTACATGTTGTTTTTCTACAAACAACCTTTAAGAAATCCTATGTTACGTTTCCATGGAAACGGGTAAAAATAAAAATGCAAAGAAGTTGAAAACCCCAAAAGGCACATCTCCGCATGATGCCTGTTGCACATACCAAGTTTCGTTGAGCTAGGTCTCACCATTTTGGAGTTGTGCTCCGGAAACAAAATCCTATGTTACGTTTGTATGGAAACGAGTAAAAATAAAAATGCAAAGAAGTTGAAAACCTCAAAAGGCACATCTCCGCAATATGCCCGTTGCACATACCAAGTTTCGTCGAGATAGGTCTCACCGTTTTGGAGTTGTGCTCCGGAAACATTATCGGGACGAACGGACGGAGACCATTTCAATATCCCCCACCAACTATGTTGGGCGGGGGATAATTATTAATGAGACGTCAGAACACTATACGACCATTACATTTATAATCAAATCACGTTAAAACATTCTTCATAGTGCAATTAATTGAAAACCACCTTCCCCTCAGAGATATTTATAAATCTATTCAAATTCATAGCAAAGCTATGTTAATAAATTGATCTAAAATTAATTACTTGGATGATTTGTATATAATTTATTCTGAGTCCCTATTGGGATATAATCTAATCATGATCAAGGTCTCATCATTCATTTTCTACAATAACAAATATTTAATTTGTTTTTCTCCAACAATCTACTCATAAAGAGAGGGAAGATAATTGAAGAGGGCAATGTCAATAGATATACATTATCTTTATTCTCGGAAAAAGGAGTCGTTTATCCATAAACATTGCTTTCATCATCCTCCATGAATTCAACTACAGTCAGACCTCGATAATCCGAACACTTCCGTTTTTCATCAAAAACGTTCTGATAGTGAAACGTTCGGACTACTGAAACGAACCAAATCTACAGACAGACGAATATTACGAATATCTAATGAGTTTTATTTCATATACACATAACAACTGGGATACATATATTAATAAACAATCATTGCACAAAAGCATTTCTGGACACTCACTCAGGTTTGAAGAATTTGCCGATTACAGATCAATTTATTACAATCACAAACTGCTGACACGCTCAACTCCCGTGTCAATCCACTGTCATTGATGTTGATTACCGAACACTTTGATGAACAGTCGGATTAATGAAGCAGAAATAGCTGTAATTAACTAATCTGTTACAGCTAATTAGTGTTCGGATACGGAGACTGAATCAACGGATTAATGAATCAACATTTAATGAGTTTATATAGAGATTAGTTTGGTTACAGCTTGTAATACTCGGATACTGCGAGATTCGGATTATCGGTGGCCGGATTATCGGGGTCTGACTGTACGAGAATTCAAATTATACAAGTCACAAAGACAGGGCCAAAATATTGTTTTCATATAAAGCTTTTTTGTCCAGTCATGGCTTTTTTCAATGTGTTTTTCCTTTGGAGTTTGGATGCTATTGTTGTTATGAAAAATCAAACCTTAATTCAAATAGCACACTGGTATAATAACAGCCCTTCAATGTCCGCTATACATTCTACATTGGAAATTCATTTTGTGCATTTTTCACCTGGCAGTTGTTGTGTCCTACTGAAGCTGAGTGTAAAGCAGGGAACACATTACTCCTAAAATATCTTTTGGTAAGACGTTGTTGTCCCTTGGGCTTTATCAAGTCAATTATATATAAAGACACATGGAAATAGACAGGTAAACACACATGATGTCCTCCAATGCAGAATTAATAAAAATAGTTCAAATTAGCATGATTATGATATGTCTTCATGTATTTTGGTGCCTCCATGCTGGAAATGATGCTTATCAAGTCATTGAACAAGTTATGATTGGACTGGAAACATTGGAATTCATTACTCTGTGTCCCTTGCCACACAAATCATTTTTGGAGTCGTGACACATGATCTTATTTTTTTGCATGTGAACACTAATAATAATAATAATAAAATAATGCCAATAGAAACTAATCATGGTCACGATTAAGACTGAATTCTTTTTTAGAGTTAATTACTTTTTGTCTCGATGTACAAAATTGCCAATCATGAAAAACCTACATACATATGTAAGGTAAGGTGAATCCCCCTAAATCAGAGCAAGTTTGGTTCTCGAGGGCTTGCATTCTCATAGACTTGATTTTTTAAGATAGAAGACTTGATTCCTGACTATCGATGACATTAATCAAACATATCTAAAGGACTTGGTCTTGATTTACTTTCAGGAAATTCATTAACGTCTTCGAACAACAAACATCTCCATTAGCTTTTATCCAAGTCTTCTCTATGCTTTTTACATTTGCAGTGTGAAATTTTTCCAATTTAGTTTCAAGGAGTAACATTCAAAGAGGAATGTCTCCCAATAGATGTCTCCAATATCCATTGCAAAGCCTTTCACAAGGTTCCGCTGACTAGTTTCCTCATATGAGCTTATCATCAGTTGGTTAAAAAGTTAAGAAGTAAAAACATCTCCAGTTTTGTTGGCAATGAAAACAAATAACGTTGGGCTCTTTCTCAATAAACCCTCCAAAATATACTAGATGTTACAAAAACAAATTTTGGGGTGGTACAAAATTTTACATTATCAACATTTTCTTAGAATGTTTGTTGTACCTAATTGTTTGTTTCAGTGATAATTATCATGATATACATTTGCATAATAGCAATATGTGTTAATGAACATCTGCGATAAAAGTATTTGTGGATTATCAACAAACAGCTTACAGTGTTACATAATTGATTCTGCCATAAACTTGTTGCCAACTACTTTATTTAGTTCATGTAATCCGCAAAATGGCAGGAAACAACACCATTGCTGTTTCCATGGGAACGCCGAATACTTAGTACATTACTCACTGCAGGTGTATCATCAACAGTAAGAGCTATATTTTATAAACAGCAACTGAGTGTTTCTGCCTGAAGAGTATGTGACCTACATGAAATATGTTATTTAAGATTAAAAGCTTGATTATTGCAAGAGTCCAGTATCAGACTACCTGCAACATAAATGTCACAAACAATTGTCACAGATGACAAAATAAGGGAACACACTCTGAAATGATCATTGATAAACAAAATTAATTCTTGCAATGGTGCAAATATGAAAAATATGTCCCTATGACAAGATGTCACATGTTTCACCATATGAGAAATAATTTTAAAGGCCATGATTTAATACACAGGGCTATGTTCTTTCATCTGATGATCAAATAAAATAACAGGTTTAGGATTTTATATATCATTTGGTACATCAAAAGCAATTATGGGTTTTCAGGAAAATACCATTTCAGTCTTTGATGTATATTTCCAATCACTTCTTCAGACAAGCTATTAAGAAAATCTTTGGGAATGTTTTTTCTTGCCAGGAAATTGGGATTGGGATCAGCTGACACTATATTTGGCTCAGTATCATTTAATTGACACGTTGATATCTTCTCCTAAAATAAGTCAACATAATGCTGGCTTTGAGAGGTTTTAGAAATAGTTCACCTTTTCAAATCACACAGTAATTTGACAGTAAACAATAATAGTATTTCACACAGATGGCTTTTAGAATAATATGGAAAAAGTCCCACCTGTCTGAAAATCTTTAAATCTGGTCAACTAATTGCCTTAAGAAATCAATGGCAATTGACTTCCCTCTTTTTTAAGAATCTATTGAATAACAAAATACAAACTAAAAACTTCACCATAACTTCCCTATAAAGTCGAGCAAAAACGTTTCAAAGATTTTGATAACATGGGCATTGTGGTCGAACTATTAGAAAGCAATAACTTTTTAAAGGACCTGTGTGTTATTTTACTGCATAGTTTTAAAATGACAACCACTTATTTTGTTCACAAAAAGACTATTAATTTTTCTGCAAGCCTCAGCATTTGATTCATTCTATAACCAAGGAAATTTCCTGAGCCGCTGAAGTTTATCACCAACATCAAGACCCTACTGTCAAATGAAAGTTATATTTGTCGCTTTCTCTCTTGAACCTTACAAGTTAGTTAACATTAGTGCACCGTCAATGCCTGTAGTATAGCCATCAAGTATGTTAACTTGAACCCTAACCAGTGCATTAACGCTCCTCCTTTCAAGTCTATACAAAAAGATTCTGTAAATCAATTATGACTCGCAAAAGATCTTTTAATCCTTGATATTTGACCGTTTTGAAACCTTCAATGGTTGGCTAGATTTAGGGTACTATAAAATTTATACTGCATTCATTTTGATCCTCCATGAACTCAAAGAAATCTGCATGTGATGAAGATTAAACAGCATACAATCTGACTACTTGATGCCCGGTGACATATAGTGTATGAAATAATTTTAAATTCTTACATTACATGCCAACTGGGCTTTTGGTATGAGAAATCTGGCAGCTCCTAATTTTGACAAGCCCTGAATATGTAGACTCTTAGTATGCCTAAATGCTGACCTCTTCTACAACCTACCCTATCTGAAATTAACCAGCAAATTGCCGGTGGGTAGAAAGATTACAAACACTGCTGATTTAGCAATGGTGATGAGAGGATGACATCATAAAAACCATGAAGTCTGGGAGACACATGTTTCTCAAGGAAATGTCAGACAAACAATATAGCAAGAAAAAAGTGAGCACGGCTCGCATACCTCCGCGTCTAGTCTGATTTCTTCTCCCTCTAATCTGAATTAATATGATTCTGGATAACCTGATTTACAATAAGTTACTGTAATAGTTTAAGAGTAAATGTGTCCCTATGGGAGCAACATATCTGTTAATCCCTGTAAGTCCAATTGTGTAACCAAGGGCCTTTCGTCTGTCAAAAATAATATTTCGGAAATGGCTTTTCGAACTCAATCAAGAGCATCAACAGGTGTGTCCAAAAACAAAATTGCATTCACCTAAGTGTGATACTGTCTGAGAAAACTTGTCCCCATTGGAGCATCAGATCTGTTAATCACTACAAGTCAAATTGCGCATTCAAGGGCCATTACTTTGTGAAAAATAATATTTCGGAAATGGTTTTCGAACTCGATCAAGAGCATCAACAGGTGTCTCCAAATACAAAATTACATTCACTAAAGTGTGATACTATCTGAGAAAACGTGTCCCCATTGAAGCATCAGACCTGTTAATCGCTGAAAGTCCAATTTCAGAAGCATAGGCCATAACTCTTTAAATAATAAGATTTCGGAAATGGCTTTCAAACTTGATGAAGAGTATCATCAGGTGTATCCAAAAAATCACTCCTCTAGGTGTAATAGTTTCTGAAAACATCTGCCCCCATTGGAGCAACAGATCTGTTAATCGCTCCAAGTCCAATTGAGCAATCAAGGGCCATAACTCTTTAAAAATTACAATTTCGGAAATGGCTTTCGAACTCGATGAAGAGTATCATCAGGTGTATCCATAACTAAAATTTCACTCCTCTAGGTGTAATAGTTTCTGAGGAAATCTGTCCCCTTTGTACACAATATAACTAAATAAAATAGAGCCATGGGCTCTGTAGCTCATCAGACTTTTGATAGAAATAGGTGTTTGGGTTTAGACCATGGGGTCATGGGCAGTGTAGGAAAGATAGCCTGTCCCAACGTCTGAGTTATTCACAATCAAATAAAAAAGGCCCATTGCCCATTTGGGGTCAAGGGGTCACCGAACCTACAATTCAGAATCCCCATTGTCCAAGGAGTCTACACACAACTATTAAGCTATCAAGACCTTTTGGAACTGGAGAAGAAGATGAAATTAGGTTTTACAGGTTTTGACCCCTGTGACCCCAATTGGGGTCAAGTGGTCACCAAACCTACAATTTAGAATCCCCAGTGTCCAAGGAGTCTTCACACAAGTTTTCAGCTCTCTAGACCTTTTGGAACTAGGGAAAAAGATGAAATTAGGTTTTATAGGTTTTGACACCTGTGACCCCATTTGGGGTCATGGGGTCACCAAACCTACAATTTAGAATCCCCGTTGTCCAAGGAGTCTACACACACCTTTTCAGCTCTCTAGACCTTTTGGAACTGGAGAAGAAGATGAAAATAGGTTTTTCAGGTTTTGACCCCTGTGACCCCATTTGGGGTCATGGGGTCACCAAACCTACAATTTAGAATCTACACACAATTTAGAGTCTACACACAACTATTCAGCTCTCTGGACCTTTTGGAACTGGAGAAGAAGATGAAAATATGTTTTTCATGTTTTGACCCCTGTGACCTCATTTGGGGTCATGGGGTCATAAAATCTACAATTTAGAATCTCCAGTGCCCAAGGAGTCTACACACAACTTTTCAGCTCTCTGGGCCTTTTGGAACTGGAGAAGAAGATTAAAATAGATTTTTAAGGTTTTGACCCTTGTGACCCCATTTGGGGTGAACTATTTCTACTTAAGAAGATTAAAATAGATTTTTAAGGTTTTGACCCTTGTGACCCCATTTGGGGTCATGGGGTCACGAAATCTACAATTTAGAATCCCCATTTGCCAAGGAGTATGCACATAAAATTTCAGCTCTCTAGAGTCATTGGTTCTGGAGAAGAAGTCGAAAAAGTGAAAAGTTTACGGATGGACGGACGGACGGACGCCGGACGCCTTGCCATGCCATAAGCCCATCGGGTCTTTCAGACCTGATGAGCTAAAAAAAAATGAATGCCAGAAAATTCGAACAAACCTGCAGAGGTTTCTGATTCTTTGAAGGGGATCCTCCTTGGGGTACTACTGCATAAAAATCTGTATTTTTGCTATATGACAGGTTGTGACTATTTTTTTAATAAAAAATACACAAAAAACCACTCAAAACGTGTTTTTGTACATTTCACCACCCTAACAGGGCCCCCTATCCTGGCGATAACCGTTCCGCCAGGGCCGATAACTCTATTAGCAAACCACTTATCAATCTAGCATAGCCAGACAGAATAAGGGGAGGTGGGTGGCCGTACCCCAAGGAGGATCCCCTTCAAAGAATCAGAAACCTCTGCAGGTTTGTTCGATTCTTTTTCAGGAAGGGATCCTCCTTGGGGTACTACTGCATAAAAGAGACTCCCAGAGACAAATTCCCTGGCAGTGGCCTTCTGTCTGCAGCTTAAAGTAACCCTTAAGAAGAGGGAAAAAGTGTAAATTACACTCACCAGATCTCATGAGTCTTTCTGCCGTAAGGACTGCTTCCAGGCACTGACCCTGGGACCTACTCATACTGGCTAAACAAGCCTGCTTATGACATTTAGCCCAAAACGCCCCGCCCCCCTTCTTTTAACTGACCAATTACCCCTGAAGACAACACCCCCCGGGTGTCTGCCGCCAGGGCCCATAAGGTGCACTTGTTGTTAGAAGTTAGTACATTAGTACAACAACTACCTTAAAAAACCATAACCCGAAAGCCCAATCAGCTAGAGGGTGTACGGCTCTGCCCACTGGAAAGAACAGAGTTGCCAAACCGAGCACGCTCACTTGAGTGCTTGTCTAACTGGTAATGTCTGATGAACGTGCTAGGCCGGCTCCAAATAGTGGCGGAACAGATCTCTTCAATGGGCAGAGCTGCTGCATAAGCCTTAGAGGTTGCCACCACCCTAACTGAATGGGCCTTCAAACCCTCCGGGGGCTGTAGTCCCTTATGGACGTACCCCAGATAAATAGCCGATACTATCCATCTTGAGATGGTCTGCTTTGAGGCTGGCAGGCCGGACTTGTTCCCGCCGTAGCAGCAAAACAACTGCTTATCCTTACAGATTTCTTTAGTTCTTTTGATGTAAAGTTTGAGGGTGCGACGCACATCTAAGATGTGGGGTTGCGCCAACCTCACCCCTGAAGCCGCTGGTTGCATCATTGCTGGCAGCTCTATCGGGGCAGATACATGGAAGGCATGATCAACCTTTGGACGGTATGAATCTGGCAGTCTAATGCTGACTCTGTCTCTGTGAAAGACAGTCAGCTCGGGATCCAAAGACATCGCGTGGATATCTCCTACCCGCCTGCCCGACGTGACCGCCACTAAAAAGGTCGTCTTCCACGTCAATAACTGCAAGGAAATGGCACTAAGGTCCCTGAACGACGGCCCTGACAGCCAGTCCAGTACATGTGCCAACTCCCAGGTAGGACTGACCCGCCGAATAGGCGGTCTAATCCTGTCCACACCTGCTAAGAAGCGCTGGACCATAGGATGACTACCCAAGAGGGTGCCATCAACCGGTACATGGAATGCTGAAATAGCGGTAGAGTATCCCCTGACTGTAGAGGCCGCCAAGCCATCATCCAGTCGGGACTGTAGGAACTCCAATACCGGTACTAGGCCCGCAGAAAAGGGATCGAGAATCCCTCGACTGCCACACCAGCGCGCATAACAGGCCCATCTATCCTCATACTGAATGTTCATTGAATCCCTCCTCGAAGCCAGTATTGTGTCTGCAACTCGTGCAGGAATACCGTTCTCCTGGAGGCAATTCCGGACAGAGGCCAGGCCACCCACTGAATCCTGGGATTCGGGTGCGGTGCCCCTTCCTGCGTCAGTAGATCTGGCAGACATGGTAACAGTATAGGAGGCTGTACCAGAGCTGACGGAAACCAACTCTGGGCCGTCCACAGCGGTGTCATGAGGACCAACAGCTGTGGAGGCTGCTTGCCTACCTGCGACAGAACCCTGGGAATGAGGGGCATTGGCGGAAACGCCCATAGCACCCTGCCGGTCCAGTCTATCGCGAAGGCGTCTGATGCCAGAGCGTTTGGGTCTGGTATCCTGGAGCAGAACACCAGTGTCTGATTCGTCACTCCGGACGCAAACAGATCCACCTGGAACGACCCGTACAACTGGGAGATAAGCCCGAATATCTCCCGGTGGAGCATCCATTCGTGTGGTGCAAGAATGCGCCGGGACAAGGCGTCCGCTCGGACGTTGTCCACTCCCGGGAGGTACACCGGTATCACCCGAATGTTGAACCGGTCGCACCAGAGAAGGAACTGCCACGCCTCCTGGAGGAGAGCTGGAGACACCGTTCCCCCCTGCTTTGCGATGTATGTCATAGCTGTCTGATTGTCCATTTCCAGACGCACTACCTGACCCCTTACCAAGTGAAGGAAGTGTTCGAAAACATTCCTCACCGCCCTCAGTTCCAGCACATTGATGTGCTCCTTGGACTCGTCCGGAGACCACAGGCCAGAAGCTGAGTGGTCTCTCAGGACTCCCCCCCAACCTGAGAGGGAAGCGTCCGTCTGAACCGTTACCTCGGGCACCGGCGTCACCAAAGGTAGACCCCTTGTGAGGTTGTCCTCCTTCAGCCACCATTCCAGATGAGTGGAAAGCCACTCCGGTATGGCTACTGATTCCTCCAGGCTCTCGGCATGAGACCAGAGTCCTGCTAAAGCTTGTTGGACTGGTCTCATCCTCAACCGAGCTCTCCAGACCACGTCCACCGTCGCCGCCATATTCCCCAGCAACCGGAGCCATGTCCTCGCGGAGTGTGCAGGTGACAGCAAGAACTGCTGCGTGGTCTGAATCACTTTGGTCACTCGGTCGGGGGCCAGTGAAACTAGCCCCCTCGCCGTGTCGAACCGAGCCCCCAAGAACACTAAGTCCTGGGTGGGGGTGAGGTCTGATTTCTTCATGTTTATAATCCAACCCAGCCTGAGCAGAATGACCAAAATCTCCTGGGTGGCCTCCTGATTCCTCACTCGCGACAGGGCTCTGACCAACCAATCGTCCAGGTACGGGTGACAGCACCTGCCCTTGGACCTGGCTACCTGCGCAGGAATCAGCATCAGTTTGGTGAACACCCTTGGCGCCGTCGAGATGCCGAAGGGGAGCACACGAAACTGGTAACACACCCCGTCGAAGGCAAACCTTAGGTATTGCTTGAACTGGGGGTGCATTGGGACATGGAGGTACGCATCCTTTAGATCAATTGACGACAGCCAATCTCCCGTCTCTACCGATGCTATCACCGACCTCAGAGTCTCCATCTTGAACGACGGAACCTCCATTATCTTGTTCAAGTACTTGAGATTCAAGGTTGGTCGAAACCTCCGTCCTTCTTGGTGACCAGGAAGTAAGTCGAGTAATACCCAGTCTCTTCCTGGCTAAGGAGTCCTCAGTACCCTCAGTGTCCTGAACGGACAAGGTATCTAACGGACCCCCCGAAACAGTAGACGAAGGAAGCAAGGGAATACGGAACCGCGACCCCGCCTCTTCCTGTTGTTCCAAAGAAGGAGCTGGAGGCCTGAGTCCAGACGCGGACCTGGCCGCCGAAGCGCCCGGGTCTCGGCTCTTGGGGTTACCGGTTCCCCCCGACCCCTCGGCGGTACCGAGGTCATTCGGGGGGTCCCGTGTCACAGTGCAGCTAGGAACCCGGCTAGTGCTGGGGCGCTGCTCCGGTATCATCAGTGCATCACCCGGTATATAGCAGTCATTCCACCCGTCATTCTGTGCTTCTGTCCAAGGTGGTAAGGTTATGGTTTACAAGTGTGCAAAGTTTGGTTGATCTAGACCTAACTGTTTTTGAGTAAATTGACCAGACGGAAGCATGGACAGAAGCACAGAATGACGGGTGGAATGACCGCTATATACCCCAGCTTATTTCGTAGCTGGGGTATAAAAACAGATCAACAAGTCTTCATTGTAAAATAATTAGAATCAACCTTACATATTATTCTGAAAGCATGCATTATGTTGTGACCAGTTCGTGTATATCCTCAATGATCCAGGTTTAAATGTTCTGTTAATTCTCTATTAAAGTCATTTTTGTAAGGCAACTAAACTGAACTAATTATTCTTCAAGAACAAAATCTGATCATTAACACAAATATTTCCTGTCGCGTTTGCAAAGATTTTCATTTTTATGTCCGTTTTACAGTTTTGGATGAAGTAGCTTATTGGCGTAAGCCGTTTCAGACCGATGAGGTACCGAATCAAGTGCAATCCCATCGCGAGTGCGAAACACCGGAAATCTAGTAATTGTAACGCCGATACTTATGACAGACGATTTCTTCATTGAGTTAACCACCTTTTTGTTATTTCAGTATTTGAAAATGGGTAAGCTATTAGCTCTTTAAATTGGAAATTCAGCTGGGAAATTTTATGTGTTCTTTGTCACGGCCTTAGCGAAATGACGTGGTAAGGACTAACGCTCGCAAAACACGTAATATTAGGGTAGGGTAGGGTAGTTTGAACTTAATTATTGAGGGCTAGAATGCCTGCAGAGTTTTGAAAATTGTTGCAAACGTCAGGGGAAAGATTTTTGTGAGTGGTGAACTATTTGCCCTGCATGCATTACAATTTGCCTTGCAAAAATGAGACAATGACTTTAATACCAGAAGACAAGCACTGGTGTGTCATGATAGAAGTAATTTGATTTGTGCGCTTAAGTTCCCAATGTAGACACTGACTGGATAAAAGACCAGCAAAGGGAGGTAATGAAACTATCGTGTTGAGCCTACAATGGATCCAGGGTTTTAGTGGAGAATTATCTGAAAACTTATCCTGGTTTCTTGTGACACAATCTGTTAAACAAGAAACAAGACATAGGACCTTTTTAGGAATTCAATACATTGAGCAATTTATGAAAGAAATATCATTTACTTATCTATAATTTTTAGACATCTGGAATACGACACATACAATCCTCAAGAAATCATTCAAAAACATTAACCAACACTTTGTAAGTGGGGTTGTGATAAATTTCTTACCTGGGCTGTACATGTTAAGTTTGAGGCACTTTTGATATCGGCAAAATTGGCAGCGAACCCGCGTTTCCTTGGTGACGACACAGCTCTCAGACTTGTGACAGACATATTTTATCTTCTCCTGTCGTGATGCTCGCACAAAAAATTTCTGTGGAAGTTACAAAAGACCATTATTATTTTAGTTTATATAGCAAATCATACAGGGGTAGGTTACGGGATACACTTGAACAAGGTCAGTACTTATCTTGGTAAGTATAGTAGTAAATAAAGCAAATCATACAGGGGTAGGTTTGGGGATACACATGAACAAAGTCAGTACTTATCTTTATTTAACACTCTTTCTTGGTAAATACATCATACATCTAACCAAACCAAAAGTACAATTAATCCTACTTATATTTGAGAAATACAAACTTTATTCATTGAATATATCATTGCATAGCATTTCAGTAAAAACAATTTCTAATAAAACATATTTGCAGTATGCAACAAAAAGATTTGATGAATGGACAATCAATAAATAGAAAGAGAAATACTGATTTATTTGATAAAAAAAGCACAGAAATGTACAGGTTTTTGGCAATTTGGGTGCAGATAACAGTAACACGCTTCAAACATTAAGTATGTTCTAAACTTTAATTTACGATCAAGGTTCTCAAGATGCACACGTCATCAAGACCAAGATGTAGGTTAGAGTATGTTGTTCAGTCACGAGTCATGTGCAAGCTTTGACAAACATGCAATCAAGATGGCTACCTATATTCTTAGCAAAATTGAAAGATCAGATCTATTAAAAGGGTTGCCAAGGTTTTATTTCCAGTCACAAAATAACAACTTTAAAGAACGACAGTGATAAATCTACTAATAACAAAATATTCATGTAGCTTAAAGTGGCAATAATAGTAACTATTATCTTTATCGTTATTTAACCCTCAGCGATCTGCGGGCCAAGGAATTAACCCTTAAGATGCGTGTTCTGGGATAGAATTAGTTTTGTCCCCATGATCTCCTGGTGAGATGTGAGTAGCAGAAGTGGTTGAGAGTATGTGTATTTCAAATGCTATGTGTGTCGGTTGAATGTATATGTATATTAACCCTTCCGTTGCTGAATATTATTTTGACCAGTTTTGCCCCCGTGGCTGAATTTTCCAGCACTCGCCTCGCTACGGTAATAACGCAATTAGCCCCTGTGGCCGAATTTTCCAGCGCCGCCAGATGCGACCGTTTTAACAACATATGGCGTGTTTACATGGCGGAATACGGACGTTATCGTCGTTTTATACAAAGCTAGTCGGCGAATCCCGTGTTATAAATGGATGATACTTACTTGACACTTTGAATGAAATTTCTATCACCCCTGGAACGGTTTCAACAACCGAAGTAAACTTGTTTTCAATTCGGGCGCCATAACTCAATAAATTCCAAGAGCGCATGCGCGAAATCAAAACGAAACTAAAGATGAATTGTTCCTTTTCACATCGATATAAAAATTATTTTTATAATATGTCTGGAACGAATTTTACTAAATTTTAAAAATTGTCTTCATTTCAAACATTATAAAATCATTTAATCACTGAGTGCACACATGCAAATTATATACGGAATTGAAGCTAATTTCTTGCTCTATATTTCACGATAAATTTTATTACGATACGCCATCCTAAACGAAAGATATAAATAACGAAAGCAGGGTAGTGATAAATCCCGATAACGTTCTGACCCCCACAGTAATATTACTAAGCTAGTAGCCCCGGGCAAACGCACGCGCTCAGCGCGTGCAGGCGGGGTATCCCCGCTGAAAAATACACTCACACTTAACAGAAATTGTCTTTATTTCCAATTTTATAATTCAAGTTATTCGCTTTGTATACATGCAAATTATATATGGAATTGAAGGCAATTTATTCTTCTTTACGAAAAAATAAATCATAACAATCTTTTGCACTGTAATTAGAAGTTATTACCAACGTAACGTGGGTATAGCTAGTGAATAAAGTCTTTGATAATCGCCTTACCGCGACATTTGTCGCATAATTTCCACACGTTTTATTTTGATGCAAATATGGGCAAATTACACATGAAAATGAAGGTATTTATTTCCTCTTTACGTTGATATGAAAATGATAAATATGTACCGCTTGGTTTGGAATATATATAGTTTGCAAAGATTGTACCCTTAGGTATTTGAAAACAGATTTTGATGATTGCGACATCACTTACCGCTCCTTTATTGTTTCATTGTAATTTGCAAATTTTACATAGAATTGAAGACGATCCTTTTCTCTTTATTGTGATATAAAAATGTTGATAATGCGCTCTGCCGTTAAATGGATAGGAAGTGTAAAAAGCAGTTGAAAAAATCGCTTCTCGGTTAACAAGATATGAATAGAGAAATTGCCTGTTTGCGCAATGCTCGTCGGGTCTTTACTGATTTTCGTTTACATACAAATCTTATATGGAAATAAAGATCATCCTTTTCTCTATATTTTGATATATGAAATTTCAAAATGTCCCGAGAACTTTATGTGATATAAAGTGCGAGAAAATGGTAAAAACACAAAGAATAAAGAAAAGTCGCAATTTTGCGGCACTTGCTGTATCTTTATTTTATATACTGCATATAACTTTTTTACATCAAATCGAAGACAATTATTTCCTCTTTATCACGAGGTAATCAATTTCAAAATACGCCTAGCTGTTGAGAAGATATAAACGAAATAAAGGCACATGTCAAAATCGCCGTTCAGTTTACATGATTTGAATAGAGAAATTAGCTTTTTGTGCGGCGCTTGCTGTGTCTTTATTTATTTTTGCGCATGTACAAATTTTACATGGAATGAAAGACAATCTTTCTCTCTATCTTATAATATAAAAATTGTCAAAATAAGTTGACCACATCATGTGAAGATTGGTGTGACAAAATGGTGTAAAACTAAAAATATGTAAAAATCACCTTTTTTGCGGCACATGCTGTATCTTCATTTCAGGTGGCGTAGTTATGTATTTTATATTGAATTGAAGACAATTTTCTGCTCTTTCAAAAGATCCAACCGGTATTGTAATACGCCCAAGGGTTCAGAGCATAGGGCCTGCGATAGGAAGGCGTGCATAGGGTCAAAATGCACGCGTCTCAGTAAACGATAGCATGCGCGGGTCGGTAAGCTCGTGCGAGAGGGTAGAAAGTGCCCACAGGCTATTAGCACGTGCGGCGGGGAGTGGGGAAAAATTGAGTGATTTTAACGTTTATTTTCGGTACGATAAACATTATCAATACTCTCATAACTTTCGGAGCATGTTCGCGCATTATTTAGAACACCAACGAAACAAAACACGGTTGCTTAGCGGCAGCCGGAACGAAAATACAAGCGTTGAACTGAGACTACTGCTAGGCAATAAATTTCCGGGACCCGCTACCGAGACCCGCGGTCATAATTAGTTAGCGTGAGAAAAATAGAGTGTGCTACTCGCATCCCGCTAAGAGGACTTGCGGGCAAAGCTAATTTCATCCCGGAATATTCCGGGACCCGCATCTTAAGGGTTAATTGCAATGTGCGTTATTGCACAGATGAATGAATGAAACAGGGTTTTAATCATGTAGCATTTCATAATGTTTTAGTGGTCTGCATTATCTATTTTTGCCAGTATTGTAAATAATTATTTCATTTATGCAGATGTTGATGATGACAAATTTAACACGATGTGAAGTGACATTTGGTGTTGGAAACCCAAGTCCACACACTTGGTGGGTTTTCCTATATTTTCATCCATTCATTTTATCTTTTATTGTGTAATGAATTTAATGCTATGCTATTTATAGGCAGATTATTACATGTGTATTATATATGCGTGCAATTATTGTTTTTCCCACATGTTTCAATAAAAGTACATACCGGTATCTACTCAGTATACATGTATTTGCACACAGCCGATTGTGACATGTTATTCTAATATTGCTATTATTATTTCATTAGATTCATAGTTTATGTAATAAAATAGCTGGCCATATAGTGAACATCAACCATCGTCTGTGTTCTGTTTCCACCACACACTCGAGGTGAGGTGAGTTGGTGTTTAACGCCGCTTTCAAGATTATTTCACTTATATTGCGAGTGCTAGTATTATTGCAGGGAGAAAGCCCGCAACACAATTGTGGCTATGCATTGCGGTGAAACCTGCGAGCATCGGCTGGAACTAGCGAACCATGGGTGGTATTGCGCTGAATTTCAGTGTAGCATTGCACCCAAACCTTACTGCGTGTAGAACAGTTCTTTACTGCAGACAAAGTTGCCGAGCCCCTGGCAGGATTCGAACCACGGACCTTCTGATCCGAAGCCAAACGCGCTAACCACTGCGCTATCCCGCCCCACCACCACACACTCGACTCAGTTTCATTAAGAGCCAGCAAGCACTGCACAAACAGGCAATTTCTCTATTTATATCTTCTTAACTGAGAAGCGATTTATTTTCACCTGCTTTTTACACTCCCTATCCATTTTACGGCAAAGCGCTTTATCAATATTACAATAAAGAGGAGAGGATAGACTTCAATTCTATATAAAATTCGCATATTACAATGAAACAATAAAGGAGCGTAAACTGATGTCGCAATTATCTAAATGTGTTCTCATATACCTGAGGGTACCATCTTTGCACACTATATATATTCCAAACCAAGTGATACATATTTATCATTTTGACATCAACATAAAGAAGAAAAAATTACCTAATTTCAATGTATAATTTGCACATATTTGCATCAAAATAAAACATGTAGAATTGATGCGACAAATGCCGCAGTAAGGCGGTTATCAAAGTATATTATCACTAGCTATAGCCACCCAACTTCTGTTGGTAATACCTTCTCAATAGATCATTATGTTTTATATCTTTGTAAAGGAGAATAAATTGCCTTCAATTCCATACATAATTTGCATGTATACAAAGCGAATTACTTGATTTATAAAGTGGGGTATCACTTTGCCGCCTGCGCTAAGTAATGTTACTGTGGGCGTCAGAATGTCACCGGGGTTTATCACTACCCTGCTTCCCCTAGGCTAGTGAAATTTTTCGTGAAATACAGAGCTATAAATTAGCTTCATTTCCATATATAATTTGCCTCTTAGTGAAATTTTAAAGTTTGAAATAAAGACAATTTTTAAATGATTTTAAATAATTTTGAAATTTGTTCTAGACATTTTTTTGTAACAATTTTTACATCAATGTCAAGAGGAACTATTCATCCTCAGTTTCATATTGTTTTCGCGCATGCGCTCTCAGAATTTATGGAGTCATGGTACCATGGATATTCAGCTAGTTAAGCTTTAAAGGTACTGAGGTGACTGCTTCAGCCAGGGGGGCAAAACTGGTCAAATAATATTCAGCAACGTAAGATTTGATTATCAATTGACAGGTCAACAAAATTTTAACCTTTGGGATACATATGACTAAAGTGTGAAAACAATCCAGCAGGCTAAAGGTTAAACGTAAAGGAGTGCAAATTACAGATGTTTTTACCATTTTGGCCACCAATGTCATGTCTATCAATATGCAAAGGCAACATCATCGACATGATAACGCCATAATTCCTTGACACCACCATAGTGAAATACCAGGACATCATTATTTATTGAAATAAAGAATTCAAGTAAAAAAGTAATAATTGATGATAAATAGATCCACAGACTATTGTCTTCTGATGCAAAAAATATCAACACTCTGCAAGCCTTAGTCACTTATATAAACTTTTTAAATACAATTGATATCAGAAGACACTTGGGTGAGATTCTCTATACATCTATAAATTTCCTGAGTTTTAAAATCATCTTTTTCATTTGAAATGCCTATTAAATCTATGGATCTTCAAGTGGCATCTTAAAAAAGTTGCAGAATTTTCACCAAATGACTAAAAGAATTAAATAATCAACTGCTTACAAGACATATTCCTAAATTTCAGATAGGATATCATAGTATTTAATAGTGTGATATGAAGCTAGATATCATATCTTTTCACTCTTGATATTCACTTTTAGCCAATAATATGCATATCACCATCAAGAATCTACAAAGGACTTTAAGGTCCGTAAGGTTAGGTCAGTAGGTCACAACAAAACCTTCAAAACTTTAAATGTTTGCAAGGGAGACTTGCTGCTTCTTATTTAACAAATAACTTGCTTAATCTAATATTTTCTTCTAGAATTACCTGTTTAATATTGAATTCATTGATTAAATAAATATCAGTATTGACTGACACAATATCTGGGCGTTGCTACAGCACTTTAGTGAGCCTGCCATATTCTTAAGTTAATTAATGGATCTTATGCAAAGGACACCAAATAATACCAAATCTTTTATAAGAAAATAAAAGGAGTTGTAAAACAAGGTGAAATCAGAGCTATAGATAAGCTGCGTATGTGCGTATGGTACGAAAAATAAGAGAAGATCAAAATATCATTTTAAAGTTTCATTTACGCTACAAAAAAAAACAATGCGTATTTACGCAAGTCATGAAAAACATCAACCGGATATTATCAGATACATGAGGAAACTTAAACATCGAAAGTGTTGCATATTTTTGTATACTGATAAAACTTGTTTAAAACGTAAATAAGTAAATAAATGGTTTTTATAGGAGCTTGAAAACCATTTTGTTAACTGATGTCAGGGCTTCTGTTATATTTGCACCAACATGAATTATAGTTTATTTTTTACTTAAATTCAAATTTTCAGTTAACAAATAAGAAGCAAATATTAACTGACAATTGTGATGGGTAACTATTTACCTATTATTCAAATGTTGTATTGGTCAACATAATTTGCACACACAAATTTTAAATATATTAATATATATTTTCTATATCGATTTTCAAATCTACATGCTGATTTATCTTGTATAAAGACAAGATAGGCTTTTATTTGTGAAATATATTTTGCTTGTAAAATCAATACGAAAATCTTTAAATATATATGGTGGATATGAAAAAGGCACTTGCAACTTGAAATACTCACAGAATGTTTACTTGCTGTACAAAGTTTTTATTCACACCTAAATGGTTGTACAAAGTTTTTATTTACACCTAAATTGTTGTGAAAATTTTTTATTCACAACTAAATGGTTGTACAAAGTTTTTATTCACACCTAAATGGTTTTACAAAGTTTTTATTTACACCTAAATTGTTGTACAAAGTTTTTATTCACTTAAATTGTTGTACAAAGTTTTTATTTACACCTCAATGGTTGTACAAAGTTTTTAATTACACCTAAATGGTTGTACAAAGTTTTTATTTACACCTAATTGGTTTTACAAAGTTTTTATTTACACCTAAATTGTTGTACAAAGTTTTTATTCACTTAAATTGTTGTACAAAGTTTTTATTTACACCTAAATGGTTGTACAAAGTTTTTATTCACACCTAAATTGTTGTACAAAGTTTTTATTCACACTTAAATGGTTGTACAAAGCTTTTATTCACACCTAAATGGTTGTACAAAGTTTTTATTTACACCTGAATGGTTGAGCGCCTATGTCTATAGACTACAGATTATTAGGTTAATTAACATTATAGAATAACCAACCATAAGAAAATACATCTAACATAAACCTTAATTCAATGTATATATAGAGTTATATTTTAAATAAATAGCTTTATGGATAAAACGTACAGCTTTGATGTGAAAAAAGATCTCCAGGACAAATCAATGTTATCAAGTTCAGCAAATTTAATATGCTAACCGGATGAATGAATAAGCTATTATATATTCTGTAAGGTGCGATGAATAATACAAGTGTTACTCTGCAGTTGTATCCTTCGCAGCTCCAGCTCATGAATATAATAATTATAAAAGGATTGTTAACAATTTATAACTGGCGTACAACATTTAAAAAATAA
Source organism: Phorcus lineatus (assembly GCA_921293015.1). Taxonomy (NCBI): domain Eukaryota; kingdom Metazoa; phylum Mollusca; class Gastropoda; order Trochida; family Trochidae; genus Phorcus; species Phorcus lineatus. Next base: position 24,866,275 of record OV121084.1, read on the forward strand.
CCTGTTCACAAAATACAAGCCGTCAGCTCTGAACTGTACATATACTGTTGCAACAATGAAATTCAATTTGTTGTCAACAAATTTTCTCATCCTTTTAATAAATGCCTTTCCCCGAATCCAGAATGGAGCACTATGACAATGGAACAAGCACGATTTCATTTACTTTACACTTTGTTCAAACATCGAATCATATAAATTAAACGTTGTCAAATGTACATTCTTCGCCAAAGAAAACATTTTTTTCCCAGTTAACACTCAAAAACTGTTTTTTCTACAATAAACACACAAGACAGTAGGTTTTTTTTAACGCCTGACGACTTCTAGTAAAATCAGACACCAATGGAAACTTAAAACAATATTTATCATGTGAAGCTATGAGAACTACTTGCAATCAATAAAAACCCTGTCGAAAGTTCCGTGTATTCATCACAAATAGTAAAACAAAAACATGTGGTTCACACTTTAAACAGCACTGTTTGCGTTTAAATTTGCACTTGGGACCGAAGCCTCCCAGATTTTGGACAAACTTAGAGTACTCATGCCCTTGCTTCACTTCAGGCTGTTTTGATTGCAAATACGTAAAAGGACATTCGATTTATCGTTTAATCATTGAGTTGAGCAGTTTGAGTCCTATGATTCTAAGATTGCTTCGTCAAAATAGGCTCTTTGATACTTGTGGAAGAGGTTACTTTAAGAGGCTGACATATTGGCTACAGGCCGCCATGATTTTTTAAGGAAAAAAGACATGAAAAAAAGGCGATGTACTTATAATTTCACAACATCGTAGAAATAAACTATATATATGGATAGAATATCTACACATTTACAAATGATTCATGATTAAGACTAATCAACAATGCCTATGAATCGCTTCACGTCTCATTTTTGTTTTATTTACCGTGTATGCGCTTTCATTTATCTAGTAGTAAAATCTAAACCAACCAAAATGTTACCCTTAGTTACATGGTTAAGCTGGGTTATGTTATAATCATGTACTATTGACATACTTGTATAAACAGAAATGTCCCCTTGAATTACATTTCCACAAAAAATACTCCGATAGGACTGTCCTAACTACCGTGCAGCAGGTACTGAGTTTTATCTAATTCTGGTCCAGGGCTCCAGATTATTATTTGGACTCAGGGGTATTTCAGTCCTCAGAATAACAATTGAGGAGAAAAATTACCACAGTGTGACGTGAAAACAAAAAGGAGTATTTCAAGGTTTATTGTTTTCAGATCCTCATTCCAAGTTAGCATCTTTGTCGATGTTAATAGTTGATTATATTTTCCTCACGTTTAATCTGTATAATATAATATCGGTAATCTTTGTTTTCATACAGGTTGGCATCAAGTTGACTACTAATCCACGTGTAAAGATAAAGCATGTAGAAATGAAATTTTATTTTGACATGTCATTATTACTCCTGTAAACAAATATCCGACTCGTATTCTGGGAAAGTTGTGCATATCTATCACTCATTGATTTGATTTTTAATGCGTATATCTGAATTACCTGTGCGTATTTTACTCATATACACATCTTGTGGTCGTTCAGATTCATTTACTTGTGCTGGACAATTACATCTTAATAATCATTTTAACTTCAAACATATAAATCTATATATATATTTTTTATTCTTTTCATTAGTCTGCATTATCCCACTCAGTTTATTTTAGTAGTCCAGGATTTTTTCTCTATCCATCAGCTCACAGACTAGCTTTTATTTCTTACACTTCAAAGTATTTAATCTATTAATCTTTTTGCATGGAAGGCACAACTACATGGAACATGTACAGTCAAAGCATTGAATTTGAATCATTTTTTTCATGAAATATGTTTGGATATTTTATGACATTGTCATCTGAAAAGTCTTGCATTTTAACAATAGGGTGAAATTAGGAATGGTTGTTATAAATCTGTAGTATCTGTATAATTCTTGATAGCCCTAAATCAAGGATTTGCTTAAACTTCTGATTCAAAACTTCACCAGTGCATCACATTCAATTTACCACAGACTTGGTTAAAACGCAGGGTAAACTATGCTCCCAAAGTTAGATTAAAATATCTTTGTAGAGAGGGTCCACTTTATAATGATCATAGAATCTGTAACAGGCCAAGACAGAAACTCTTGGTCAATATCAATGTACAAGTTGAGCATGGAGACATACCTTGCATGCCTCACAGATGTAAGCTCCACAGTAGAACCCCGCTGCCACGTCCCCACACACCTGACAGAAGACTTCCTTCCGCATAACCTGATCTGATTGGTCGCCTGTAGAACTGTCCACAATCTGTACATCCTCAGGGTTTTCAAACGGACCAATGATTGGCTTCATGTCTGCCTCATGAGCAGCAGACGAGACAGTGGCACTTGCTGTGGGTTTGTGTTTCAAAACTGGCAAAATACGCTGCAGTGACTTCTCTGCTAACTTAAGATTTGTCCCGTTTGGGAAGTACTTAGTCCTGAACACACCTGACGACTTACTGATTTTCTGCAAACGTTCACCTTCATTGTTTCTATTATCCATGTCACTCTCGATGACCGTATTTGATGATGGTGAAGGCGTTGAGGAAGATGAAGCTGGCGATGTTCCACAACTTCCAGCCATCCTCTCATTCTGGTAACCAAGACTATTAACAACGTTATTCAACTCCCGGTCACTCACATGTTGCAGGTCAACAACCTCTATATCCAGGGCAAGGTTTGCGTCTGCTCCCTGCGCCCTGTCTTTGTGAGGCAACTCCCAAGAGTCGCAACTGCTCTGTGCAGACTCCCGACCCAATTTGAAGGAACCCGTGTCACTTTGACCTGTCCTTGGGGAAAACTGGTCAGGTGAGAGTTGCTGATATGAAGGCATGAATGAATTTGGTATTTGAAGGTTAGATCCAAAGAAATGGGGATTATATATATTACTGTGACTGTTGTCTTTAGGTAAGTCTTCACTACAGTGTGAACTGTGCTGATTGTGCTTGGACCCGTATGATGAAGGCTGTGCATGATGGTAAGGCTTTCTGCTAACGCTAGTACTAAAGGACTTGTCTAATGGGGTAGGCACTTGCATCATTGAGGTTGATGGAGTGTTATGGTTGAATGTTTTGCCTGAAGAGCATGGTTGTGGATACCTGGGAACATTTATTGTGTAGTTGCTGCCGGGAACAGACTGTCCAGAATTTGACCTGGGCATCGCTGGATTATGTGATGGTTGTTGGTTTGCCATCTGAGGAGATATGCTCATTTTATGGTCTTGTAGGCCATCACGCTGATTACTTGGATTTCTGTCAAAGGCGCTATCAGCGGCTGCACTTAGCAGAGCTAACCCATTGGTTGGAATAGAACTGATCAAGGAACTGCCTTTGCCAAGTGACTCACCAAAACACAAACCTGTCTTTTTGTCACCGTCATCACAAAAGCTGTCCATTATTAAATCCAAATCTAACCCCGTACAGCTCGTTGATACTTTGTCATCATAACTGTCGGTCATGTCCAAATCCTTGAAAACCAGGACTCACCTTTACAACAGAAAAAATTACATAAATAAATCAAAGCTGTTTTTACATACTGCCTCTAGACAAACATTAAGAAATACAAATTTCGAAGTACGATTTAGAATTTAAAAGAAAATATTCCAAGAGAATCAAGCAGACAACATTCTAATAGACAGATGGCAAAAGTGACAAAATCAATCTAACACCTTGAAGTTAATCTGTGAATTGATTATACTAATCACACAGGTCAACGATATAGTTCAATGGTGTTATTTGATCAAGAAGTATCGACTGTTGATGAAAGGTATCAACATATTGCTAATCTGTTATTGACAATATAAAGGCATCAAGTTGTAATTTTGATCGGAAATCAGATAACTTGCTCACATCATTCATTTAAACAGAATTTTGGAAACTTGTCCAATGTAGACAGATTGGATTTGATAGGTCCTATGATTAGTATTCATGTTAAAGTGACACATGATTTCATTACATACACAAGGCTACTGTTTCATTTGCATTACAAAATATTGACTGTCATACATTTGGCTTTGAAAGATGAATATGTGAGATATTTTCAATTTATGACAACATATATAGTATTTTAGGCATTCACGAATGCCAAACTAGTCAAGAAAATCACAGAGTCTCTTCAAACGACAAAGATTGACGACACAAAGAAACAGCCTGCTATGTTGAATCTGATAATCAATCAAAGCATGTTAATAAAAAATATATACATTTCATGCATACTCAATGTCAAAAGCTTATTTTAGGAAAGATAAGAGATACAGCTGAGCACATTTAGTCTACTGCACTTACAACTATTGTTTATCTGTGTTGGCCTACTTCTAAGATAGATCTGTGAGAAGCAGGTGGTTGATGGCCACACTTTGGCCCTCACTAGTGTTTCAATTTGGAATATATGAAGATAAATGGTCAAAATGTGTGATACATGTATATTTACTTATCAGATTGGATACAAGACTACCACGTTCAATCGAGACCGTGTTATACAAGGTTTCAGTTTTATAGCTATTATTCAAAGTCTGTGATGTAATTAACAAAATTCATTGCAATTTTGGCCAGTTATCGAATCGCAAAGGTTTCTAACTCTGAGTCATTCTATCTGCATAGAGACTACTCAAGTTATTTCTTCCCTCTAAACATATGTTACAAGTAGAGTATTGTTGCAAGAAAATAAGAAATCCTTATTGGTTGCAGTCACATTTCATTACTTTTGCAGTCTGCCATGTTGTTTCAAACTGATTACAGTTTAACTGTTATCATAATCGTTTCAATTTCAAGAACCGACTTGATGCAGTTCCAGATGTAACAATGTTCAATTGAGTAAAATTATGGACGGTACCAAAGAATCCGTAATGGCCCACCTTTGACGAACTGATTTGAGTAGCCTCTGTATGGAAAACAAAGACACTAACTTAAAACATCTAGTATTATATAGTGTGGTCATAGGCGCTAGACTCTAAATATTATACTATCTTTATAACTCATTTCCAAGATCAACAGAGTCAGGCCTGCTCTGTGACTTAAAATTGAAACTGGGATCTGATTATGAAGTTAATAAAGCACAAACCAGTTTAATTATTTACGATAATATCACACCTTCATATGATGTCAGGTGTACATACAAGTGTATTTAGAGTCTGTATGGGTTCTAGTGCAAACAACATATGACTTAGCAAGCTGTTGCATCAGAGTAAACTTTTGAATATCTATTATTAGTCCATAGTTATTGATTACCCACAAGTTTGCTTAGTTTTTAGGCAACTGATACTTTCCTGATCAGTGATCATTAAATGAGACAACACAAATGAATCACGTGTCGTGCCATCGACATTGACATTCCGATTTAATTGTTTATATTCATGTTAAAGACTATCATGAAATCAAAATGATTAGATGATACAGACAAGTGTCGTAACATTACAAAATTAAATCTAGAAGAACCGTCAATCTGGTCAAACACGATTCACAAATTTGGTGCTTGAGTACTGTACTGTACTGCAGTGCATTTCATGATTGTTCAGCTCACGTTCCATAAACAACGACACCAAAGACATGTCGTCATCCCATAACCATAACAGACATTAACAGTTCATTTAAAGATCATGTCTAACACTTCACCTTGGTATGAGATGAGAAACATTGTTTATAAACACGTACGAAATAACTGACCGTCTAACCTCAAAACCCCATCCTACCTGCTCGGAAATCTCGACGACCTTGACATTCAGCATAGGCGACACATTCGAAGGGACGGTGGTAATTTTTGGTATCTCGCGCAAAGCTATACGCCGACAGTGTAAAAACTCATAACCGGACTCTTCCGAACATTTCCGATTGGCAACTATTTCTGATCTGTTCTTGTTTGCGCATGTCGGTCAGAGAGAAAGTCTGTATGTTCAGGTTATTGATTCAAAGAATAAGTTAATGTGTGATTTGACAAATAATACGACATATATGTTTTAAAATACTTCGCAACGGCATTGGGTGTCATGCAAAGTAAAGAGGTTTGGCACTTAAATCATGCAAGTACATTTGAAGATAAAATACTAATTATTCATAAATGTAAACCTATTTTAAGTTATATACTTATACGTAATAAAGATACAGTAGGCTACCGATCTAATTCACCTACATTATTTAGTTATCACACCATAAGATTTTTACCTCCATCTTCATTTATAAAAGCCGATAACACATTATTAATATTGATAATTGATTAATTCAATTGGAATTATGATCTTTTGACTACGCTTTGACATGTACCGTCAACATACATAAAACTAGGGCTTTTATCCAAGGAAGGGCTATATATATATAGCTTCGCTTGTATTAGCAGGCCGTAGTTTGTTTTATCTAGAGTGTCATCTACCTGTGATTTCTAGACTCGCTTTGATAAAACACATACGTGAACATATTATCATTAAGTAGCGTATTTGCCAAATGTAGAATACTAAGAAAGAATGTTTAGATAAAAAAAATTCAAATTCATTGTCTAAATACGTAATAAGTAAATACATAATAAAAACTTATATATGCGCGAATTCACATTGAACCTATACATTTTTGTCTTTTGTCAATGATGACTTGATAGCAAATAAATTTCATATCTAGTAAATAAGATAAACTTGCTTCGTTTAAAGTATTGATTATAAATTTCTCGCCTACAGCCTCTGCGGCAGGTAAGACTGTGTCATAGATCTGTATCGATAAATCACTAGAGCCAATTATATATTTTTCATGTTGTAATGGAAACATTGATAAAGACGCAATCTTTAATCCAAATCAATGTGCACCCATGTCTCTATTTTCATACCTTTGATGATGTCCAATACGGAATGTGTAACTTAGCTTGTTTATCGTCAGCGAGGTTCTTAGTCGGTTCTCACAAAATATTCTTTATGTGAAGGGTTAAGGATCAATAAGCCTTCACTAGGTTGTTTTGACATAATCATACCATGTTCATCATCGCGTCTGGATATAAATTTCGGTGATTTGATTATCACATAATTACAGTGTACAAACAATCCGATATTAATGCAAAAACACCATAATTCTGACGTGAGACAATCGAAATTAGTTCATATGGGGGTAGGAAGCTTTCACAGCAACTACCTAAAATCTATGCAGCATTATTCTATGAAACTGAGTAGGGCCTATGTAATTAGACCAAGTGACAAAGTGGTGCTTTTTTGCTAATTAAACCATTCTGATTTGTTCTGGTTCAGTGGAACAATTTGAACTTATTGCACATTAGGTTTAGGTACCTTTTCAGGTCACTTTCTCAAAATGTACGCAGTATTTTTTGGTAAACCTTGATCTGTTAATGAAATTTCATCTGAAAAATTACGACATGGCAATGCGCCTTGGGTCCGGCCCCATCTAGACCGTCAGTAAGTTACGATATATTTACTTTACACCCAAAGGCACAATAACCGGGTATGAGTAAGCCGGTGATCTATTCTGTGTGTAAACTAAACTTCCTCTCGTTGTCACGAAACATTGAAATAAAGGCGTTTCATTACAGCCTAAATATTATATCATCACAGATGTTTTATCAAGAGGAAAACTCGTTGTAGACTATCGAAATCACTCTATGATCTCAAACTAAGTAAAATACCTAATCATACTCCTTGTTCAGTATACTAAATTCACCTTAATAACACACGTTTAACAATTTAAACCTACAATCTGGTCGTAAGGTTACAAAAGCAATAATGTTACATAAGGAAAACATAAATAAAGAAACCATTGAAATTGACTTCTATAATGTATTAAGAAGTCGAGAGTCCATTGCTAAGCAAAAGCGTCTTTCGGAATCCGGGTTCATTTGAGTTCGAATCTATTTTCTTTTAATGAATGATTTTTCTTCCCAATGAAACATTGAGTTCACAAAACTCTGCGTCTGTTACAATAAGATTACGTCTTTTAGCTCAATTACGATTTTGGATGTATGCCCAACGAGCTTTATGCACCTAGTGAAGAAGAAGATAAAAACGCGAAGAGATACATAAAGAAGAAGAAATAAAAGAAGAAGAAAAAGGTAAGGAGAAATAAATGTAAACTGAGAGGGAGAAGATGGAGAAATACATCATAAAGATAAAGGGGAAATACAAGGAAGAAGAAAAAGGTAAGGAGAAATAGAAGTAACAGGAGAGGGAGAAGATGGAGAAATACAACATAAAGATAAATACAAGGAGAAAAAGAAGAAAGTGAAATCTTAAATGAAAAAAGAAGTAAGTCTACAAGAAGAGAAAAAAAAAGAAGAAGAAGGGGTAAAAAGAATACAAAAGAGAATTACAAGAAGAAGAAGAAATACAAGAAGATGAAGGAGAAGAAGGGGGAATACAAGAAGAAGGAGAAACAAGGGAGAAATACAAGAACAAGGAAAAATACGAGTAGAGATAAAAGAAGGAGAATTACAAGGAGAAAGAGAAATACGAGTAGGGATAAAAGAAGAAGAATGAGAGATACAAAAAGAAGGAAAAATTCAAGAAGTAGGAGAAGAAGAAAAAAGGAGAAATACAAGAAGAAGTAGGAGAATAAGAACGAGAATGCGAAATACAAGGGAAAGAAAGAGGATGAGGTGGAGAAGACGTAGTATAGTAGAAGTATTTTATATCATAATTCAATGCTCCATATCAAATTATTGATATAAATCATTGGATACATAATTGGAGGTAATTAAGTTTACTCAAAAGTTAAACAAGGTGCAACCTTTTCAAGTACATGTTGTTAAGAAAGATGCGGGTTTGGCCCAAAAAAAAAGAAAGAAAGATATTACTCACAGCAGAAAAAAGTAACTTTGCCCGTTGCTCATGATGCTTGATAAAATCAAAATGCCAAACCACCACAACCCTCAGGTATATGAAGCGCACGTAAAATATTTACTTCCGCACACATTTTCGAGATGATATGTCGAACATTGTGTTTTACAATTTGTTAAATATAGGCAGCTTTAAAATGTCTTTTTACAATGCAGGTTTGTCTATGTACAAAAACAAATTTACCTTACTTGAAATAAGGTACATAAGTGTATACCTTTCCAGCTGATATTAATATTTTAAAATGTTTTGAAATGCTTGTGTAGATTAAATTAATGTGCACATTATCTCTGACTCTATAAATGCAAATACTTAAACTGTTTTTATTGAAATACCGTCGAAAAAATTTGATAATGAGAGTTGTACATATATGAATGAAACTTTATCATTCTTTGAAAATAAGAATTAATTAAATGTGTTGCCGAAAAAGTGTATTTAAATCCGAACCATAGTAAATCAATAAATCATATAACGTAACAATAGCCCCACTCCCCCGCTCCCTCCCCTAATGGGTCCGCCACTGGTCATGAACAAACCTCAGTATTTGGAAAATCAAGTTCAAGAACGAATTTACATGGTTCGATTTTGCCCTCTAAAGTAAATATAAAGTAATGCAACCTTTATCATAAATGGCAAAAAGTAAATAAAACAAGAAACGTGCTACAGCCCCTTTAATATTGTGTTATGCATGCTTGAAAAGTAGCACCTCGCCTACACCCCTATTCGCCTACATTTTTAAAACAACTCGTTATGGTCTGTTGACCACTGGTTACGCAATGAAAAGCTTCACCCCCAATGGTTTTAACACGAACTCTCCTGGAAGATAGAAAAGGGTATATTTTTTTTTTTTTATTGTCACATATTTACATCAATACACTATGGTATTACAACATTTCATTGTCTTATCTGTTTGACACTGAACTCGAGTATACGTCACAAATCTCAAACAAATTTGATGAGGTGCACAGTCGCATCGAGGAACTCAAGTTGTGACCAGTCTGATTAAAATCGACTCTGTTCCGAGGAATAAAAGTTTCAAAATATTGATTCTATCGAGATTCGAACTCTATCTAGGACCTAGTGGAGAGGATAGCCTAGACAGATAGACAGAGTTCGAATCTCGTTAGAGTCAATATTTTGAAACTTTTATTCCTCTGAACACGGTCGATTTTGATCAGACTGGGTGGTGACCTTCCACTGTCAAGATGTCAGTTTAAAGTGACGTAGAACTAATTTATAAGTATAGAACAGGCCTTCAAAAAAAATTTCAAATCGCAACGGAAAGCAGCGAAACGATCTCATTTACAAACGACATCGCATCACAATGCAGCGATGCGCATTGAAAAGTTACGAAATAGCATCATTCAATCGACGGTAGCGCAAAATACAATTCAAGATCATACTATTCGGCCGCTTGCACATTTACTGTCAATCTATGTTTTAACACGACACTCAGTAGTGAGTAAAATATTAATCATGAATCTATGAACCGATAATTAAAAACCAAAAGCTATAAAGATAATTCGATTTTCAATTTTATAAGAAATCGCATTTTTTTTTATCGTGATCACATAAGCGAGAAATTGCCTTGATCACGAGCTTCCAATCCTGGTTACTGCACCTGCGAAGGAACAGTGTTGCGTATCGGGTGTTTCATTTAGCGCTATCGAATGTTTAAGGTGCTAATCGACGTTTGAATGATGCCATTTCGTAACATTCTGATGCGCATCCATACATTGTGATGCAAATTCGTCTGTACATGAAGTCGTTTCGCTGCTTTCAGTTCCGATTCGATTTTTTTTGGGGAGGCCTGAAAGTGTATCAATATAGAACTGCAACCGCTACGTCTTTAGACAAAACGATAGGTCAACTTAGTAGCCTAGTTGAATCTCAACGAACCCCATGAAATGGACAGTAGTAGTGATTTAATCGCCAATAACATATACATCTTCGGCCTTTATTTTCGAACAAACAATGTAAGCTCCCAATCTCATTAATATCTGGTCGAACCTATCACTCCCATTGATGCGACTCTTGAAACGACCCCTATATGGTGTATGGATCAGATCAAGTAAGTAGGGCACAAGTTATAGGCGGGGTCCGATCTCAGTTAGAATGTATAAGATTAGATTAGATGGTGATCATGTACGTACCTGGGCCTACATGTAAAAACAAACTGAATATATAGGATTACATATGTCGGCAGGTTTGCAAATGAAGTGTTGTATAAATTTAACATAATTAAACATTTATTTCTACGTGGTCAGATATTTACACTCGAGCATCTCCGATATATATGTATAGACATAAAACACTAAACAATGGGGGAACCTTGTATGGAGAATTGTAAAAGCTCAATTCCTGATGGCGACATGACCTTATTTGCACTGCGCATGCCTAAGCTAGTCTTGTTGTCAATGACAACTAAAGAAGTCAACTGTCAAATACTTGGGGGCTGCTATTCCAACACTATTGTTTATGTTGTCTTTTATAAGAAGTCAGGTCACATTCACTCTCGAAAATGATCAACACAATACGGCTTTGTCTAACTGGCCGCAATTCATTGTCTTCTCATGTTGGCGTTTTGGCGGGAAACTATATCTAAGAAATGATAGAACATCTATAGTTAGTTTCAATTAGATATAAGGCATAATTAAAATATACTATCCCAAAAAAGTAACGCATGGGTGATTTTTCATAATTGAAATCGAAATATTTTTATTTGTATTATTTTTATTGTCCAAAAAAGTAATGATATTGATGATACTGACAAGTTGCTTTCGTTTTCTTTTCCAAAAATGGATCTTACATGGAAATGTTGACTTTGGTGAACATTTTAAGGGTAAATCAAAAACGCTTCGCCACAACGCAACACGTGCAATTACGCACGTGAAAGTTTTGTGGAAAATGCATGCAGTGTGTGGCTATAAAAAGGGATGCCGCATTCGGATTTGCCACTTGTTTGGAGATTGATTGTAAGACACTCCATGGTGGCACGTCTTGACGCTATAACAAGAAACATCGCCATCGGAAGACTTCAAGCTGGAGAGTCCCAATGTTCGGTGACAGGACGTCTCCACGTTAGCCAGAGCACCATTTCAAGACTTTTCGACAGGTTCTTTCAGACCAACACGACAAATGACAGTCTCCGTTCAGGCAGGCCATGTGTCACCACACCAGCTCAAGATCGCTACATCCGGGGCATCCATTTGCGTTATCGCACAACTACTGCCGAGAGTACTGCAGGCAACATACCAGAACTGAGAAGAATTTCAAGCCAGACTGTAGGGAACAGCTTGAGGGAGGATGGATTGAGAGCCAGGAGACCCTACGTTGTCAACGTTCCACGTCGTCAACACCGTGCCAATCGACTTCGTTGGTGTAACACAGTTGGTGTTTGGAATCTTCGCAACTAGCGCCTAGTTTGGTTCGGTGATGAATCCAGGTTCCTATTGCGGAGGCGAGATGGCAGAAACCGTGTTTAATGGCGTCGGAACGAACGTTTTGCCGCTTACTGTGTTCTTGAGGTGGACAGATTTGGTGGAAGCAGCGTTATGATGTGGGCGGCGATATCGTACACTGGTCGCACCAATTTAATCCACGTTCATGGAAATTTGACGGTCGTACGCTACAGAGACAACATCCTGCAGCCACACCCCCTGCCCGTTATTGACGTCCAATGTGAACTGTTCCAGCAGGACAACGCCAGGCCACATGCTGGACGAGTCACTGGAGATTTCCTCGCCAGAAACAACATTAATAAGTTCCAATGGCCGTTTCGTTACCAAGATTTGAATGCAATTGAACATCTTTGGGATGAACTTGATCGACGTCTTCTTCAGCGTCAACAACAGCCTCAAACTCTACAAGAACTGGCTCTATTTGTGCAGCAGGAGTGGCAGACGATTCCAAAACCAACCATATAGCGTCTAATCCAGTCGATGCCAAGGCGGGTGAGAACTGTCATCAACGCACAAGGTGGCCACAACAGATGCTAACTTTCTACGGACGTCTGTGAAATATTGTGAAAGCCATATCTAATGTTTTTACGTAATTTCGTTAATTGATATTTCCTTAAATCTGATGTAAAAAATCACACTTGTAACTTCATTTCCTTTCAATTTATATGCGTTTGAAAATACAACAATTTCTCCTAACAAATCTGGCTATGCGTTTCTTTTTTTGGATAGTATATAAACACCTATGTCTTTTATTGGGTTCTTCCATTGCCAGGCAGAAATGATGAATTAATCATTATTTGGAGTCAAAATTAAAAGGAACCTTACTAAGTCTACAAAACTGGTAAGTTTAGATTTTTCTGTCACGTATCTGAGTTACCAGGCTCCTTTCAACTTAATATCAAATGTGAAACAGTACTGCTTGAAGTCAAAGCAAGAAAGTGCAACATTAAAGTTGGAATTCTGTCTTTTTTGGACTGACTCCTCTATTTATTTTATTTTACTTATCATACAACAATTGATCGATGCTTCTCTTTGGCGCTTTTATGTTGTGCTGTTAAAGGTTTTAATGATTAATTAAGTTTAAAAATAAACCTTCCTTCATACAATTTTTTTTCAGTATATATAATTTATATTGCATTATCGAAATGAAACGAAAATCAACAAAGTGTACCTTTTCAAAGCAGCTACATGTACAGTTGACCTGATCACCAGCAGCAAGAGTACTTTTACCCTCTAAAAATAGTGAACCATACAAAAAAATATGTTTGTTTAAAGCGTTTTTGTATCTGGGAAAATACCACACATGTTCTGCAGGATATAAAATCTCAGAAACCTAAAATGCAATTGTCACATGTTAGAAAATTAATTCGTATTTAAATAGTAGTTGTTTTGGTAGCATATATGCCCAATTCCTTTTAAATTCTTAAGTACGGGCCTTTCAAAATGACCTTGGAGCATATTGATAACAACACATATCATCATATATAAAATTACTGCCCAGAATTGTATAAATAAAGACGAGTATATATATCCATTTACCTATTTTGATAGAATTTAGATATCTCTAACATGGCAGGCATATCGAGAACGCTTTTAAACGGTGTCCAATTTTACTTCAGTCACGTTCGCTCTTTTTATGATTTTATGGTCGCTTCTATATCCACTACTATCTTGCATAGTCCTTTTTCAAAGACGATGATTAAAAACAAAGCAATGCCTTTTGTTAAAACATACACCATATTAACTTACTTATGAAAAATATCAAATATGTCATTAACATCCATCATCATCTGGGAAAATTATTTGAAATTTGTTATTAAACTTGAACATTGAGTTTTAAGCGCATTTGTCGATTGATTAATGTTTAGTAATTTTTTTCTGAACTAGACCGAGACAGTTAGATGAAGGATGAAAGCAAGTCACTGTCAGATATAAAGCTTTTGAATTCTGAATAAGATGTTTGATAAGGCGCTCCAATAAAACGAAACTTGACTATGGTTGTCATTCATCTGACCAGTCATCCATAAATGTTTTGAATAAAGTCTTTTGAACACTGAAATTCAATTCTCAAAAAAAACTATAAACAAACTCGTTCAGCTGAGAGAAACAAGTATTTTCAATTTGTTTGAATGTTATAAAATGTTTATCGTAGCTAAGCTAGAAACCAATTTTACTGAGAAAGACTGGGTAATAACTTTTTCTACATATACATCGGGGTTCATTTAGTTTTGCAACTGCAATATAAAACAAACTCTTATAACCAATTTAAATCTAATTTTTGATATAATAATCCTTCATTTTAATAGAATTATTCCACTTCTCTGTAAGGTTTTTGATGCCACTTTTGATGCCCCCTGAGTCCCTGACCACGCAGCTGTGACGTCTTTGCCTTTCACGTTGGGCTGATGGTGTTTGAACAGGAAGTAGTTGCTGGGGTCTAGGTTTGGGTTGGTAATTCAATCGTTTGAATCGTAAGCATAATTTTGAACATTCATTGTATTTTTGGTTCGCATGAAATCAATTAATAATATGCCTTTTGCATCGTAAAAGATCGTGGTCATAAGCTTGCCAGCTGATGGTTTCAGATGGAGCCAGATTTTGATACCGGTCACCATGCAGACGAGACAGAAACCCGATTCCATCAGCTTTATAACGATCCAGGAGCTCCACACAATCTTCAGTTCTTTGATGGATCTTGTGCCGGCTCGGAGGTTCAAGGTACCAATATTGCAGACACCTTTGATATACCAAGATGATCATGAATGATTTTTTGAACACTTCCAACTGAATACTGGAATTTCAAAGACAGTCCAGACACTTTCACACGGCGGTCAGCTAAAATTATTCTTTCGATAGCGGCAAAAAATTCCCGTTTGTTGACTTCTGAGGCGCAGAAGAAGGAACAAAACGTTTCATGGATTATCAACTTCTTTATCATCTAAAATAGTGAAGTTTCGATTTATATTATAAGAATCCATATAGAAACATCGCTGTTGTCAATATTATTGAATATTTTTATTTCTTCTGTTGTTATAGACGCTGACTTTTAATAAGCTTTTGGTTCAGTGTAAAGACGTCTCCCGTTTTAAAGAAAATGTCAATTTGACACTGTGAGTTGACAGAGCAAGTTGAGTCCAGCGTCTCTTCAGATAAATACGGTACCTTTCAGTGTATGTGCTCTTCCAGTTGGTTGATTTGGACAAATGAATTGCAAAAGAAAATGTTCATAGTGAAAATAATAACCAAAATTGTGGTGGTATTGATTATTTATTTTAAAACATTGGCTTTGTTATAAAAGTTTGTTCTGAAACTACGCGACAGATTCGAGGCTCCATGTGTCAAAATAAGCTAATTACACTGCGAAGTAGATTTTCAAAAACCTAGGCATGTTTTTTTCATCATGCATTATATAGAACGAGCAAGACGTTATAATTTCAGCTTTTTTCAACCGTCATAAAAATGGCTAACATAATTTGGAGGATTAAATCGAGGATGTTTTTAGTTTTTCACATATCCTTGCTCTTATATATAGTAACTATCATTTATTATTATTATTCATAAGGCTGATTTTATTGACTTTGACACATTCACATTTTGTTAAGCTTTGAAAAATATTACATTGATGTCAAGATTTCATATATCGACAACAATAACTGACGTGATATTTCAATTGTAGCTGAACTATTTCTTGGACAGCAAAATAAAATAATAAAATTATAATAAGCATGTTGCCTTGAAGTCTGTAACGTGTTTTCACCGGAATTCTAGTTTAAACTGCTTTTTGAGTGTTCTATCATATCATTCAAATTATGGTATGATACGTTGTCACCTTTATTGATGGTCTTATTCGCCTGTTTGCATCATTAAATTAGTTTCCATGTGTATATGATTATGTTACAAAATGTTAACTCAAAATTTCAAAAATTTTGTACTAATTTTATGGGTTTTTAAAAAATGCAAAATGACCTGCTGAGTTAGTTGCACTAAGTACAGTGGAAGAAATTTCACCGTGATGTCCAAGGACTTTATCGCTTTCTTATCTTAACGTTGGCATCCTTGTCAACACTAAGGTGTCATTCTTTGAGTGATCAAATTTGAGTCACATTTTGTAGCTGCATATTTAAAAAAACAAAGCAAAACATCATATATTTTCAAAATACTGATGTAATGATACCTACTGTCAGAAAATATTACAACCTATGGTTTTCATTTCCGAAAGAAGTGACATAAACGGTATATTTTTCCAATTTAATTGTGCTTAAAATGTCATGATACATATGTAAAGTTAACGACTTTGTACTCAGTTTTATTTCCTATTTAAGAATGTAGTTAGGAAATTACTAGCACCTTTTTTGGTATTTTTGTTGTTGTCAGGGATACATATATTAGACAAACAAAGGTTTCACGTAAGGTTTGTTGGTTATCTATAAAAAAAATATATTGATGGGCAGAAATCGGAAAATTTAAGCATTTGCTTTGGCAACCTGCTGACGCCAACATGATGTCATGTCAGCCATTGGACGCCATCAACCACAAGCCCCATCTGTCACGAACTGTGTTTTACCCGTGAGCAGTGATTGAAACACGAGGAGCAACACTGGGATGATTTTCTGATCGGAGTCCATTAATTTTTCAAACCATCGTGTCATGATGGCATGAATTATTAATGCAATTATGATTGGGTCTGGGTTACTTTTTTATGGACTTAAGGACGAAATGTCACTGCAGTTTTACTCACACGTAAGAAGCCAATGGCTGTTTGCGAGCTGTTTCCAATTCCTCACACCGCGTGTCAACCACTGTCAGTGTAAAGAGACGTTTCTACCGGAAGTCAGAAAAACGCTGTTAAAATCTTATTGAAATGCACCATTTTATGATGTCATCTTTTTAAAGAAAGCGTCCGAGGGTCTCTTAAAGACTCCAGAAAAAGTTGTGTTTAGTAGTTTTAGCTAATTGGCACCTACCCTTGGATACACCGATATAGTATACATGTCTCTGTAATTATGACATAGGGAAATTATCGTTATATACCAAAATGATGATGGGTAATGATGGGGGATAGGTACAAATCTTTCGAGCTCCAGAAAAAGTTAACAAGATGTTTGAGAACCACTTACACATAGTCAGCAATATAATGACAGAGTCTTAATTACCTGTCTTTATAGGCCTTCTGCTGAATTCCTAAGTTAATAAATTACTCTTCGTGAAAAATACACATGACAAAATGATTGCAACGGCTGTAACAATCGTGCGAAAAATGCACTACCAAAACAAAATGCAACCACAACCTCTCAACTAGTATAACAGCGTCCTTTGCATTCATTGAGGGACGCTTTGCTGCAATCATATATGTGTAAGTCAAAATACTTACTTTCTTGTTTTGTGTCGTCAGCAATTGACCTACATCAAAAAGTAGAGACATCTACCTCTACTCTAAATATTCCTATTACGATATAATATTTTCGACAATGAAAATAGACTATTTTACAAGGGTTACTTCAAAGATAATGAAAATAGAAAAGTGAACCCAGCAAACACTGAAACGTTTGTTGGTTTTAATATCTTCAGACTTGTTTTAACCTGAACAATTTATTCAAATTCACAAGATTCACCGAAAAAGTAGGCGTGTTGCGAGTTTCATGCCCTGATGACATAAACCTGTTTCATTCCATTTATTGATTGATCTGAACTAATAACATTGATTACTATTGAGCTTCTTTTTAGTATTGCAACCTTTATGTCTGTAAGGAAATTGCAAAGATGGCAGATAACATTATCAATCACCCATGGTAAATAGCTGCAACAATTGAAATCAGTTGATTTAAAAGGGGCTTAGTCTGTAGGCCAGACCCTGATATAAGTTAAAAGACTTGAGACCTTGATTTCTGAAAATGAAGAAATTTTAGTCTCCTTTTCATTTCATTTAAAATTTTTTTCAAATTTTGATTAACTGATGCATTTTTAATTTCAGAGTCTAATTGTTAGACTAAATGGGGCAGTACGACCCCGAAACTGCCATTGCTCAGTGGCGGGTCCAGTAACTTCAAAAGCTATGTTAACGGGTAATTTAAAAAAAATATCCAAAAAGATTTACAAACAGGTAAAAATAACGACAAGCTCTGGAATTTTCGGAGACGTGTTTGTGACATATGTGTGCTTGTTTGTGGTGTGTGCATGCGGATGGTGCACGTGTGATGCGCGTGCATGTGCGAGTGTCAGACGACCGTCTGCAAACTCACGCCATTCCATCGGTCGGTAGCGAAACTTCACTCTCATAGGACGCCGTTTGACCCTAACTGCAGACGGGGTTGATAAAACATTAATAAGAGTTAATTAATCGAATTGTTTTTGATCAAACATTGTCATTTATTGAATTACGATACAGCAACGTCTCAATGTAATGAAACGGTGCTGCATATCCGAGCGATCAATCAGGGGGCATACGTGTGATATGAACATTGATTAGACGCTTTAACACTGGTGACGTCACTGATTGGCCTGAACCAATGATATGCAAGCTTGAGGGCAGGTCGCACGTGACGGTGACACGAATCCGACCAATCAGTGTTTAGGAATCCCGTGACAGATTATAGTTGTCCATCTGTGCATCTAATGATATCCCCGACACCTTGGGCAGTTACAGTCCATTGACTTCATTGTTTAGAATACTGGTTCGATATCCTTCTGAAATACCGTTCTTCCTTTAATAAGCGTCGGCTGCTTATTTTCTCAGCAGCATATCCACACTCTTCTTGAAAATGACTTCTTTGAGAGGCATTTAGAAATTGGTAAGGTGAATAGAGAACAAGTAATGTGGATTTACAACTTATTTATTGTGACGTTTCGGTGTAGTTACTAACACCGTTAAATTATCACTTGCTTAAAAAAGTTACGAAGCAATAGTACTCGTTCTCTAATCTCTTATTGAAAACTCAAGTTTGAAAATGTTTTCAAAATGTATTTAATTAGCACATTGATAAAGCAACTACCAGACGTAGCTCTCGGGAGTCTACAGACCGGTGGAAGAGATTGGTACGAGTGATGTCTTGCGGAGGAGCTTGATTGTACAAAATGATACCAGTCTGTTTTAAGGCTGCGTTTTTAGAGATCAAATCCACCTTCATAAATGTGACCGCTAGTTACTTAGGTAACATTGAAATGATGTTGGAAGTAAAATATGAGAATAATAACGCCGCTCTGTCAAAGAGTCGCAGAACCTAGCCGCACAGCTTTATCAGACTAAGTAATTTTAAGTCAAATCTAAAGTTCAGTGGTTCATAGGTATTAAGCACTTAGCATTGACGCCATCATGAGACAGACTGCATTGGCACTGGCTTACAAGGCAGATGATCGCACCTAGTGTATTGGAAATGACGCAACGTAACACAATGAAAATGGAACGTAGTGTATATCAGGCCTTTATCAGAGACAGATGTTTACTTATTTAAAGGAAAAGCGGTACTTCATTGAGACGTGTTATTCAATCGAAGAACACTACTGAAGCGTTATTTATCATGATGCTTTATGACACTCGATGATTCATCTGTGAGATGTGTGTTGGGTAACCGATCAACAGGAAATAGATAAGCCCTTTTATCGTGGAGTGGATTGTTTTATCATTGATCACGTTAATCAATTTAGACACCCTAAGACGACTTCGTCTTAAAAGCTATAGCAAGAGTTACCGGTATATACCAGGAATAGTGAACATCATTGTGTAATTACCATATGAATTATCTGAAACTGCAAGACAACCTAGTCGAATAATCAAATAATCAAAAGACAATCAGAAGTTGTGTTTTGTTTTTTTGTTAAGAACACTTCGTTTAACAATTTCAACTAAACGAAATAATAAGCATATACTCCCACATGTTTTGAAAATAACAATACTTTGTAATCAATTAGTCTTGTCAAATATCAGGTTTATTTCATCAATGATCGTCATATGCACGGAATATCCTTTTTATATTAAATACATTTTGTGTGTGTAAATTCAAAAATACTATATGATTATCTATCATTATATAACTGGTGGCCCATTATATCTCATGAGCTCTTGATCTATAGCCTACTGTTTCGTGTGATCTTACATAAAGGCCAAAATGGAACAGCAGCTAAGAAATAACAAACTCTATTGTCCTTTGAAAAAATACTTCCGAAGAAAATCATGACTTGGTTTGAACATGTTGACATATAAATCTTTTACGACCACATAAGTTCCTGTTTTGCAAAATGTCATGTCTTTCTTAGACCAAAACCTTCTAAGCCGAAATGGATATTATTTCAGTGTATGATGTTCTGTGAAAGGACAGTACCTTCTTAGATATACTAAAATTTAGTCTATGAAAACTTTTAATAATTTACTGTTCCTTCATCCATAAAATTTTTTTCTTTGGGCTCCTAATTTCAACGTCAATCTAGATTTGCTGAATGTTGACCTAGACTTTACTAAAGGCTCCTTTTTATACACAATCATGAAGCAGGAATACTTCTTAGAGTTCCGGATGTCTAATGGATTGAGCTTCAGTGCGTGCTATATTTGTCCAGTTTGTGTGTTGCTAATCTCAATTTTGCAATATCAACATCAATATTTAGCCACTTGACGCACAATAAGGGTACACGTTAATACATTTGATTGAGAACCACTGCAGACGGAGGGATGCCCCTTGGGAGTCACATTCCCTCTCAACTCATCCCCTCAATTCCTCCTCAATTTACTCCAACAACCACTCGTAATATGATCCCGACAAACGCCGATTCATCATCTAATTTCACCCTGCACGACTGTTGACAATGTTCGCCAAATTGCACGTGCCGAGGCGCGCCGGTTTGTTGACCAACATGGCAAATCGTGCAGAATTGAGTTTGAATTAACTGAAATCATTGTTGGACCTTCCGTATCAAACAAAAACACTCGCTGGTTGTATTTGTCATTCTGTTGTTTGAAATTGTTGCAATGATAGGTAAAACAAACACATACGACATAAAAATATCACATATTATTAACGATCAACCATTGTTAAAACAAATTCAATAAGTTATAGGTTAAATTAGCTCAGTACCGCCCAACGACATGTGCATGAAATAGGAGAATTTAATACAGTCTAGGTTCTCATTCAGAGATTCGTTTAGACCTCAAACTGAAGCCCAAAGTAAAATATACATAAAACACTTCATACCTACAGATCATTCGTCGATTAATTTTTTTAGTAGACACGACAGAATGTAATTTTTGAATCATTGATAATGAATATGTAGAGCTCCTATCTTCAAACTAAAGCTTCTCAGAGGCGCTAGTGTCAACGATGACAGGAGTCAATCTTAAATGATTTCATGAACAAATTATTTTTTTCTGAATGTATTGTTGTTGCAGATTTAAGTTTAGGGAGAGCATGTTCCAAAGTTCCATTTTATTTAATTTCACTGAACTCCTATATAATATAATGTACAAATCTAAAACAATTACACTATACACATAAAAGTTAGAAGTATACGTTTATGTAAGCATGTCGAATTACACTTTGTTCTCGAAGTAAGAGACGAAACCAGGCGATAAACAAAATAATTGTTTTTTTCATATTCTAATATATTGTTTCAAGAAGACTAGCATGTTTTTATCAGCATGTCGTGCAAGTTTTAAATAACAGACGGTAATATTTTCATTTATTGTGATTGAATTAGAATAAATCAATTATGGTAGATGTATAATCTATCGTAAACTAGCTGTAATGAAAAACGTCAATGGACTCTGGACGTATAATATTACTCCAAGTTCTAATCTGTTTGTATACTGAACTGAAATATAAACACCAGAATAGCTTTTTGAAGGACAAGTCATACACGTATATAGCACCAATATATAAACATTTTATCATCAATCAAATGATACATATTTAAATAATATTGTCATGATTTAAATACAATAGTTTCGGTGACTTCAAGAAGAATTATATTTTTAGAATATTCATTTATTGGAATACATTGTACAAAACGTAATTCCATAAAGCAATGTCCGAAACGCTAGAAAAAACTCGTTTTCAATGGTAAGTATCCATAAGGGATTTGTTGCTTATCTATATCAGGACTCTTTTCGTCCTTAGTAGTTATTTTCTGTGAAGGCTATGTATCAGATCAAGCGATACGAACAATGCAGAGACTGATATAAGTTTAATGACGTTATGCAACTACAACATCAGTTTAGAGTTTAAAGCTTTGATAAACTCTGCCCAATATCCACCTGAAGACGTGCACCAGAAACGTCGTGTGAAAGAAGTAGAGAATTCTTCACCCATAAACCAACTTCTAACTGCCTTTCAAGACTATCAACGATACTCAACATTTACCATTACAGTGCTCCGATGTTAAGATTGTGAACATTTGAATGAAATTTGTGAATTTGTTTTTTCTCATTAAATCCATTAAATCTGAGCCTGACAAAACAACCATATTAAAGATTGTGTTCACGATATATACTGCTAAATTCAATAGGTATTGCAAATATTGAATTTAGCCCTGACGGTACTTTCCAACATCTGCATACCCGGATCGTCCGAAAAGTACATTTTAGCTTTCGCGGCACCGGTCTTGCATGCATAGTTATTGAGTAGGGGTAAGACGTAGGCAAAATAATTTGTCTAGCGCAATGACATAAATTTCACAGGCGCTATAGATAGGACTATTTAAAAGGTGTTGTCTATTGTTATTAAAACATGAGTTTAAATCTACATTTATGAAATTTCTCACTCCGACATTAAACCGGATGGCTAAAAAACCAATCTCATTAAAATAAAATCTAATATTGCTGCACTACGTTACGCTCATTGTAGTGGAGCATTTAGATTTCATTTTAATGGGATTGGCTGAAAGACACGTCACCTTTGACTTTAACAGATAAGTTATATTTCCTAATGTTTATTTCAGGGTTCATCGAAACAGGCAACATCTAGGCACATCGTTTAACAACAAAGTCTCTGTTTAAGGGAATTCAATCAATTGAAGTGTTCACTTCAAGGGTTTGTTATACCTTTAATTCAGTGTTTTGAGACGGTAACAATCGTCTCTACAGGCAGACTCATGACGAAAATGCAGGCAATCATTTTTACATCATTAAAAAAACTAATTGGTCAGTCTAGATGTGTGTGCGTGTGCTCATAAATGCATTATACATGAATTACTATAAATGTTTATGTGTGTATATGTGCGCTTGTATACTTATAGGTACATGCAATTTGTATGACATGCAACTCCTTGCATACAACGTGCCCTTTCCAAAAACAGCAATTGTAGATTACGGGAATCTTGCATGCCTCCGATATCTCCCGGGGAGCACGGCACTACTCCCCCCTGAAAGTCGAGGGGGAGAGGAATCTAGTCTTCTCTCGCTGCCATTCCCACGGCCCCCTGACCTCACCTTGATCACGTGACCTGAGATGAGCATTCGCTTGCACCTGGCCAAGTCATCGTTGTACCACCTGGATCGCGTCATAGCGTAAAGGGGACAAGGGAATAACATGTTTATCTCCCATGCCTTCGATACGACAAGCAATAATCGGTAAATACCGTAACACCGAAAATAGCCAATTTTTATGCGAAGATACACAATGAAATCCAGTTGTTAATGCTACACCATTGTTTTTTCGTCGAATGCTATTGTAAAAATTTTTAAATCTCAAAAGTTTATTTTTGGGCTTCAGCCAGGTGTATACCATTATGACGTCACTGTCACCATGACTACATGTTTCTTCGAAAACATACATCGTTTGTTACAAATGTTGAAATTCCTTGGTATTCTAAATTTTGAAAAAAGATTCTATCTTTTCATCAAAGCATGACATGTCCATATAATTGTTAATGATCGAAAATGCAGTGATCTTGATTTAAAAGAATTGGAATTAATTTTACAGATTGACAACACGAGCGTGTGACAGTTACGAATTGTGCATGTCAATTTCAATGGATGAATTAAGCCAAAGAGTGATTACGGAAGTAATAAACTAACCACGAGCCTATTTCAATTGTTTTAATCGTGACAAGCAGCTTTGTGACATTTTCTAACAAGTGAGAACCCTACCGTCGCTAGCTCTGTATCTAAGGTATACACATACCGTTGCTATGTTGCGGTATTCCTACCGCACGTGCTGGCGCGTGAGAAGCGCGTGTCGCGTGCACATATCACATTAAGTATCATCCCGATCGGCCTTGATCAAGACTTAAAGAGCGCACTCTGACGTCTTGCTCGGGCCCAATTATTTCCTGACGATCAACTCATACAACAATCTCAAAGTTGATGCAACTTTAAGGAGAAAGTACGGCGAGTGTGTCACCGAGCCGCGACTGTCCCCTGATGAGCGAGTGACCAGTTAAACGACGGCCGTTCCATCTTCCTCCCTCCGATATGATATAGCTCGTGCTCGCGGCTGATTGAACATCGACTTCTTGTGCCAGCCCCTTTAATTGAACGTACGGGCATGCGCATAACAACTAACTAAAAATACGAGCATCTGTAGGCCCGTATAGTTTCCCACACTATAAGATAGTGGGAAGAGTTTTTTGCTACAAGTGTCAGATGGTTGAAAAATATCGTTGGAAATGTCATTTTGCTTTCTATTTTACGGCTGTGAATTGGTTTAGCCGCTATGTGAAGATGAGAGAAAAGTGATCTTGAAGCAAGTTTCTCTGTAGGAATGTATGCGAGCACTCGGGTGAGGCCGGGTTGTGCACGTTATCAAGGCCGAACGCAGGTATGGTTTGGAAATTGTAGTAAATCACCCCCTTCATTCCATCGTCCTTCCTCCGAGGGCCAGGCTGTCTTTAAACTATGTTTAATCTGCATGGACCCTGGTCCTACCCTCTTCAACTTGTCGTCATGGTGGGATGGGTGATGCACGTGAGTGAGGGGTCGGGTGTGTTTCAGCTGTCCATTCTGTCTATCCACAATCCCCGGGGGGAGCTGGCGTCCGGCCAGTGTTGTGACGGGGTGCCCGGCCCGGGGGTTGGGGTAGGAGGGGCAGGGGGTGAGTGCCCTGACGAGTGTGAGACTCAGTTCAGGGCGTGTCTCAAGGAATACCAGACACGGGTGACCCCCCAGGGATCGTGCACGTTCGGAAACATATCCAGTCAAGTCCACCCCGGCAACTCCTTCACTATGCACGAGGGGATGGGAAACACCCTCAAACTACCCTTCACCTTCGCCTGGACGGTGAGTACCTTCTTGTTTATATTTACCTACATAATACTTACTTTCAGGTCATCACATCTATTTTCCAGTTAAAATTTTGTTCACACATTACAATTAATGCGACACACTGGCTGTCAACACATATACTTACAATTTAGTTAACATTTACCAAGGCTGACTGTTTGCATTTACAAATGATCACTTTCTGAGCAGTTGCTGTTATTTTGATATAACTATGCTTACTTGAGACGTTATTGTAAGTTACATATGTTATCTCTTAATTGAATCAATTCGACTTTAATTTGAGAAACATCAATGGCCTTGTATAAAAATGCTTAGTTAATTAAAGATTAAAAAAAAATTCAAATCCGTGGTATATTTCGTAAAGTGATAGAGAGGCGTTTCTTATTACAAACTTTCATCTGTCAAACTTTAACACAATTTGAATTTAAGAATTCCACAATGAGACCTCCGCAAGTAAAGAATACGGCATGATTTAATAGTGAAAGCCAGTGATCATTATAACGTATTATGTTGTGACTTTATAAATGAGCTTTGCGCGAGTGCGCTTTGTTAAAAGTACATCAATCCGGGCTATTAGTTTTGATTGCTGTTAGAAGCAACACCCTTTAAAGTGGAGAGCATATCTTTAGTGGGCGACCATTGTGCCATACAATGTCGAGTTAAATCCAGTAAGAAAGCAGTGAGGTGTGCAAGTCGCAAGCCACAACGCCTCGTGTAGTACTCTGTTTTGTAGGGTTCTCTTTCATTGAGAAGCGTCAGAGGATTATTCTATTATCAACACAAACATTTAAGGTCGCCTCACCTCTCCAAATCTATTCAACTGGGTGTGAGAACCTACCCGCTTTCCTCTTTCTTATTACGGGTTGTGACGCGATCTCCTAATATAATGAACGATATATTCCATACCTGTTTCTAATCTAATATTTCATACCTGTATTTGATATATGAGGAATCTTGAATGATTTAATGTTCACTCGGTGTGACGTCTTGAGATGTCTGTATTTCGAACGACACATTCCATGCCTTCATAAGTGGAATTCTATTGTCACTATTTATAATTTTTGGTTTCCACTCATAATGAACGATATAATATTGAATCGGGGTCTAGAATACCAGGAATACTTGAGTTTTCAATGGGGGTTTATTTTCTGTTACCGCTGAAATCTTTTCTGAAAACGATTAAATCACATTATGAAAAAGATCCACATACCCATTTCTCAATTCTCTATTGTGTTTGGTAATGTGCTTGTCGCCGTTTAATAGCACAGAATAGAACTGTGGTGTACTAGAGTTTATATTAAGTGCATATGTCGATAAGAAATAATCGTAAAACATTAAAGGAATTAACAACGGTAGCTATATAAATTATTTTTGTTCCGATTAACTACTAAATGCCTAAAATCGTTTGGTTAAATCGTTTTGGGTATCTCGTCTCTTGCACTGCATTCACTGCCATGTGACATTTCATTCCAAACTGATCTCTTCAAATTAAGAACGACGTATTTCCTATCATTTTAAACAATGTTTAGTACAAGAAAAATTAAATGAAATATTATTTGATTTATATAGATACACTAATCAAATAACCTTAATGCAACATTTCTTGTATCAGTAACCGAACCTATATTGCATACCACTGTTAAACGTTTGATCGGTTGTTATTGATTGGAGCTAGATGTTGACGACGCTTGAAGCTTAGATAATAGATACTCGTTAACCAAAATGAAAGTATGATGCCTATCAATGCACAAGAAAAACTTCTAAAATCATGGCGAGGATTGTTATGTTACAATTTACAATTTGATTGTGACTCCCGATGGAGATGCCTCTTTGTTGATAATAGCAAAAGTCAGGCGCACCAACATTGTATAAGCATCTTGTTTTATAGTGATATCACAATATCATTCAAATTCCGTAACTACTATATATACGCTGCACCTTTCTTCGTCTAGAATTAGTATTTCATTACGTCATCTCCTTGGGTTTCTCCAAAACGTAAATTGATATCTTAACTAGAGTACTTGAATCTTGAAACTGTGTTAAACATCGGATCACGCGTTGTGTATGTATAGCGGGAGGGATGGTCTTGTTCAGAAACTGTACGTACCTGCTGACCTCGATAAAATTAACCTTGTTCTACAGCGCCTTATCTTCGGGGACGGGAGGCTCGTGCCAACAGCAGCTCCGCCGTGTATCATCATGTACCATCTTGTATCATGTCAGTTCTACTTGTTACAACACAGTTCTTGTGTAAATGATTGTGTGACGCCCGTCTTACAGATGGATTGAAATATATGTAGATATAGATATGTTTCATAATGATTGATAAACATAGTAACTGCGAGGGCACCACGGCTGTACCGTGTATCATATTGTATCATCGTGTATCATGTCTGCTGTATTTTGTTCTTCACATAGATCCATGTGTGTCCGATTATTTAACAAATTATTTTAATAGACAGATTGTTTGGTAGATACAATAATGGGTGGATTAATGATATAGATTGACTATCATATTATTGATTTTTATACCGAATAAGTGTAAGAGCAACATCGCAGTAGCTTTTCAGTGTAAACTGGTATCTTGACCACTTTACTCATCTAAAAAACTTTCTTTGTGTTCCTGATAATGTGACACTTAGAATGTATTCAATAGGTACATTATTTTATTAAATCGTACAAAATGATTGATAATAAATACACATAATTGGAAGAGCGACATCCCCGTTGCGTATATCGTTTCGGACCCTGGTTTAATGTCCAATTGTGAGGGTACAACAAACGCAAATTTTCATGTTTGTCGTCTTTCCAAATCATATTTTTCATTTTTTATTTGAAAACGAAATAAGCAATGATTTAAAAAAAAATTCAAATCTATTGCCTAGAATATTTTCTTCAAATTGAATTAAAAGTCGTTCATCAGGCCAATTATTTGACAAAATATAAAATAAATTAATGAGGTTCAAAATTAAAAGCAATCATTCCGACATAAGTTGATAATTGATTTTGAGGATCAGCTTTCAACAAACTATGTCATACCACCAACTGATGAGTATCGATGTCGTAGACAGACTTATTAATTAAAATTACAAAAGATGTAAAATCGATCTATAATTCAGCAAAATATCGTATAACACGTATTCTCTGGTTTAAACACAATACGTCATCTAACGTACTCTCCTTCAAGCTTTTGGTGTCGATAAACACGTATACGTGTCGAGATACGGTTTTCAGTCAATTCAAATTAAATCTGCAGGCAAGCTGTCGTTTCTCTACTGTTTCTATTATCATATTTCCATCACTGGTGTGAAATTAATTCAATCATGTTGGCGCTTATATATTTCACGTATTTGTCTAGAAGTTGTCCTGCTTCATGACTGAGTTTGAAATAGGAGCCTTCAATACAGTCTAGGTCCTCATTTAGCAAGGAAGATGTGGTAATTATTTAAAATTCAAAGACTAAATTTCAGTCTTATCTAAAATCAATGTACATGCCTACCTTTGACAATTTCAATCCAAAATTTGATTGTAAAATTCCTGACAAAATATTACGAAATGTTTGCTGCAAAGAAAAAAAGAAACAACAGCAAGAATGACCTCAAACATATTCTGACTTATAGGAAATGATAAGTTTTCTAGCTCGGAGTGCGCTACCGGTCATCGAATGGTCAGCTTGACCGCGCTGTGGGAATTCGATATACCTACGTCCATTCATAAGGCGTGGGTTAAGGCCGAGGTCACTACACTGCGTAGTATTTGGCCGGGAGATATCAACAATGAACTTAGGCAGAAAATTAAAAATAATGTTCCCGCTGATGATTATTTCGTTTAAAGAGAATATAGTTGACTAAAGACGTATCTTGGCGAAACATTTTTCAAATATTTTCACATGATATGTGCAATTTAACGAAGTTTAAAACTACCGTTTATGATCTGTAATATTTCAATTGCCCAATTTCAGATGGACAATAAAATAATACTGAAGACATCATTATTTTGTTAGGCTGCTTTTAATCTTAGTTGATTCTATAAGATTTCACTCTTATTTTAAACATCTGATTATTGAATTATGTTTGACGGTGTGATAACGATAAGATCATTGAATCGACACAAAACGATGACATGGAGTCGCATTTTATTTTAAAGGCACTGCAATGCGGTTATGGTTTAATTAGTTTTAAATGTTCTTTCTGAAATATACAACAGGTAAAACATCTAATAAGACTGTCTTCGAAAGGATCATAAAGATCTCGATACTTTGAAGCCATTCGGTCGTTAATTTTACTTTTATAGTTTTTGATCGCATAGTCTTAGCCAGATAAGGTCATGATCTTATCATAGACTAAATACTAAGTACAGTTAATCAAATGGTACAAAATGTCATATACGTCTTCAAGTGGGAACTTAGTCAAAATTTAGCAATTACCGAATTACCAAAGTGTTAACGCATTTTACACAATGGACAGATTTCGCAAACCGGTATACTATGGCAATGTCCTTCTCGGCAGGCTTAGCACATTACATCAGCGTACAGATTTGAGAGAAGTAAGATGTGTTCATTTCCCTACCTGTTTTGAGATCAGAGAAAGATCCGATCCGATGCTAAAAAGTTGTTTTAAAAGCAGTTTAAATACTTCAAATGACCATGGTGACAGATAAACTACATCAACACATTTAAAGAGAGGTTTAATCAGACAATCATCTTAGCTTAAACAAATATTTTTTATACCTGCAACCACGAAAATAAAGTATATGTAAAATCTATATATTCATTTGAGGTGAAACATCGTATGTAGGGTTCATTGTATTTAGATACCACGGTTGTCTTCAGAGGTGTCATTATTAACTAGGGGAACACAATCCTCGTCTTTATTTTGTATAAAGCAAAACAATATTATTTATTTCCTCTGCACGTGACAGATAGACCAGTTCTGTTTAATTGTTTACATCGGTAATTGGCAAAACAAAGTCATTACATAAGTAAGATGGCAGCAGTGACGTAAGAGAGCGATATCGTTGTGTTTATCATTTCCCGCTGTACGCTATAGGTTATGTTGGTAGTGACGTCATATTTGAAGCCAGCTCTAGCGTTAAGGGAACAACAGCAAATGTCTCAATTACGACGTACAGATTAACATTTACCTAGTTACCGATAAACCCCACCCGGATCTACCTGCACTGCGAATGTCACGTACGGCGCACGTGTGTGTGCGTTCCGAGAAGCACGCGCGTTTCACATTCCTTGAAGGCCAGTGCATGTCAAAATGTACGATTCGTGGATGCAGGAATGTTTCCAAACACAAACCACAAAACATTTCTTTTGTGATTCCCAGGGCTATCAAGTTACGTGTAGCCATTACCTATCTCTCTCACAGATGCCGGTGATTAACGGTAGCTGCTATGGCGCGTGCGAGCGCGTGCGGCATCGATACTTCAGCGTCAGCAGATTGGTTGAAGATGAAGGGGACCCGGCTTATCAACACACACACACACATACACACACAGAGCCACAAACTCCACGGTAAACATATACCCTCAGTTAGATCAGGGGGTAGAAGAACAAGCTTTGAGTTTTACTAACATTCATGTTCTGAAGACATGCGGCTATTTACAGACTAATATTAAGTCACTTAAAAGCTAAAAGATGTTTAAAATGGGTCCCAGGTAAATGGGATAACTCCGAAACCTGCTTTTCAAATTGACATATAAGTTTCATGTTAAGATGAAATAAAATGAAAATATGTGGTTTTCGATAAGGATAGAACATAGGTCTTTGATTGTTCTATTAAAATATTCGTCATTCAAATTGCATATACGCTTAATGGCTTTATCAGACGTTTAAGTGTATTTTTTTATTACATGTTTTCATTTCATGGTATCAATGAAATAGTTCATATAATCATTATTACAAGAACTAGAGGATCAAAGTTCAAGATCTTTGTAAGGGTAGACCTAGCTGCAACACGCGAAACATACTCCGTATGCTGACATACAGCGAAAGTATATGAGGCTCGACAGGAGTTTTAAGTCAGTTCCCATGGCCCCCGTTCTGACCCCAACAGACATAACAGATGACACAGAGATGTTTGTTCCTGCAACAGACAAGACACACCCCCCTTCCTTACTCCCAACCCACCAAACCCTTCACCACCCCTTTATCTCCCCCGATCTTCAACCGCCCCTTTTCTAATCCTACCCTAAGGTAGCGCCCATATTAAATAGAAAAACATTATTCGTCTGGCATATTTCACACGACCCTTTCCTATCCCCCTATTTCTTCACTCGGAGTGATCCACAGATAAAGACCCCATCCATCTTTGGACAAGGAATTTGGAGATGTGCATTTGGAGTCGTTTGCCTTCATGTGTGTTTTATTTTGACATTATGCGATTGTTTGGATAAACTTGTCGTGTTGTGTGATTAGTAAATAGACAGCTATTGTAGGGATTCACTCTAGTTAGAAAGACAAAGAATACCGTTGTACTTCTGAATTGAAAAATGTGTGCTTTGAATTTGGAATGTATGATAGCAACCTTAGCCTCAGGGTTATCCTTCATGTTACCTGGCCATAAAAACATGTGTACAAAACATTGAAGGAGAGTATTCTCCAACGATGGAATTTAGATAATAGAATTTTTCCTTTGCTACTGCTGCTTCTTCTTTTACTACTACTACTACTACTACTACTACTACTACTACTACTACTTATGCTGCTTCTATTACTGTTACTTCTAATACTACTTATGCTGCTGCTACTACTACTATTACTACTGCTGCTGCCACTACTACTACTACTATTACTACTGCTGCTGCTACTACTATTACTACTGCTGCTGCTACTGTTACTATTACTACTGCTGCTGCTGCTACAACTATTACTACTGCTGCTGCTACTGTTACTATTACTACTGCTGCTGCTACTACTATTACTACTGCTGCTGCTACTACTATTACTACTGCTGCTGCTACTACTATTACTACTGCTGCTGCTGCTACTACTACTACTGCTGCTGCTACTGTTACTATTACTACTGCTGCTGCTGCTACTACTATTACTACTGCTGCTGCTACTGTTACTATTACTACTGCTGCTGCTACTACTATTACTACTGCTGCTGCTGCTACTGTTACTATTACTACTGCTGCTGCTTCTACTATTACTACTGCTGCTGCTGCTACTACTACTACTACTGCTGCTGCTACTGTTACTATTACTACTGCTGCTGCTGCTGCTACTACTATTACTACTGCTGCTGCTACTGTTACTATTACTACTGCTGCTGCTACTACTATTACTACTGCTGCTGCTGCTACTGTTACTATTACTACTGCTGCTGCTACTACTATTACTACTGCTGCTGCTGCTGCTACTATTGCTACTACTAATACTTATACTACTACGACACCTACCACTTCTACTACGATGACGACGGCGAATACTTATTCTACTACTATCACTACTACTACCACAACTACTACCACTACCACTGCTACTAATACCCATTGCCGTGTTACTTAATACTATTCACAGAATTATTTTCATGAATGTTTTTTTATTTTGATTGAAAAATATTAACCCATTATCTCTCATACTGCTTCTTCAAATACTACTGAATGAGTTATTAATTAGAAATTATGCTACCACTCTGCTGCTGCTACTACTACTTCTACTACAACTTCTTCTACCACCACTACTACTACTACTACTACTACTACTTCTACTACTTCTACTACTACTACGACAAGTAAGCCTACCACTTCCACTACTACTATTAATACTACTACTACCGCCACCACCATCACTACTACTACGACTACTGTCACTTCTACTGCTACTACTACGACTACCGGTACTACTACCACTACTACTACTACTACTACCACTACACATACTTCGTTTTATTCACCGTGTTATTGTTTTCGTTAGTCTCATGTTGCATGTTTATTTGGGTCGGGTCTCAAAAACATGTTACGTTCCGATCGATTATGGCTCGATACACGTGTCGGGTCACTGATAGACTACCAACGTGAACCGGCGACATATTTTACAGACAGACAGTTTATATTACATCTCATATTTATTAGAGAAGCGAAAGATTAATCCCCTGGTTATGCATTCGAAGTGCTTTGAGAGACCGGGGTTCGAATCCCACCAAAACTTGGTCGGGACTAGTCTGAAGCTTTGACTTTCCACAAGCACGATGGTTTGTTCTGCAGTGTTTTGTTGCCATTTTGTCAAGTATTTTCGAAAGTTTCACCGGAATGCATGGCAACAAAATTGCAGACTTTCTGTCTTGAATAACTTTAGGCCGCGATGATTAAAAATTCGTACACTATCCTTAAAACGGTGTTATTCCAACACCAACTCTACAAAGGTAATTGCATTTATAATACATTTACATTTAAAACAGTTTTATTAAAGTTTACCGTTCAATTATCATCAAATGTATTTTACAAACGAAAATATCCTTTTCTCATTATAAATAATTATTTATGATACTGTACCTAATGATGTTTAATTTCTAACTGAGACCAGTCGTTTTTTTAAATGAATTTATAAAATCATTATCGTCATTGTTGAATGGGACGTGTCTTTAACCAGTTTTCTCTGAAAACTTAAGATGACGGTTCAATGGTACTATGCTTTCAAACAAAGGAACTCGATGGAGTAAAACGTTAGTGGGAAAAAAACTATGTATAGGGAGTGTTTTTTAGTTATGCATAGATTAGGATATCGATTGGTCTCATGGCCAAACATACGAAATAAACTCTGTTCTGGGTATCGAGTACCTGTGCTTTCATATGCAACGGCAATCAATTTCCAGAAAAATGAAACTTGACCTACATGTAAACCTCAAATACCTTGTTGAAAACCTTGACATCTTTTTAAAAAATTGGGACTGCGGCTTTATTATGAATTGGTGAATCGATATAGGTATGTTGCTACTGTCAAGCTTTACAGGTAACACGTGTACCTGTGTAAACAAAAGCAGTCAATCACACGATGTTGCCGATTTCAAGGAAGGCTGGCGTCCCATCTGTGCACAGAAGCAGGACTAGGTCAATGCAAACGTTTTTTTAATATGAAAAAAGCAGCAGGGTGGATCTTAAACCGCCAGTCATTCTTTTAATACTTTGTTCGCTTCATGTTTATTTATTGAATATTTACGTATTTCGTCAGGCATTGCTTTATCTGTCTTAATATAAAGGAAATAGTTTGTCGTTTTTTTACCCCTTGATGTATATACAGTGTACGCCCTCTAAACTTTCGTCCCACTAAACCGAAATTCCCAGGTAACCATTATTCTTATTTGGTCACAGAACTCCATCTCTTGACACCAAATGATTTTACTCGGGATCAATCGATGTCGGTTTAGTACAGTGGACCAGAGCTCCAGATAAGCTATTGTCCATTTGGTTATGTTAACGCATTTCAAATATTCAGTGGTTATTTTAAATTACAAGTTAGTCTTCACACTTTTTGATACCCACCATATTTTTAAGTTTGAATATTGAAATTACAAAATATATTTCACAAATATATCCCGCGTAAAAGAATACTTTGTCCATACCAGATGAAACAGTAAGTCGATATAAGAAATCTATCTTAAGTCAAAATATACAATAAAATATGTATGATGCATGTGTGCAAATTATATTCACCGATACAACATTTACATAAATCATATAGTTAATCATGGTAAATGATGATCTATATTTTCTTCTCATCTGTTTGCAATTCATTCGTTAACCAAAAAACTTGAATTTTAGTAAAAACAAACAACGTATAGTTCATGCTGGTATATATATCTGTTGCTGATGGTATATATCAAGAAGCCCTGAAATCAGATAACAAAATGGTGCTGTTACCTGTACTCCCATTACAACCATTACGGAATATCTACGTTTTGACAAGTTTTATCAGAATACAGAAAGATGAAATACTTTCGATGTTTAAATTTACTTATATATCTGATAAAATCTGTGTGATATGATACGTATAGTGTTTTTCAGGTTTTTGGGTAAAATACGCATTGTTATTTTTTCTGGCGTATATGTAACTTTTTAGTGATTTTCTGATACGCAGACATTTTATAATTTTTGCGTATTTCATCTTTTATTTTGCGTATCATACGCAGCTTATCGTGCACGATACAGTAAGAGTATATACACGCTTTTAACGTTATCTGTAAATCGATAATACTATTTTCACACACAACGCCTTTATTTTGTACAATTTTTATCGCTTTTTCTTTAGTAACCATCCAATTGTTCACGGGGTCTCGATGAAACGTAGCGACGTCGTTTGTACATCGTAGCATTTGTACAGAAAGACTCTACTCTGGTCTCGAATAGAGATACTCAAAGTTTGCTTTGTGTAGTTTGTATAAATGAAGGTTTATAACATTCAAGCGACACATCATATTTACATGATACGTTTTGCTCGAAAATAAAAACGTTCCGTTTGACTTAATCCATTCGATACGGTAAAATAATAATCTTCTTTTTGCTTTAGGAATTGTTTATTTTATTTCACAAAGAACTGTTACAAAAAATGATTGATACGGAGCTGTTTTATTATCTTAATCACATGCGAGCGATCGTAAAGGACAGATTTATTAGACGATTTGGTTTCATCCGAGGAAGCTCATCGATAACGCAGGCCCTTGTTGCTGTCCTGGAGTGTGGAAATATTGTGATAACTGTCAGCTGGCCTTATGTGTAACCACCGCCAAGAAACGAGTCACAAATCTGTCACTCAAATACCTAATCTCTTCAATAAAGCCTGTATTTATTGTTATTTACAGAGCCAGATGAGAAAGTTTGTCACCATTTGATACAATTTGATTATGTTCCCCAGAAGCACGCGATGCAGTTTTAATACCGTATGCGCTCAATGATGGATTGTGGACCAGCGCAGGCGCCGATAAGTCATAGATACGGAGCACAGTTTGGCCATCTCGCCCTAGTCCCGTTAGCGCTGAGCAGAAAGGGGAGGGGGTTAGAGCTGGATAGTGCAGCTCAGCTCATTACCCCGGAGCAATGAAGCTCCAACATTGGTCCATCTGTTAGCCAATCAGAGGGCTAGGTTTGCTCACCTTCCGTTTACGGTCGGAAGTGATCCTGGAAGTGACGAAATTGTTCTAGAGAATGACAATTAGTTGATTAGGACAATTAGCAGCTGCGCTACTTGATTTTAATCATTTCCTTTTCAACGTGATTATTTCGGACGCGCTTAAATGTCAGGAAAATGTCACGTTTTGATCAGGTTTGCTCGTTAGTTTACCCATCTGTTACTATGGCGATTGTACTTTTTTCCTTTACTCGAGTGCTGACACATTTCTTTCAAAATAAATTTTGTTATCAAAATATGCCGGTATCCTTCACATATGAATATAGATTGAATACTTCAACCTCACAAGCAATCTCTCTGCTTTCAAATAAGTTAGTTTGAATATATATATAATACCTATCTCAGTATATAAACCACCTCTGTAATATTCCTCAATACCTTTGATACTTGAAAATGATCAAGAAACTAAATCTTATTGTCATATGATCTTAACTGTATTAAAAGACTATGGTATGCGTAAACATGAAAAGTATTCAATAAAGCAATCACGTAATTCAGTAAAATTAAAATAAAAAACGAGAAAAAATTCAAATCATGGTTTGAAAGCATGTCAAAATTATTTCATATGGTTGAAATGTATGCAGAAAGATACTTACCAGAATAGTACTTCAAGTACTGACTAATACTGTCTTGCATCGAGCGTCTGAATGCCCGTTTGTTTGTGATCCATGCGATGCATCATGATATTCCATTGCTACGATAATCACAATATATCGCTTGTTTTGGTCGTGATGCAGAATCGCTTAGAAATATTACTTTTTTTCAACACTAAGTACCCTGTATGTCTAAATTTGTATCCCTGATTCTTCTAAAGAAATAAAAGAATTTAATATCTGAAAAATAATTGACACATGTTTATCAAAATCGTAGCGTTCAAGATACAGTGGTATGCATTGTACATGACGTAATCGAACTTTAACCATCAGAAATGCGGGCCTGCATAATACAGGATGTATTTAGGTATATTTTCTCAATATGTTCCTAATAGCTTTCTGATTTCATATCGCCTCTGATTTTTTCTTCTTAGTTATTAGATTGTTCTATCGCTAATGTAAAATTCTTATCTATAGATAAAACCTTTCAACGTGTACGCCTGTTCCCATATCTATATCCTTATACCTTCTCGTTTGCCCGTCTGAAAACTGGGAATCGCTTCTCTTCACATATCTAATCTCGAATCATAATTACCTAATATCAGATTTTATATCTTGTGTGAAAGTTGTTTACTCTCTGGACCATATCCATGCAACATGAATGTGTATTATATAAGACGTCCATCGCAAGTCTAGTTCTCTTTGAGCAAGTAGTCATTTGACAACACGGACGATGAATATATTAAATTGAAATGATATCTTATTATTCATTTAAAATATTGAATTAGAGAGTTAACTTGTGAATAAGTGCGATACAATATACAGCTTAAAATGAAAATAACCCTTCTAGCATGTAAGTCAGATGTTAATGCAAAATCTAACAGATTTGACCCACATAAAAAAGCAATATTTATTATAATGTCTTTGGCGGCAATTTTTTATGCCATAACGTAACTAATATAAAAAGATGTTTCAACCATTTTTGTCCAAAAGTTTTCAACATGTTTAGCTGTATGTATGTATGTATGTATGTATGTATGTATGTATGTATGTATGTATGTATGTATGTATGTATGTATACAAGCGATTTGGCCTGATCTATATCTGGGCATTGAAAAAATTCTGTGGATTTAACACACTCTTGATGCAGGATGTTGAAAGTCTAGAAGATCGCAGTGAGTCAGTTATGACCAAACAAATAGACCCAGGATGCCAAAACGGCTTTCTGTCTTAGAATTTTTTTATAGGAACTTCCTAATTGTTGTTTTAAATGGCATAAATGATGTATCTAAGGGAAAGGGATGTGTAATGTTGTGCCTTTAACACATGGGATAAACTTAAAGTAAGGATTCTTATGGCTTCATCCTGGTCTTTGTCAGCGAGATGTCTAAATGAAAATGAGCAGTCAGGTTTATCACTTCTTATCGTGAAGT
Organism: Phorcus lineatus; assembly: GCA_921293015.1. Lineage (NCBI taxonomy): Eukaryota > Metazoa > Mollusca > Gastropoda > Trochida > Trochidae > Phorcus > Phorcus lineatus. The sequence goes on from OV121084.1 coordinate 24,904,937, forward strand.
GGGATTTCTTTAATGAATATTAACGACCTTTATCGTCTTAATATCCACAATTGACCGTGAAATTAGAAATTAGTGTTCGTGTTTTATAATCAAATATTGGAAAGGGATGCTAATTGAACACCATTGGTTAAACAAGGAGATAATTAATTGACTCGGCGGTGTATTTTGGTGGTCACGTGACTAATGATGCATGTCGGGAGTTTGTGCACGTGAGTCACGAGATATGAGCAGATGAAACAATGAATATTTAACTCTAATTACTCTCAATCACAACTCGAGAGTCAAAAACCGAGGTTTCGATGCCGCCATGCGCCGACAGCGTGCACGTTAAATCCTACACGAGCATTTACAGATATTATGGTAGCAGCTGCTACTGGTAGAGGGGGAACAATTTAATAAGACTTGAGTTTTCCTTTTTTAATTCGTATGTAAAGTCATTTTAATGTCGTGAGATCATATTCGTTTAGGCAACATATGTAATATGTGAACGAATCAGGAACAACGTGATTTGTCTGATGACTGTCTGCTGAATATGTCAGAACTGAGATCGCTACACCACAACCGTGAAAACAAAGGGTCTCGCGCATATTCAGCCCATGTTGGGTCAAAATGGATATTTTTGATATTTTTTTAAAACGACTAATAATCTGAAAGAACTTCCGGTGTAATTGCCGTTCCTCTCCTTTCCTGAAATGTTCCAATCCTCCGGTCTGGTCGTCCGGCCAGTGGTCTCAGTCTCGTACTTCTAGTCACACCTTTCTATTGACCAGATCAGTCAACACCTTTAACGTTTCCCCATACATTTCCGTACAACTGACAAGACTACCCCTTTTAACAACTCCCTACCATTCAACTAACGATGTTAAGCCCTTGTAACTGTCCCCCCTCACATTCCCCTGATGAGCCTCCCTCTTGCAACTGACCACCCCTCTCCCATTCCATTGAAGCCCCCTCCCTTTCAACTGACCCTCCACCATTTCCACTAGACTAACATTTAGTCCCTGAAAAAGTTTTAACCAAAAATTTATTTTTCAATATTTGGTATGAAATGATATAAAAATGGAGTCCTGTACAATACTTATTTCATGGCTGAGGCAACTAGACTTGCCAACATTTTCTAGACTTAAGAAGGCTCCTTTAATATTTTGCCATAGGGTCTGGATGACAGACTACCATTCCACCGACGACTCTACCCCTGCTACTGACAAGTCATCAGCCCTACCAACTGCCAAGCCCGATCCTTGTATCCCATCCCAGTCACATTCCCCAAACCCATCCATCTGACATTGACAACAAGTTGATCTCAGATTCTAGTTACGAGTTCCACATATGTCCAGTTCCACACAGGTGTAAGATATCAGTGCATTCCCACGTTGTCATCATTGTGGCTGTGCTCGAGATTTTATTCTCTTTGAACAGGTATTAGAGACGAGTTGATAAGCGTCAGTAAATCATCTGATAGCTTGGATCATTATGACGGAATCTTCGTGTCAAAAAAGGTAAATAACTATTTCAAATGATTGGATATAGTCACCGAAAAAACGTTAATCTCGCTAACAACATTACCACTTCATATATCTGTTGAATCTAGACGCTTTACTTTGGTGAATGTGAACATCTAGAACAGTCAAACTAATCGCAGTAATATGTCGTCAACGCTGTATTTGGTTGCTGTGATGCTCGCATTATTCTCTGTGTACAAGGATCAGGCTTGTGGTGATCAGCAGTAAATCTTCTATTAGAACGGGTTATTCTGACGGAATCGTAGTGACTGTAAAAAATTGATATCAGTCTCTGGAAAAAAACCGCTGCTTATCATAAACCATATACTACTGCTAGGTCTCGACAATTTACCTTGGGTAGATCTGAATGGTATGAACCATAACGAATCTAAACCTTAGAAATGAGAATGGGATATAATTGAATTCAAGACACTTTGGTGCGAATTGATTTCTGGCACATGTCTCGAAACACGCAAATATTGTGTTCTCTTCGCCAATAGCACCCATGAAAGACTTCTAATCATATCTGCATTTTGAAACAAAAGAAGAAAGGAGTTCTTGTTTTCAAGACTCCAAGATTGTGATCGAACCATGAATAAAATGGTTACTAAAATTATAATAACTTAATCGTTTGGAATAAAAAAAGAAATGGGCGTTGTATTATGAGCCAACACATGAGTTACCGCGCCATAACAGTCACGTGATCGTCTTCAAAAAGCCCTTATTTGATTTCTCCTTTGCAGGCAAGAATTCTTGAACGGAAAATGAATTCCACCTTAAACGCTAAACATGTTACCGTCTAGTAGAGATATTAATGTTAAGAAAGTGTGAAGAATGCTTCATCGTATCTCAGTTTCTTGGAGGAGGCTCTTTCATGTTTTGTATTCTTCACACAAATTAGTTTCACAAACCTCGATTCGATGTAATTTTCCATGATTCAAAACACAGGCCTAATTAATGTTCTTTCATAGGCTTTACTGGTTGATTGCATGCAGTTTATATTGATAGCGATTATGCGTGATAAAGAGCATTTCTAAACTGATATTACAGGCATAATGTCTTTTGTCAAAGTTGCAAAGAGTTGGTGTTATTTGACATTTGTCTATGGTATTATATATGATAGGTAACATGTGATGCGAGTAATTGTATATCTAAGAAATGATTATAGTGGTTCGAGTGAAGTTGTTGGTGTAGAAGAACTTTTAAATGGAGTTTTAGAATTTGTTTGTATAGAGAGGTATTTGCAAATGGAGTCTAGAAGTTATTAGGATATAGAAAGGTACATGTAAATATGGTTAGCAGTTGTCAATATGGAGGTACATGCAATGTGGTCTAGAAGTTGTTGGTATTGAGGGGTACATGCAATGTGGTCTAGAAGTTGTTGGTATTGAGAGGTACATGTACATGTTGTCTAGAAGTTGTTGGTATAGAGAGGTACATGCAATGTGGTCTAGAAGTTGTTGGTATTGAGAGGTACATGCAATGTGGTCTAGAAGTTGTTGGTATTGAGAGGTACATGTACATGTTGTCTAGAAGGTGTTGGTATAGAGAGGTACATGCAATGTGGTCTAGAAGTTGTTGGTTTAGAGGTACATGCAATGTGGTCTAGAAGTTGTTGGTTTAGAGGTACATGCAATGTGGTCTAGAAGTTGTTGGTATAGAGAGGTACATGTACATGTTGTCTAGAAGTTGTTGGTATAGAGAGTTACATGCAATGTGGTCTAGAAGTTGTTGGTTTAGAGGTACATCTACATGTAGTCTAAAGTAAGTTGTTGGAATGGAGAAGAAAAGAAAAATTCCGGTGCTTGGTGGACAAGAGAGAATGGTATTAGTTGTTGAAATCCCGAAGCTAAATATTGAGAAAGGCTACATTAAAAGGGTGTTGGTATGTAGAATAGAGATATTCCGTAAGTTGTAGGTGTAATGGAGTGTGATATTTTAGAAGCTGACGAAGAGAAGAGCTACATTTAAGAATTGTTGATAGAGAGAAGTTTGATACTAGATAGGTTGCTGGTATAGGGAAGAAATATTTGCTAAAGCGAAGAGCTATTTTCAAAAGTTGTTGGATTAGAGATTAATGATAGTTCAGGAGTTGGTAACACAGAGAAGTTGTTGGTATAGAGAAGAATGATATCATAGAAGTTGTTGGTATAGAGAAGAGTGATATTCTAGAAGTTGTCGGTATAGAGAAGAGTGATATTCTAGAAGTTGTCGGTATAGAGAAGAGTGATATCCTAGAAGTTGTTGGTATAGAGAAGAGTGATATCCTAGAAGTTGTTGGTATAGAGAAGAGCGATATTCTAGAAGTTGTCGGTATAAAGAAGAGTGATATTCTAGAAGTTGTCGGTATAGAGAAGAGTGATATCCTAGAAGTTGTCGGTATAGAGAAGAGTGATATTCTAGAAGTTGTCGGTATAGAGAAGAGTGATATTCTAGAAGTTGTTGGTATAGAGAAGAGTGATATTCTAGAAGTTGTCGGTATAGAGAAGAGTGGTATCCTAGAAGTTGTTGGTATAGAGAAGAGTGGTATCCTAGAAGTTGTCGGTATAGAGAAGAGTGATATTCTAGAAGTTGTCGGTATAGAGAAGAGTGATATCCTAGAAGTTGTCGGTATAGAGAAGAGTGATATCCTAGAAGTTGTCGGTATAGAGAAGAGTGATATCCTAGAAGTTGTCGGTATAGAGAAGAGTGATATTCTAGAAGTTGTCGGTATAGAGAAGAGTGGTATCCTAGAAGTTGTTGGTATAGAGAAGAGTGGTATCCTAGAAGTTGTCGGTATAGAGAAGAGTGGTATCCTAGAAGTTGTTGGTATAGAGAAGAGTGATATTCTAGAAGTTTGTGGTATAGTAAAAAAGTAAACGGATCAATACCAATAGTAAACAAATCTATAGTCAAGATCTTTTACATTCGACGTGCTTCTCATTGAATATGATCATCGTATGAGATAGATCTAAATACATGTTAATGTTCAACGACTTAAAATTCTGTGCAACCGTTTTCATTTATATCTTAAATTTTCGGCAGTATCATTCTTTTGCTGTCACGGATTATTACACTATCGGAATTATCGGAATAGATACATTGATATCGAAAGATCGTTAAATTTTCCGTATTCTAATTATTTGTTATAACTTAGTGAATTTTGTAATGAAATGGTTTAAAGTAGATGTGAACACAATAATATTTTAAATGTATTGAAATAATATAAAAGTGTTTACTCACCAGCGACATTTTATTCATCTGATTATAGTTTTTATCGATTTTGTCATGGTAATTGATTTTGATTTAAGATAGCATTTAACTTAAAATGTGTAAATGCGGTCTGTTTTCCCATCTGGAATGTTAAATTTCACGCCCCGTGACAACTGTTTGTCGAAATAATTCCATTTGAAACGTTTTCAATTTCTGACAGTGGTTCGTAGCGAAACATCATACACCTTTATGTGAAGTTTTCACAAACGGTCTCACACGGTTTTTTGTCGTTTGATGAAAAATACTTTTTCACTGCAACGGTTAATTCAATATGCGACTCGTGTCGGCAGTGATTTCAATTATGCTAACGCTTGTTGTACACACGTCCAAAATAGAGCTTATGTGATTTGTGTCTTGTTTTCTAAGTATGATGAATATGATACGTGACGTGATATGTTTGATGAATGATAGATTTAAAGGGCAATGGTAATAAATTTATTAATCTTAAAAGGTTATAAGCTGGAAAACTTAGCCGAAATTCATTTTTAGAAAAAGAAATATTACAATGTCAAAACTGAAACATTTTATATGTAAAGGATTATTTCGCAAGTATATTTTCCTAATATTTTACCGATTTGATAATAATTGTTTTTAATTAGGTTTGACGGAACACATTTCATGGTTAGTTTGACAGTTTCCTCATAATCACATGAAGATTTTGTTAGGGTTTTGTCATTGTAAAGTTATTCTAATATATTACTGTCACACCCATTAAGACTTGTTTCCATTAATGAAAGCGGCAGTAGTACGTTTTTTTCCAGATAAATAAAACGATCCCAAGTAAATGAAAATTAAGGATTCCTATTGTTTGACGATGTTTTTAATCAGAATTTGAAGGTTTGAAACGAACTTACAATTAGTGTTTAAGTTATGCGAATCCATCTCCTTACCTCAAATGGTTAAAAGATGTTCACACAAAAATGGCCGCTTATATAATACTTGATAGTTTTTTTCAACGACTACGGATGATCGGATTCGATAAGGAGGTGTTCCGACCCTCTGAAGATAGATATATTTCTCAAAAACTTACGTTTATTGGAGGAAATTTGAAGAAATAATTCTTTCAAAAAATGTGCTACTTCACCTTTAAACGCACTTTAACAAATATTTACGTATTCAGGTAGTAAAGTGGATTTTTAAAGGCCGGAAGTATTTAATGTTACGTTAAATTAAATCCGCATGAACTACGATATCGGAAATATTAAGATTTTGCTCATAAATAGAAAAGCGGAAACGGCAGCCGCTTTGGTCAATCTAATAACAATATAATGCTTACCGTAGTTATCAAATCGGTTAATTTACAACACAACCACAATTACAATCCTATTTATCCATTGAATGTATTAATGATTGACGCCATAATTGGGAATAAAAAACTGTATGCCTCTCTTGTAAACTCGAAATTTGTTCGCCTGCCATGCTTTCAAAATGGGAAAAATTCTTATAAGTGACCTTGAAGAAAATGATTGTAAATTTCTTAATATTATTATAATATTACGAGAAGCACAGACTTGAAATGGTTGCAATATAGAATTATTCACAATATTCTCCCAACAAAACAATTTCTTTATAAAATTGGATATACATCATCACCATTATGTTCATTTTGTGATAAAGAAGTAGAAACAATTAATCATATTTTTTGGGAATATGAACCTATCTTTAGACTATGGAAAGAAAACAAATCATGGTTAAACTCTGTACAGTTAAAACTGGAATTTACAAATAAAACAATCATTTTGGGAATGAAAGGAAAGAACAATATGCAATCATTTTACTAGTCAAACAGCATATTTACAGATGTAGCATAAATGGTTTTAGACCGAAGTTAGAGTATCTTAAAAGTGAAATTATACAGAAACTGAAGAGATGTATTTTAAGTATTGGCCAACTTTACATTCAATACTTGGAAAATAATCGAGTAATTAACTAAATTGAATTGTACTAATATATTTGGATGTATGTAACTGTATTTATGTGTTGAATGTCTTTGTTTTTGTCAAATGTGTCTTTGCCTGTAGAAAAAAAAAAGAAGGAAATATTAATAATTTCCTCATAACCAGAAAAGCGGAAACGGCAGCCGCTATGGTCAATCTAATAACAATGCTAATACTGTGTTATTAAATCGGTTAATTTACAACAATTCTTTCATAAAACATATTTCATTATTTGTTCTCAGTTCAGAGTTTAGGTAAATTCAATAGCTGCACACAGTACTAGTTCAGCCGTTTCAAAGTGTCAATAATCTATCCGTTTTGTGCACAGCTAACCAAAGATTTTTATATGTCCAAGCCGACAGCGGCTGTCTTAATATTTTCATTGTTGATTGCAGGTAAATTGTAAAGAATGTTTAGTAATTCATTGCATCGATAGAAAGTTTTAGTGAATGCATAAGTCCTCGTAAACCTTAAAATAGCCAATTTAAACCGTAAAAGCGTGCACTAGTGCCTTTTAAGTTATGTTTTCAAGCCACAAATTCTTGGTCTTGATGATTAGGATGTCTTGATGTGATTACGAATAAACCCCGAAGTAGAGGGAATATATAAGCATTACGACAAATTTTCTTGTTTTCTTATACATACTCAGACCATATTTTATGGGCAACCTTAATTTATAAATGTTATATGGATGTAAATATAAATAACAGTACTAATTTTCTGAAATCACATTATATTGAAAATATTTGAGATTTGTATCGATATAATTATCATTCATGCAGTTGTATGAAATTAAATATGTCTGTATTTGAAATTACATACTGAATGAAGTATAACGTTTTGGGCGTTTTGAAGTAATAGCGTGAAAATCGTTTTGGAATGAAAAGTTACCGTATAATATTACCTGGTGTTAGAGAGACAACATATTCATTGTAACCGAAGGATTTATGGAAACAAACTCTCTTCGCGTCCATTTATGCTTTTAAAAGTACAACATATGAAATAGGACCCCACATATTAATGTCATAAATGTCATATTAAATGTCAATTTGATACAGAAGGAACGAAGCTTTTTTTTTAAATTTTGAAATTGAGCAATTTTTAGTTGAATCGTGGGTATGGTATCATTTTCAATGTAGTTGACATTTTGATTGGCAAAACAATCTTTAAGTTTTATATGTTTCTCTAGGGTTTCAGTTTAGATAAGTCACGATGAGCCAAAAACAAGCTACATCTGATATGAGAATGATCATATTTTTATATACGTTACGTTATCAGAATCTGTAACGTTGCACATCTGTACTGAATGGTAGTTGAACTGTTGTCAATTTCAGTTTTCAAAACACGTCGATTAGCAGTATACGATCAGTGGGAGTGTAAGAGTAGAGATAATTATGATGAAATGTGAGTTTTAAAAATTTGCAACGTTGCATATCTCGGAATTTGTCCACACGTCAACTTCGGGCACTCGGTTTGTGTTTTCATGAATTAAGATTTAATTTGAAAACTTTCTTCGTTCATGTAATTATATTGGAATAAAAGTTGATGCTCATCGAATGATATAATTTGCTTAAACACAACCTGAAATATTGTATTATTAAGTTAACATAAATCACATTCTCTGCCCATAAGTTACAAAACTCACGTCAACTTGGTTACAGTTGGCCATTGTCCTTCGTCTATAATCATTTCACATTTTAAACTTCTCTTAAATAACTGCTGCCTCTTCTGTTGTAAAGTTTTGGGAGGTTTCTTGCATCTAGCGGATAGAAGTTAGAACCTTGTTACTCAACCCGTAATATCGATGGATATAATCATCGCCCTTTCGGTCTGTTCGTCCGCCCGTTCGTCTGCAATCTTTTCAGTTCCGGAGCAGAAATCTAAAGTCGCTCATCAAGTCATACATGTAGCTTCCTGAAGCTTTGAAGGTGTCATCATTGTAGGCTGAAGACGACTTAGTTTTCAGTGTAAATATAATTTCCCCTCATCCAAAACATGAGGGTGTCTCATCGGTTTAGTTAATTAGATTTATTTCCATATGTTGATCGGTAAAAGGCTAAGTGTTGTCACATTCGTGTGGTCATCAGTTTTCAAACGAGTCCACATTCATATCTAACACCAATAAAAAGAAATTTAGGGGAATTTGAAATACAATTTACTGGGGTGTTGTTTGTCAGAGTCACGTGGTATGGTACATGGAACGTTCATCATGTATGTAGTCCTTTAATGTGTGTCTCTAGAGTTTTGATGACATCACTCTAAATGGTTATGAAATCGGGCTTCTTTATATGACGAAAGTTAAAATATTTAGGCTCACGACTGAACCTTGGATCCGCTCACGGTATTCCTAGATAGATCTAGAGGTTTTGTTGTATTGTTGAAAATCCTTTCTAAAATAGAGTTTAACCCTGATGTGCCAGAACAATCACTTAAGATCTGGTTGGCTACAAATTGGCGAAAACGGCTATAATATGCCGGGCGAGAACGGATCCAACTATTCTTTAGATAAAAACTTCATTCAATATTATGTTTTATGTGTTAAGTAGGTTCTTATCTTTTTCATGCCTTTCAGAAAACGAATTCAGTTTGAAACGTATCGTCTGATGACTTTCATTGCTGTAATGTTAATGATACATAAATGTTGTAAGATTCTGTAATATAAAAAACCAAAACACTTTGATGAGAATGAGAATGTAAATGTAGAGGGTGGATCGACGTCATAACTTAAGAAATTTTTGCTAGGTAGCATAGCATAAAATTGGACTAATTTTATATGAAATATGATATCCAGATGTTATATTCAACTTTCCAGGTACTTTAACGTTTTAAGAATACCTGAAAATACGTTTTGTGCTTGGATAGATGCATACTTTACATGACCAAGAAGGTAAGGTTGGTAAATTCCATTGTTTCACAGTCGATGTTGCCATCTGTCTTATTTATCAAACTGCAGAGCGTGTTGTCTTCTCTTACTTCTTTAAAGCTCGCCCTTCCTGTGTGCTGAAGCATGAAAGATGGACATAACAAAATCAAATATAATATTGTTGGAAGTTACTTATCTAACAAATAGATGTACCCGTTTCAGCCATCTTTTGTAGCCGTAGTATCCAATTGTAGCCGTTTGAACCCGATTTTCCGGTCCGTAGCCGTTTTGGTTTGTATCCGTAAATATAGTTTCATAATCATAATCAAGCTGAAGAATGCTGTAAAGTCATTGCTCACATTAGAATATAGATGATGTTATAAATTTTAAAAAGTGTATTTTTCAAGAGGAGTTTGCACCCTTAAGTAACGTAATCAATGCTAACTTTTGTTGTGCATTGTTTGTCATATTTATCAACGTTCTAGTGAATCGTATTTATGGAGTAATTGATACAACTTGATGTAAAAACAGTTATCTTTCCTAGATCTCAACGCATTTGTTAAAATTTGGTCATAGTTTGTTCAACGTCTTAGATGACCACCTTATTGAATGAAAATTTCAACAAAATATATGAATTCCAATACTCTAATAATATTCGTAGGTCTTTGCCCTCTTCCTTTTTTCATTCCACACACACCGTTAGAAACTGAAATTTGAAAAAAGGGACCAAACAACAACAATGATACATTTTTAGGTTATTTCCAATTAACCTTCAACCCCCGGTACCCAAACTTCTCCCTGAACGAGCAACAATCTTCAAACAAGGCCTTGATCAGAACTACCAAGCGCCAAGGCGAGTCGTTGGCTATTGCTATCAGCCCGGTGTACTACTGTTTATATTCATAGTGGAATCCTTGCATCTCGACCTTCTCAGATTACGGAATCGGTCTTCTTGTTGCCAACTTTAAATAATTCTAAGACGTTAGTGAAAAGTAGCCAATCAGAAAATGCTCTGATTCTGGTCGACCAATCAGCTATCAAGGTCAAGTTGCTCCGGTACTGGATCAGTGCCAAGAAACATCTCCCTATCATTGCCCGCTTTATCGAATCAGCTGATTCTGCGAACGCAAGAGTGGAAAATGCGAGTTAAAGTTACATCAGTATAAATAAGAAATCGTGCAGATTTGGCCCATCTTGTTGTAGGGTTTAGCTGTAACTTAAGTGAAGCGTGAAGATGGCTTTGATCTTTGATGCAGGAATTAAGAATGGAGGCACCAAAGAATACCAAAGGATGCAAAAACTGACAGATTGCTTCCAGAATGGTAAAACTTTCTTTGAAATCTCTAAGAATGACGGTTAAAACTACGAGTATGAAAAGGTCGGCTTGGAGACGGAACGTTATTAATGACATATTAATCTGGTCTATAAGAAGGGTTTACAATAATGTGCAATAAGTCTGAAATTATTTGTTAGTAAACTTAAAAAATGTCGTCGAGTAGAGGTCATTACATCCTTCATTCATAATGTCAATTTTGTACGTTATTGACACTACGCAATCAAAACAGACAAAATAATTCTGAATGACTATAAACTTTGAGTGGTTCATCAATATCGTTACAAGAAAGACGATACGATAAATTACCTTAAAAGAAAATGTACTTCAGTGCAATGATATCTTCAAAGAACTTCTCGGCATCAAAAGTGACAGTCTAGGATTACATACGTTCTGACAAGTTGCTAAGAACCACACTCAGGAAAAGAAACTCACAATCTAGACCGGACTCACATCTATAATTAGCAGGAGTAGCGTAGATTGAAGTGCAACTCTGTCGTTGGTGCTATTGTTGTTTCAGAAGTGGTAAGAGCTGCTTTCATATGGCGTTATGCTTATTAAACAAGAGCTGCTTTCATATGGCGTTATGCTTATTAAACAAGAGCTGCTTTCAATATGGCGTTATGCGTATTAAACAAGAGCTGCTTTCATATGGCGTTATGCTTATTAAACAAGAGCTGCTTTCAATATGGCGTTGTGCTTATTAAACAAGAGCTGCTTTCATATGGCGTTGTGCTTATTAAACAAGAGCTGCTTTCCATATGGCGTTGTGCTTATTAAACCACAAATGACCTTATCCAGAGTGATCGTGTGATTCATGAATATTATTGTTCAGCATTGACAGGATGCTTCCATATAACAAATAGTGACAATTTGGTTCAAATATGACAGTGAGGTTCAAATATGACATCTCGGTTCAAATATGACATCGGGGTTTAAATATGACAATTTGCATCAAGTATGACAATGTGGTTAAAATATGACACAGTGGTTAAAATGACAAAGTGGTTTAAAATGACAATGTGGTTCAAATATCATAATGTGGTTCAAATATCACAATATTATTTAATTATGGCAAGACATTTCTAGAATGACAATAAGATTAGAATAAAATAAAATGCTTTGAAATCATAATGTTTAAGAATGGAAACATACTTCCGAATGTCATACTGATTAAGGATGACAATATCATTTCGGACCAACAAAATGAATAATTAACAGCGAGGAAAGAACGCCGTAGTAGAAGTTGTAAAAGTGGGCGGAGCTATCATGGCGAGAAGACATTGTGGTGTGGAGAATGAAAAAGAGCGATCTGGGTCAAAATATTACTTGTTGATTGATGGAACGAGTGTCAAATCGCCTTGATTAACCTCGGACGTTGGCAAACAAATCACATAAATTGGCCGATTTTCACCGTTACCGTTTGTGTAGAAATGAAGATGTCCTTGAATTAGCAACAAAATATATGGTTAGTTGATATTTCTTATCACTCTTGTGTGGTGTGTTTGGTTTGAAGGAAAAAGTTAATTTTCATTTGAAATGAAATATATAAATATAAACATTTTAAGCTTTAAAAAAATGGAAGATAAAAATATGTAATGTTTTCAAGCTTTATCTAAATCTAAATTTAATTTTATCTAAAAAAATATGTTTTTCAATGACAACTAAATACAAGATGAAAAGTTCACTGATGTTTCTTTTCTGACATTGATCATTTCAGTCGAATAATCATTATTGAACTTCTTCATCTCGTAGAAGTGTTCGAGGATAGCATGATCAGACAGGTAAAACATGCACTCAGTTTCCGATGACCTCCGAATGTAAGCAGATCGACATCAAACGTGACGTTAACCCTTCCACAGTTCCATCAAGCTTCCGATAAACGTATCGATAACCTGTTCCCTTTGTTTCGCCCTCATTGATTCCCGTATCACCATCATAGCTTGATTACCCCAACATGTATTAATTATGTATCAGTTTTATCGCTATAGATCGGCGTCGGAGCGACCGCGCTTCACAACATAGCTGGTATGTTTGTATTAGTAAAACGGCAATGAACTGGTTTCTGCATGAAAGGAACGATCGGAAAATGTGAGAAATATGACCATTTTGAGGAGATACTTTTATAAGTAATAACGGATAATCTGGTATGTCATATTCACACATGTACATACTTCTTTTTATCCCTATGACAAGAACACAGGACGCCTGCAGCTGGCGGTGGCTCATTAAATCAAATTCAACTTCATATCTCGCTGAAAATACACCAACGGTGATGAAAAAATAGATATAGAAAATATGATTAACCATATGGGTAATAAACATGTACATGATGCTATGACTATAAAACATATTATTGCAATTTTTATGTATGAAATTTTTATAAATTATACTCATATAACAGGTTTGTGTAGATTTCTCTGTTTAAATTCCCCATAAGTTCATCAGATCCACGTTTTAAGGTATATAGTTATTCATATATACAAATGTAGTCGAAGCAGTTAATTGTATTTTCCTGCATGTGAATAATCTGGATGAAAAGTGATAGACCTCATATTGATTCGATGTGTTGTAGGAAGGCGACCGTTCAGTACTTAGATGATGTGTTTTTGTTAATGTAGACATAACGGAAAAAGCAGGTCCTCCATATTACATATAAGCATGTTAGATTAAATGCACACTTATAATGTTTCATCTCCCGAGACTGCATGGAAGTCTCTGACCTCGTAATTCTAATTTGTACACTCTATAGCACTTCGATGCCTACCCTCTCTGTAAGAAGAAATTCATTGATGAAGATGCAATCGGAAATCGTTAACATTCGACCAGTCCCCGGATGAAATTGAACTCTAGTTGCCTGATCATTATTTACACTATTCAATTTCTATAAGTAGAAATGATCTTGAAATAATTCTTCGACTGGTGACACATAGTTGTACAATGTCATGTCATGGCCCTTGTAAGTTGATTGTATACTATAGAACTCGCGGACATTTATTTTTGTTATTTATTCTCAGCTAAGCTCCAAGCAAAAGAATATGGTTCAAATGTACTGTTTTAATTCTGCATTAAAAGCATATGTGCAAATTTGGTCTATCTCTTCAAATTTCGTTGCGTATTTCTGAAAGACTCCATCCTGTCCGTGTTAATTGGGACAAGTTTGAGACAATGATATAGCGCACGTCGAATCCAACGAGGTTTTTATTAGTCATCCTTGGTAAAGTGTGCAACTCCGTACACTGTCATCATGTTTTGCCACTGTCATTTTACTCTGCAAGGAGTTTAACTCTGAGTAAAATGAATATTACCGTCTTAAAGTATAGAGGATTAAAACTGTAAGGAAGAAGTACACGTTGTCCGTTGGAGTGTTGTTTTGTTTCATCATTCACCTGGTCCTCTAGTCTAACTTCATTAATCATACGTTCGGCTTTGGATCAACAGGTTGTGGTTCGAATGCCGCCAGGGGCTCGGCAACTTTGGCTGAATGAGAGAACTGTTCCACACGCAGTCAGGTTTGGGTGCAATGCAATTGGAGTTTCAGCGCATGCTGCAGTACCACCCATAGTTCGCTAGTCCAGCCGATGCTCGCAGCTTTCACCGCAATGCATAGCCGCATAGGTGTTGCGTGCTTTCTACCTGTAATAATACTAGCAGCCGCGATATAAGTAAAATACTCTTGAAAGCGGCGTTAAACCACATATCACCTCACCTCACCTCATTAATCATGGATATTGTCTGGTGATGATCTATGTCAAGTTTGATTGTTATTATGATTGATTAAACCAATTTCTCTAAATTTATATAACAAGATGCGCATCATACCAGTCATGCTTTTCTTGAAGTGACACTCCGTAATTGTTATGATAATGTAATTGGCTTTCATTTGGGTCAAAAAACAATTTCTGATATTAATCGAAAACATCCATATGCATATTCATACAAAAATTGATGTTTATGAAAATGAATATCGAACAACAATGTTTACAAATTCCACAAGTTATATAGCTTTTAAAACACTCAACTCTTAATTTTAATTATTAAAAATCTTCGCGTGCCTTAGTAGATGTCTTTATAACTTTAATATAATAGACATTCGTAGCCGATGTTGTAACAGTCAATGGGTCGACTCATTGTTCCTATTTATAGGAGGTTATCGAGTATTTTAAAAACACATTTGAAACCATGTGTGGAGTGACGTAATTTTTCTAATACTCAAGTATAAGTACACTGATTATGTTAACAAACTAGGTTCTGTTCATGATAGACCAGAAAGTGACTGTTTCAGAACTTCTTTCAAAGGCTTCATCAATGGGATAAAGGTTGAATACAATTTGAAAGTGAACGGTCTTTTAACCATCCATCGGTCGACTAGCCAGTCAATAATTCTTTAAAGTTATTCTTTGGATGCGAAATAATAAGCCTAACACGGTCATATTAAAATTGATTTTCATATAAGGTTAGAGAAGGGTTTGTTGCAGGTTCCGACCTGTCTTCGACTCTGTATGAAGAGCTAAAAACGTTGATCTCGGTGTTTGAAGATTTCTGTAGAGGTCTTCCTAACCATTGGCTACACGTCTGTTCAAACATAACTTAAGTTTGATGTGATACCCCCTTGTCTGGTGCTGACAGAACTTGATTAATACTGTGAGTGATGTGGCAACAAAGTTTATAGCGGAGTGTCATATTGACTTTTCGTTTGACGTTTTCCGATATTATCCTTGATACAATGAAAGCTACTTCAAACACAGTATATAAAGATTATGACACGAGAACCGAAGTCTTCTTTTGTGGACAAGTAAATTGCAATATCTTCAAAATTATAAATGGTAATACCTTCCAAAATTAAACGTCTAAGTTCACTTAATAAAAGTGGATTTCGGGGGACATCAATTTTGTTTATTTTGTACGAATTTTTAAGGTTAAATATTTCAGAATTACAACCTCTTCAGGACTGAAAATACAAAACGGCAAACTTTATCTCATTGGACGAATGGCCTAGAACAGTTATATATGACACTTTTATTCAAACAGAGATTTGTATTCTTGGCTTCTCGACTGGTAACCTCTTCAGAAATGAACGTAGTCTCACCTCAACGGAGTTATTTACGATGTCGTGCCAAACCAATCCTTCATTTCTAAACTATTTCAATTTACTTCGGTACTCAGGTAAAATTCTTGAGATCAACAAATTTCAGAATGGTTACCATTTTGGCACCCACTTTGCCAGGGAGTCATTCTTGTTTCTCCACAGCGTGGTTTTCTGGTTACAAACCAAGCTCCTGTCATGGCCGGGCTGATATGTACAGACAGTTCTACAGTTCTTTACGGTCTCCAGATGACTGCTACGTGGGAATTGGTTCACCAACTGTAGCGGTTGTTGTCACCTGTGCCGGTGCCAACCTATAAAACCCTGCCACGGATGTTTAGTACAGAGGTACCACCAGACGTCATCGTGTGTTCATTAGTGCCGCAACGTCAGCGTCCGCAATAACAGACATTGTTGTCGTCCTTCCGGGCCCTGAACGTGGATAATCATTGAGAGAAGTTTTTTCGGCGGCTTATTTTGTCATGTTTGCTCATGTTTCGAACGACAGCTAGCAGAATATAAATGACGGTAAAACATGAATTTACTTTTCAACTAGTTCATTGACTTCAGAAGAACACTAAACCAGATTGATACAAAAACCATATTCGTAGTAAATATTATTTCTCGTAAACTGACATATATTGCATTGTGGAATTGGGATCCAAGGCTATTAATCAGGTCACTTTAAGCGTTGTATTCGTGTAGTATGTGTTTAGGCGAGGCCATTGGCTCAAATATAACCCTGTGTGTAGCATCTTGGCTATAAACACAGCTGTGGCCACCGCTGAGATAACATATGCTTTATTTGACCCGGAGCGGATTGGCTACTGTTAGTCGGATTGACCTTCACCTCTCACCAGGTCAAGGCCTCCAGGTGACCTACAGCCCTACTAGTGTAGAATTTCCGAGTTTACAGCGAAACTGAAGACATCTGGACTGTGAGGCACCAACATAAAGTAGTAGCCTCCAGATGTTCTCTCAGCCAGTTCAGTAACCAAGACTCTCGCATCGCCGCTTGCTTTACTAATATTTACAATTTTGCAAATAGACGTTGAGTTGTAGATGCTAGATTAAAAGGATGAGCAATTATCTCTTAAACCTGTGTGTCAAATATGATGACTTTATTAATCTCGCGATGTGTCGCCCATTTGCAGAAAATGTTTCACAACTCCCTGACAAGATATGACAGAACGATGTTGAACAAGAACAGGGCGACGAACACTAGGCTAGGGTGTCAATACAGTGATATCACATTCATTTGACGTCATAAACGTGAGGGAGTCGAGATGATTTGAATTTGAATGGTGCTGTCATGTTCTCATATGATCATTTTTACTTAAAACAAATATATCACCATCGATATCAACCGTCTTGGACAACTAACTACTGATTATCAAGGGTTTCGAACACTAGACTAATTAATCTTAAGCCGAACGTGATATCCTGTTTTATCAAAAGATATAATTTCTGCCGATAGGACACTTTAAAGATGAATAAACTGATCTATTAATTAAACGGCTTGGTGTTATCTTCACTCCCTGTATGAATATGTGATTCAGCACCATTAAGTTCCAAATCAGAATACCTTTTCTTGGACAGCTTGGTAATTCAGTGATGTAATAATGCTGACTTGGGGAAACACGTGTTACGCGTTTGACTTTTAATTAAAACAGGTGTTAATAATATCGGCTTATGCTTCAAAAAGGTTCGATACATAACTTCATTTAGTTTTGTTTAGGAAAGTATCATCGATCGTTCAAGCCGCGCTCGCTTTCACACGCTATGATTGACTCCTCGGTATTGCTAAGTGCATTATAAAGATGTAAATATCTTCCGACACGGAAGTCCTAATGTAATGTCATCTCAACTCTCAAGCACTTGCTTTTCAATCTCCTCGAATGAAGAGTTATTTCCTGATCTTGTTAGGACGCCAGTGCAAGCGCGGATGTTGGCGAGCGCTTTCTGGCGTGTCTTTTGTTGAGCCCGATGCCGGCGAATTTTCAGGATGCGCACTGTTCCGCTCTCAAACGCTTGTGGCCAAAACCAGTTCCACCGAGCGTCCATGATAGTCTATAATTCACCTGAGGGCTTAGTCGTTCAAACTTGTTGAATTGACAGCGGTTACGCATGATTTGTATGTCGTTCTCTTGTCATGATGAAGGTCGATAGTGAAGAAATGCCGTTGGTTGAATATTGAACGTGTTCTTAATCAAATCATTCTCAACCTTGTGTCAAACCCATTGAACACTCAATTGTTTGATTCGCCGTATCATTTGATTTTACTTTAATTGCGCCTTAAAGTTCTTGTTCCCCTACGCAATGTCTACTTGAGTTGAGACCAACTTCTTGAGGGGAGGTAACTGTGTGTCCCCCATCCCGCCCTCCTTTTAATCGGTACAAGAGGGAGAGGGGAGGAAAACCCACAAGGAGACCATACAGGGAGGAATCAATCTTTATCGGGGACAATTGTCCTCGGGATTGTGAGATAATTAGCTGGAAGTTTGAGATCGAATTAAAGACCCCCAGCCAGTCACGGCGTGTAGTCCGCGCACATGGCAGTGTCAGACAATAGCCTGGTATCCCGGAGAGGGTAGGTGTGGCTGTCGGCCCGACCGGAATCGGAAATCGTTACTCGCCCTTGTAACTTGGAAGAAATTAGTTTTAATCTCCATTCACTCGGGTCACATCGCAATAAGCAAAAACAAAGACGTTTAGCCGGAAGGGGACAAAAAGGAAACCATTGATTACCGAAACAATAGAAAACCCTGAGAGGACAGGCCCTAACACGGATCAGATAGAGCGCCTGCAGTCGATGATGTTGTTGAACATATTGATGATGTGGTCGGACTACAGATGATTCATGACGTGCCAACAGTCGACACTATCTGGTTACTCGCTAATATAATTGATCGTTAGGGGGTGAAAGGTGCAGGGGCTTGCACATGGAGAAGCTCGGGGTTAATGTACAGTTAGCTAGCTAAGATTTAATTTCTTAACTTCAACTTCTGAAAAAGGAAACTTTCCAAAATTCTTAATTCAAAAAATGTATTTGTTTTAAAATAATTCTGTAAATAACATGTATTCGTATTGATGCAAGGGAAGCTGTGGTGTTTAGCTACATATTGACACTTTGCAGAACCGGTGTGTAATCATTGACCCAGCGTCTTCCCAATATGACAGTGATCGTTGATTGTGAAGATGGACTTCTCAGGACAATAGTTCAAACCAATGACATTCGATACCAGTTAAACCTAATTGCTGACAATTACAGAAATCAACTTTATCCGCGAAATAGTTCTCCCACCAGTTTAAAAAAGTGAAAACCGCTAGTGAATACTTTCTGGGCTTGAAATACATAATCATGGTTGGTAGCAAACAATTAGTTGTGCAATCAACGTTTTTTCAAACGTAGCATATGGTCTTTTCCTGTTATAGTTAAGAAGATCTGGAGTCCCTTCAACTGTGCGTGTTGAACATAGTCATTCGGGGTGAAAACAAAGACTGTGTCCGTGTTCAGAATTTTTACCGCTTTGAGATTTTGAACGATCGAGAAATAGGGTCGACTTGTAAAGAGGTTTATGAATATGTACATTTCCGAAAAATGGAAGATCTTTGAGAAGAAAGAAATTTTTAAACGACTTAAGCTTAAGCTGAGCTGAAAATGCTGATAGGCCCAAGGTCTGCGGAACAGTTTAAGGTGGCGATGAACATCTCATTGTGAAACTGCCTTTGATTAAATGCCAAATTGCTTTAACACAACAACGGCCTTCAGTGTAAAAGTGGGTACTTTTCTCTTAAAAAATAGTACATGGCGTTATAATGCTCTTCTTCAGGTTAAAACCTGATCTCTTAATGTCGATTTCTGAAAGTGCAAAAAGCGTTTTTAGATCGGTAGCTTAAAACACTTTGCTATCGTTTTACTAACGCTTTCGATTTTGGTTGCTCGAATTACACACCGATTCTTCACGCCTGACTGGATATAATCGCCTTTAGATTAACCAAAATAAAATGCTCGACTTCTGAACCCATGTCCAGCCATTGGGGAATTATCAAATTATGCTCTTGAGATTTCCAGGAATTTCACAAGAGACAGGGGTAATGTTAGTTCCGACTTGACAGCTGAATGCTCTCCCAGCTAACTGTTATTAATCACAGAGTGCAATGGGTAAACATAAAGCCATTATTTTGGTCTAATCTCGTCACGTGACGGCTAGGACACACAGGAACGACATTTGATGTGACGAAATTCCAATATGGCAGCGTTGAAAGGACCAGTCATCTGAGTGCAACTTTTCTGCGCTCCTATCGACTTAATACATAGCTCTCTGCTGACCTTTTGACTCATACCGCTGTTTGTCTTCGTCCTTTGAAAATATTGGATTTTTGACAGATCAAGATATTAATTTATTTTCTAAGCTTTTCAGTCCTAAATGAAGTTTTGGCGGGCATCACAAGGCTTCTCCAAACGTTATTAAATCGTCTTCTTAAGAGATCCCCAAGTCTGATAGCTCCCAATTAAGGGATGAAACAGCCCTCGGTGAACTTATTCCTCTTTGTTGATTTCACGAATCATAGACTCAGTTATTAATTACTGTTAATTGGTCTGTCGTCTTGTTTGATTATGGCACGTTTTGTTTGATCATGGCATATCAACGAGCATAATATTGTGCCATGATTGGATTTTTTTTATCCGAAACTTTGAGATAAAAGAGGGCTATGTCTTTGGCTCTTCTGAAGCTCTGTGCACTCATCAGGTTTACATGTTATCGCCGAAACTTCTCTCTAAATATATAAATGCCCACTTACATAGCAGCAGTCCTATTCTTGTTTAAAATTTCAGGGTTTTGAATCACCGTGGAATCATGTCTAAGACTCATGCTCTCTGCCAGGCCAATTTTACCATGAACGTTTTGTCAAAGACATTCAGAAGGTTACTTTCTCAATTAAAAGCCAACAGCGATGTTCCTTGAAAATTTAGAGAACATTATTTCTTTAAATAATTATGGATGCAATTAATTTCTTTGTCCATTAATCAATGAACTTAAATTGTCGCCCAGTGTCCTCCTAAATACGCCAACATTTTCTTCACTCGTTTATCGAATTAGTTCCAGAATTGCCTCTGTAAAATCCTCAGAAATGAACGATTGGTTTAGTTATTGGCATGAGCTAAATTAAAGTTTCGGATTTCTTGGATCCAGTGCCCTAAAAACGGTGCCCCATCTCTAATTCGGTTTGACTTTTGGCCCCTTAAACTGATGTTTGGTTATTAAGCCCCCTGTGTGTTGCCAGTGTCGTCGTAGCTTCTTCAACGTGGTATCGACCACCGTAAACAGCTGGGCTAAGCAAACAAGTTCCGACGGTGCTAATAACTATCGACATAATCTAATTCATTTGTAATATTACAGTCCTCGAATACGGCGGTGTTCCGATTGTGTTTTAATACGGTTTGTTACTGAAACAAACGTTATGATAATCAACGATAAACGATGATGAGTTGTCTTGAATTTTCTCAAACGTTTTTAAGCAAAGGAATTTTCCTTTATATGTCAAAATCTTAATGATATCAATCATGTATTTCTGTGAATGAAAATTGATGACTTAATTGTCAAGTTACAAGAGTCATTATCCAAATATTTATACTTTATTCTCGATTTTTTTTCTTTAGAATCGAAAAAGTTTGAAGGAAGAAATTGTGCATGAAATCTAAGTTATAACCGCATTAATTAAGTTTGCTTGCTATAAAGAGAATACTTTTAATCTGTATTGTTCTTTAGGAAAATTCAAAATGGTTTTAAGTTTAACCACACGTTAATTCCAGATCTCATATAAGGCTGACTATCTATACTGATCGTGTGGAAAAGAGTAATAAAAGGTTGACAGATCAAGGATACATTAAAGTATGATCAAAGGTACACAGACCAGAAGCCAGATTGAAGGAAAGCAGATCTTTGATGAAGTATGGTACAGGTGTAATTGATACCAATGGTGATTAAAGGAGCCAATTACCCGGCAAGGTATAAACCAGGTTATAGTGGCGTTCTTTTTGACAGGTGCGCGATCTGCTAAGCTGAATGTTTACAATAGATTATCAAGGTAAACATGCCCTTTACTTTTGCAGGGTCTCTCTTTAAGATACCTAGGTTTCATCTTTGATACTGGTCTCCAGTTCTATCGTGAATTTAATGGATGCCTGGAGGGATTCCGTGACTGTAATTTTAAACGGATTTTTTGAAGTTTCACAAAAAGCTAAAAACACTATGGTATTTCTTCCAGATCCCTTTATCAAATACAGAAGAACTCAAGAAAGTTCAAGAAAGTGTAGACATGCAAACCCTCTCAGTTAAATATTCTGTTTCAATGTTTTAAGTTTGGACACTCTCCCAACCCCCGTTTTAAAAAAAGTAAAGATTCAGAAACTAAGCGTTTGTGTCCATTAGACTAGTTATGAAGCAGGTCGTTGGTTCAACACTACGACGTTAGGTCAAGTTCTTCTCTAAAGTATAAGTTTATATTAGCAGAGTCGTATGTGCCATGTTGTTTTTCATGTTGTGTATCGCATACCTGAAATTAACAGGTCGTGGTTAGTGATTTGATTCGTGGTTTGGAAATTTGTTAATTGCTACAAAGAAAACATTTTATCATTTGCAATGCTCGTCTAGCTTTCAAATGTTACTTATAAAAAGCTTAATTATTATTTTCAAATATATTTGTTTTTGGATATAATGTTTGGCTCATGCATCTGGCCTGAAAACCCCGACGCACGGCATGGCATGTCGTCCGTCCGTAAACTTTCCATTATTTCATCTTGGTCTTCAGAATGATTGACTCATGATACCTGAAATCTTGTGAACAGACTCCTGAGACTTATGAGCTTTTTATGTCTATATTTGGTGACCCTGTGACCTTTAATAAGGGCCATAGTTACCACACTCCTAAACCTCTTCACCAGAAGAAAAAGGCCCAGAAAGCTGAAACTTCCCGCACAGACTCCTAAGCTGATTGGGATTCTAATTCATAGATTTAGTGACCCTGTGAGCCCTAAACAAGGAGCAATGGCACCACACCCTGAAAACATATTTTCTTCTCCAGAAGCAAAAGGCCTAATAAGCTCAAATCTTGTGTGCAGAGTCATAAGCTGATGATTAGAAGAAATGGATTTGGTGATCCCGTGGCAGCTCATTAGTGACCCCTTGTTGAAATAAATTATAGATAGCCTGATTTTTATTTTAGTATTTCTCTTTCACAATGACTGTCAAACAAAGTTTTTTTTACATTTTGGAAATCCCATATCAATTCATATCAAATTAAATTGTATGATCAAAATATTCAAAGCTTTTCAATATTTTTTGATAAACAATATCCATACACTGAATTTTTAGCAATCATTGTGTGTTATAAAGTTATGTTTCTTTGTAGCCTTGGTGTAAAGTGGATTGCACGTTTTATGACGACGACAGCGTGCATGTGATATTTCTATTTGAGCTATCATAACCCGAACACACTATATGAGTATTTCTGACACCAGCTTGTTAATTAAGCTGGAAGCAATGAAGTAGCATCGTGTGTGTTTTTCATAACAATGAACCCTTTTGGTCACATTTTGACTCTGCAGAAAAAACCCAACCTGGCTAATTCTGTTTAACTTGGAAGGTAAACATCTTTGATATAGATAAAACAGTAGGTAATTTCCCTTGTGATTCCGTCGAAGATAGACGTTCATCGGTATAAATAGAGCTGAATGAAGCGCTTAACCTCGAACTTGCATGCACATTTTCTGGTGAACTTTTTTTTCACTGAATGGCAACAAACACTGCCAGTAAGTACCAAACTCCTGGCAGCGCTCCACACGTGTGTGTAAGGAGTGTACACTTTATTGGCTTGAGCTCCTCACTGCGTACATCACCATTCCGCTTTCTCTGACAACAAAACAACGTCGATGAGGGAACAACTGAAAGTGGGGCTAGTTTTTGCACGACTTTTTGCATCTTGTTTAACGTCAATGTACGTCATTGACGTCTGAAACGTCAACGTAAGCCACAGCGTTGTTGTTGGACCGTGAACACGATGAATGGATATACCAGCCCTCCCCTATCATACACCCTCTATTCGGCCGCTCTTGGGATTATTCCGTTCTGCGTATTTATCTGCTTTCTTGTTTTGTGTTCTTCCGCCTGTGGAAATACAACCAGAATGCTTCGGCTCGTAGCTTATCCGTTGCTTTATGTTTGTCAGTTTTTCCGAATGCGAAATGTCAAGGCGAGATTTAATTAGTTCATTATAACATTTCCTATTTTAAGAATACCATCTGGATTAAGGTACATAAAGTACATACATATAACAGGTGTATTGCCTATCCCGTGTCGTATCATATAAACTAAAGTAAATGACAAGATAGGTTAACCTCTCATAGACGTGCAGTATCTCGTAAAAGGATTAGTTGACAAATAAAGCTGCGGTCCTTCTATAACGGTGGCAAGTGTCCCTACCGGAAGTCCGCGCTACCATTGTGAATATGCATTTCTGTGAAACCTGAAGCAAACCATTAGCGATACTTCATTGTGTGTCAAAGGAAACAAGAAACTAAAAGTAATACAGTTCGTCTTTTCTGCTAAACCACACTGCGGATGTCCTTGAAGTTTGGATCGTAGCCACATTAGATGACAATGCATGTTATTCGACTTGTCTTTATAGTTTCAAATGGATAGGTATCGTATCACAACGCAACACAGCTGTCTTCATTAGAGCGTGTTATGTCTGCTATCTTGTTTTTAATCAAAGCTGTGTTCAAAGAAAGTAGACTGGCGTCGCTCCACGTCATTAAACCCTGCTCGTTCACCTGTCACCAGCTAGTGTTTTGTACTTGTGTTAACTGAATCAATGACCTCCTCTCCTTGGATCGCTCACCGTTGACCTTTAACCTCCGTCGATAAAACACGTGCAACGGACAAAAAACAGTGCAGCTGCGTAACGAAGTTTTTTGACCAATAAACATTTTCTATTTAAAATCATCATTTTGGACATTTCGATTTTGTCTCTGTTTTATAACATGGTACAATCATTATTTAAAAAGTAATTGAGGAATCTGTAAACGGGTCAAAAAAGTTCTCTACATTAACGCAAGAAAAAGGAATCCCGCCAGGGACTCGGCAACTTTGCAGTAAAGAACTGTTTACACACGCAGTAAGGTTTGGGTGCAATGCTAGAGTGAATTTCAGCGCAGTACCACCCATGGTTCTCTAGTTCCAGCCGATGCTCGAAGGTTTCAATACAAAGCCACCATGTCGTTGCAGGCTTTTTTCCAGCAATAATACTGTCAGCCGTGATATAAGTGAAATACTTTTGAAAGCGGCGTTAAACCCCTAATCACTGCATGTCAATTCACAAGAAAAAAGACATGCAGCATGCCGGAAACAGTTCTGTCATTACCAAAAAGAGATTGAATATCAATCATACACATTATCGGCAATATTTCGGGAATAATAGTAAATATTGATAGATGGAATGATATATGTTGTTTTTTACATGATTATACATTGACAATCTTATTATAATACAACATTCACGAAAATTTGGATATTGCATTTAAGACCACAATGTTATACCAATCACCATCATCGAGTTTTGTTCCTGTGGTGATATGAGTTCCATATTTGAGAATTTGGTAAGAAATTGATTCTGCTTTATCCGCTTAAAGATAACATTTGCTGAAATGAAGGTGATATATGTCAACATTGAATTTATAACATGTTGCATGATAGTTGCTTTAAGTCATCATGATAGTAAAGAAACAGACTATTTCAGCAGCTGTATCACACACAAGAATGAGAAGTAGGAAGATAAATGATTATTTGTTGCCCTTTTTAGCTCATCAGGTCTGATTTCGACTTCTTCTCCAGAACCAATGACTCTAGAGAGCTGAAATTTTATGTGCATACTCCTTGGCAAATGGGGATTCTAAATTGTAGATTTCGTGACCCCATGACCCCAAATGGGGTCACAAGGGTCAAAACCTTAAAAATCTATTTTAATCTTCTTCTCCAGTTCCAAAAGGTCCAGAGAGCTGAAAAGTTGTGTGTAGACTTCTTGGCCAATGGGGATTCTAAATTGTAGATTTTGTGACCCCATGACCCCAAATGAGGTCACAGGGGTCAAAACCTAAAAAACCTAATTTCATCTTTTTCGCTAGTTCCAAAAGGTCTAGAGAGCTGAAAAGGTGTGTGTAGACTCCTTGGCCAACGGGGATTCTAAATTGTAGGTTTGGTGACCCCATGACCCCAAATGGGGTCACAGGGGTCAAAACCTAAAAAACCTAATTTCATCTTTTTCCCTAGTTCCAAAAGGTCTAGAGAGCTGAAAAATTGTGTGAAGACTCCTTGGCCAACGGGGATTCTAAATTGTAGGTTTGGTGACCCCATGACCCCAAATGGGGTCACAGGGGTCAAAACCTAAAAAACCTAATTTCATCTTTTTCCCTTGTTCCAAAAGGTCTAGAGAGCTGAAAATTTGTGTGAAGACTCCTTGGACACTGGGGATTCTAAATTGTAGGTATGGTGACCACTTGACCCCAAATGGGGTCACAGGGGTCGAAACCTTAAAATCCTACTTTCATCTTCTTCTCCAGTTCCAAAAGGTCTTGATAGCTTAATAGTTGTGTGTAGACTCCTTGGACAATGGGGATTCTGAATTGTAGGTTCGGTGACCCCTTGACCCCAAATGGGCAATGGGCCTTTTTTATTTGATTGTGAATAACTCGGACGTTGGGACAGGCTATCTTTCCTACACTGCCCATGACCCCATGGTCTAAACCCAAACACCTATTTCTATCAAAAGTCTGATGAGCTACAGAGCCCATGGCTCTATTTTTTATATTAATGTTTAACATTTCAAAATTGAATTTGACAGTTCTACACCAAACAATATTTAGGGAAAGTATAACCGAGTTTCCTTGAAGCTAATCGTTACTATTTTTTAAATGAAGGGAATGAAATGTTATAGAAATACTTGCAGATCATTTATTATGTTTAGTGCTTATTCAGTGTGATTATGGCCTATTAATTCGTCACCATTAGTCCTCAACATTTGATATACATACATACATTATGCAAAGACTGATGAACATCAGATCCAAAGTCACGTGAAGCGTAACTGAGGTTAAGCAGAACAAGGCGATCAGTTGTTTGATGTAGTATGAGTACAGATCAACAGATGCCGGAGATCTAATATGTTCATTAATACCTTCTGAAGCCTTTGACATGGAGGCCAGAAACATTTGAGTGTCCCTAATAAAAAAAAGGCCCGAAGCGTCCACATCCAACAGTGATATGTTCATTTGTTCTTAAATAACGGATTCACAGACTTTTGGGGAATAACTTCAGAAAATTTTCAGGCCTAATAAGGAAACTGCTAAACTGTATTTGACCCTAACGCCAGGCAAATATTGCTGCTGAAATAGGTCACGGCAGAGATTTACCTTCGATTTGACTACACATGTATAAAAATGATCCCATACATTGCATTTTTCAAACCAACATTTATATAACCTTTCAAGAGATATGCGTGTATTGAGAAGCATATATTTGCCCCAATTTGTATTAGCTGTCCACTTTGGTGTACAATCCATTCTTCTTAATTTCTACGCTTGAACCGTATCCGCAGTCTTAAAAGGCCAAACATGTTAATCTTCATAAAAGTTACTATTTCATCGAGATGAAGTTGTTACTCAAAATAAGAATCTTAGTGGTGATCAGTTCACAATAGTGAAAATAAACAGGTAAAAAGTCGTAATTTATGACAATGGCGCGCGCCTATGATTGAAACGTTATGTTGGAGACTTATTTACAGCAGACATCAGGACAAATAGTGGATGATAGGGTTAAATAAGACATCAAATTTATGAAAATGTAGAATTTCGACTTCTTAACATTTATATGACCGTTTTTCAAGTATCATTAAAAACAAGAAAATAACGTTATTTTGACAATTGACAAAGTTTATAATGGAACCTAAGCAAGGCAATTTGAATTAATCTCAGGACAAAGGGTATTTTGACTCTTATTTCAGACACATACAAAATATTCTTGTGTCACTCACATGAGGTTATGTATATCATATGTAGCCGCCTGTTATCAAAGAGCACTTAACTACGAAATGCTTTTATCTTCAAAACGAAAACGGGATATTGTTCAATTCGAAAACCAGAACCCTTGTGAGGGATATTTTAGTCTATCTACGTTCTCGTATAAATAAAAGGTAAAATAAGTCGCACAATTTCTCACTTTTAGAATAGACACTCCTAACTGATTTTGACATCTTTCAGATTGTTCATTTCAGACACTAAACGGTTGCCAAAAGATCGAGAAGATTACATTAACTTCAGACATGATAAATATCAAGATAAAGAGAACTCGATCTTCAATTACGCCAATTAACTAAAGAAAACATGACATAGTCAGACAAATAATACCGTTTTATCGCCATTTCTTCACAGTAAAGTATTGTTTGGTTGGAACGTCATTTATCACATGCCACACGATTTATCCAAGATCATAGTGGGGTTAAATCATCCATTTATGTAACGCGTGTTTCTTTCATCAACTAAACGATCTTGTTTCGTATTGTTAGATCGAGCGAGGACAGGGAGTAGTTATATATTACCTATTACCGTACTTTCTCTATTAGACGTTGGATAATGGTGATCACTCAACAATCGGCTATATCGGGAAATATGAAATCAGCATGATCATGTCTTATAAAAATAAGAATTCTCACCCTGCTATAAGCATATTTGTATCCAAAAGGTCCCTACAATCCCCTGATATCTATCAAAGCATGTGGCTCGTATTGATGACTATTGTTTTTTTCATGGTCAAAAATGCTATGTATATTTTCTGCCAGTGAAATATAATGCAAGGGCCCTGAAGCAAACTATCACGAACCCCCTAATAATTTGTACGGAAGTCTCGACATAGGCTGGTTAAGGAGCGATACGAGGCCTCAGGGTATGAGGAGCTTTGCGGATACAAATACGCTGATAGCAGGATGAATAATAGTAAGAAAATAATTCTGCATTTTTTTTTCTCCAAATTTAAGTTTAAAACAACTCTTTGATAATCAACACTACCAAGAGAGAGCACTAATGTTACGTTAGTCAATTACCCACTCAACCTCTGTTCCAATAGGGTGTTTTTCTTTCACTGCAGTATATCGTAACACGGGTATACGGGAAGATACAGTTTCGGTATCTTCTGTATGAAGATAATGGATGTAGCGTCAGCAAGTGTCTGGCGTCTATTAGAACAAATACAATACTGCTCGACGATGCCGTATTATGCTGATTGCAGTAAGTAAGTAAGTTTAAGTGGGGATGCGACTGGCTGTCTGTGAGAGGGCACGCTCCCACAAGTATCGGGTGTCAGATTCCTATAACACCGGGCCTTGCACAAGTTGGCTCTGTAATCACCTCTACAGATAGCGCCATCTTACAGCTGCTCGGCATCGACTTCATCGCTGATAACACGGATCTGGACATCTTCATCGGCGACTCGGCTCGTGGCACGAAGGGGGTTAATGATAGACTTTGATACAGTTGTATAATACAACAATAGTTAGAGATCATGTCAATTTTTAAATGATATAGTAAGATATATTTATTTACCTACACACTGATCACTCATTAAAAAATGGATATGGTGAAATGAATATATTTTTGAATTGTCAAATGTTTCATCATCTACAAGGAGACACACAACCCGAAATGTATAAATGGTGGTAAATATGCATACAATAAAAAGTTGTTCAACACACGCAATGTATAAATGGTGGTAAATATGCATACAAAAAAAAGTTGTTCAACACACGCTAATTTTCGAAATAATTTGAATGAAATGAAATTCTTGTTAATAAAAAAACCTCTTTATATTCATTTTTTTAAAAGAACAATGATAAAAATTCGCTCGTGCAACTCGCGCAGTTTTGGATCAGAGCTAGAACCTACACCGACACAAGTGAAATCATTCACTAATGTCGAATTGTGTCATGACATTATCAGTATATCACTTATTGAGAAAGGTGTCATGATATTATCGATATATCACTTATGTCGAATTGTGTCGTGACATTATCAGTATATCACTTATTGAGAAAGGTGTCATGATATTATCGATATATCACTTATGTCGAATTGTGTCATGACATTGTATATCAGTAATGGAGAAGTGTGTCATGACGATCTATATATTCGGTGTCGATATTCGGTCGAGAAAGTGCATGGATTTAGGTGGGACAGTGAAGTGGTTGTGTTGGGACGGGTTGGGACGGGTCGGGGCAGTGCGTGGATTTAGGTGGGGCAAATATGTATGTGTATTTGTTACATACTCTTTAATAACCTATAGTTAACTAGCCTCCCCTTTTCAAAATGTAGTTCAACTTAGTTGAATATGTTAACATCAAGTACAAGGGTATTATTAAGGCATTTAATAACTTACCAATTGATGAAACCCGATCCAAAAAATCAGTTCGTCTTCCTGCGTTGTTGAAACTTGTTTCTTTACTCAATAAGTTAAGGAACCTAACTTTTAATATCAAAGTTGTTTTTACGATCCCTATGATACTTATGAATGGGCTATTGGGATGGTCCTTTTTAATTTAAGTACATATTTTAGTTTAGCGCTATAAAAGTATACAAATATCTTAATTTCTCCAACGATTTTGTTTAACGTTTAACTTTTAAAGACATTTTATTATATTCAGCAAATGAAATTATGTGATAGAGTCACGATTTTATTAATATATTTTCAAAGTTTACGTTGAAATTTGAAGTTAAT
This sequence comes from Phorcus lineatus, assembly GCA_921293015.1. Classification (NCBI taxonomy): domain Eukaryota; kingdom Metazoa; phylum Mollusca; class Gastropoda; order Trochida; family Trochidae; genus Phorcus; species Phorcus lineatus. The sequence goes on from OV121084.1 coordinate 24,935,732, forward strand.
CCCTTATTTCATAATCAAAATCAATATAAACTCTAAAATCAATATAAAAAAACTATGAAAGAAGTTGGGCCTCTTATGTATTTAACTGTTTGCGTGCCCCAGTAAACTCCGTGTGCAAATTATCTTCTGAAGCCTCGGTTATCCAGTCAAGTAGGAAACTCTTCAAGCTGTCAAGAAGCGGCAATGTTCTCTCTTGTACGATAAGGTGGTCTTCAGGACACTTGAGGAAGGTGATAAGTCACATTTACACAAAACAGCTTTCCCCCTTTAAAAGTCGAGAGAGGTTGTATCTTACAGTTACCACGGATGGTACTGGTGAATCTACTTTAAGGGACAGTTGGTCGGTATATTTTTGGGTAGACGAAGGGATACTCTCGTTAGTGAAATTATCCCCGTTTCAAAGGTGTCGCCTGTAATGCTTTGTCGATGTGCAATGATAGAATACGATGTGCAATAATAGAATACTATGTGATAGAATACGATGTGTAATGATAGCATACGATGTGCAGTGATAGAATACGATGTGCAATGATAGAATACGACGTGTAATGATAGAATACGACGTGCAATGATAGAATACTATGTTCAGTTATAGAATACGATATGATAGAATACGATGTGCAATGATAGAATACGATGTGCAATGATAGAATACGATGTGCAATGATAGAATACGATGTAATAGAATACGACGTGCAATGATAGAATACGATGTGCAATGATATAATACGATGTGCAATGATATAATACGATCTGATTGTATACGAGTAATTCATTACTAATACCAATAACCAGATAGCCTTATCAGTCTGATTCATGCATGACTTCAAGCCGAAGCCTTTATTTACCTTACATGATATCGTAAACTAAAAGCGAAAAGGTCGTTTGTAGATGAGCATATAAATTTAAATTGTTCTTGAAATTCTTTCGGGGTTTCTTACTTTAGGCGTTCTGCTTACAAGTCAACTTCAATATTGTGCAGTTGCAAATAGAAATCCTTTTCGACTATATTTTGATGTTTTAAAAAAGCTAAACGAAAATTCATGGACAAGTTTTGCTAGTATGCTATTAAACAAATATTTTGATATCCAGTCATGTGTAGTAAAAGACAATACTAACTGAAATCGTAAAGGTTTTAAAATTAAAGATTTACTTATGAAACGTATGGCAAAATCTACAATATAATAACCTGAAAACAACATATTTTTAAAATAAGCAATTTTATAGTTTTCTGAATTCTAATGCTTTGTTTGTTTCACAATTCGAATCTTAACTTTAAAGAGGGAATCTGACATTTCAAAATAATTGGGGGAAAACACTACAATGTGACCTACAAAGTTTGAAAATACATGCGAGGTTATCGGAAGGTCGTATTGTTATATTATTCATTACCATAAACACTATTTTTCTCGCATTGCCAGCTATCTCTTGTGTCATCTTTTCCCATTTCCACCTTCCTTTCTTGAATTAGACTCATAATGCAGATCTTATCCCCCAAAAATCCCCCTCCCCCTCTTCTTTTGGCTTCCTTTGAGTCGCTCCGGGCCATAGGCTGACCAAACATATCAAAGATTCAGGCTCGAATCTCGAACGAGGTGCGAAGATCGTGATTTCATCCCCTGATTGTGTAGAGAAAGCACGAAGCCGATTGATTCCGAGTGTTGTCACGGCACTACCGCTTCCGCGCTTTCGGGGCTTCGGAATTAGGAGCTCTAATATTGGCTTAAAGACATTTTTTTATCGGATATGATACCCCTTGGGGATAGAAAAAAACATCGTCTTCCAAATGAGCATTGCAAATAATAAGAATAAATACAACATCATCAATTATGTATTGACTTTTGTTCTTTGAAGTTCCGAATTATTTTACCTTTCCAGTTATTTCGAGTATTTTTGATAGTTTAATTGGTTTACAGAACCCTTACGAAAACACAGCACATACCACCGCATGGCTTCAGACTCGTGGTTTACAGCTTCTTTTACAGTAAAGGAATTTTATATAATTCCTTTAATCTAATTATTTAGAATATTATCAGTGCAAACAATTTTGACATCAGATGAGGTCGTAATCCTCCTGTAATATTCGTTATTATGAAAGAGTTAAAATATGTTAAAATTATGTGTAGTGATAAATATTTTATTAATATTTCTACTTAAAGCTAATTTTACCGATGTAAGTATCCCTAAATGATAACCGTGACTGCCCTCAACCCGTTTATTAATCTTATTATATCATTATGAGATTTAATTTCATTTTTTCTATGTTACATTACCTGAATTTTAAACGAATTGTTTCAAACATTGAAATAAGTGCTTAGACGTCTGTTTTCAACTTCACTCTAAACCAACACGTAAACTCAACGTAAAAGTTTACAATCCTTAAGAGAAACCTTGATTCAAAATTAACAAATTAATCTTATTTTTATGCCCTTTGTGAATAAGCACGCTCGGGGTAATAAGGTTGTATTTCCGTAATGACTAGTTTAATATGCAGAATTCTATATTGCATCCCCGTCAAGGTTTTAACTACGCTGTACGAACAATTCCAAATTCCGACCCGTCAAGATATCAAAGAGCTGGCTATAAAACCTCCCCATTTTGGTTCAGTGAAAACGATAAACCACGTCGTTTAATAGACGGTCTAAATTCTGAAATCTAAAACTAGTCCTTTGTCGGAACACTACGCCATGTTAACTGTTACAAAAACACAATTGTGGAATTCTGGCCTGTTAAGGCCGGACATGGGATTTTACTTAAAACATTAGGAAATTCTGATATTTGATGGTCCAAATTTGCTAGGATACCTGTAATTTCAGAAGATATCTTGTTATTTAATCTCTTTCCACTCCTTCGGTTAAAAAGGTTCAAATATCATCATAATGACCACAGAAAATGGGAAATTAGGAATGATTATTTCGCCATGTTGGAAGATTAATCAAGATGGACTGATTCTAATGCTAAAAAGGTAAATCGAGCCAAACTGCATTTGTTATTGAAATTGAGTTCTTGTTACACGTGATAGTCGTCTCGCCGGTGATGAAATGGCGCCGAATACGGCATTGTTACATTTGTAACAGTTGTCAGTGAAGCTAACCTCCAAGACTGATAGTGTACTTTCTCTTACATGAAACTGTCTAACCACTGAAGAATAACACTCAGTCTTTAAAAGATATTTAAAAAAAAAATATTGTTGAATATAATAAAGGAGCCCGAGAGAAGTGCTCATTCTTGAATCCAAAATCTAGACCCGCTTTTCAAGACGTTACAAGGTGAAGGTAAAAGAGTAACAACTTCAGTATTTTGGTTATACTATAGTCGATAATGTAATAACGCATATAAGCTTAAAATTAAACCTTGTTTTCAGCAATGTGAATCTAAAATCTAAAATAATGAAATAAATGTAACGTAATATTTTGTCACTCTAGCCGAATTTCTTTCTCCGAAAAATGAAATCGTCAATCTAATGAATATGAATTTCTAACGACAGTTTATTTATGTCTTATAGTAACGCCCTACTACGAAAGTTCTGTTTTTTCGTAGTCATTTTAGCGCATTAATTGGCTCATAGAAGCATGCAGCACATCCAAACACAAACCAAAATCTAATGCACAAAAATCCTCTGCACAGTTGAAAAGTAAGAAAGATTATATCATATATACGAGCAAATGATAGTAGATATTAAGGGTTGCATATCGAGAAACACTATCATCCAATTCGGTTCCGTTGAATTCAACTGTTTTCTTGTTTAAAAGGCAAATTGACCCAAAATATGCAATGCATAAAATATATGACACATAAGAAAATACACACAGAACATCGCCCTCGTACACGAAGTTTTTTTTATGTCAATATTAAACAAAAATGAAATCAAAATGATGAGATTTTATTATGTACCTTATGTCATATGATTTTTCTGTAATGATGTTTTAGAAACGGTTAATCTTTACGATCAGTTGGATACATTCATTATACAATATAGATTAAACCTTCATTTACTTAACACAATGAACTTTTGTAATAAGAATTAAAATCATTTTGTTCACAATGTATTCCAAGTCTACTGTAGCAGTTTGTGACGTCATCGACTTTCTGACGTCACAGTTGTTAAAACCACGTACTTGATATTGAAAGCAGAGCGACTTATAAATGACGATTTGTCATTTTGAAAATCTGCTGTCAAAATAATCTCAGTTTTTAAAAAAAATAAATATGATATATCTATTGACATCTAAAATTTCTTTCTATTTCAGAGATCGTACACTTTGATAGTGGAAGCTTGGGATGACGATAAAGGTAAGATGTCTATGATTACATCTGGAAAAAAGAATTAAAAGACTACCGTTGTGATAAAGATATACGGTATTCGGGTCTAATTCATAATTTATGTTTATCTCATGTTAATAAAAATCTGAAGATTTGAAAACCAGCAAACTATTAAGTTATTATCAAGTTTATCACTTTAGGATCAGTCATCGAAGTTACCCTTTTAAAACAGTCACATTCCATAGTCGAAAAAGGTGTAACAGAAATATTCTATTGTAGAGACAAAAACAACTAATAAAGTCACCATTAATTTAACCACCATATAAACAATGATTGCCCCCAAACGTCTTCTCTCGGACCGAGCAAGGCCCAGAAACTGTCTGTTTTGGCCGTTGGTTTCATTCCGTTTTAGTAATACACTTCTCTGAAAAACTAAAAAAATGCCTGTGTATACATGTATATGTGTTGTAGATGATTGGCGTAAATAAAACAATTTAGCATTGTATTATTTTCTTCCAGGTGTATAGTTGGTGACTTTTAAAATGGTTATAGCACATTCGTAATCTTAATAGTTAGGATATGAACCGAGTGGATCTATTGATAAAATTAAATCAGTTAGTCAGTGCGTGCAATATTAATTAGATCTTTTACAAAACGGGTACCGGTGCACTTGAATGTCTTATAGACATAACTTTGAAATTATTTTATTATTTTATTTCATAGAGAGCACAGGATGAATAAGTAGCGCTTTCTTTAAATTTTGAAAATAAAAAGTTTTAATTCTTTAATTGACATTAGTAGAGAAGGGGAATGCTAGTTTTGTAGGGAATGTAGCGTTTGGTGTAGCAACGGTCGTCAACAGAGCTGCGTGTAAACCGGGAACAACTTCTATTTGAATCTCGCCAGAGAAGGTCAATCGATTAGTATTAGCTAATTTGAGGTGGACAATTCCACTCATCCTGTAAACAGGCTCTTCACTTCAACTCGAGGCATCATGGGCTGAACAAGGCGGGACTGTCATGCTGCGAAGACTTTTGAACAACGCTGCCAAACTCAGGGTGATCAAACTTGTAAAGAAATGCAAATAATTCATCCCAGCAAGGGTTCCCCTCCAATTCGTGATTAAGGACAAAGTTGTTCTGGGTCGATTTAGTCGATTTGACGTCCTCTGACAATGTTTCACCAACTCAAGGTTTGTATTGCTATCACTTGGTGGTCTGTGCACAGATTGTGGATCTTCGCTCGCCCGGATGTTGGAACGTTTGAGTTGGCTTTGGACATGTTTCACGTTATGTCTTGTCACAAGTGACAGGTCATTTGTATTTTATTGTGCATTTCAAATTGATGCAATTATACTTTCAGAAATTTTTTTGGAAGATTCATTACCATTTAATGAATTTCATTTTAAATAAAACGTAAAGAGTTTTTCTTTAAGATTTTTTTAGGCAAACCGGTAGTTTTCACTATATCTAATTCAAAAATGACCATATGTTTTCCCTATTTGTGAAATACATGTAGTTAAAGTTGCATTTTACATCCTCTTACTCGTTGATATATCACACCAAAAGCCGAAGGGGCGTACTTTGGTATGCCAATGCAACATATCGATAAAGGTATGTACTCGAAATGACCGAACTTCAACTGTATCGAGGATTGGTTCAAAAGGTTTGCAAGAGTCAACTTTCTAAGCCTCGAGTACCCTAGAAATAGTAACAAACTCCAATATTGTATTTTTAATGGATATGCATGGTGAATAGTCAGAGTGTTTATTCTATTCTTAGTTCGTTATATATAAACGAATACTTTAATTTACTGTACGAGTGAGAGATAGGGCGGGATAGCGCAGTGGTTAGCGCGTTCGGTTTCGGATCAGGGGCTCGGCAACTTTGTCTGCAGTAGAGAACTGTTCTACACGCAGTCAGGTTTGGGTGCAATGCTACACTGAAATTCAGCGAGGTAACACCCATGGTTCGCGAGTTCCAGCCGATATTCGCAGGTTTCACCGCAATACATAGCCACAATGGTGTTGCGGGCTTTCTCCCTGCAATAAACAGCAGGTGAGAGAGAGTGAGAGACTGGGTTATATATCTTTAATATAAATCACCAGTAGTTTAAACGTAACCAGACATGTAAAATTGTATCTATTATCGATGTCGTGACATTGAGAGAAATCCACCGAAAACATGAAAATCTGCAATAAAGACTGACCGCGTCCTGCATATTGAACGCAATGATTGATCAGAGCATGATGGACAGTGAACTTGATACGATTATAGCTTTTATATATACGACTTATGTGTTTGTTGAAAAATATCCAGACACAAATAGACAAACCCTTCGTTTATTATGCTATCCGCTTGAGCTACTTGGTTAATTGCCTTTGTGTTTTCAGAATGGTGCGTTATCTTCCCGCTTTATTTGAGCGGAAGGATTGTGAATGAGTATCTCTAATGATCAGATTTGACAATTTGTTGGTCAATCTAAGTTCAATATGAATCAAATGAGCGACGTAACCGCAGGTTTCATCATTATTTCTTGTGACCAAGCCTCGGGGCTCTCGGCAAATGAATCGATTAACTAGATGCCAGTGAGTTGTACCCTCGGGTGAATGAAAATGATATTTTCCAACTGTTGGTAGGCTAACTAGTCAAATCTGAATGGAAAGAAATTAATCATTTTGGCACGTAGACTTTTCAAGTTTAAGAATTGATTACAGCTTATGGCAGGATACCTCTTCCTATAAACCCTTGGAATATCAAAAGGAGGCATCACGCCACGCCATTGGCACTCAGATGGAGGCATCACGCCACGCCATCGGTACCAAGAAGGAGGCATCACGCCACGCCATTGGCACTCAGATGGAGGCATCCCGCCACGCCATCGGTACCAAGAAGGAGGCATCACGCCACGCCATTGGCACTCAGATGGAGGCATCACGCTACGCCATCGGTACCAAGAAGGAGGCATCACGCCACGCCATCAGTACCAAGATGGAGGAATCACGCCACGCCATCAGTACCAAGAAGGAGGCATCACGCCACGCCATCAGTACCAAGAACGAGGCATCACGCCACGCCATCAGTACCAAGATGGAGGAATCACGCCACGCCATCAGTACCAAGAAGGCGCCATCTCTGTACTTATATCAGTATTCATTCTTTGAGAACAGACCTTGAACACGTGCCTAGTATGTCGTGGGAACACAATACCTCACAATTTACGTAAGTGTTTACACAGAGTTTCATTTCGAATCTGCCACCAGCATGGCAAAACATTGGCGAAAATGGATGAAAGCAAGATTCTCTCCGCAAACAATTCGAAAAACTATTTCTGTAGCGGGAACTAGGTGACCACGCGGAAGAACACGAAGCTACTGCCAGATCTAACAAATCAAAGATTAATACGCAGCGGGATCACGGTGGCACTGACATTGTCGGAGATGAATTTCCATTGGTGCCAGAGTTTCAGGATTGGCCCACTTACGTCTCGTCTTTGTTTACTTACAAACCATTTACATTCAAGAGCCCGAATTAGCTCCATCTTGTGGATGCATCTATTGTTAAACGATGCCACATTCCTCTCAAGACAAACTTGCTTTTTCATACTATTTACCTTAACGGTTTATCTTTTACAAATTGTCTTTATGAAACATTTATGTTTATGGCTTTTTAGGAATGTATGTACGCTTTTATACTGCATTCAAGGATACGTGGACAATTGAAACTCAAAGAGAACAAAATATCAATAACTATTTTAAAGAGACATTACTGTCCACAGGGTTATAATTCTGTCGGGGGTTCTACTATTTTTGCATTTAGACTATTGATCCAAAACACGTACAGTGTGTTTGATAGCATGCATTATTAACTATAAACATAATAAAATTTCATCGATATTACGATTTTGAGTAAAAGAAGTTTTATGGCTATAATTGTACAATTTAGGAAATGTTAATAGCATCAAAGCAAACATTGATAAAAACTACTTGAATGAGGGATATTTATGCGGAGATCGTTTATTTGGTCTGCCGCAAGGAGATACCATTATCCTGTTTGTTTTGCGCGTAAAATCAATAGAGCTGTGTAAAATTGATAAAATAGGCTCTTCGTCTCTATTTAGGAAATCAATAGAACAAAGATATCGACTAAATATCATAGCACCAAAGACAAATTAATATTAATATTATAAGAATATTCTTTTCATCTGTGAGTAAATTCTTTCCCGAAAACGTCATCAACTTGATCACGAAAACACCAATATTCCGAAGCGTTGATTAAATTCTGCACTTTTTTTGATGACTGTGAAATGAGCTATGCATTGAGATATCAAAATGAAATAATAATTTCGTTCCCGGAAACATTAACGATTCGCCAAAACCCGCCATAGGCTCTTAACTTTCCATTAATTCAGAAAATCTTGGTCTTCCATGGTTGATTAGTCAATACTGTTATCTTGATAGAATATTCATTAAGTTCCCAGAAACTTCATCAACGATTCGCCAAAACACGCAGAAAGCTTTAGGCGTTTTATATCAATTTGCATTGAGATTGGGAACTGGTATAATTAGTCAATTAAGGTATCAAGATGAAGTAATTATTGGAATCATATAATTGTATTCTATGACAAGTCTCCTGTGATCTAATTATAACTGAACAGAACTGGGATTTCCTCGAGCTACGTTCTCCATTATAGTTTGAAAGAAATTCGCGTTTTCCTGCCTCGCTAACCTCTGCTTCGTGTTATAATCTGAGGCCTAGTCTGTAGGCCAGACCCTGAAATAGGGTTACCTAAGCAAGTCTATAAAAAGACTTTAGAGCTTGATTTCAGTCTCCTTTTTCATTTCGTTTAATATTTTTTTTAATTTTACGGTTAACCGATGCATTTTTCATTTCAGAGTCTAAGTGTTAGACTATCCAAGGCCCTTTCCATATTGGTGCATATTTTACTTCTCTGACTAAGGTTTTGGGCAATTCCACATGAATGAGATAGCAGGCTTTACCGCAACGTTCAGACACAATGATAATCAGGCTCTCCTCATGCACTAGAGCCCGCCATGATGTAGTTGAATTACTCCTGAAAATGACCTTAAACTACAAAACACCCCACATTGTATCTGTATCCCACAACCTACTATTTCATCGTGACATTTCCCCTAAATATTTATTATATGTTACAGTGTTATATTTAAGATCTCACCATCTGCATAGTACAAATTTGTGTTACACTTTGTCAGTTTAAATCCCAGCCGCAAGCATGGACTGTACCAACACATTACCCATCGGATAAAAAGACATTCACTATCTAAATGTCATGCATTTCTTATATTCATTTTATGTTTTTCATATATAGTATCATTATTCATTCCAGGCGGTAAACCGGGTCTAATAGAGCGAGCTTCCCACAAAGGCATCATCCTCCCCGGTCAAGCGTGGCATACACTGACCCACACCGGAGCCACCGCACGACTGACGTACCGCATCAGGGTGGTGTGCGATGAACACTACTACAACACAACGTGTACCAAGTTCTGTAGACCGAGGAACGACCGGTTCGGACACTACCAGTGTGACTCTAACGGCGACAAGGTGTGTCTAGAGGGATGGATGGGGCAGGAGTGTGAAACAGGTGAATGATAATAAAGGTTTTATGTTTTATGACGATAATTATGATTTATGATATGTTTAAATTAATAATTTTGACGACATCTGTGTATCGGGATAACCATTTGTTTTAATAGAACGAACTTTCATTGTCGCCACTGAATGTGGGTAATCCGATTTGATATAAGCCATACCTGTTTTTGCTGAACTTCACTAATTGTTGTTATTTAGCTATGTAAAGGACATAGATGTGGATGAATGCAATATTTGAAGAAATCATTTATTAAATATTATGTATATTTACGATTAGATCGCGATGGCAAAGGAATGGAAGTACTTGTTGTAATAGTGACTGAAGTCACATGTGTATACTAATTTCAAAATTATTGAATAAGGGTATGGATGAATAAATTATTAAAAGAAAATACTGGATTTATTCAATAGGTTTCAGAAATTACAGAGCATTGTTGCATAAAATGAACACACATAATAATCGTCAAACCGAAATGAGGAATTTGATAAACTCAAACGTAGGGGATCAGATATATTCATTTTTAAAGTATTGCATATTACTTGAAAACGATCAAAACGATTCTCATAATAACTTACTAAAGTCGTGCAATCCCCTTTTGGAGAATAGCTTATTATTTTTAGATATTATGATAATTAGTCTATTTCCTTATCGTTGATCAGAATTTACTTTGTGACTAAAAATGACGCAATCAACGCTGCTTTGATTCTTAATCAAGGGGAAGAAACGAGATTTTGTGTTTAATTTGAAATTGATTTAGTTGGTAATTTTCTGAAAGAGACACCAAAGAACAATCACAATTATTTGTAATCTGATTTGTAAGATAATTAGCCTTGATAACAGTTGAGGCCTCTAATTCTTTCAAATCATTCTCCCCCGAATTGCTCTTTGAACATATTCAGATTTCGTAATGCTCAGAGGAACAATCTGCCGACTGAAATTACGAGAAAAAACGGTTGCTCAAAAATCGGTGTAACTTCTCCGGGGGAACATATCTGTGAGGGTCATTAATTATAAACGACACCGATTGTCAAACAGCAGGTTGCAAAACTCCCTAGGGGTTGCAACGCTACTAGCCGAGTGATTTTTTTACTTGAGCCAATATCGCTGAATGATATTATTCTATAAATCACAGATCATCTAAAGTTAATGTTGTGTCACATTATTTCAACACTTAAACATTTTCATTTCAGATGAACAAAATACATAGTTTAGGAGGAATATTAATAATTGAAATCAAGAACATGAATATTATTTTATTATTACATTATTTCAAATGTCTTATTGCATTGTGTATTCGATGGTTTTAAAGATTAACCAGTGATATTTCTCAAGAATCAAGTAACCGTTGCTATACGTATTATTATTCCACGTGTATGTCTCTCCATGAATTTCCGTGAGTCTCCGTGAGTGAATTAAAAATTATACTTGTTTAAAGACACTGTAGCACGTTTTCCAAGGGAACACTTGTGATCTCACGAACACGAAAACAAATGTTAACGATTTCAAAATGCATTTTTAATCAACACAAGGCTTTCTAATAGGAATTGACCAAGTTTGTTTTAGCTATACGAATCAATTTCCTTAACTGAAAATTATTGTAAGATGTCCGTCAATCTGTCGATGTGTCACTAGTATGACACAGCCCGGAGAAGTAGTTCAGTTGGTAAAGTGCTCATCAAACGGTAGACCGTTGTTCTATTCCCGGCCGCATCATGCAAAGAGACATGAAATTATGGGAGTTGTTTCTCTGTAAGCATTATTATTCAAGGGTAGAACGACGTTTTCAGTGGCGCGGTACTGTGACTGCCGGTTGCCGAGGGTACAAAGTAAATTTCAAAGAAAGATGTTTTTAGGATAATTAAGAATTGTAGTCATTATTCTAGATTGATGGTTTTAAAGATGCGACTTTTCCTCTCTGCAGCTATCTGCATACCCGGATGTCACGCCGTCCATGGATCCTGCGAAAGACCGGGAGAGTGCAGGTTGGTACTTCCGCATCCGGGTCCTAATGTGCCTTTATTATAAAAGAATTCTTATCTTTATTGAGAAGGGCGGATTTATTATTTTTATTTGCATGGGTGCATATTTAAAGAAGTGCTCGGTTATTTCGTTGCCTGAAGAGGAAGGTGCTTTTAATCTTCAAAGTACTTCTTGGCTAAATGAAAAATTACAAACCCGGCAATTTCTTTGAATTTCAGATGTTCGTTCTCATCGAATAAGACAATTATGAAGATTCAAATTTCAAAAACTTCAGTGTAAATTTAAATGAAAAATAAGACTGTTGCATTTTTTCTTTTTTTTCATTAAAAATGTCCCCAAGTAAACTTGTAGTAAGGAAATATTTTGATATTTCAACACAATGGGTGTAAAAAAGGTTTCACATTCCCGCTCAATATATTTTTTACAACCCAGTTTAGATCTTAGCTAACTGTCAAAAGTGGCACCTTTTGAAATGTGAGATTGCAATGATATGGAGAAACCTTTCATCTTGCCCGAGGTTATATCACCGGCACTTGTTATCGTGTTGTACGTCACTAAGGTTTCCTTAGTGCATGTTAAAGAATGGGAGTTCACCTTAGTAAAGGGTGCATTGTGATAGGAGCCAAAAAAGTTCTTGCTTGTAAGGACCTAGGTTCGAATCCTACCATGAACCCGGCAAATCTGACTTCTGAAGAGAACTGTTCAGTATGCAGTAAGGTTTCGATGCAATGAAACCAATGGTACGCCAGTTGCAACCGATATTCGCAAGTTTTATTGTAATACGTTGCAACAGTGATAAAGGTGTGGGTATGATCAGATGGCAACTCTTGAATGTGGCATCAAAGTCCAAAGCCCCTCAGCCTAAGGGTCAATGGAGATCTTCCCGTGGGAATAATTGTCCGTGACTGACCTATTGAGAGAGATGACCAAAGTTACTCATATACAGTGTCCATTCAATTATCAGGGCGGGTCATCTTCTAGCCTCCCATGAGAATGTCCGTGACTGACCTATTGGGAGAGATGACCCCATTCACTCATACACAGTGTCCATTCAACGATCAGGGCGGGTCGTCTTCTCGCCTCACACTCCCCAAACAAAGCGGGTTGTAGATATGGGGTAAATACATATGAACTACTATATCCCCGTGATTTGTGTTGACATGGTAGCGATCGTGCTTATTCGGTAAGTTCATAAATTAAGCATATATACTGAATACGTGGTTAATTGTTGAGATTCCTAATTATTGACATATGAATTTTACACTTGACCACCTTTTACTTCTGTTAAACAGGAAGAATAAGACCTTTGAGAAAAAACATAAGTTATGATTGCCTCGCTCTTTGGTAAAAAGGGAAGGAGTTTTAAAGAGAACTGCGTTTTAATGTAAAGAGTTCCTTCGAAGCTATTATCTCGTAAACATTGACTTATCATCCCTCTGCAAAATGTTTCTTTGTTTTGTTAGATTTATTTGTTTTAAAATGTTCGTAAGCGTTTCTTCTTTCTCAGTTGTTTTGGTGATTTGGTTGATTTAAGCTGCGATTAAAGTCGCGCAGTACTACAACACCAGAAGTCTGGTCCCCTGGGACCCCAAAAACAGGACTTCCGGCTTCTTGAAGTCGGAGCGAGGCTACGATCAGATTACCAACCTTTTGTTTTGGGCTAGCAAAGAGAGTAGTTTCTGTCTTTCTTGATCTTTTGAGTTACGAAATGAGATAATTTTTTGTTTCTTCGATGTAAATTGACTTGACTAGCGTCATCATAATCCGCCCGGATGAGGATTTAAGTTAATCGTTTGAACATTTGACTTCAGTTTCAAGCAATCTGTTATTCATTCAGAAGAAGAATGGTTTTCATAACCTCATCCCAGATGTATAGCTTTCTATAATGTCCGCAATATACGGAACACTGAAGTTCCATTATGCCCCCTTGACGACAGTAATGCACTTACGAGTGCCATACGAGTGGTCAACTGAAACCATTAAAGGAGCGGTACCACCCGGGTATTTTGTTCTGGAAACGATCTTGACGTTACAGGACACTCGCCGCATTCACGCATTTATGTTTAAAACTTCCATTGCAAGGCTGAACTTTAATGCTATTAAGGCCTTGTAGTATTACCCAAATTTCCCTGTGCTTTGTCATGGGTTACTGCGACGGATCTTATTCTTTAAACTTTGCAGTAAGGCTACCGTAGCGAGTTAAGGCTACCTTTTTTTTTTGCAACGGGACCCAGATATTCAAAATGATTTTAATCATGTTTTGTAGGCATAAATACATAAAGAGGAATATTGTCTTCAATTATGAAAAAAAACATAGAATAAGTTCGGTAAGAAATTACTTTTAAGTCGTATCAAAACGCTAACGAATTTACGAGGATTCGAACTTGACCTTTCAGAAACCCATGGGATTCGGTTTATGCATGGTCATACAAAGGTTTGTGGTCGATTTGAACATGCTTAATGAGTTCATTTCCTGTTCATGTTCAGGAGCTCCTGTGAGCCAAAAAATTCCATACTATCGACATTTCCATTACAGGTGCCAATACGGGTGGCAGGGCGAGTTATGTGACCAGTGTATCCCATATCCCGGCTGTAAACACGGTTCCTGTAACGGGTCCCCCTGGCGCTGCGTCTGTGATCTTAACTGGGGTGGAATTCTTTGCAATAAAGGTATGCAAGAACACAAGAATGTGATTCTGTTGCAGGATGTTTCGATTATTGTTGTGGTAAGTGTCAACGCTGGGAAGCTAATTTTTTAGTCCAAATTACTGTTGATGATCAACTTTGGACTACGGATATCTTAGTTTTAAGAGAGTTTCGAAAATCTTGTTCTTAGATTAATAGAGATACGAGAAAACATATAATCATCAACGACACCGACATTGAAAGTCGTACTAATACAGAGTTTCGTATTATACTCGATAAACTTCTTAAATTATATTTGGAGTATCTCGGAAATTCATATAATTTCCTTCAAAGTTTCTAAGTTGAGAAAACATGTACTGGGACCTCCTGTCTATTAAGTTTAAAAAAACTTTTGAAAAATCCTCAAATTTTATTTTTGTTGGTACTGGTTGATTAATTACGACACATTCTTTTTTTACCGTATCTTGCATTAAAAAACACTGCGCTTAACACGCGCCATTGATTCTACGAGTAAACAACAGTTCTTGCACCAGCTTTTCCTTTCTATGAGTGATGGATATATTGAAATATTTACAGTTTAATTCAAACTCTGTCAATATTTTATGTGATTGTCAGGCAAGATTTAGCTGCTAAGTGTTCGCCATGTTGTTTCTTACGTGATTGCAAAGCATTAACTCAACAGCCGGAAAACTGAGCATTTGCAAGTTCGAACAACGAAATTGACGTTTGCCAAAGTTTAGTAACAATGAGATTGGTGATGTAATAACATATGATTTTTATGTTGAACTGATTTATTGTATCGTTTTAAAAAAATAATTCTTCTCTGTGTCCCTTAGTCTGAAGTGTTTTCTGAAATCATCGAAATTTTCCCCTTATGTATTTTAGTGAGTACTGATGAATTTCATCCCCAATTACTTAATTCCTGGTGCAATGAAAATGTCCATACTTAAGAAATTATCAATAAAATACAAAATGTATGTCATTAGCTTATGAAATTTTTAAAATGTTCTTAGATGAATGTAAAGCACAGAGTTATTTAATAATTTCTCCAAAATGCTTAAGTGAAGCATTAAACTAAGATCTACGTGTCTGACAGATCTCAACTTCTGCGGGCGGCACCATCCGTGTCATAATGGCGGACTGTGTCGTAACATCGCTCCCGACAGGTACGCGTGCACGTGTAACCAGGGCTTCTCGGGGCAGAACTGCGAGATAGGTGAGTTATTACTACAAGTTCGGCCTTGCCATGTTATCATTTGTCTGTAGTACTTTATTCAATGTTCGTGTAGAGACCGTTCACGCGGCGCTATTTATAGATCTAGTATTTTCATGAAATGGAAATTGGAATTCACACATCGTACCTAGGTCGTATACCACGTGCATACGTCATATCTTCAAAAGGTATGAATGATTGGAAAGACATTGAATGGGTAACGACCTGAGAGTAATTGTGAACAGTTTGAACAGATACGGTATGATTCGGTGAAAAGACTAGTTATTGTATTAAGTACAAAAAGATACTATTTACACAAACTTACTTCCACTCATATTTATGTATCATTCGAAGATAATTTTAAAGTTGCATGTTATAAGGAACACTTAAACTTGCAATGGTCAGGCTATGATTCGACTTAATTAAACTGGGGTTTATATAGTGTGTATGTGTGTTTGTATATTTATATCACTAACCCACTCAATGTTAATCCTCAGCGGACCACGCGTGCACGTCGGCGCCTTGTGAGAACGGAGGGAAGTGTGTCGAGATTCAGACAGGCTTCGTATGTAACTGTCCCCCCGGCTGGACCGGACATGTTTGTGACGTCAGTAAGTAGATTCAGTGTCATTGAAGCTAAGATCCATTGGAAAGCTAAAATCTAGTCTTGTTTCTTGCCTTCATTGATAAATAGAGATTCGGATTTATGTGTACTGGTGTAATGTGAAGGCCAGTGGTGTATCATATAGTGGTAATGAGTGTAAGGCAGGAGTATCGTAACGATAGAACTTTATACTCGTTCAAATAGCATATTGTCTTTTAAACTGATAAATTCATATTTCCATATAAACAAGGAAGGCTGGTTTGTCATCGGCGCCTTTAGAGTGCAACTTTATGGAAGGAACCTAATGTTACAACTTGTTATTCACAGTGACGTGTTATCTTTATAGAGTAATATCAACATACGGCAAAGTATGAGAAGTCGCCCGTTATGTTTAACAAATCCTATTTTTGATCGCTGATGGCGACTACAGTATTTTCAATTTTTTTAAATGTATATCTTTTCAACAACAACGAATTAAAAAAAAAAATCTTTGACTAATATACTCATCAAAACCAGAATGGGATATGTTAACTCATTTGAATAATATCAAAGTATGATGTTTTTAGTCATTGGTTTTCTGATAAAGAATAAATCACACATAAAAACGTTACCTATATAAACTTATTTTGCCCAGTATAGTAAAGGTGATTTTTCAAACATGGCATAAAAAGTCAATAATCAAACTCAGACCTACATTCGAGTAACTATCATACTCAACGGCACTGTATGTGAACCAAAATATCTAATTCAATATTCATAAAACAATCGACAAAAAATGTAATTATTAATTCCCTCTACCTCAACCCAACCCTCCCCTAGACGTAAACGAGTGCGCCTCCAACCCCTGCCTGCACAACGGGACGTGTATCGACCAGGACAACAGCTACGACTGCCAGTGTGCCGGGGGGTGGCAGGGTCCCCACTGCCAGCTGGACGCCGACGAGTGTAGCGGGAGTCCCTGTGTCAACGCCTTCTCTTGTCACAACCTGGTCGGGGACTACTCCTGTGCATGTCAGCCTGGCTGGACCGGGAAGCGGTGTGACCAGAGTATGTCATTGTCCCCATACCAATCGATCGTTTCCATTTGAAATTTAGAAATTATGAATGTCATTAAACACGTAAATCTGAAGAGCTTTAAAGCACTTGCTAAGTATCATAAGTTTGAAGGTGTAGTTGTTCTAAACATATTTATTTTTCCAAAAGAAAGAACCGGATTTGTAAACATAGCGAATGCTTGTACATTTATTAATACCGCTCCGGATGTGGAAAAATTTACATGTAATAATATGTTGTAATCATTGCTTCCAAAGTTGAGAAATTATCTTAAAATTATCAATTAAGACGAACGATGATGTCATTTATGTCATGCATAATGCACTTCGACTTTCGACCAAACAACATGTTGACTTTGATATCTTCAATGTAATAAACGATATCAAACACTCACTCATTTAATAACTCTACAATTTATATCAATGCAGACACTGACGACTGTATTGGCGTGGTGTGTCTCAACGGTGCCTCGTGTGTGGTGAGTTTGTCTCAAGCTATTGAAAGCCTTCTGTTGTCTGGCTAACTCATAAGTTCGAAAGAGTTATGTCCCATGCGCAAGTCAGTTAACTTTAAATAGCACTTCATGGCATTGTTGTTAATCTTAAAGTCTTCTAAACACGCTTGGCTTAAAACATACTTCAGAACCTGTTTCTAAAGACTTGCTGAAAGATCATTGGAGACGATTCCTAACATGCTACCGAACACTTTCTTAGCCTTTGCAAATATGCTTCTGAGGGTCGTTGCAAATCAACTTAACACTAAGGTAAAATCTAGTACCACTCTTATACATTGTACTTCTACCTTAGTGATTTAAGATTACCTCAGACCCTGAACGCTTAAGTCACTCTTAATTTGCTTAAGAAATATTTTCGAACTTGGAACATAATGTCATACGCTCTTTAGAACTTGATCGATTTTTAACGTTTTCTTAAATTCTTCTTAACATGCCTTTGAGCCCTCTCCGGAAACTTATCAAAACCTGTTATTGAATATTTTACGAGGGTGGTGATTATGAAACATCTCCAGAACTTACTCCAAATATGATTCTAAACGTTTTTCGACCATAGAAAACATGCTTTTTTTTCATTGCTCTTTTGGTTGCTCCTCGAAACAAGGGACATTCAAGGCAGATTCGGCCCTCAAAGCTTACTTCTTAATCACATCTCGAAATTCTTCTAAAAATTCCCGAAGCTCTTCAAGACAAACTTTTGAGTTCTCTTCACCCTGTTGAACATGCCTGAACATTCTTTCAAGGGTCTATCATTTTTCTGAACTTGTCGCTGAATCTTTCTTAACAAGCTTCAGATGTGAATCTCCTTAATTAAGATCTTTAACCTTTTGTTATCTTTAATCTTTCCTAAATATATTTAGTGCCTTTCAATCGAAAGCACTTAAATTATGTTCGTAAATTTTCCAAATAAAATCCCATTAAAATCAGTTATAAACTTGATCGTTTTATTGATATACCCTACTGATTGATCTATCCACCCTTGATTTAAACAAAAGCAGATCTACAGTTTTGTAAAAAAAACACGGAATGTGAACAAATGGCTAGATCTTACTTAAATAAATCTTAATATTTTCTAAACGGGAATCTTTTTCTAACTTATGTTCACTCTTTAATATTTTCTAAACACGGTTCTCTTCCTCAATCTTGTTCAACATCATCCCACCTCTCCCTCACAGGACTTGGTCGACGGTCACTACTGCGCCTGCAGCCCGGGGTACACTGGAGAGCGGTGTGAGACGGACATAGACGAGTGTGCCAGCTCCCCGTGTGGGAACGGGGCCCAGTGTCTCAACCAGCTCGCCTCCTACACCTGTCAGTGTCCTAGGGGGTACACGGGGGTCAACTGTCAGGTGAGCAGATACTTGGACTATATTTTGTTTATACCTTTTTCTATTCATTTTCAGGTTTCATTAGTTAAGTGTATTGATTACTTCACTCTTAGATCTTGATCCAATTAAAGACATCGAGAGGCTTCTACTGAAATTGAATATATCAGGTATCATTGGATCATAAACCATATATATTTTTGCACCATATCCCTTTTCTTATTTGAGCCATCGCATCGTTTCGTTTAGTAGTGTTACAATTGTCAGGGAGCAATGGTCCTTCGACCTCCCACTTCAGCTATCACAGACCGGAGAACACTGTACTTTATATATAAAAACACTTGTTGACTGATAGTCGCACCTACAGACTTTAGTATTTGATAATATAATCTTCAATTAAGAATCAGTTTCAATGTGTTCGAGTGTAAATCTTGATGACTAAGGCTACTCTTCGTATGAGGAATGATATAAAGGCGACCCTGTTGTCCTCAGATCGACCTGGACCCTTGTAACCCCAACCCCTGCAAGCACGGATCCAGCTGCTTCAACATCCAGGGCGACTTCTACTGCCACTGTAGAGACGGGTATGATGGAAAGGACTGCTCCCAGAGACGATCTACCTGTGCCGAACAGTCCTGCGATGGTGCGTATGTGGATGAAATGTGTCCATGAATTTAGCTCCGTAGTGGTTTTACTCATCCTTAACTTCTCACACAGCTTCAGCCAGTCATAACTCTCGCCCGTGCCAGTCACTGGTTTGAATAGATTTGCAGCGTTTCCTCAATTTATCAAGTTAAAGCCTTTCACCTATTATTGTTACTGGACTGGATAATCCTTTCAGAAATGGTATGTTGCAACTTAGTGATGGAAGCTGAATGTGTGATCCATGGTCTAACGGATCGTCCATAATACGTCTTGGAAATGCGTAGGACCTTATTATTGTTATAAGTTACACAAATATATTGAATGAGTGCATGGGTTTTTAACGACTTAAAGAGACGAAAGTCTTGAAAACCAGAGGTTTTAGCTTATTGAGTGACTACTTACTCTTTCATTTTCACTTGCAATTTCACGAATTTTCGTTCTGATGCTAGATAAACAAGCAGTTCGAAAAAGTCAATCATAAGATATTGGTGATGTTCTACATGAACTATTGTTTTCTTCACAGTGATCGACAGCTGTACAATCTCGATCCCGTCTAATGACTCGGTGGGCGGTTTTCGTCTCATTTCCTCCAGTGTGTGTGGTCACGATGGCATTTGCATCAGTCAGCCTAGCGGAAAGGTCTCCTGCTTGTGTCAAACCGGATATACTGGAGTGTACTGCCATGAAAGTAAGGACGGCGCGAGATTTGAAAGTTGAGAAGTTGTTGATAAGAAGAAAAGTTAATCCAAGGGTTATCCTTTTGTTTATTACTTTGAATACACATTAAGATAAACAGTTTTAAAAATTACACATTTATATAGTGCTTTTACGTTCTGTTTTATGAAACAAGGGTCTTCAACAAACAATATTACAGTGAACCTTGTTGAAAGAGGAATTTTTGTAAAATTTTGGCTTCACGAATTTGATCATTCTACCTGGTTTAGAATACATCATATATATAATGATCTGATTGTTTATTAACTTTATCCAAAAAAATATTCAAGATGTGACGTTGTTGATGAACATTGATCACTGTTGGTGCGCAGATATAGACGACTGTGCAAGTAACCCCTGCCAGAACAACGGGACGTGTATCGACGGGGTCAACTCCTACCAGTGTATATGTATGGATGGCTGGGAGGGCCTCCTCTGTAACATCAGTGAGTCACCTCTACTCAACATCCTGTGTTTTGATTGTATTTGATAACTAAACGGCACTCCGGTGACTTTATATAAGGAGTATATATGTCTGCTAGGTAAAAACACATTCATCACTTGATTATTCTAGAAAGGTCTTTGGAATTTTTTTCGCCGAAGTAACCTTCACGTGACATCATCTTTATTCACTTTATTTCATGATCCCTCGATTCTTTAGTTCTGAAAGGGGGTAAAGCTCGTTAAATGTAACATGCTTGATCACAGTCCCGATATCATTTGGTTGTCATAACGGTCTTCGATGCTGTAGTATTTGTAGAATACGATTCTGTTGTATTTATAGAATACGATGCTGTAGTATTTGTAGAATACGACACTGCAGTATTTGTAAAATACGATGGATGTTAGAAATTGAAGACAATATCATACATGGTGAACATCTCTGTTCTAGATCGGAACGACTGTGAGACAAACCCATGTCGGAACGGAGGTTCCTGTGTCGACGACTTTGGACAGTTCGTGTGTCAGTGTGTCAACGGCTGGAAGGGGAAAACATGTACACTTCGTAAGTAAACTTGTATCAATCAGATA
This sequence comes from Phorcus lineatus, assembly GCA_921293015.1. Classification (NCBI taxonomy): domain Eukaryota; kingdom Metazoa; phylum Mollusca; class Gastropoda; order Trochida; family Trochidae; genus Phorcus; species Phorcus lineatus. Next base: position 24,957,352 of record OV121084.1, read on the forward strand.
TTTTGTTCTGAAAAATAACAGTCCTAATTCTTAGGTGATATGCCTTTGTCTTCCCGTGTAGAATGATAACGTTCACGTTAAGTGTCTGGAATTTGTTTAATGAAAAGGCAAATTTAAGACGTTATAATGAAACGAAGAGGGCCTTATTTGATATCATTTGAGTTAATCATTTTTTTAAAATCATTTATATTGATGGTATATTCAGTGTTCATTCAGTATTCGATCAGGGGCGGTTTGCAGCAAGAATGATTTTTTGTGAGACATTGAATGTTCTCGACCGCTTACGAAAGATCGGGAATTTCGTTTTGCTGAACGCAGGCTAGTCCGCTTTCGTGTAATGTTTCCCCATTTCAGTAAGGCTACATTCGGGTTTTTTATGTTTTGTGAAACTGGGCTCCCTTTCTGAAAGCCATACTATTCTTTGACACATTTCCTTTGACGGAGGGTACCATTGGCACAATGGAAGGGAAAAAGAGTGAGATTTTCGTTTGATAAAAAAACGTTATTTCAGGACATAGCCACTGTGACGAAACCACGTGCTCAAATGGCGGCACATGCGCAGATGTTGGGAATACCTTCGCGTGCGACTGTCCGGTTGGATGGGAGGGAAACACGTGTCAAAGGCGTATGTATATGTATATCCTTATTTTGTAAAAATGAAAGTATAGTTATCTTATTCATATAAACAAATCAAGTGAAACCAAATATATATTTCTTATATATATATACACACACGGTTTATCTCTCCCCATGCATTTGAAGTCTCTGAAGTCATATCACCCTTCTTTTTTACTTATATCACATATATATGGGGGAGAGGGCAATGACCCTTAATCCTGAATCCTACACTTATAATATGGGGGAATAGTAAATTTTCATTACTTTTCCTTTCACGTGTTTAAAACGTTTGTTTGTAGATGAAATTGAAGATTTTGTCACATAAGATCTGACATACAACTATCTTTATGTATTTTTCTTTTACGAATATAAAGTTAACTTCTAGACAAGAGCAAACTATGGTTTTTTTTATATTTTGTCTTGATATTGGCATTAGTATTATGTTACATTGTTATTGTGAACCCTTTCAGCGTCGGTGTATAGTTGTGACTCCTCCCCCTGTCAAAATGGGGGCACGTGCGTCAACAGTGGAGACAGCTTCACGTGCATCTGTCGGGACGGCTTCGAGGGGCAGACTTGTCGGAATAACATCAACGACTGTAACCCCTTCCCTTGGTATGTCCAATGGGTAAACAATAACCCTTCATTTCAATCTTTCATTCAACTTATGTCCTCAAATCATGAACTTTCTTAAGTTTTTAAATATACGAGGGTAAATCAAAAAGTTCGTAGAATGACATTAAAAACTAGACCGTGTGACGTATTGGAACTATTCTACGGATGGTTGCAATATTTTGTCACCAGCTTCAGCAAAGATTGCTTTCCAGGTTTATAGGTAATTTGGAAGTAGTGGAATGTTACATCATGCTTATTCTATACGAACGATTGGATTTACCCTCGTTTATGTCATGCTTTGAAATTGCACGAATCACTTCATTTGTAATTGCACTTTGAAATAGTATGCATTTTGCCTGTGGCCTAGAAAACATGAGTAAAACTTCTATCTCATTCAAATGTTACAGTTTTGACAACTCCTATAGTGGAGTGGTTAAATTGCTTAAAGCATTTTTGAAGTGGTGTTGATTAATAAATGTCTCATCAAATAACGTCTTTGATAACTGGGAATGTTTTGCTTTATATATGATCATTTGAAGGAATTCCTATTAAAACAAACCTATCTATCCCGTAAATATACTGGAAAGGGGTACATAGAATTGTTTTAATAAGGAAGAATGATCTATTAACACAGTGATAAATGTCATTTATATGCATCCTAAAATTTCTCAACTTTTCGTCCATTATGATTGATATCTTGTTGACATTTTAGAATAAAGTAGATAATAATGTATGTTTCGCACTACCTCCTGAAACAAAGCTTGTGTGTTATAGAAAACGATCCAAATCTTTTTCACTGTTTCCATTATGAAACATGGTTAAAATTTCTCATGGCGTGTTGAATTGAAGACGTCTACAGACATCCACTTTCGTTTGTTTTGAACATTTCAAACAATTAAAGCGACATAACCTTTACTCTCAGTTACAACGGCGGGAAATGTATTGACGGGATCAACTGGTACGCTTGTCAGTGTGCTTCGGGATTCTCAGGACCCGACTGTCGTGTCAGTAAGTATAGAACCCGTAGATGAGGGCGTGGGTTCAAAACGTGTAAGGAACTCGACAAAGGGTACAAGAATTGTGAAATAAAGAAAATACTGTGATCCCAAAATATAACAACTTTAAAGGAATATGTATCTATTGATTATAGATCTTAAACAGTCCGAGATTTGTTTGGACCTAATATGGATTTTGTATTTGTAAAGTTCATACACAGTCAGTCACAAATTCTATCCACTTTGACAGGTCTCCGAAAAAAGCCATGATGAAAATTCAACAAATATGAAGGACATTCAGTTAAATTTTAAACAAATATCTTTTATAAAGTATAAAAAAACGTAGCCTTATTTGGAAGTAACATCAAGAAGGTTTTACGGATACGTACATGTTTATCAAAATTTTGCACGCACCTGCATTTATACAATTTTATATATATTCAGATAAAATTAATACTTGATAATATGTTTGCTTAAACATGGTTAAAAAAGAACTGTGTACATATATTTGGAACAATGTGCAACTCTATAAGCCATTGGTTTAGCGTTCATTCATTCATTCATTTATTCATTCATTCCACAGACATCAACGAGTGTGCGTCAAGCCCCTGCACATATGGCAGCACGTGCATCGACGCTATCGGCAAGTTCAACTGTATATGTCCACCAGGTCGCTCCGGGCTCAGGTGTGAGACAGGTAAGTGTTAGATGATTACAAAATAATATAGTAGTGTTGTAGAGAATTGTTAACACAATTTGAATTAAGTCTACGGGTCGGTGTTCAACAATCAGTCATGTTTTGGAAATTCAATATTGATATATTTGTATTATGAATTATATTATTACACAGGTGTATTTATTATAATTTTGATGGCCCTACTATAAAAAGGTTCAGGAATAAGAAAGGAAAAGTATAAGGAACGGTCGATGATCAATATGAAATGTTTATGGACCTAAGTTATTTATTAGAACTTCTTATTTTGCATTTCTTGTCTACTTCAAAAAGCCTCTCAAACAGCTCACCTCCTCTTATGAAGGAACCAAGTCAATGTACGGTATAGACTATACTAACATTTCAGACGGCTGTTTGAGACCAATATATGTATGCAGCTAACCTAAAGAGTATTCATCACATTTGAAATGTTAAAAAACAATAATTTCACGGTGTTGTGATAATATACCCGACGTACATGTATGGTACTTAACGAAAACAGTAGGCCAAGTGGCATGAGACCCGCGTCTTTTAGAGCAAACTCCTTTATCAGGCTTTTCACGATTGAAGACTTGACATTTTTTTTAAAAACTGGCCTTTCTGATGTATTCCTCGTTTAAACTCTATCAAATATATCATGAGAGATTTATATCTGATATGATTTATTTAGCCTTGTTTTCAAAGAGGTTTACAAAAGTGTCCGAGTTTAAGATGTTGTGACTCTTTCCGTCCAAAGTGTCCATCTATTTTGAACAGGAAAATTCATCATTGCCATGGAAAATAAGGTGTGAGTGGTATGTAAGTCTATATTACTTTCATTCAAGGTATGTGGTTATCTGTACACGATGCAATGAGGTCATTGATATGTTGGTTCCAGTGATAGGCCAGATCGCCTCGCCCAATTCCTGCCTCCACAATCGTAGAATCTTCCAAGATGGCAGCAAGTGGGAACATGAGTGTAACTCGTGTGTGTGCGACAACGGCAAGGTCACGTGCAGCAAGGTATGGATTCACCTGTGATGTAAAATGTAACATACATTTGATTCAAAATGTCTGCATTTTATTTATTAAGAAAATCGTACGTGCAAGTTTAAGTTTGGGTGTTATTTTGCAATTTTAAAAAATAATTTTCCCGTTTTTAATGTTCCATATATGATTTGAAAATACAGTCATTTAGTAACCAATTTTATATAGTGGGATATTGTTATTAACTATATCATAATATGTTTCAATATTTATTTCGAATTTCTTCATTTGAAATCAAAATTAAAGTATTGAAAACTGAACCTGCATAGGATACATCCGAGTACACCGGATGCAAAACTAATAACAGTTAATAATAATAATAAAGTTTTGCCTGATCCTACGTCAAATGATGAACTGTACTCTAACTATTCAGACAATCTTGAAGAAACGGTTATCGAACTTAATTTTAAGCAAATGAAGCTTTAGAAAAGCGCCTGGTATCATAGTTTTTATTTTGACATAGCAACTGTAGTCGGATACTTTTATCCCGCCCACAGATCTGGTGCGGACCACGGAACTGTCTATCCCATCCCAACACCACGGAACGGATAGTCCACTGTCAGAACGACGAGACGTGCGTGGTACAGACCAAGGAGGTGTGCTTCACCCCTCCCTGTTTCCCCTGGGGACAGTGCAAGAGGGTGGACCGCATCAAGGACCCCGTCCCCCAGGGACTTGAGACGGCCTGCACCCCCAACTCGGACAGCCTGGGCAGCAACTGTGCCAAGATCACGCTCGTCTTCGACAAGACCAAGATGCCAATGGTAACTATGTCAAAGTCATTTTTCATGCGAATGATGTTTTGTGTATTGGATATTTGATCCGTAGTACATGTACAAAGCTATTGCATCTTTAGAATTGAAAGTTATGGTTTTAATCTTCACCAACTTTAGAATTTATTACATATTATTATCTACAGAGAAATGAAAAGTTTATTTGTATTCGTTTGTATTACTTCTTTACACAAACTTAAACTACAAAAAACCTAGATTTCCTTTATATGTTCAGAAGTATATTTATAAATCATCAATGATAATGACTTAAGAACTGTTATAGTAAATTTCAGAGCAGATTATTCTCAAATGATCATTCGAAAGAAGTACTGGGGAACTAGTTCTGGAACCGTGACAAATGAAGTTAACAAATAAAATAAATGCCACTCCAAGAAATTCATAATCATGTCATAACAATTGTTAAACATTCATTTCTTGCTAGAAAGGTTCATTGTAAGACACGGTGACCGATTTCAGAGACGAAAGGAGCTCTCTAAATTCGGCTACATTAAATAGTGTCATGAAACAATATCATCGTTAGCGCCAGCATTGCATGATGGGAGTCATGAATCTTCTATATTCTATTTTTAGAATTTATCAGTTTCACGTGTCAATAATACATAGATATTCTATTGCCATATAGATGATAATGTCGTGTTTCAGGGAGTCTCTGTAGAGCAGATCTGCAACACTATACGCCAGCTGTCCGTCTTGAGGAAACTAGCCAATGAGGACGCTCTATTTATTATGTGCGGAATAAAGGAAGGTGAAGTTGACACGGTGGAGGTCACACTGGTATGTGGAATGTTAAGGTTTTTTTAATCCGTTGCATTTAGAAGTAGTAATAACTGTTTATTCGATAAGTTTCATCTCAGTTTTAAGAAAGGCAGTTATACTGTTATACAACAACTTTTAGTAAATATCAAGAAAACCAATACGTGCTGGCGTGCTTACAGCATAAGAAAGGTATTATAACTGTTTTATCAGTACACTTTTGGACCTGACGTTCACCGCACCTTGTTGGAACCATATAAAGAAATATATTTGCCGAAAAATAGTGAAATATTATGTTTGTGTAATCATTAATTTAAGGCCACACCATCAACATACTGTTCTATTCGATAGGAGTTTTACCATACTCACTATTCAAATACATAAAGGCGAGAATTTTGGACAGGTTTTCTAAGGTCAAACCTGGTGCAATAGATTGTCTTATTTCACAAATTTTATTGGATGCCATGTACACGTTTGTTATTTGAAGACCTCTTAAGCGTTATTCCAAATATCACTATTATAAAATATTTCGAACTGAAATGACTTATTTACATAACCTATAAATTGTATACTGATATCGGAGCACCGATGGATGTATTTCATTCAAGTTGATGAGATGTGGATAGAGTTTTATATATAAAGGCCATTTGGACAAATCTGACATATCTTCCAAATTGAGAAAAACTCCACGACAATGGTGACATAATCATTAAAATGACCCTTTAGATTTTCATTTTTTTTTCTCATATCTTTTTTTTAATGAAAATGAAGGTCGACAATTGAAATTAAATGCAAAACAGCTTGACAACACCAGATTCTCTCTGTCGCAATGGCGCCAAAGCCAAACAAATGTTATAAATACAAAAGTTTTGTTATTATCCTTAACTCTTATATCATGATAAAATGTCATTGTCTCCTTGTCCAGTCTACGAACGTGGCAGACGGTCAGATGGACCCCCTCATACAGAGCGCTATCGACAGAGTGACGGACATCGTCAGTCACAAACAGAGCAACAGCAGCGCCCTGTCCGCCGTCCGAGAGATTAGGGTCGAGACGACCATACTGGACAGAGGTACGGGAAGTTAATAGGAGATCGAGAATACTAAACGACACTAGTGTAATACAAATTTTGATAACCGAGTGAAAGGGTTGAATTCTATGTTGAATTAGAAATATTTTATCACATTTATCGACCCGAGTTTTTAAATGGTATTTCACGACAGTGCTTTATATCAATTTATTACAACAGATACTTGCTAAGATTTCAAGAGGACACATTTGACATTTGAGGTTATGAGTAGCTTTACGACCGTCGCACTAGATGATGATGTCATAGCCTAACCATGATGCATATGACGTCAAACATGGGCACTTCATTGAAGTTCGAGAAGCGCTCTTAGTCCTACCATTTTTACATATGCTCATGACGATGTTATGACAAGGCTTTAACTTTGACAATACGAGCCCTAGTTACCATTGGGACCACCTAGTTACCATTGGGACTACCTAGTTACCATTGGGACCACCTGGTTACCATTGGGACCACCTAGTTACCATTGGGACCACCTAGTTACCATTGGGGCCGTAATTTCGTTTCCTGTTTTCAAAGGATTTGAATATTTATATATGAATAAATGATCAAGTTGATTTTAATATGGCAGTTAAGATTCATGAACACCGCTAATGATTTTTCTGTAGGACAACTTGCTGTATAATTGCCAATCTATTTTTTCTCTCATCATGACTTCTTCTGCAGGCCCGAGCTACCTAATCCCGCTGGTGTGTTCCATCATGGGTATCATAGGCGTGACAAGCATCATCTTCCTCGTTATCTGGCACCACCGCAGACAACGTCAACATCGTCGGCGTCTGGAGAGCTACTCCAAATACCAGAAGACCAACAACGAGAACGAACAGAACATCCGGCGCTACAGGAACCCGCTGTTTGGCACCGACAAAGGAGGGGGGACCTCCAAGAATATCTCGGCAACTGAGCTGAGGGACATAGATCTAGAAAAATACGAAAAAAGTCCCCGTCGGGAACCGGGCCACGCCGATTCCCCGGCCGATTTTAATGACTTCAGGGAAAACACCCCGCCCCCGAAAACATCCCATAAGAAGGATATTAACATTGAAATAGACATTTCTCGAAGCTTGGCAAACGATAGAGAAGTCATTGTGTAGTGTCAGCTTCAGTATACATGCACGAGGTGCAGTTCATCGTCATAGTGTTCATAGTGTTCACGAGTCATATCATGCTCATCGCTTCAGTCTCCATGTTCATGTCATCGTAGCCAAGGCTAGCGCACAGTTTTGCCAAAGATGTTTGAAGACATAGACTTCAGTTCAGTGTGCTTCGTATTGGAATCGTGTTTGTCGTTTTTACTTTTGTACTTCTACTGTATCCAAACGTCTCACTATATCGTTGGGTTATGGATCTCAGTCATGGCGATCGTACAACAAACAGCCAATCATATACCGTGTTCAGGTCACATGACTCACGAGTCAGCCAATAATTACTTAGCATATCGGCGGATATGTGTTAACAGGCAGCAGACTTTGCTTCTACATTCAAACATCATCTTACGAACACACTTCAATTGCGCTTCACAAACAGGACTTGCAAGATTAATCTAGTAGCGCTTATCAAGCAGGATATGCATATATTTTTTTAGAAACAAACCTCCAATGGCGCTTAACAAACAGAATGTCCAAAACTCATCCAAGAAGCTAAACATAACTGGCGCTGAAAAAATAGAATGTGCAAAATTCATCAGAGGAACTTCTGTTAATTGGCGCTTAACATACATGATGTGGACGATTCACCAATGAACAATCTTTATGTTGTGCAAGCTTTATCGGTGAATAAAACGTCAATGGCGCTTTGCCTTCATACAACAAACCAAGGAATCAAGTGGCTGATGTAATAATGGTGTATGTTTTGAATGTCCATGCTGCCTTCATGACAATAATGGCTTGAGCTTGCCATTTGAGAGCAAAGTACAGTTCACTTTATTGAATGTTCTACTATTGTTGTTATTGATATTTATTATTTTCTCAAGGTATTTACCTGAATGGTAAAAACATCAAAATGATGAACTCTACATTTCTGTTTTTGTGGGACGTTGTTGTTTTGAAGTCAGTATTTATCTAATGTTTTCTACTTGAAGAAATCGCATTTGGTGACATTAAGTTTCGCATTCTCAAGGGGAAAATGCATCAAGTCTTCTTGGTTAATTTGTGTTTTTTGAATTGTTATGAACAATTGTTGTTATATATGTTCTTATAGTTGTTTTGGTCTCGAGTCCTTTGTTGTTGCTATTTTAGGGTATTTGTTTAATTTTTATACATCATTTTATATGTTTATAATAATATAAAAATTTATAACATCTGTGGCCTGTTTTATGATAGTTTAATCCAAGATACTGACATAACAAATTTTACTTCAGTAATCAAATTATATTTCATTTTAACCTCATGACGAACTTCGTAAAAAGTTATTATTGTATATAATAAATGTCATTGTAATTGATGAAAGATCAAAGTGGATAAGTGTTATAATGTAATTAAATGTGATTGTGGGATATACCATTCATATATTGGACATTTTGAATTATTATGAACTAGATTTATTTAATTTGAAAGTATAAAGGTTATTTCAACTTTAGATATATATTTCAATATCAATAAACTATTTCTATTTTACCAAGAAGAAAAAAATATTCCAAAAGTTTAAAAAATAAATTTCAACTAAGATAACAAGGGGCATTGCGTGAGCGCTTAATAGGTCCGATATATACAAGATGATAGGTAGAATAATGCACATGTATAGCTAAAATAATTAAAACTGGTTTTATCATTTTGATCCTTATCGATTTGCGAATAGTCAGTTTAAAGGTTATTGCTTCAATGTATCGAACCCGGTTTGAATACTAATCGGCTGTTTAATGTTCTACCTTGGTAATTATTGACTACATGTACAGAGATGTTTTATGTATATATTTGCTTACGTGTTGCATATGTGCTATCTAATTTATTGGTAGAGGATAGATACATAAGTAGGATCTTCATTAATGAAATATTCTTTGATATTAATGTCTCGTGATCGGACATCTCATTTTTTGTATGATTTAACCATGTCATTTATATGTCCCATATTTCAACAAAAAAGAAAATACATTTAAATTTGAAACAATAAAAATGATCTCAGTGATTTATGGCTATAACAGTTATCACGACCAGGTTATTTGATATAAGTAAAATAAGATGGTAGATTTCTTGTATTGATATGCAGTACAGTTTTAAAAGCAACAAAATGAATAGGTGAACAAACATTTGCAATTATATATAAATATAGATAAATCTTGTCATGGACGACTGTCTGATTTACAAAGTCTTTAAAGGCATTTCGTCTGTCTGAATAAGTTGTAACATTGTCATTTCGTTAAGTAAATTTTCTTTGTAAACCTGATGTTGGAAGGAATTATTAAAAGGCGTTAAATTTCTTTATACTATATTATTCATTTTCAATTTTGTGAGATAAACAGCATTCATACAAAAGGCCCAAATATAAGTAGCTGATGATATAGAGTTAAAGAAAAGAATATATATTGTAAAACGTATTATTTGTTGAGTTAAATTAAACATGGTAAAAAACCCATCAAATTAGGACTTCAAATCTTATATAAATACTGAAGAAAACCCGTAAGGGATATATGTAAGTTTAGAATTATAAAATGACAATCTATTTCTTTGGTACACACTGGTAACTTAGCAATCACGCACATTGCAATACACTGTTTATAATATGTCCTGCTTTGTCAAGTACATACTGAAAGTTAAATAAAGAGAAAGAGTAAAACATGATAAAGATGAATTTCTAAGAAATATAATTGACAGTCTAAAGTTTGCTGTTGAAAATAGATAATTATGATTGAATTATAAGAAACATATTTTTATAAATATCAAATAAGACCAATGTATGATGTGTTTATGAAGTAACATGTATAGAATAGACGTTTATAGTATGTCATATTTTCTTCAAAATATGTTCATGAATTGAAAAATGCATGTGCTTTTGACAAGACTTCTCTATTGTTGTGAGATGTTGTACTGCTATACTAACGTATCTCTACTACCACAACTGCAGCATTTTTTCTCCGTCGACATTGAAAGGCAGCTACACAAGGATTTAAAGAGGCGGACCCAGGGAAAGTTTTGTCCTAACGAGGTCCTTGGACTGATTTTCTGACGTTAAGGACACTGTAGCAAGTTTTAAGGGAAATAATCTTCAGGAAAAAATTTACAACTTGCAAGACAATTGTTTTAAACCACTTATTGGAAACCTTAAAGAAACGTTATAAGGTCTGTTAAGATATGCGTACCAGCTTTCATAACTCCAATGATAGAAAGGTGTACATAAAGTCATCCGTATGTATTTTTCGCTAAATACGTGATAACGTTTACGACTACGGATTATCGGGTTCGAGGTGTTTGGTTCTCAAAAGATAATACATTTTGCATAAGCTCATATTTATCAGAAAAAAACATATAAGATATAAGTTTTTTTCAAACGTGCTTAGTGCCTTTAATAAATGTTGGACTGAACTTCGACCTGGTTGTACCGCCTCGTTTAGACCGATTCATCCCTACGTCATGGATACCAAGTATCAGTTAAAGTTGCCATATTAAAAATTGAAGTTTTAAACTTCCACCATTGTCTTATTTTTGATGAAAAGTGTCAAGTCATCGCTACATTTGAATATGGTTCTTTTCTGTCTTTAATGCTTCTAAGTTGAGTGTTGTGACATCACCTAAGTGATAGTTTCTTCACGTAGTTTGTAAGATGGTTTTGAGACTTAAGGACTCCTCAATGGTAGCATAACTGTCAACTTCTGGTCTTTTGATAACGAAATGCCAAGAATGATCTATTTTGGACGAAAAATAAGCAACATTTACCAATTACCATAACGCTTATTCAACGTGTTGTAAGCAACCATTTTAAATGTTGTAGTTATATTTTTGGAAAGTATTAACTATTATCATGCTTATTTAGAGGGTATATCAGAGTATATATACAATGATAATACTTTTGAAAGTTTTGACAGTGGATGATTATGATTGAAACACTTTCCGCTGAGATGGCTCTTTATATTAATATTTATAAACCTTTCTCTTTTTAAATAAGTAATATCTTGCTACTTTTGAATATAAAAACACCATCTGTTAAGTGTTATAAAACGTTGGTAAGCATATTTTATAATTCACAATACATACGTTAACATTCAAGTTTTATTCTAAGTGATATAGTATAGTATAAAATATGATCATTAATGATGTCTCGATAACTCCCTGTATTTGACAAAGGAAGGCCTCAGTCCTGGCCTATTTGTAAAGGTTCTTCTAAGACTTTGTGAATATCTGGTAGATGTTGCATTTTGTTGTAAAATTGATCTCTTAATTTTCGATGTGTGAAATATTTGAAAGACTTTGTTCATTGTCATTCAAATATCTATTATTCATGGCTTAAAGCCCAATCCTTTGCTTTAATACATAAAGAGTTTGAAACTGCTGTTAAGCCGTGCACGCTGAAAAATTCCATCTCGATTGTCATTATGGAAATTAGCATTCGTTTGTACATGTATATACTAATTGTTTCTTAGTACATACATTTTGTGGATTAATTATGACGTTGAACGTTGATCCTACATTGCTTTCTAGCAACAATATAAACTATTTTTAGCATTTCTCTGTAAAACAGGGACTCTGCCTTAAATAATTATCGTATCTTACAATTCTAAAATAAAATGACAAACTTAAACTAATTCGGCGTCTTTATTAACGCCTGCTTTATTGAGCTGAAAGACAAACTCATGTGTACGCAACGTCTACTCGTCGTTTGTTTTAAAGGTAACTGTTCAGCAAACCCGAAGTAACTGTTCAGCAAACCTGAGGTAACTGTTCAGCAAACTCAAGGTTCAGCAAACCTGAGGTAAATGTTCAGCAACCCAAAGTAACTGTTCAGCAAACCTGAGGTAACTGTTCAGCAAACCTGAGGTAACTGTTCAGCAACCCAAAGTAACTGTTCAGCAAACTCAAGGTTCAGCAAACCTGAGGTAACTGTTCAGCAAACTCAAGTAAATGTTCAGCAAACCTGAGGTAACTGTTCAGCAAACCCAAAGTAACTGTTCAGCAAACCTAAGGTAACTGTTCATCACACTGAAAGTGAACATGTTTCCAGAATAATTTAAAGGAACACACCTGTTACATTTTCTTTCCATACTAGAATCTTTTCAATTTCGTGTTCAAAAATGTTATTTAGACACTCAAGTTCTAAGCTCGTTTAAACTATTTATATTTCAACAACATTTTCCTCAAATATCATGAAACAAGAAAATGTTTAGATTTTCAGCTAAAATAAATGCTTTAAATATCCAATTCCTGATACATGTTTCAATTTCAAATGCTGATTTAAGGAATACAAATGGCTTGTAGTGCTTATGTGACAAGCAGTTGTTTTCTACAATTTACGTTTTGTGACCGTTTTTGTTACATGTTAATTTATTGAGTATCACGTGTGTTGGAGCGAGTGGGTAAAAGCTGTGTATACATATGTGTAAGTGTGTCATGCCTCATTCGTAGCAACATTGACCCAGGAGGGAACTCCGAACTGTGTTGGGTCTAAACTCCCAATTGTGTTGGGTCGGTCTTTTCATGGACATCATACAGGAATTAAAAATGTGAAAAGTTCGCTTGTTTTGTTATCTTTCAATGGAGATACTTCTTACTTTGTATCTAAAAATGAAAATGATTTACCATTTATTTTCTTGGCTCGCAGTTGACACCGATCATTATTAAGGGATGTGAAAGTTTGTGAATCTTTGTGCATTGCAATTTTTATGATCATTTTAGGTTTCAAAATACCCATGAACTCCACACTTTGTTGATGAAGTATGAATATTTTGCCGAAAACAAAAGAAGGAAGAAGAAAATAATTATGACAATTCACATAGGATTGTCTTTTAAATGGCGTAGTCTACAAGTTGAAAAAACCCTGTTTGTGATTGAATTCTGAGTGTTACCCAAAAGTAGACTGTCATCAAATTTCTCAAAGACATTGGGTGCAGTGATGCATATGATTTTATGTTTAAGAGGCACCCCGTGAGTTTCTGGAGTATTATAAATATATATGTGTATATATGTTATAAATGCATCAGTAGAACTGATTGGTGCTAAACCGCTTCAGTATAGTCATAACATATTATTTACCTTTGATACGAACCTAAGTGTCATAAGTGGTGATATAAAATCAAAACATCTTAAGTTTTCATGTCCGAAAGATATATAAAATTTATATGACATATACTGGTTTTCCATGAAAATCTAAAAACAGCCTTATAAATGCACAGAGGTGTAGATATCACGTCCAATATACATGTATACTAGTTATATAACCAAACAAACACCATCAACTCCTAACTGCCCTCCTGGCTGTTTTAGATAGGTCTCCAAAATTATGTTGACTATTTGACGCGCGCAACTGTCCGGTTTTCGATCATAATTGCGACGTTCTACCTTAAAATTGTCACTGTAAAAAAAAACCAATAAGCTTTGAAATGGGTCTTTTTGGTAACAGTCGATACTTTGCTGTCAAATGACACCCTTGATAAAGTTTGGCATATATGACTCCAACAACTCACGTAGTGGCTCTTTAAAGTCACGATTATGATCGAAAACAAAACAATGTACCGCTGCTGGCGCATCAGTAACTCAACCGTTATTGTAATACTTACTCAAAGCAGACAGATATCATTTCCATTGTGTTTGATGAGTATTATTCTACTATCTATGCAAGTGGAACACGCATTCCAGCTTCCGCGAATGTATACTGAACCGAAAAAGAAACGTCAATTCGGTGATTCAGTTCAGAGACATCAATTTAAAAGTTCATATAATAATACGACATGTATGACCGTTTATTTTACAATCATGGACAATAATGTTATAACAGTATTGTGAAGCGGATTCATATACACAACTCTAAATTGACACCGAGTTCATTGACCTGCGGTAAAAAATACTAAGTAAGTGCATTGATATCTTTTATTATTGGTGCTAAAGACATAAAATAGGGTTTGTTTGAAATTATTAATCCATAGTAACGACAATAAGATTAGAAAAGGGGCTCAGTGTATAGCATGTTCTGCTTCGGATCCCGGCAGGGAGAACTGCTCTACACAGTTAGTTTGGGTGAAATGCTACACTGAATTTCAGCGCAGTACCACCCAAGGTTCGCTAGTAACAGCCGATGCCTGCAGGTTTCACCGCAATGCATCGCCACAATGGTGTTGCAGGCTTTCTACTTTCAATAATACTAGCAGCTGCGATATATGTGAAATACTCTTGAGAGCGGCGTATCACCTTACCTCACCTACAATAGTTAAACCCCTGCTTTGTCTACATTTAATGAACCAGGACAATGATATTAATAAATCTTAGGGTCCATTCAAGATGATATTAGAAAAGTTTGCGCTTCCTAGCATAACTGTTTTTTGAAGAAAAGTTGGAAGAGGGTTCAAGGGTGGGAACCCTGAAACACCCATAGGCCAGGAGTGTATGGGCAAGAAATAAAAACTTTGATCTCCCCACTTTGGTACATCCCCACAACATTTCAGCACTTGGGTTGATGACAATGCTCCACATAGGATAGACAATGCCATCAGCCCATCTGGCCTTATAGGCCCGATGCGCTAAAATGTTTATTACACAGAGTTGGCTATATCCTATGCCAAGTTGCAAAATTGGGAAATATATTGAACAATGATTAATAGATTATGAAACTTTAGTGTTCATTCAACCTTAGATGAATAAAAAATAAGACTTTTGTTGCAGTTTTTATCATTTAAAAATCAATGGTATAAATTTTCCCTAAACAAAATTAACATATCACATATTGACCTCAGTCTGTTCATGCTCTGACCTGGAAAACTGATTTCTTGTTGTAGACCCATGATAAAATATACCAGGAAGTTGAAAACAAGAAACACCAGTGAACAAGATGATTGTTCGATATAACAGTTTCAGTGAGGTAGGATTTTTAGTTTTAGTGTTTGAATAACTGTTTGATTTACATTATGGTTTTCAAGTTCTGGCCAAGGAGAAATGCCAAGCCAAATCGGACTTGTCGGCCTTGGATGGGAATCAGGCAATCTTCAGGAGAAATGAGAAGCCCATGCCGGATACGGATGGACAGAGGTAATTTCTATATACCTCACCAAAAGGATTGTGGTGGGTAATAGAGAGCACTGATGTTGACAGAGTCTACTGTACAGTGTAACTTAGACCTATGATGATGAAAGACTCCAGCCTAAGAGTGTGTATGATTAGTTTCAGCTGAATACTAACGTTGACAGAGTCCACTGTACAGCGTAATTTAGACCTATGATGATGAAAGACTCCAGCCTAAGAGTGTGTATGATTAGTTTCAGCTGAAAACTAACTTCGACAGAGTCTACTGTACAGCGTAACTTAGACCTATGATGATGAAAGACTCCAGCCTAAGAGTGTGTATGATTAGTTTCAGCTGAATACTCACTTCGACAGAGTCCACTGTACAGCGTAACTTAGACCTATGATGATGAAAGACTCCAGCCTAAGAGTGTGTATGATTAGTTTCAGCTGAATACTAACTTCGACAGAGTCTACTGTACAGCGTAACTTAGACCTATGATGATGAAAGACTCCAGCCTAAGAGTGTGTATGATTAGTTTCAGCTGAATACTAACTTCGACAGAGTCCACTGTAGAGCGTAACTTAGACCTATGATGATGAAAGACTCCAGCCTAAGAGTGTGTATGATTAGTATAAGCTGACTACTTACGTCGACAGAGTCTACTGTACAGCGTAACTTAGACCTATGATGATGAAAGACTCCAGCCTAAGAGTGTGTATGATTAGTTTCAGCTGAATACTAACGTCGACAGAGTTCACTGTACAGCGTAACTTAGACCTATGATGATGAAAGACTCCAGCCTAAGAGTGTGTATGATTAGTTTCAGCTGAATACTAACTTCGACAGAGTCCACTGTACAGCGTAACTTAGACCTATGATGATGAAAGACTCCAGCCTAAGAGTGTGTATGATTAGTTTCAGCTGAATACTAACGTCGACAGAGTCTACTGTACAGCGTAACTTAGACCTATGATGATGAAAGACTCCAGCCTAAGAGTGTGTATGATTAGTTTCAGCTGAATACTAACTTCGACAGAGTCCACTGTACAGCGTAACTTAGATCTATGATGATGAAAGACTCCAGCCTAAGAGTGTGTATGATTAGTTTCAGCTGAATACTAACGTCGACAGAGTCCACTGTACAGCGTAACTTAGACCTATGATGATGAAAGACTCCAGCCTAAGAGTGTGTATGATTAGTTTCAGCTGAATACTAACTTCGACAGAGTCTACTGTACAGCGTAACTTAGACCTATGATGATGAAAGACTCCAGCCTAAGAGTGTGTATGATTAGTTTCAGCTGAATACTAACTTCGACAGAGTCCACTGTACAGCGTAACTTAGACCTATGATGATGAAAGACTCCAGCCTAAGAGTGTGTATGATTAGTTTCAGCTGAATACTAACTTCGACAGAGTCTACTGTACAGCGTAACTTAGACCTATGATGATGAAAGACTCCAGCCTAAGAGTGTGTATGATTAGTTTCAGCTGAATACTAACTTCGACAGAGTCCACTGTAGAGCGTAACTTAGACCTATGATGATGAAAGACTCCAGCCTAAGAGTGTGTATGATTAGTATAAGCTGACTACTTACGTCGACAGAGTCCACTGTACAGCGTAACTTAGACCTATGATGATGAAAGACTCCAGCCTAAGAGTGTGTATGATTAGTTTCAGCTGAATACTAACGTCGACAGAGTTCACTGTACAGCGTAACTTAGACCTATGATGATGAAAGACTCCAGCCTAAGAGTGTGTATGATTAGTTTCAGCTGAATACTAACTTCGACAGAGTCCACTGTACAGCGTAACTTAGACCTATGATGATGAAAGACTCCAGCCTAAGAGTGTGTATGATTAGTTTCAGCTGAATACTAACGTCGACAGAGTCTACTGTACAGCGTAACTTAGACCTATGATGATGAAAGACTCCAGCCTAAGAGTGTGTATGATTAGTTTCAGCTGAATACTAACTTCGACAGAGTCCACTGTACAGCGTAACTTAGATCTATGATGATGAAAGACTCCAGCCTAAGAGTGTGTATGATTAGTTTCAGCTGAATACTAACGTCGACAGAGTCCACTGTACAGCGTAACTTAGACCTATGACGAATGAGCACTCCAGAAGATCCGTCTCCACTGACACTGTAGAAAAAACAGAGACATCATTTCATCATTGCTACATAAATAAATATTTCAATGTATTTGAGAACAATTAAAGTATTTCAGTTAACTACACATATAAATATTACTAACAAATTTGAAAGAGTCATTTATAGTTAATTTCATTTTGGTACAGCTGCTTCAACAAATTTCCAATCAAGTAAGTCAATATACAGTAGGCTGTGATATGTACACATCAACATATACCAGGGAGAGAAATGAGATTTTTTCTAAGTGTGCCCCAAGGCACCCAATGTAAAATTTGTGTGTGCCCTGAACAAATTGAGTGTGCCAACAGAGATCAGGATCATAAGATCAAAACAATGAAGATGCAAAATTTATTTACTGAATTTGTTGTAAATTCAGCACAAAAAGAATTTGTACAGACATTGTAGAAAATGCAGCAAGATGTAATGACCGGTAGGCTTTCCATCCCTATGTTTTGTTAACAAATATTTTTCCTAAAAACATAAATTAGATTGAGTTTTTAACACTATGTACAAAAATACGACTCCGAACTGCCGAAGTAAATTTTACTAGTTGCTTGACACACGTGGCTGTGATAATTTCATGGCAACATATTACGGATACAATATAAAATGTTTGAATAAACCGTTTAGCAGTTACTCGTATTTTATTTAAAAAATGAAACAAATAAATGCTTAAAGTTATTCATATATTACTCGAATAAAGACAATCGAAAAGATTATCATGGACCCAAGAGCAAAGTTTCAATGCTATTTGTCGTTATAAGAAAATGCATCGGTATTCCAAACGGTGTTTCCATTTTATAGCTTCTGTAAGATAATGTTAACGACTTGAGCATTCATTTTTCTGTAATTTATGCGATTATTAAATCTTTTGAAGTTTGAGAGGTATATCTTCGATCTTAATTATTCTATAAAATTGATATTGTTATATCCTATCATTCACTTAAACGTAATTCATCGAGCTTCAGCTATCCTATAGGCGCAAAAACTGCTCGGTAACTAATTCTCGAATCACCGGTGTACAATAACAAAGTGCTTTTTTGTATTTCTGACAAATATTTGTTTTGATTTCGACTAAAAGAGATTAATAAGTTTGAAATTTTGTCAATCAAACAATTTAAATAGGTAACACAGCCTCAGAAAAAATCATTCTTAGAACTTGCAGAAAGGTTTAAAATCAAAGATTTTGACAGTCTAATTAAACTTCATAATTCTAAGCGATTTGTTTTGACGTGCCCACAGGGCACAGCAGTTCGATTTTATCCGTGCCCTATGAAATTTACCTGTGCGTTTGGCACTGAAATGAAGGGAATTTCAATCCCTGTATACGGTACATAAACATGTATAAGTAAGATAGAATGGAAGAATGGTTGAGGTTTCAAATTAATGAATAATCAAATAATTAAAAAAATGAACAATTTCAGACTTTAGACTAGAGGTTTAAAGTTAAGTATTAATATTATGACGTCATACGGGGAGCGGTATTACACAAGTTTAATATCGCCGTATAAATAATTAAATATTACACTGCGGTATCTTACACGGGCGAGTAATAACAATTATTATACGCCAGTGAAAAAACACATTCTTAATCTGTTCTTATAAATTAAGTAGATTAAAAAACAAGCATTATATGCATGGTAGAGCTGACCCTCATACCCCGTGAGCTACATCTATTGGACTCTATAGAAATTGAAATCGTATGTGAGTATTCTTACCTTTGAGTGCCTGGACATTTGACGCAAATAAATAAGCCCTGCTGAGCGCAAGGTAGATGGTACTGTAAGTTTGACCCCACAACATGGCGGGGATCACAATCACCTTCCCAAACTGGGACCAGATCAGAGAATGGACGACCAGTTTATAACTGAAGGCAAACATTCAAAGAAAATAAGAAAATTGATATTCCCTCGACATGGGAAAGTGGGTTTGTCTCACTGCTAAAAATAGCATGCATAAAGTGAAAAGCTACTTTTTCATTAAGGCTGACCTCTTATATTATCAGTACCCTTATTATTATTATTATTTTAAATCATTTCTCAATCTTAAACCCCTCACCTCCAATCGGTTATTAGATGTTTCATATTCAGTTTTTCAATTCAGAGAGAATGAAGATATCCAATGCACGCTTTTAAGCATTTTCGGTCAAAAAGGATTCCCTGTTTAACAATGAATAAACACACATAATTTTGTTCAACCATCGTGAGGATTTGTAATTGATAATTACTTACTTGATATTATTTTCTGATTTTTTCAACATAGTAGATAGATACAGCAGGGACAT
The DNA here is from genome assembly GCA_921293015.1 of Phorcus lineatus. NCBI lineage: Eukaryota > Metazoa > Mollusca > Gastropoda > Trochida > Trochidae > Phorcus > Phorcus lineatus. The sequence goes on from OV121084.1 coordinate 24,977,538, forward strand.
CATCACAAGGACAAATACAGTCATTTCTGTAAATATACAGTTGGCATCTGTTTCAGTTAGCATAAGTCATCTTGATATAAACCTCTCAAATGTGATTGACATTTTATTGTATATGTTATGTATTCATTAGGTGTTACAATCACATATCCACCGAAAATATCTGATTAAAATCATAATTTTGATAAAATTAGAAAAAGATGAAATATTGTAATTATTTGTACAAAGTTGAACAAGACCTAGTTAGAATTTAATTGGCAAGATGACATAAATAATGTACCAGTAGGTGGATTAATTGAACAAGACTTTTACAATATGGGCATGAGTATAGTTTTTTTTAAACCCTGCACCTGTAGAGAGTAAGTTTAACAGGATGACTTACCTAAAGCAGCTACCAAGTAGTTCAAATATAGACTCCATTCAAATGCAGAGTAAAATACATAATCAGGTTTTATAGCGCCAGCTTTCGGGAATTTGACGAATCTGTCATGTAGGAGTTTAATGAAGGCTTCACACATCAAGATTATCAGGGTGAACTTCCATATGCCCTGCAAAGTGAAGATTTACATGTTTTTCATGGTGGTTTTTATTTCTTGGTCTTCTAGCTTTTGTCAAAGATAGTGGGGATAGCAAAGACATTACAGGTATACCATCTACACTTCTTCTAAGCCTCCGTCTCAACTGACAAGAGTTTGCAACGTCAAGCAGATGTCATCTTTTATTTCTTCAAAGCTATTAAGACTGACAATAAATGAAACCAAAAGCACCTTTATGTATCTGGCTCAACAGCACACATTCACAAACAATGAGTCCTGTCACAGTATTTTTTGTGGAAATGAAATTTGAGGTTACATTAAAAACGTCATGGTAGAATGGAGATAAACCTGGTATGTTTGAAAATCAGAGACATGTTATACTGGATTGATAGCAAGCAAATTTTAAATTGAAACCTCACGATAGGAGATAAACCTAGTGTGTTTGAAAATCAGAGACATGTTATACTGGATTGATAGCGAGCAAATTTAGAATTGAGACTGAATGCGCAGCATGAGGTTTCAATTTTAAATCTGCTCGCTTTCAATCTAGTATAAAATGTCTCTGAATTTCAAACACACTAGGTTTATCTCCATTCTACCACGAGGTTTTTATGCTGAACTCTTTTTCCTAGCGAAATGCACAGTGTAAAAGGTTCCGACTTCAGGAGATATAAATGAACTCGTCTTTATCTGGGATTTTGATTCTTAGTACTGAAAATAAATTGAACCATTAACAAATGTAAACCTAAAACTGCATGTTCACAAAAAGGTTTCGTGATAGTACGTAGTATGTAAATATTGAATCGCTTAAAAAGTCTTTTTTTCTTTTCTTGTTTTGATAGCAAAGATGGCAACATGCCTATGAAGCAAATAGATGACTCTAACAGTAAACCACTATGATGTCGTAACAAGGATTGTGACGTCAGAAGTGCTCGCGAAATGATGTCATTGTTTTGTGGCCGTATTCGATGGAATGCTGTTGAATGCCCAGTGCGGGAAGCTTAGTTTACGCTGATTTAACAGTCAAACTTCCTATTTTGTACAAAATATGACATATAATTAAAACAATATGCTCTCTCCGTGTAAACACACGAAAACAAATACGGTTGATACCTTTTGGAAAGAGATTATTCATACTTTAAGAAGAACACTGACTCCGAAGTTACCAGTCAGATAGTCGGACGCCAACGTCTGTATTAATACATTGTCAACGGATTTCGGGTAAACAGAGCAACTTCAATCATGAATTGATACCCTCTGATTCAGGCAAAACAACCAATCAGAATCGAGTATCCAGCACTTTCATGGTAGAATCACAAATTACATTCAAGATCATCCCATAAATCATTTCAAGCATGTAACTGAGTGCATAATTTTGGTTTTCTAACATTATACAATTTGACAATGAATGGTCTGCATTACCTCAAAACTAAAAATGTTGAGAAATGATTCTAGTTATTGCAGCTACAAGTTTGGAAAGCCTTGTTATGGCATGACAAGGCACAGCTGATTTGTCTTCTCATTTATTAACTTTTGGTCTGTTTTTATTCTATTTGATATATTTTTACTTTTTTTCACGTAATGCAAAAGCGCAAAAATAGTTGGCCAGAAGCCGACATTACTCTCCATATATTTGATATTACACAACAACAATGTGTTTGAGTGTTTGTTGCCAACTGATTGCAACTAGTGCATAACTGAAAGAAATTGGGATATGATCTAATATCTGCCCTGAAAAGGCACTTTATAAAAGGCCTATTATTATATGATTATAATTTCACAGCTTATGCACTTTTGTACGTAACATGTTTCTACAACCAAATTATTGGCAATAATATTTGTTGTTCTTTGTTGTAATATTTTTGATTGCAAGTTGATTTAAAAGGAAAATTACATTTAGTCCTAGCCTTCTATCAATAGATTTCCTTGTTTTTTTTATATATAGAGAGAATGATGTAACCTACCGTTCGAACAGTATTGTGAAGAATATGTCTGAAAGCTTGTCTTTTCAACAGCAAGGCATCAAGGTATATAATAACAGGCTCATATTCAATGTATTTGTCAACCACATTTCCACAGGAATGCTACAATGAAATGAAAAAAACCACATTTGAATATCATTTCATTCATTAGAAAACGATTGATGCAATTGACCTAATATGTATTGTTATATTTATCAACATATTGACAATTAAATTTGGAAACAAAAAAAGTCGAAAACACAATTAAACTTTATCTCAGATTGTAACTAGGCCTAGAAGGCCTACAGTACAGTGACAAAGTATTTAGCATTTTGCCTAGTCAGTTTAAATGAAATTCTTTGTAACATGCAACCCTATTTTAACATACACAATGTGTTATTTTCATTATTCCTCCATTAAAATCGCGGTAAAGTTCATTGGCTGGTGTTCCACAATGGATACATTGAAACTTTGCCATCATTGTTTGTAAACACATGTTCAAAGGGAGGTTACTCTAATCATATTAACAGACCGGAAGTTATAGCTTGGTAGAATCTCAACAGTGGCGTGCGAGTCCTAAAGTCGTTCAAAAACGTTACACACAGAGTTTAGAATAAGAATTGTTTGGAAACATGTGGGGAGGCCTGCGCTGTGAGCTCATGAAATAATCGTTGTTGTTGTCCCATTTTTATTAATTTGGAACGTTAATAGAGTAAACATGCAACAAGAAGCACAAGCAGTTTCCAAGCCAAATGATACGAAAGACTTTCTTGACAGAGAAGAATTTACAGTTCGTAAGAGATTGCCACCGCGACTCCCAAAGCAGAAAAACGATGTATACGTCACACGGAAGACCGACGTTGACGCTCAAATGAAACGTTGCCAGAAAATTTTGGATTCTGGGAATGAGGTGAACATTCATGGACTCGGTGCGGCAGTGAACAGAGCCATAACGCTGGCTTTGAAACTGAAATCTATCGGACATGGTTCAGTTGAGATTTCGTGTCGAACATCGACAGTTGAGTTGACAGACGACCTTGACCCTAATAACGACGAGGCGGAAGCAGGAACTAGCACTAGGAATAACTCAGCAGTGCATATTAAAGTATATAGACCTGATCTTCCAAATAAAGAGGGTCAGCCCTAAAGCTTCCAAGCTTCGTTCACAGGTTATTGATAACAATTGACAGATACAAGATCCATTGTATTGTAAAGTTTGGTCATTTTGATACTAGGAACCATGATGAAGCATCGTCTGATGAGCTGTACCGTTCTACTCAAGGATTTATTTAAAGTCATTGGTTTTCTCAGTAGACGCATTTATTTTGATTATATTGAATATTTGTAGAAATAAATTAATTTTTGTTCAGTCTTTGTGTTTATCTCTTGTAGATTTACATATCAAATATGACAATCTATTGATATAAAAAAAAAAGCTATCAGATATCCGTTGATATCCAATGGGAAATCATAGGGGGGAGAAGATGTGTACTCACTGGAAGATATATGATGTTCTGGATGTTTTCTGAAACTTGGTATACGTTTTATCCACTTACTGACTTAGAAGCTTTGACACTTTAAAGAGCCACTCCGTGAGTTGTTGGAGTCATATATGCCAGACTTAATCAATGGTGTCATTTTATAGCGAAGTATCGACTGTAACCAAATAAACACCTTTTAAAGCTTAATGGGTTTTTTTACAGTGACAATATGAAGGTAGAACGACGCAATTATGATCGAAAACCGGACAGTGGCGCGCGTCAAATAGTCAAACGTAATTTTGGAGGCTTATCTAAAACGGCCAGGAGGGCAGTTAGGAGTTGATAGTGTTTGTTAGGTCATATAACTAGTATCCATGTATATTGGACGTCATTTATACACCTCTGTGCATGTATAAGGCTGTTTTTAGATTTTCATTGAAAACCAGCGTTTGTCATATATATGTCTTTTGGACATGAAAAGTTAAGATGTTTTGATTTTATATCACCACATATGACATTTAGGTTCGTATCAAAGGTAAATGATATGTTATGAAAATCACGGAGTGGCTCTTTGAGATTTCTGAAAAATGAATTTCATTTTGTTTCTGTGGAAAGAATTTGAATTTGTACTCTGTAAGGGGAAGCTCTGTTTCTGGACCAGAACTAAACCAATGCACATACTCTTTTTCAAATGTTCGCCTCAATTGTTCTATAAGAAATCATTGTTTTTCAATGGGTGACCATTGGAAGGCCATTTCAAACTTTAGTTTAAGGTTTAAGATGATTCCTAGCAGCAGGTTCATATTAAACTTGATACTTCTACGTAATCCTTTCGGTGTTGTTATCCTTTCAAAGAAATTAATATAACTTCATAATATGACTATATAAATATATTGATTCGCTTGCAGCACATCAAGTTCGACTTGAACTGTGCACGACTTTCAGTTTCACACTTCACATGTTTAGTAAGTTACAACATAATAGGGAATAACAGGACTAAGATGTCTTGTCAGCTGTATATTGACATAAAATGGTAATCCATAGAAGCGTACCTAAAATATGTTAGATTTGCCAAGAATATCATTGTCACTGTTATTTCGAGAAATAGAATACGCTTGAAAAAGTTTCGAGGTTTCCTTTTGTTTTATTAAATATTTAAATGTAGACTTACTCCAGACTTCACTACAGATTTAAAGTTTTATTCAATTATTTTTAACCTAGATTTAAACCATAAACATATTTTCTAGGACTTTGATATTTAATAAATTTATATCGTCAAATAGGACTCTAAAGGAAAATTCAACGCGTTTATGTTGCTCTTGAATGTGGTGTCATTATACATTTTAAGATTACATGATGATCTTGAAGACTAACTTCATTTCTAAAAATAGAGGAATAACATGTCGAATGTGTGTTTTTTAAAGGCAAAATTCGTAAAATATCACCCGATAATGTTTTTTAAAGACAAACAAAACCTTTTAGATTTCACGACCGACACGAGCGTTTTCGTGCTTAGTATTTCACAATACCTCTCCTGCTACAAAGTAACTCTTATCTTGTAAAGGTCTAACTAAATTTCGAACGTGTACTAACATCTCTCCACGACGGCATATAAAGTTAGATATGACATATAATATCTTAACACATTAAATCGTGATGTTGTCGTTGCCTCCGTCGTATGCCCGACTGTCTGTCAGGATGGAATCGTTCCCTGATCATAACTTGAAGACCAAAAGGCCCAGGTTAACGAAACTTGTTAAAAGTAAGAATTACATGTAATGATGAGCGTTTTGTGGTTTTCGGTTTTCTGACATATTGTCACCGGTTTCTTACAAGCTTATTTTCATTACCATTTTATTATTATATACTGGTTTAGCAGACCATAAAGCTAATGTGAGACTGGGGGAGAAGTCATCTCCCGAAGGGCTTTTGTTTATGTTTACCAAATGCCATCAAAATATCTGAATATGATACTGTATGTTTTGTTCAGGTAAAACATGCAAAACGTTACCAATTCTGTTATTTCATGAAAAAGTACTAAATGTTGTCTAACATTATAAATGTTAAAGCTTATTTGTTTAGTCTATTGCAAACAACGTACAGAGTATTTAACGTTACTTAACGAAAACACACAGAAGGAAAGATCGGGAATGAAAGCGTTCAGTAGGTTCAGCACATATATATGGCCGATGTTCGATTTCCTTTTGAAAACTATCTATTGTCATATATTGAGCATAAATCATTATGAGATAATGCCCAGAACATAATTTTTGGCACGTATTACAGCCAAACAATACTTGATTCAAAAACTCTAAAACGGCGTGGCTCTTTATCGCCAAACACGTATTGTATGGATGCTATTACAACGACCTATTGTGTTTACGCGGTACCCAATGAAATGGATATCTTATGTCAAAAAAGATGCTATCCGTTTCACGTTATATATCAGGGCCTAGATTTTCGAAGCTCTCTTAATTTTAGCACTGAGATAGTCGTAAGTACCATACATTAACAATGGCTAAGATATCTTCGAAAATCTAGGCCCTGGTGTTTTATTTTACGACGAACTTTTAAAGAGAAGAAACTCACAGGATGAGAAACCTGATTATAATATTTACAATGATGGTATTGTTTTAGTAGATTGAAGTGAAGTACGTCCATTCACCTAAAATGCGGAAACAATCAACATTCGTATGATGAAAATAAACATGAAAAATAACTACATGATATGTTTCGCACTGCGAACTATTCATTTTTAATCAGAAGGCCTTGTCTATTGTAAGAACAAGTCAGAACATTAAAAACATTTTAAAAATGATTAAATGCATTTAATATACAGTAACAATGAGTTCATTGTTAAAAAATCTCGGTTATAGGTACGTGTCGGCCGTGTTATAAACGAAGTAGTTAAGGTCATTGCTCATATGGTTTACTGTGTGATAGACAGTGTGACTTATTTGCGGTATTTAGACAATTGTAGACATGATATACTATATTTTTTGCGGAATTTCAAACCCGAGAACAGTTGTTAGCGCGTTCGGCTTCGGATAAAGATTACATGGCAATTTCATGGATGAGAGATTGAGTACAAAATTCGCTTCTCCTCGTGTGATATCAAATTTTATCATCCAAAACTGTGTTCCACAGGAGATATCGCTTGTGGCAGATCAAGCGATATCTCCTAGGAGATATCTTTTTGGCAGTAGATTTTGAACAATACCCCTCTGACGTCAAGTAAATGACATCACAGTTGTTTTACATCATCAAGTAATGACATCACAATGCTATCATGTCATAAACACCACGACGTCACAATGCTATGACATCATCGCACTTGGAGTCTTACAGCAGCATGGTGTTCATTCATGTTCATTTGTCATTCAAATGTAATGAAAAATGATTTTGGATGATAAATAGAATCTCACCCTCGTGTCTTCTGATATCAAATATATCAACACTCGTTGATAAAAGTAAAAATATCGGCAAGCCTCGGATATTTGTAACTTTCATCAACTCGTGTTGATATATTTGATATCAGAAGACACTTGGGTGAGATTCTCTATTTAACCTTGTTCTAGGATACACGCCATTGCCTCTTAAAAAAAGTTTCCCGTAGTATTTTGATACACATAGAATATCCTTTTTACATCTAATCTTAAATGTATTTAAAAATCATCCAATAGTTTGCCCCATTATGGAATAGATTGTGTTCACGGTATATGTATTTATAAACAAGAACAATTAATAAACGGAAATAAATATGTTATTCAACAGTTACTGTTATGCCTGTGACCCAAGGTCGATACCGTGACGTCATAGAACGACGTACTGCACTCTGTGATTTGTCATTCAGAAGGGGCGTTCCGACCTTTCGCTCTTCAATAGAACAACAGCTGTTCAAAATGTGGGTTTTCGGCTATGGATCCCTGATATGGAAAGTTGATTTCCCATACGAAAGGAGGGTAGTTGGATACATCAAAGGATTTTCCCGTCGATTTTGGCAGGGAAGCGAAGATCACCGAGGAACTCCAGGCAAGGTGAGACGATTACTGTAAACATAACGGATCTCTATCTAGGTCACGCGCTGCTCGCATTTGGTACTCGCATAGGCTACACGCGGCATGTTTTGATTTGGTTTAGACACACAAAGTCACTTAATTATTCACGCTTTGAGCTTTAGACTTGCTCAGGGAACAAAATATTTTGCTAAGGTTTGTTTAACGTATTGCTTATTAAAATTATTCATTTATTTCACATTTTCATTCATCAACCTTTCATTCGCTTAGCATGATCGTGCATTTTCGATACGTTCCATAGTTGGCCTGAATGTATTTGATATCACGCAAAGGGGAAATATATTACCTGAATATATTTTTCACCACTTAAAAATATGCATGTACAATGTCATACTAGAGAATCAGTAAAGTCACTAGTCAACACGTTATATATAAAGAAATTCGAGGAAATAGGTCAGGGAATTAGGTCGGCACTTGACCCAATTCCTGATATTTCTGTAGGAAGTATGAATGGTATTCTGCCAAAAGTTGATCAGTGGGCTTGAAGGCTTGATTTGGTGTTAAATGATCTTGTATTATTTATAATATTTTAAATAGAAATCTAAAACCTTTTTTGAAAGGAAGATTAATTATAAGGCCGCGCATTTTTACCGTTAGTTATTATCGGCCATAGATTTTTTATTTTTAAACTTTAACCTCTTAAACCCTTAGTTTCGGTGGCTTATATATTCAATTATTATAGGTTCTCATTTAATAAGGTATGAATTGTCAAAATGCTATATGTTTATACAAATTAAATATATTACAAAAGGGTGTTTTGATGAGTTTTTTCCGATAAAATTTCTTAGGTGGTGCTGTTCCTTATAATTATGTACACATTTCTTTTCTTTTTTTCAGCCGGGAAGAGTTGTGACCCTTGTACCAGCTGACAATGAAGAGGTATATCTCGATACTGTTTTCTTATTTTCGTTAGTCAGGTTTAAAAAAAACTGTAAATGAAATTACTAAATAATTTTGAAAAAAATCATTGTGACCCTCGTACCAGTTGGTAATGACGAGGTTTATCTTGATATTGTTTTCTTAATTTATTTAGTTAGGTTAAAAATGTAAATGAAATAATTGCAAAATATAATTAGGGGGGAATCAGTTTGACCCAAGGACATGGTAATGAAGAGGTACGTCTTGATAATTTTTTCTTATTTAATTTGATAAGGTAAAAGATGTCTAATGAAATTTGCAAAATCACTTGAAAAAAACCCCACACACTTTGGCTATGGAGTCCATCTTGACGTTGTTTTTATCTTATTCTAATAATTTGGTTATTTAGTTTGGGTAAAAATCATTGAAATGAAAACACCTTATCTGTTTGAGAAATATCTGTAAGGGTTGCTGACTTTTAAGATAAATTATCGAGATGACCGAATAGACAAAAATCTTATATGTCAACGTCTGTTTTCCTTTATGATGATGGTACACATTCCAATTGAGGTTAAAAAAACACTCCTCGCGAATTGTGGGAGCATATATGCCAAATTGTGTCATTGCTGAAAGTCGGTTCATTTCAAAACCATACAAGTAAGTATTGAAGTCGCCATTTTGGTCGATATCTGGACCATGACGCTTGTCGATGATTCAAATATAATTTGGGATTTCGTCTAAAGAAGACAGAACAGAGTTGATTCACTAGATCGCGTTTGTTAGGTGATATGATAAGTTTTCAAGTAAATGGGACGTGTGGTTTCTGATACTGTATACATATTAGGTCTTGTTTGATTTTAATTGAAAAATAGTTATTGTCATATAGTTGGCATATGGAATGAAGAAGTTAGATCTTCTGAATGCATGCCAGCTTACATGGTCTTTCAATGGCATGTATAAAAGCTTAATAAACCCTACAAAAAAACTAACGGTGTCCTTTTCATGGAAACATTTCACATAGGAATTTTAGTTCATCAGTATAAGGTCAAGAATACAACCTGAGGATCCAATGTATAGATAACTGTTAACAAACTTGAATTGACTAAATTCATGATTGGTTCTGCATCCATCTCAAAGTGTAATTGTTATATATTATGTTAATTATGGGCTGCCTAACGGGAATTTGTTAGAATTTGTAAGCATTCTAAATCGAGATAACAATTTTGTATGTGAAGAGTTCATATATGAGTTTTTCTATTTATTCAGATATGTAAACGATCGTGTTTTCATTGTGTCAGTTCTTTTGACTTTCCAAGGGTTTGGTATACGATGAATGTAAAACATTTCCAAATATATATCGTTAGCAGCAAATCACCTTGCCATGCTAATGCTAAAGCCTTGTTTGTGAAAGTGAAAGTGAAAGTTTGTCATAATCCTTAAATCTAAATGAATAATGAACATCCTTGCCAATATATCCTCATGGAGAAAAGTTAGGCACCACCACGTTTACTTACAATAAAAGTTGCTTGATAAGAAAGAAAATTTCAGTCATATTACATTTCCCTTCCTATTTGTATTCGCATTTATGAAATTTTGGTATTTTGGTGTCAAAAACATATTACATCATACTGGGAAACGAAATTAAATATTGGTAGGTGAATATGAGTGATTTCATTTTTTCAAGCCAACTCGTGAAACTTTAGTGTCTGCCAAAATTAAGCATTTCATTAACGGGTTGAACTTAAAAGATCCCTAACAAATTCGAAATTCGTATGATGATAGCCCTTTTTGTCAAAATGGTCAGTGGTTGTTAAAAAAAGGGTAACACTTCAACGACCAGTTACTACCTTATTTTGCATTATAAAATCATGCTTTGGTTACTGAGGTCAAGTAATAAACAGAATACTAAACTTCCTTCAATTTATATTAACCTCGTTAATGATTTGGTATCAAACTTTCGCTCGTTTTATACTTAATAATTAACTCGTTATAGTAAAGTATAGTATAGTATAGTATAGTATAGTATAGTATAGTATAGTATAGTATAGTATAGTATAGTATAGTATTTAAAAAAAATAGTATTACATGGAAGATCGTTTAGTATCCTCTACGTGTTTTCGCTTTAATCGGGAAATATGATAAAATGGGAGACGACGTAAAAACTAACCAAATAATAATTCTATGTTTCATTGTACATCACTAATGAATAACAAGTGCTGAAAAGCTAATATCTGTATCTTATTATTTCAGGATGTTGTATGGGGCGTCGCCTATAAAATTCAAAAAGAAGATGTTGAAAAAGTAGAATCTCATCTAAATTTCCGCGAAAAAGGAGGGTACGAACAAAAAATTGTGACCTTTCACCCTCAGTCGGAGAAACCCTTCCAGTTGACCTTGTATATTGGTCACCATGACAACCCGTATTACCTTGGCCCGGCGCCGCTGGAAGACATTGCTCAACAGATCTATCACTCAATAGGTCCTAGCGGCAAGAATATTGAATATCTTTTAAATCTGGCATCGGCTGTCCGAGAGTTGGGTCCGGAAGTTCATGATCCTCATTTATTCAGTCTCGAACAGGAAGTGATCAGAATGTCCAATCAGAGTAAAGCATTGTAAGAGACTTGGAGAAATGGCACGACTTTTGGTTAATAATTGGGTTATTGAGATAAGTGAAAGTCTAAAGCCAGTGGTATATGTACACGTGTTTTATGATAAGGGCTGGTTTAAATCTAAATAGAAGATATCAAGTTTCCTAAACAAATAAGACGACTAGCTCAATGAGTGAGGCAGATATCTTTTTCTAATAGCGTTGTTTATGGGAATTATTTACCGTATTGGAACCTTGCGTATCAGAGCTTAGTGCTGATACCGGTTATTTCATTCTTACTTGTAAAACATGCGCTTGCATGCTTCCCCCAACATAGTGCCGATGTAGCCAAGCACAATTGTCCTATAATGATATCCAAAATGATATGCCAAAAGAATTGTTGTAACTATAATATTCCAAAAGAATTGTACACGTTTTAGATGGTTAGATTATTTTATTTTATGCCAAAACGACTGTTTTTGGATGGTATAGTGTTTCATGAACCGCCAAGAGAATCGTTTTCATGTGGTAAAGTAAATCATTTTTAAATACGCCAAAAGAGGTGTTTTTAGGTGGAATATTACTAATATCATGCCCGAAGAACTGCCTTTGGATTATATTGTATTTCATATTGCGCAAAAGAACTGTATGTGGATAGTTAAGAATTTAATCTTAGGCAAAATGAATTTTTTAAAGATAATAAAGTATTTCATGTTATGTCAAAAGAATTGTTTAAGATGGTATAGCATTTCATCTTATGTCAAAAGAAGTGTCTTTGAATTGAATGAATCTTTATAATGCATTACCTTCTATATGATGTAATATTTTTCTAAATGAATTGTTAAAAAATTGTTGTAAAATTGATTTCTCTTTCCGAATCGGTGAAACAATGTCTATTTCAGGTAACTGACATAGGCATGAGTTTCTCGTGCGGCACGTGCATCCCGCTGGAGATTGAAAGGCCATTGTCAATATGATCCAAATATACAGAAAGCATATAATAACTTTGATATGTAACATACATTTTGCACCGATGCTTGATCTAATTATCAATATATAAAGTAATACACAAAGTTATGATTTACATCAGTGAATGTTCTAACCTTGATCAATTGGTTATGAAAATAATTGGGTAATCTCAATAAGCATACATGGTCTAATGACAAGTGTACTAAGCTTCAAGTCAACAGGTCAAAGGTTTGAGTACATGTTTCGATTACTACATTTGTTTAAGTCTTGTGTTGTAAAATTGTATCTTAATGATTGTCTTCGCTTTGTTTTGAAAAGAAAAGTATCAACTTCCATTAACTTTAGAAATTAAAATATCATCGTATCAGATTTGTAACAGGTGTTGATCGCAAACAAGATGTTCGTGATGAACTCCTCGGGACGTGCATATTTTTGACTTAATGAAATATTATAAATATGAATAAATCGAGGAGCTAGTGTTTAATTGATTGCAGTGCAATAGAATTGTTTAAAGAAGATAAAGTGTTTTCACATTATGTCAAAAAAATGTTATGAAATGGAATGGTTTTTCATGTTATTGAAAAGGGATTGCTTTAAGAAGGTATAGGGTTTTCATATTACGGCACAAGAATTGTGTTGTTTCAAGATGGTACAGTAATTAATATTGACCAAAAAACTGTTTTAGATGGTATAGCATTCTATAACTGTTTTAGATGGTATAGTATTCCATATTACGCCAAAGGAATGGCTTTTAGATCATCTTGTATTCCATATTACGCCAAATGAATTGGTTTAGATGGTATAAATATATCGTATTACGCCACAAGAATTGTTTTTTTTTAAGATGGTATAGTATTTCATATCACATAGGATTTCAAAACTACCAAAGGACTGTTTTAGATGGTAAAGTATTCCATATTACGCCGAAAGAACTATTATAGATAGTATGGTATTCCATATTACGCCAAAGGAATAGGTTTACATGGTATAGTATTTCGTATTCCGCCACAAGAATTGTTTTAAGATGTTATAGTATTTCATATCATATGAAATATTTTAGATGGTATAATATTTCATATTGCCAAAGGATACTTTATTAATGCGATTATTCACATTTATAAAATGTTTTGTTTAAATATCAATGGTACTGTAACTTCATTATACCTTTATTTCTAAACTTTTGTCTTTGGTGTAACAGACATTAACATAAATGGACTCATCAGCAAGCTCCAAAGATTTCAATTTGTGTTTACTACTTTATGTATATGGGTATTTTAAAGTGTTTTACTTGTATAACTTAATGTGGGCAGTTATGAGTGCTTTTATTTTTCTTGTATCTGCATGATTTTATTTTTGTTTATGAAGTATAACCTGAAATAAATATATACAAATTATGATGAATTCGTGTCCTTTATTTCAACCTCTGTATTTTTAATCTCATTAATGACTGCTTTTGTACAAAAAATGGATAACTTTGTTACACTCTGCACTTGATGTTTTATGAGTGGGAACTTGATATTAATGTCAGATGCCATTGCACTGCTATCAGTTTTGAGAAGGGCAAGTTAATATTTTTAAACATTTAACTACCACTAAGGACATAGCATATTTTGTACACTGGGGGAAACATTGAGAAAAATTGCACATTTGTTTTACACTTAGATATAAATGACCAGTTATGGTATATTGCTTTGAACATAAGGTCAGCAGGGAACATTTCATACACCATTATATATACAACTGATATCAAACTGAAATATCCAATTATTTTTTCTGAATTAATTCTAGCCTGTAAAGAAAATTCAGATGATGCAGATTTTATACCAAAATTACAGTGGAAAAACAGCCCTTTAAAGAAATTACATCCCTTTTCAAGATGTATAAAAATTAGCTTACATGTCAATCTTATCATGTGCTGTTGAAGATAAGGATACTGACAAGGAACTGAAAAATTGTTTATGGTTTTATTAATTATATTGTTAATTTTATTAATTATGTTAAATCTACTGTTAGTCAAGTTTGAGAAGAGAATGCTCAACACCAAGAAACTTTAGTAAAAGTCGGCTTGGATGGAAACACCACACTGAAATCAGGGAAGTGATACTGAAGGAACAAATCCATAGCTTGGATCATAGACCTTAGCCTCTCCCAGACCTAAGCCTGTACAGTTCCTTTAGACAGACACCGTATTTTACTGAAGGAACATATCTATAGCTTGGATCATAGACCTCAGCCTCCACCAGACCTAAGCCTGTACCATTCCATCAGACACCATATTTTACTCACTTCAAACAGTACCCTGGAAATATAGGATCTATTTTAGTTCACAAGGGTCATGAGTTTACAATGCTATATATATATCATGCATTCAGAACACCTATGTCAGCTTTACAAATTCAGATTCTTCTTTCATGAAGAGTTCTAATTTTTGGATGTTGATGATTAGTTGTCCATTGTGTCCAGGGCAGTATTTGAAGTGAAGTGGTTAGGGTCTGGCCTGGATGATGCCACACTGTAATAATTCTGTATATAAAGATTTCTAATTTCTAAGACCATGACCTTTACCTTTCAACAGTTCATAATTAGGTAAAGCATAATATGCCTTACATACTGGTTATAAATTCAGGTTATCCATTCTAATATTAAAGCTTGATTATGATGACCATGTTCCTGAGTGTCAAATGTCAAGGAAGGCAAAAAGCCCTTGTGAGACACATCAAATTTATTGTAAAGGATTTTATTCTATAAGAGTATTTATGAAGGAATATAGATAGTTCCTTATAAACTCTATAAATATATATAAAATATATAAAATACAAAATAACTCCTTACAAAATTTCATCTGCATGACCAGGAAGCTGACATAACATATTATAAATTAACTTACAAGCTTACAAGTTACAAATTTAGGTAACTGATTACTATAGCTAGGGCTTGATTCTGTTCCTGTCCAACAACTAGTTCCAGGGTGTACAATGTCATGGCAGACACAAAAAACAACATTTTCAAAAAAAATTCTTGTAAAAGTCCTTGTAAAGAATTTTATTCTACATATAAAGGTTTATATACAATTTCCTAAAATTCAAAATTGACTTTACTAACAAATGTGAAATAATTGCAAATAAGAGTTCATCTACTTGACTAGGAAGCATTTGCAAATATGTAGGTTAAAAATACTACAAACCACCATCTTAAAACAAGTTTTCAAGGTTTTGGCATATTGTAAACAGCAGTGAAATGGTTGAAAAATACATTCATGAATTTACAAAATATCAAAATATTCATAAATGACACAACCGATCAACATGTCATGTAAAAAAACAAAACTGTGTTTTTATTAATTTAGGCACATGTATGTTACTAAATAATAGATAAGAAATACATATCTTTCATAATATTAAATAATACAATATCTATTCTCTTGCTTGTTCATATTGTCTTTTTTATTGTATTCTCTCGCTGAAGAATAATTCGTCAAATTTAACAAATTTTGTTTATCTAGTTAAATAATTATCTTGAATGATTATTACTTTAAATTATGTTTCAAACGACAGTGTTTCAAACATGATTTGAAAAAGTATGAGATAAAATTTATATCTTCAACTACTAACTAATCATAAGTGTATTCCTTGTGTCTGTTTCAAAGCATGTTCTTTTTAAAATAAGTATAGAAAATGGAAAAATCTAATTCCAAATGAAATACTAAGTTAATTCATCTATTCATTACCCATAACTAAACCATTTGATACTCTCTAACTAGTCACACATGTCCCAGCTTGATTGAATATAATACACATCTCATTACTTAGCTTTTATCTCTTATAATATACAATCATAAATATTTCTTCAAACATCACAAAGGAGAAAAGACTAAAAAGAAATTAATTACTAGCCTGTGTAACATTCTGGAGTGTAATAATTATATATGGCAATATTATGTAAGTGTAATACTACTGCACATGTCACAACAGTTTCTAGTTGTGATGACATAATGTAGGCACTGCAATAACAATGAATATGCAGTCATAGGAATGTTAATTTCAGTACATTGTCGGCAGTTATCTATCAAAATCTATCCAAATATGTGAGTGAGTAATAAACAGGCAACAAAATATGCTATCATTTTATAACAATTTCATTAACATCAAGAACGATTTGGTAAAAAAAACTTGCATTGTTCGTTTTATACTCAACCATTAACTACTTTTATTTTTAATAAAATGGAAGGTTGAGTGTCCTCTATAGATTGACAAGATAGGAGAACAATTTCTTATGTTCAGAATTGCAATATCTGACATCGGTATAAAGAAAATATTATGTTTACCATATGGGTAATAAATGCCTATCTAATGAACATGTGTTCATGATTTTATTACTTACTGACATTGACTGACTTGTCAAGAAATAATTACACTTTCTAATGCCAATTATTGATAAATAAATGATACATATCAAATGAAAACATATTATGATTAAGATAATAAAAGAAACATACATGTATGTCATTAGGAAATAAATAATATTACATTTTAGGGCACTTTGGTAAGATTATGAAGAGAATATAATCAATGTGATATGTTTGACATTTGAGTGATTTGTATGTATATTGCATATAACTAGTTATTATATACCTGAGGGTAGAGGACTGGAAGTAAGCATAAAGCCATGAAATAAGTCATTGATTAAAACAAGTGTAAGTGTTTGAGGTCATCTAAGGTTACCATACTGGGAGGGGGAAAGCATGCAGCACCACTGTTGCTAAGCAGTGAAATGAAACCTGTGAGTGTGATACCACACTTGCTCACCAGGTGTGATAAAAAACTATTTCCTCACTATCTTTCACTCAAACCCTTTTGCATGTCATAGTGTTCTCTATACAAGACGACCTAAGCTCCTGAGCCCCTTAGGCAGTGTTTGAAATAGCTTCTTGTCTGCCAGCCAATTGCCAAGTAATGGGTCCCATGCAAAAGTAGTCAGCAGGTCAGCTTGACCTTTGGGATTATGGAAAAGCAAAGTGACTACTTATTACAGGGAATGCCAGTGTTGGGGAAGGGCAAGGGCTTCTTTAAACCACAAATCCTAAAACTATTAGCCATTATTGTGTACACTTTCCTTTTAGGATTTGAAACCATGCCTCTGAGGCCAAATGTCAAACGAACACTGTTATATTCCTCTCCTCAAAGAGTTTACAGATAGACTGATACATAAGAGGGAAGGAAGGAATTCAATAAATATATATTAAATGAAACAATTTGATTTTTAGAATACTATGATGATTAAGAGATAAATTTGTTATTCTTAACAAAAAAGATAGTAATACATGAAAAAGACTCAAAATAAGTTCTTCCTGAAAAGGCTTGACATTCTACATAAGACAAACACAACAATCTAAATATTAAAGATAATATAAATAAATCACAGGAACTTGACATCGTAAGTAAAACATAGGTGGAAAATACCTACCCCCTCTATTTTACTCATGATATCAAGTTTTCTGAGATATAAATACTGACTTTAAATACTTGAATAATAAAATAATAAAAGATATTAAAAAAGTCATTTGAATAAACAAGATACTTGAATTTCCTCAAATGTACCAAAAACAAGATAAATCCAACAGAATCTGATGTATACACACAAGAATGATACTGCACAGCCTTGACAAACTCTCATATTTCTTTGAGCACAAGAAATGATATCAGCTAGTAATGTAGGTACAATGAAATCACATCGAAAAAAACGACAATGCCACATGTATGAAAAGTTCTTGAAATGACAGTGTATACTGTTGGGGTAAAATAATTCAAATTTTGTCAATGGTATTATTTTAACAATTGACTGATGTATCAAAATACCAATTTTATACATATTGGTCGAGAAAAGTGGAAACAAAACTTTTGTGTCTTGATTTTTGATGGAAAATAGCACAAATTGCAGCATCTGAGACTTGCCAGTCAGAATAATGTAACTTTAAAAACATTAAACAATGCGATGGCAGTGATAGATAGGGGTTAATAGGAATATGCATTAAATGGGACATTAAATTTCGTCTTTTAAACATTTGATTATTTCAATGATTATCAATGATAGGTAAATTTAGAGTCTGGTAAAAATCCTCCATGTTCCAAGGAATAGAAGTCGAAAAAAATTACTCTACCATGATTCAACTTGTTCTTTCAGACGCTTTCCTCTCCATAACTGTCTGAAAGCAGCCTCATTACTAGCATGTTCTGCCACCAGTTTAGGGTACATAAAAACCTACTCATTAGTAGACCAATCACAATTTGAAAAAAAGGACAGAGGCAATTAAGGTTAACAGAAGTTCACAATTACTTGCTGCCAGTTTAGGGCAGATAAAACCTTGTCACTAGTGGCAAATCACATCATCACAATTAATTAAAAAACAGGACGGAGGCGATTTAGGTTAACAGAAGTTTATGGGAGTTACTTGCTGCTAGCAACTGACGCCAAAGGCTCTTGCCGGAGTCTTTACAATTAGCTAGATGAAATTAGGTCAGAACATGAGAGTTGCAGGGATTGGGAAAGGTAGGGGCGCATTGGTTGCAAAAATGGCCTGTTCAAATTAGAAATTTTACCATTGCTTCTTAGGGGAATGGCCTATTCAAAATTCTGAAAATGACTAAAACTCAAAAACAAAACAAATGGCTCATTGTCTTTCCCAATCCCTGACGTAGTGAGGCTGTTTTCAGAATATCTTTAAGAGAGACTTAATGAGTTGTTGTTGTCCCATAAGCATAATAGCATCCACAGTGTCATTTTAACAAGAAGTATTGACTATTGGTGATAAAAGTATAATTTTCAGTTCACTAACAAAATAAAGGTAAAAAGTTTTAATTTTGATAACAAAAGAATATAATCTCATGCATCCTGCGACATCAGCGTAATTGCATCCGCCGATCCAGCTCCTTCAATATACCCTGATCTCCTTCGAGCCAAATCCCTCGTAAGGGTGGCGGGGCTTGATGTTCGTGGCTGTGCTCACCTGTTATTGTTTCAGCCAATGAGATGTCGTTATCCAAGGAGCTTGACGCTACTCTTTCGAACTTAATGGAATTTCCCATCTGGGTTGTGCCGCTGTTACTGGATGCGAGTTGTCTCATTGGCTGATTAGATAGCTAGTGGTACCAGGCTTTTGGCCTGAAGGAGATCAGGGTATATGGAAGGAGCTGGATCAGCGGATTCAATTATGCTGATGTAGCAGGTTGAATGTCATGCTGCTTACACATATTCTTTGATTTTCAAGAAAACTATTAATTTTCATATTTTTGGCATCAAAGATGAAAACGTGAAAATTTTCATTATTTATCTGCATAAACATATTTTGGCACATATAAAACCACATAAATTGACAAATAATGAGACCGTCCATTCCCTCCCCACAGATTTCACTCAAGTAATTACATCCCATGTTGCCTCTGTTTAAAGCGGAGCATTTCGTGGGCCACCAGTACCGAAAGCAGACTGGGTGCAAATAAAAGTTGTCCAATTACAGAATTGGTTCTAAATTGAGGAATTATGCAATGCTTAGATATTTCTAACAAGAAAGTCAGTCAGAGATGTAACTGGATATTTGACTTGATAGAAATAAGGAGTGCAGAATGGCCCATTTGTAACAGAGGTAATGTGGGAACAATTGACCTAAGTTACCACTGTGGTGAGTGATTGTTACTGCCCAAAATAACATCCCATTATATATGTTCAATTGGGCTGTATTAATCATATAGCACATTAAGGTGTAACTTCTCAATTAAAAAGAAATCATACTGTCCCTTTAAACAATGAATCCACAAGAGAATGAGATATTGTGGTTCACAAGAGGTAGGTTCTCAGATCAAACAAATGAATGACGGACAATTATTGCTTCATCATCGACCACTTTATCAGGTTCTTAGCTGAGATGAACTGTTTCCACCCTGTGAGGATCTGATAAGTTGGACACCCATTAATTATACCAATTATGCTGGAATTTCACTGGAACTCTTAGAATTAGCAAATATTCTACTGATTCAGCGCCAAGAGAAGCATGTCTACTAGCACTAGAGAAATAATGGCACTTGAAGAGAATGTAAAAACATATTCAGAAAATATATAGAAACAATACTACTCACTTTAAAAGTCAGTGAGATTCAACAAATAGTAATTCAAGAAATCAGTAAGGTGTTTGGGGGTGAAGATGCCTATAGATGAAACTGTTCAAAAAGGCCCCGAGAAGACAAGGAATAAGCTGTGTCCAATAAAGGATGTGCAAGATTTCATACTAAAAACTATCAAATGTTCCCTCATGAAAAATCTGTACACATACTGGAACATATAGTAATATTTCATCAGCATTTAAAATTTTACCCCTTAATTTGTTCATATTCTGCAAGGACACATCTACTCTTGATTTCCTTTTGATTTGAAACCGACATAATTTATTTTATAATTTTTCAAACCCTTTTGAAAGGCGTTAGAAGGATAAATTTGAAAATATATAAACTAAATATACTTGTTCATACAACAAAATTGTTCAAGTTGTCACTAGCTGATCTAAACAAACTTCAGTCAAGATCTTATTCACAATTGTGAATTCTTCCCAGAGTTGTAACGCTCTATGTGTTGAGGGTAAAATATATATCCAATAAAATTTAAGCAACATCTTTGCAGCTTGGGAACATGTCTCCTCTACAACTATCAGTGTGTATGGAAACCCTATACTCTATGCTGCCATTCTTAGGGTCAAATAGTATTTCTATTATATCTGAATAAATTTTCAGATGGACCAGCCACATTGACAAAATCCTTCTAGTCCTGAGAGGAAAATATCCAAAAGAGTTGAAGGTAATGTGGTATAGCCTCAGCACTCATATCAAACCATGGATGAATGATATGTGGTTAAGACTCAAACCCTGGCAATAATCCTGGATTAAATACTGCTACTGGTTACTGTAAATCTTTCTTCATCCATGACACTGAGTTGCGACTGAGTCTGACTACATGCCTGTTGTCATCTGTGTCTCCCCCTCC
Organism: Phorcus lineatus; assembly: GCA_921293015.1. NCBI lineage: Eukaryota > Metazoa > Mollusca > Gastropoda > Trochida > Trochidae > Phorcus > Phorcus lineatus. The sequence goes on from OV121084.1 coordinate 24,999,033, forward strand.
TTTAGGTAACAGTGGTGGAGGAGGAGGAGGAGGTGGAGGGGGCGGGGCTGGCGTTGATGATTTGGGGGAGGACGACTTTTGCGTCTTCTGCAATGAAATGGGTGTTGCCTCCTCTTTGCTTGGTTTCTTTTCTATCTCGAGTCCTCCAAGCATTTTTGAAATCTTTTCATGAAAAGAGCATAAGTTTTATTAAACTTCTGAGGGTGGCAGATAAGAATTAGATACAGCAAGTATCAATGATGAATAATGAAGAAGGGAGTTAAAATCCATGATTTTGTTTTTACATTGATATATTTGTATTTATATTCCAGAAAAATATCATTACTTTAAGAAATTATTCATTCTCTTATCAAAAACATAATAATTATTTTCTACAAAAAAACCTAAACTATTTTTACACCAAATATTCAAATTTTGGTAAATTCAAGCTGATATTCAGTAAAAAAAATTTATTTATTTTTGGGTCTAACTTCTCAATTGTACACAAACTACAATTAACATACCATAGAGTCTGGTACAAGATGAGCGTTGGCTCCTAAACTGACGACTGGATGTGAAAACTGAAAACCAAGATGTTCGTAAAATTCCTGTTTGTCGATTGTATTCAAAAACATCTGTATAAACCCCATTCTGAAAATAAAGAAAGAATCTGTTGACACCACTGTATCCAGCAAAAAAAAATATGTAAAGACAAATTGAAATTAAAGGATAATTTACACTTCTATCTTATGTCTATACACCAATCAAAGCTTACCCTTTAGCAAACTCTTCAGTTTTTGCCATTAAGATGCGTCCAAATCCTTTTCCTCTTAGGCTCTTTGGCACAATAACTGAAAAATCCAGGAAAACACACAACCACTCATTAATCATTTCATAAGATAAATATCAAGCCTTGTTAAGTTTGCTTCAACTTAAAGTTAGTCTTGGGCATTTGGAAGTATAATACATAAGAAAAGCATGATTATCTGGTTAACAACTATTTATCATAATAGCCAACATTTCATAATATTTGCTAATCCTTCAAAGGTGTAATATGGGAATAACTAAGTGGGATACAAATATAAGGGCCTGCCTTAATTGAGAGTAAAGAAAATATCTATGATTGTATCCCAAATTGATTTTCATTATTTTGTCAATATTTTTTCTTTTCCAACCCTAATCTCATTGCACTTAAATGAAACACATCACTTGAACAACTCTATATTTCTGAACTAAGTACGCTACCGTTATGTGATCTTTATACTCTGACCAATCAGCAAGGAGGCTAGAGAGCCATCATGATTTGATTCTTAGATGGGCCTCCGATTCATTGAATTTATCATAGGTGAAAGGTCATGGACAAGCTCACAGGACACAAATCAATGAATCAGTACTCAGATCAGACACATGGGACGGTACGAGTGAAAGCTTGTACCTGACTTCAATGAAATTGTATGAACCCTACAACATACCAGACTCAAGCAAACAAGAATTCTTCATTCCCTGTACAGGCAGCAGCTTGCTGTGACCCACGACTTTTCCATCAGAGAGAAGAACAAGAGAACAGGGCAGCTCATCACGCGACTTCTCCAAACTGTACAATCTGAATCATAATCAAATCTTACTTGTAACAAACTGTTTCTCAGCTTGACTTCTCTATCAAATACAAATTACGGTGTAAGTGTGAAAAAAACCATTATTAACAGCCTTTTTAACAAAAAATAGAGACTATAAGAGGAAACTAGGGTTGCTTTTTGGGCATTAAAGATGGTCTTCGAGCTTATGTAGATTTCATACAGCAACGTTTACAGTTAGACCAAACATGAATTTTGGCTGCACTGACTTTGCAATTCAAGTTACTTTGAAAATGAAAACTCATCATGATGGAAATGTTACCTTTAGTATGTTACCTATAAAGGTGTAATACATATGGGTTTTTTCTCTAGGACAAATTTACATTGCCAATAAAGTGAGACAAGTGACGAGTCTATGGGACAAATTTTACAAAATTAAACTTTTTTCAAAATTGTTGATTTCAACATACAAACTTGTGATAAAAACATGTTATATCATATGTAACTTACATCTTTTTTAACCTATTATTATGTTGTCTTATTTTAAATTCATTGGTATAAATAATTAATACTACATTATTCTACCCATAATGTATTTTGACACTTGTGTACGTATGGTATGTTTTCAACTTTTAATATGCTAATGAATTTTTGGCTGAATAAGCAACAGCTGATAGTCATTAATTTCAAGCTGTCAACGAAGCCATGAGTATCTGCATTAGGTCTCGTAAAATTACATTTGTGAGTCATGACATCATCTACTTGTTCTCTTACTCTATTTTCTTTTCAGTACAGGAGTGACTTACTTGGTATAAAGTTTTTCACATGAATTTTCATAACTTTAAATTATAAACTTGCTTTGTTATAAAAGCAATTAGTTGAGTTTAATCTAAGTAGAACAAGATCCTCATACCTCTAAATTCCTTAAAATTATGGGCTTAGCCTCAATCACATTTAAGGATATGGGTTTTACTCGGACATTATCCTCTACATAATTTTGTACCACACCTGCAAAGCTCTGAGGGAATACTAGAATGACTCCCAGGTTCGAAAGGATTTTTATGGTATATATTCAAGTAGCAAATTCAAATGATAAATTTTGAAAAAATATTGATAGGGCTATAAAAGAAAACTTTAAGATTCTTATAATTAAAAGACTTAAAATTGTCATGAATTTGTATTTCTGTTTTATAAAATAGATATAAAATTCAAAGAATGTTCCAAACAATGATCAATGGTCAATGATACGAATGAATACTTGAATAAAACAAGAGTTGTTGAACGTGAATAATAGAAATTAAGAGGGAATAATATTTCTTAGGAACTTCAAGCTCACCTGGCTGCCTTACTTCTTGGCCATTCTGAATTTAATATTTCAGCAACTTCATCCGTGTATTTCCTGTTATGATGAAGGCCGAGAAGTTCCATATCTGCTTCTTTGATTTTCAAACAGTCATGTGTATGTCTTTGCTGACACAGCTACGCATTTGTAATGTTCTCTTAAAACTTTTTTTATTTACAAAATAAAACGAGATCATGCTATGCAAGGTAGATAACTCTAATATGATCACAGATTATGCAAAATTTGAAATTGAAAAGATATGAACCAAAAATGAAAATAAACAAATTCATGATGCATATGTAGATAGTTTACGTGCATTGATGAACTGAAGAAAATATATAGAGCTCTTATCATGTGTGTATGATTAGCACGCCTCGAAATCTTACCAGGTTTTTATCGAACGTCGTAATTCGTTTCTCTCATCGCTGTCACTACTATCTAAAGATCCAAAATGGCCACCCAGGAGAGAAAAGAAGAACTTCCACAATTTCTTTCAGCGAAATTCAAAGAGTAAATAATGGTTGACAGTTGTTTTCGACAAACGTAAATTTTGATGCACTAATTTATTTAATGTTATGTTTATGAAGAAAGTGTAACCATTAGAAAGAGTTAAATAAAAACTTTGATAGCTGGAATCTGCCCAAAGCAACTATTTAAAAGGGATGTCCATGCAGATATTTCTTTGCAACAATATTCAAACAGCCTAGTAACCAGGAAACCAACCGTTATTTAGTGAGAAACATATAATGTGCCCAGTAGATGTATGAGGCCTGTATACATGTAGGGATAAATGTTCTTTTTATATATTGTTACAGTTCCTTTGCCTACACCACCATCAAAGACAGACTTCCGGTGATTTTGACAAAAGTTGCAGATACAGTGTACCGAGCCAAAAATGAGATAAGAGTAGAAAATGGAGATGTAAGCAACACAATTTGATTTAATTCGGGATATAATTTCATAATTTTGTCGTACTCTGTCATTTTGGTCGACAAGGATAGCACAATGTTTAACACATTCAAATTAGGAGTAATAAGTCTAGAATGCAAAACCCATCAATGGCTAGACAGCTTTTTTTGTGCTGTAGAGAATTGTTCTGCATTTTGTTTTGGGTCCAGTGCTCCATTGTTAATCATTGCGGTACTATACATGATATGCCGGTAATAGAAGATGCTTGAATTGTAGTTGGCAATGCAGGTTTTCTCCCTAAATCAGTACTACAATTAGGCTATTCTCGATTGACAATTTGCGTACCATCAGGTTACGTAACTGGAAGCGGTGTATCCAATCAACCATTCTAATTGAATTGGAAAATCCCTCCCTTGTATTTAGTACCTGTAAATTTGAAATGATTTGCAATGGAGACAAATTTTGATGTTTTCTGTTCCGTAAGCTTTGCATAACAATGAATCTGATAAAAATGAAAATTTATATTGTGTTTTTAACTCAATACTTTGAGTGTAGTTTGACATGACAGACATTTCTATTTGTAATTATTCTTATATGTCAATTTCCTCCCCTGATTCATCAGTTCACTTCATACTATAATATAAACTTCACATTATTTATAATAATCGGAAAGCTCAATCACAAGGGTACGAACATATCCTCATCCCTCAACATCAACTGAGCTTCCAGATCAGGGTGCAAAACTCTTGCCATTACCACTATCCAGTCCAGGGCATGGGGATGGAGGAGGGCACACAACCCACTGTACCTTTTTGTTCTTGGCTGACAGGACCAATCGGGCATCAGCCACATTATACTTGAGAACCTCCAAACCAAAATTAAATTATTTTGCATTAAAGATTTGCATGTGACATCTGTATTAAATTGTCTGTTCAAGGTAAACCCTTGTTTATGAAAATATGTTAACCGTTTCAAGGAGGCAGCAGATGAACTAAAGGTTATTGTGGGACACATCAGCCGCCTCAGACACCAGATGCAAACTAATAAAGCTGTGGAGCCTCTGCAGAATTCTGGGAAAGATCTTGATACATGGAACCAGTGTCTCAGGGGACTTGTGGAAGAAAATTCAGGCCAGCCAATCAAATGGTTCTCTGCACCCTGGATCTTTCTGGAGTGTTACATGTACAGACAAATCCAGGAAGCTGTTTCAAACACGTCAGTTATTTCCCTCTTTGATATGAAAAAAATGTTTTTGAAAAATTGTTTAGAGAAAATTAATAACTAGTATACTAAATTAAAAATTGAAGTTTTAAATAAATGTAATACACGATAAAGAAAAGAAACAAATGTGAGACTGTTTTTAGGGATCACTTTATCTGCAATATTATTTATTGATTATATTAACCCTTAAGATGCGGGTCCCGGAATATTCCGGGATGAAATTAGCTTTGCCCGCAAGTCCCCTTAGCGGGATGCGAGTAGCACACTCTATTTTTCTCACGCTAACTAATTATGACCGCGGGTCTCGGTAGCGGGGCCCGGAAATTTATTGCCTAGCAGTAGTCTCAGTTCAACGCTTGTATTTTCGTTCCGGCTGTTGCTAAGCAACCGTGTTTTGTTTCGTTGGTGTTCTAAATAATGCGCGAACATGCTCCGAAAGTTATGAGAGTATTGATAATGTTTATCGTACCGAAAATAAACGTTAAAATCACTCAATTTTTCCCCATTCCCCGCCGCACGTGCTAATAGCCTGTGGGCACTTTCTACCCTCTCGCACGAGCTTACCGACCCGCGCATGCTATCGTTTACTGAGACGCGTGCATTTTGACCCTATGTACGCCTTCCTATCGCACGCCCTATGTTCTGAACCCTTGGGCGGATTTCAATATAGGTGGGATCATTTGAAAGAGAAAGAAAATGTCTTTAATTCGATGTAAAAAACATATGTGCGCCTCGTGAAATAAAGATACCGCATGTGCCGCAAAAAAGGTGATTTTTATATATTTTTAGTTTTACACTGTTTTGTCACACCAATTTTCTCATGATGTGCTCAACATATTTTGACATTTTTTATATCACAAGATAGAGAAAAAGATTGTCTTTAATTCCATGTAAAATGTGTACATGCGCAACAATTCATAAAGATACAGCAAGCGCCGCACAAAAAGGTAATTTTGCCGACTTTCTTATCATGTGATCTGAAGCGCGATTTTCATGTGCCTTTCTTTCACAATGAATTTCTTTTACACCGTGAAAAAGATTTTGTTGAATTTTACATCACTATAAAGACAAATGAATTGTCTTTAATTCCCTATATCAATTATTATGCGCGCAAATAAATAAAGACTAAACAAGTGCCATAAAAAGAACAACTTTCGAACTTCGCAATTGTGTTAGTGACGCAAATAGGGAAACTTTGGCACTTCATATCCCCGTGTACAAATGACACATTTCAAAACCATTTATATCATTATCAAGAGGAATAAATTGTCTACAAAGTTATATATAAAATGTACATGCGCTAAAACAAACGACGATGCAGCAAGCGCCGCACAAAGGGTTCTTTTCATGTGATCTGAAGTTCGATTTTCATGTACCTTTCTTTGGCACTCGATATTTTCTATACCACTTGGCGGATTTTGATAAATATTACGTCTAAATAAAGACGGAACGTTGTTCTTCATTTCAATATATTGATCATACATGTGCACACAAAAATAAAGGCACAAGAAGTGCCGCAAATTTGGCAAGTTTTGCATTTCGTATTTCTGTAACCAAGTGGCGCGCTCAACAACGTTTGGTATCAGCGTAAAGAGCAGAAAATTCTCTTCAATTTGATATACAATTTGTTTATGCGCTCATAGAAATAAAGACTCAACAAGCGCCGCTAAAATGTTATAAATAAATGTAATAAGTAAAAAAAATTATGAAGGAAACCCTGTTTCTTTAGTGTTCAATTATAGAGTTTTATAAACCATGAAAGTTGAAGGGAAAAAAACCTTTTGGATTTACATTCATAGCGTTATTGATGTCTTTTTTGAGTTAGGGGATTTTTGCGTCGGGCACCGCCATCAGTTCATGGGAAAATTGTCAAACGAAAATGTTGTGGTTGAGACACAGTATGTCGGGGATGCCGTCGTGAACCGCCATCAGGTCAAGGCAAAGTTGTCCAACGAAAATGTTTGTGGTTGAGACACAATATGTCGGGGATCTTTCGCCGGGCACCGCCATCAGGTCATGAGAAAATGTGTCGAACGAAAATGTTCGTGTTCGAGAAAAAAAATTTCAGCGGACTTTCGTCGGGCACCGCCAGCAGGTATGTGTTTTTTTCTGCCAAATTTTTGTTGGTCGAGGAAACTCATTTTTGAAAAAAAAGTTTGGTAGGATTCCGATGTTTTAAATAGTTTGCTATATATGTCGGGATGGCATGAGTTCCTTCCAGTGAACTAAAGACAAGGGGCCGGGTGCTCGTTGACTATGGCCGTCCCGACAGATAGGCCCGTGGAACCTATCATTCTCGGAAGAGAAGTCAAGAGTTGAAAAACTTTTGTAATCCACAACTGACAATCAGAACTTTCCTGACGTAGAAGGCAGTTGTTCGCGACTCGCGTCCAAAAGTTAGAAAGTGTCCGGCGACATTAGAACTTGTTCGGCTGGATTGTGAAAAGTTGTCCGAAAGTTAGAAATTGTCCAGCAATGTTAGAATTTGTCCTGATTTGTTATTTTTGCAAATCGTGAAACAAAATGTCCGGCTTTCGCCAGAAGTTGGGAAGGTCTGTCAACGTCTAGCGGCGACGACTTCATCAACGAGGTCCATGCCGATGAAGCTTCTGATATGGAATCAACTGATGAGAGTGATAGTGACAGTGACAGTGATAGTGAAAGTGACATTGATAGTGATCAAGAAATAAGAAACATTGCAAGAGACATATTAGCTGGTACGGGTGAAACTGCTACGGCTGGTACTTCCACAGAGGAAGAGTTCAGTGGCTTTGACCAGCAATATAATGAAATGGACACACATTTTGATGACCAAGATAATTTTATGGATCGCTGGGAAGAGGGGCCGAGGCAACGTGGACGTGTCGAATTGCATTTAACTGGCGCAACGGGATTAGGACGGTTCATAGAATTGCCGGATAACCCGCAACCTGTAGACTTTTTCGGACTGTTTTTTCATGAAGATGATTATGGATCATTGGCAGCAGAAACCAACAGATACTTCCACCAACAGGTCGATGATAAGGTTCTGAAACCCTGTTCACGGTTGAGGCACTGGTATGATACGAATGCCGAAGAAATGAAAGTATTCATTGCAATGACAATAGCAATGTCTCTGGTTGTACAGAGAAACTTTTCTGAGTATTGGTCAACAAGTGATGTTACGTCGACGCCCTTCTTTCCCAAGTGCATGCCCCGCGACAGGTTCTGGCTACTGCTAACGTATCTACATTTGAATGATAACAACCTAATGCCGGGACGAAACACTCCGCATTTTTCACCAATGAATAAACTTGGCTATCTGTACCAACGCATCGTGCATCGTTTTTCCAGAGTTTATAAGCCGCATCAAAACATTTGTGTTGACGAAGGGTTGGTGCCTTGGAAAGGCAGTCTGAGTTTCAAAGTATATAATCCCGACAAGCCGAAGAAGTATGGGATAAAGGCCTACATGTTGTGCGACTCAACAAATGGTTATGTTTGCAAGTTCAAACTCTACACTGGAAAAACAAATGAAGCTGTTTCTGTTGGTGGGAAAACGTATGATCTCGTCATGGACTTGGTGAAGGAATATGCTGGGAAAGGGTATCATGTGTTCATGGACAATTTCTATTCCTCGGTGGCATTGTATATAAACTTGTGGGAAATGGGAACTGGTGCGACGGGAACTTTGAGAGGAAATCGCAAAGGCATTCCTGAAAAGCTAAAGAAGGCACAGAAGAATCAGAAGAAAGGGGATATGACAGTCTATCACAATCAAGACCTACTCGTTTTGCGGTATGAGGACAGGAAGTCAGTGTTGCTCATGTCAACCGTAGAAGACGCCGAAATTGTAGAGACAGGAAAGAAGAACCGAGTGACTGGGGAAGCAAATACGAGACCACGTATTGTGCACGAATACAACAAATATATGGGAGGTGTGGATCGGGCCGACCAGATGCTGTCGTACACCCCGTTCAAAATGAAAACTCTTAAATGGTGGAAGCGCGTGTGGTTTCATGTGTTGAACGTTGCCATGTTGAATTCTTACATTATCTATAAAGAATTCTCAGTAGACAAACCTTTGAAAACAAGCCGTCAATTTAGAAAAGATTTGGTGCAGCATATGATCACCTTCGCCGAAACAGAAAAAGTGCCCTCCCTGCGCAGACGTCCTCGCGGCCGGCCGAGCACGAGCGACGATAGTGTCTTGCGACTCCATGGTCGTCACTTTCCATCAAAGATTCAGCCTGTTGGAAAGAAGAAAAACCTCACACGCATGTGTGTTGTTTGCTCCAAAGCGAATAGAGAACTTCGTCGAAGGGAATTCGAAGAAACAAATCAGCCAGTTCGAAAGAAGAAAAGGGTAGGCAAAGAATCTTCTTTCGAATGTATCGAGTGTAATGTGGCTCTATGTGCAGCACCATGTTTCAGAATTTATCACACGTCACAAGATTGCACTAAAGCTTATATCAGTTTGATGTCAGAGAAGGAAAATGAGGGGGATAATCAAGAAGATTGAAGAAAGAAGAAAGAAGCAGAAGTGTGGATGAGCGGTACTCTCCTTATAAAGTTTATTCTTCACATCAATAAGGTGAATAAGTGTAATATAAAATACTGATTGTCAATAAAATAATCTTTTTTTTAAGTCGTAAAAGTGACAGAGAAAGTCAATGTGAGCTGTCACTGGACGTTCGATACGAGCCGCATCACGAACCTACCCCCGATCTTTCGCAATTTGTTTTCTTAGAATCGGGTGGCGAAACTTCATACTTTTTACATCATCGTAAAGGGAAAAGAACTGGCTTTGATTCATTATGAAATGTGTATGTGCGCAACACATAATAAAGAAGCGGCAAATAATGCGAGAAATGTCGTAATTATCAATTTTTTTCCCCAAATGTCTGAGGGTACCCCTCTTTAACGGTTCATATCTCCCGAACTATTTGGCACTTTTTAAATTTTTTTCCACCTTTCTCAAGCGGAAAGAATGATCTTTAATTCCATGTATAATATGCATGTGCGCAATTAATAAAAATGGTGCGGCGAGTGCTGCGACAAATGTCGCAAATAAAACGATTGTCAAAATCTATTTTCAAGTAGTTGAGGGTGTCGCTCTTTCGCGGTTCATATCTCCCGAACTATTTTATACTTTTTTATATTTTTTTCACCTATTTCAAGGGAATATAATTGTTTTTAATTCCATGTATAATATGCATATGCGCAGTCAATAATAACGATGCGGTGGATGATGCGACTGGTGTCGCAAATAGAACGCTTATCAAAATTTGTTTTCAAGTAGTTGAGGGTATCACTCTTTCGTTTTTCATATCTTTTGAACCAGTCGGCACCTTTTCATTATTTTTTCACAGTCGTAAGGACGAAAGATTTATCTTTAATTCCATGTATAATTTGTACATGCGCAGCAAGAAATAACGATGCGGCGTGCGTATAGAATGATTGATTTTATTATCTCAGAATGTTCGCCCGCGTGTGACTGCACGCGCCGAGAGGATCGGTACAGCAGGAAGCAACGCTGGTGCTTAGAACACTGGCACTCGCATGCTGGTGCCTCGGGGGTGCCCCGGGGGTATAACGGTACTAATTAGCGTACCGATGCCAGACTGCCCAAGGGAGAATTAGTTCTGGCTAAAAATCCCGTTATGTCGGAGCATCCTCGGGGTACCCCCAACTATCTTTCGCGGCGTATATCTTTTGAACAGGGTGACATATTCTAACAATCTTTTATCATCTACAATTCCATATATAATACATGTATGCGCGCTAAGTATTAGGGATTTTATTCAGCCGGAAATAAAGACAATCTTTAGATAATTGTAGAAATCTAACTAGAGGTCGCATTGTAAAAAGATATATATCATCGTAAAAAGGAATAATGTATCTTCAATTCCATATAAAAAAATTAATTGTGCGATTATATTTAAGGATTTTCCGTAACTCTAAATAAAGACAATCTTCATATTGCAATAGAAACCGTTCTAGGTAAGATAAAAATTTCATTCAAAGTGTCGGATAAAGATCGTTCATTTGTGTACGGGATTGGCGGGCTACTTTTGTATCGAACGGTCAGTTTCACCCGTAATCCGCCATGTGAATACACCATTTATCGAAAAAACAGCCGCGACTCGCGATGTGAAATAATTCAGCCACAGGGGCTAATTGCGTTATTACCGTAGCGAGGCGAGTGCTGGAAAATTCAGCCACGGGGGCAAAACTGGTCAAAATAATATTCAGCAACGGAAGGGTTAATTTTTGAAGTTTAGGTGATAATATGATCTTGTGTTAATTAACATAAGTTCCTTTAAGCATTTATGTTATTATTTGGCAGTTTTTAGGAAATGTAAGGCTTTTGTTACTGTCATAGTTGCGTATAATCATTATCAGATGTTAATAGAATGATAAATTTGTAAGAAAATGTTTGATTTGGTATCTGTCATATGGTCCACCCAGTACGATAGATACTAAAAACCTTTTTTCTGATCTGAACTGATGATTGTTTCACCTCAATTACAGAAAACATTTGAAAGGACTGGATGTATTTGAGGAGCAGAAGCAAAGAGCCTACTACCAATCAGACGGTGCTATAACTACTCTTCTCACTTATCTTTGGGAAGTGACTGACAGTGTTCAGCACTACTCTACTGAACAAAGGCAACAAAGTTTGGAGAAGTTTCTAAAGGTTTGTGATAATCTGCAAAGTTTTTCAAAGTTAGACTTGTGGTACTATTCAAATTTGATTTTCAAAATAGAATAATCCATTAACAAGTCCATTGTTAAACATTTATTGGTTATAGATCACTGGAAGTTGCTACATATATTTGGCATTTATGACACTTTCCCTGTTGATTTTTCAAAATGGTGAGAGAGCAAAAATCATATGATATTTCAAATACAAATATAAGTATTTGCATGTTTGGCTAATAGTCATGTATGAAAAAGGCATAAAAGATCGCTACTGAGGAGCCCTCTGGTGATTACTGTGGAAGTAGGCAAGAAACAAAGTACTTTTACCTGGCAACAAAGGTTGAAACTTTAAAGATATGAATTAAATTCAATATATGAGTTGCCAGATTTGTATTCTAGAGTGAGTTGCCAAATTTCAATTGTCAACATAACAGTTATTGAGAACGAACCTACAATTTATACAAGCATTTAACCTACAATCTTAATCTTTTATTAAAAGTATTCCAAAATCCGAAGCATATGATATTGACAAGACCCATTGTGATCAAATATGACATTGCAGTTTGATTTTTGAAAAGGGTTTGTAATGTTGTGACAAGTTATGGTTCCTGTATTTGAGCTCTACGGAACAGTTTCTTAGTAGACTGAAAATTCAAATTAAATCTGTTTCAGGTGGCACTGTGGGGAAATAAGTGTGACCTCTCCATCTCCGCTTCACAGGAGAATGCTCAGAAGGATTGCATACTCACCCAATTGAAGTCCCTCGCACCCAACATTCTCATTGACGACTCTGGAGATGTCATCAAGTGTCTGGAGCAGGCAGGAGAGTCCCGAGGAGGACCAGGGAGAGTTGATATCATCCTGGACAATGCCGGCTTTGAGCTGATAACAGACCTGTGTTTAGCAGAGTTCTTGATAGCCTCAGGATTAACTAACTCAGTTCATCTTCATGGGAAAGCGATGCCCTGGTTTATATCTGACGTCACCCAAAAAGATCTCCAGTGGACTTTGAGGACAATGTGCAGCACAAACAACCTCGCAGTTTCATCTTTTGGTGCCAAATGGGAGGAACGACTTCAAAACGGTTCCTGGGTGTTGAAATGTGATGATTTTTGGACATCTCCTCACATCTACAGCATGATGAAGAAGCAGGCCTGTGATCTGTACAACGATCTCAGTAGATCTGACCTCCTCATCTTCAAAGGTGACCTCAACTATCGTAAACTGGTAGGGGACAAGCAGTGGGACCACACAACCAGTTTCTCAACTGCTTTAGATGGTTTCGAACCTGCCCCTCTGTGCTCCTTGCGAAGCCTCAAAGCTGACGTTGTAGTAGGGTTGAAATCAAAACAGGCAGAGGATGTGAGAGAGAAAGATAAGAACTGGATGATAAATGGAAACTGGGCTGTCATATCATTCCATTCACCTTCAGTATAATTTGAAAAATTTGGAAAAGTTATTCACTTTGTGAGGAAAGCAAGATGAGTAACAGAAAGTCATCTGATAACAATCTATTTGCAAGCTAGCTTTGATGTTATATGTCCCGTAAGCCCGTCAGTACCCCAGTGAATTACTGGTTGATCTTATTTTCAGCTGACCTTTGACAAACATTGACCGACAACTGCAATGAGGGGCAGGAAGTAAGCTTTCAAATTTCAAAAGTGTGACATTTTAGCAAATATTATGACTCTCATATGTTATATGTTACTTTATGTTAATTCTTGGACCACTTTGTAAATGTTGGACACAGGTTTCAATTTCCTCTTTTATCAAACAAATGAACAAACAACATACAAATATTTGATTGTGTAATATGCATCTAAATGATGTTATGGTCTTTTTGATGATTTAAGATAGGAAAACATCATATACACATGATTGCAAGAGTGTAAAATGTGTGAAAGGTTATTTATAAGCTTAAGTTAAACAATGAATCTGGGACGTATAACATTGGGCTAGTCTCTAATAAGATTAGGTTGATGTTTTAATTCTACCCAACTATAAAGTAGTATTTATTTTCTAATGTGGAATGTTTTTGAAGTGGTTTACTTTACATTGAACGATTGAAAATGTTTTGGTGCTTTCATATATTCGATGGATTTTTTGACAATGTTTGATGTCTTGTCTATTTTCATCATCTTTTTTCAACTTCCTTATACACCTGGCTGTTTTATTCTTTACATGGTTATTACAAACAGTTTGAGAGATTTAAGACCAATATCTCTTTGTGCTTTATTTCATTCCAGTCCACTGTGTTAAAGTTTTCAAATTAATTATTTTGTTATATGTGAGAACTGTAGGCTTATTTATGTTTCCCGAGCTTTTTTTAGGCAAATTAACACATTACAAGCCCTTATGAAGTAAATGACCAGGGTGAAAACTTGGTGAACTTTGGAATATTATCAAACTTCTGTATAGGAATTTCTATAGTCACTAGATTAACAAATATGCAATATAGTTCTTTGTCTTCGTTCATGAATCAATGTGAGATTTTTGTGCTTCTTACTTTTCCTGAATTAAGAGTCAACATTTTCATTTAAATAAATTTTTCGTCAATTTCCTTTCCCGTAAAGTTTTGATTAGAATAATACCAACAATAAAATGATTTTCCAAAGAAGTTCTAAGGAATTTATTTATTCTTTAGTTTGTTTCGATTCTGATTTATCTGTTACTAATGTTAAAGATTTGTTGATAATATCTGAGCAGTTTACATGAAATTAATTCATAAGTTGCAAATCATAATCAAAACCTTAAAACTAGATTTTTGACTAGCTAGAAGTTGATGCAATACAATATTGACAGTTGGTTTGAGTAATTGTCAGTGATGTAATGATAATTTTATTTTCATGCTTTAAAACGTTTTATACATAACTTTGTAGAAAATGGACTGAATTATTTAACTAATTGTTTTGTTTGATTGTTTAACATTTTTCTGTTTTATGATAATGAAATATCATAATTTATTGTTGCCAAAAATGTCTTTTACTTTATTAAATCTATTTTCCACTCCTTTAGTTTTTGTTGTGTAATATTGAACATGCATTTCTTTATCTTTGTAAGTTTATTTAAGATGATTTTTTTATAAAACCAAACAACTATGTCTTGTAATGCTGTAGCAAGGCTTTTCACACTCTTATCGCCGGTGAATGGCTTTACTTCTCTTTTTTTTACTGCAGAAAAAATAATTTTGCTTCACTTTACTTATAACAACTTAGTACTTAGCAAATGGGGATTCTAAATTGTAGATTTCGTGACCCCATGACCCCAAATGGGGTCACAAGGGTCAAAACCTTAAAAATCTATTTTGATCTTCTTCTCCAGTTCCAAAAGGTCCAGAGAGCTGAAAAGTTGTGTGTAGACGTCTTGGCCAATGGGGATTCTAAATTGTAGGTTTGGTGACCCCATGACCCCAAATGGGGTCACAAGGGTCAAAACCTAATTTAATCTTTTTCCCTAGTTCCAAAAGGTCCAGAGAGCTGAAAAGTTGTGTGTAGACTCCTTGGGCACTGGAGATTCTAAATTGTAGATTTTGTGACCCCATGACCCCAAATGAGGTCAGAGGGGTCAAAACATGAAAAACCTATTTTCATCTTCTTCTCCAGTTCCAAAAGGTCCAGAGAGCTGAATAGTTGTGTGTAGACTCCTTGGGCACTGGAGATTCTAAATTGTAGGTTTGGTGACCCCATGACCCCAAATGGGGTCACAGGGGTCAAAACCTGAAAAACCTATTTTCATCTTCTTCTCCAGTTCCAAAAGGGCTAGAGAGCTGAAAAGGTGTGTGTAGACTCCTTGGCCAACGAGGATTCTAAATTGTAGGTTTGGTGACCCCATGACCCCAAATGGGGTCACAGGGGTCAAAACCTAAAAAAACTAATTTCATCTTTTTCCCTAGTTCCAAAAGGTCTAGAGAGCTGAAAAATTGTGTGAAGACTACTTGGACACTGGGGATTCTAAATTGTAGGTTTGGTGACCACTTGACCCCAAATGGGGTCACAGGGGTCAAAACCTTAAAATCCTACTTTCATCTTCTTCTCCAGTTCCAAAAGGTCTTGATAGCTTAATAGTTGTGTGTAGACTCCTTGGACAATGGGGATTCTGAATTGTAGGTTTCGGTGACCCCTTGACCCCAAATGGGCAATGGGCCGTTTCAGTTGCCTGACTCAAGTAAACACGTTTGTCACTTGATTTGATTTACTTAAATCTGAATTTTCTTATCCAAGAGAGCATAATTTTAAAAAAAATATTATAGTTTTGCTGTAATTGAATTATTAATAAACAAAACCTGCTAAGTGCCCTTTAGTCCGTAATTTATGTGGCTATTTACTTTTGTTTATTTTTTCTCTCGGGGTTATTGGATATAAATGCATTTATGGTTAGACAAAATTGGCCCGACACAAGGACGGACTAAATAATTTTACAGCCCGTCCTCAACCAAAGTTACCCGTCTCGGACGTTTCCTACACTGCCCATGACCCCATGGTCTAAACCCAAACACCTATTTCTATCAAAAGTCTGATGAGCTACAGAGCCCATGGCTCTATTTTTTAAATGTGTGTCAACGTTCGTAGAAGTGCATGAGCCAAATCTCCTTCTATTAATTCATTGGTTGAATATATATTCTACAAGTTCATTGGTTCAAAATGACTGGACGCCGTGACAATAAACTAAGTAGCAGTCGAATGCCAAGATTACGCCATTATGACAGGACATATATTCCGCTTGGTGGGTCCAAGGCGTTAAAATTCAAAAGGTATATATAATTAGAGACCATTAGATCAAGAATTGAAATTGAATGCGATAGGATTATATAATGGCCACCTGTGTGTCATAAAAAATAAGACTATTTAAACCAGGCTGATTGTTGTGACAACATTTGGCAGAGGTCGTAATTGATGTACACATGCTATGGGATAGTGCGCATAGCATCACATTTTAACACTGTCTTTCGCTTGGAACAATACAAAAAATTAAAGATATATCTAACATCTATTCATCGGAGGTTTGAGTTGCTTGGATGACTTTAGATATGTTTAAACAGTTGTTTAGAATGTGAGATTTCCTGTTGTCTTTTCATTCAGGAGGTCATACTTACGCCAACTAGCACGTCACGCGGCTGAACACGCGGCTGGACACGCCTCAGTGACCACGGGCCAGTTCAGTTCTGTTCACTGGTGCTAATTAGCTGGTTTATAATGACAACCCAACACAAATTACATACAGAGATTTATTACATATGTATATATGAACATAATTCAAGTTTGGCATTATGGGGCATTCTCACTTGCTTGAAGCTACCCTTGACCGAGCTTCGGTCAAGCCACCGCATGGGGACCAACTTTATATAATTCTGAAAGTTGGTGGTAAAGAAGTACACGACCAAGCATTGGGACTGCAACTGGTAGTAGCATTTTCTGAGCTTCAGAAATACCAAGTTACAGCTACTTAAAAGTACATAGCAGATTACTGAAATTGTTAAACTGTGAAATGAAGGGGGGGAATATCATCGCTGATGATATAACCGCCCCCATCGCTAGTAGACGACCAAGCATTGGTCGCTCCCAAGCGTTGGGACTGCAACTGGTAGTAGCATTTTTCTGAGCTTCAGAAATACCAAGTTACAGCTACTTAAAGTAGATACAAGTAAAGCAGCTTACTAAAGGTGTAACTGTGAAATGCAGGGGGGAGATATCATCGTGGATGATATAACCCCCTTAACTCAAGTGAAAATGCCCAGGGAGTAAAGGAGCTGTGAAACTTAGGTGAAATTAGAATATATAGTTTGATAATTTGATAAAATGTTTTGATAAACATGTGATATTTAAAAATACTGCTGGTGTGTCATATGATTGCAGCTAGAGTACAACAAGTCAAACATTGCTAGAGAAAAGAAGATAAATGCAAGAAGAAGAGCACAGCTGTGCAGCTGGTGTGGTACAAGACACAACAAAAATTGTCCTGCTGACGTTTGACAAAAGACCACTGAGATTGGATTTATCAAGGAAAGCAAGCAATGATCATTACACACACAAAAAACAAAACAAACCGATATGAGCGTTTAAATATGGACAAAGTAATATGAGAAAATATGATACATAGGATCAGTATGGTATTGAAAGGTGGAAAAGGATATTTATGGTGGATGTTGGGGATGGAGGTGGGGGAAAACTTTTCAGGAGCTTGTAAGTAAGCAAACGAAGAGTGATTGTGCAAGTATACGAGCTTGAAGTGTGAAATGCAAGACAGACCCTTCGGATCTTTCCGTAGAATTTTAGCTCATTTGATTGGTCGAAAAAATGCTGTTAGAACAAAGGAAAACTTTTATGCAAATTAACCATGGCCTGGTAACAAAATTAACGAACTTTGATTGGCTGATGTTGAGAAAATGTAGATGGGAGTTAACTCTTAACTGGCCTTGTTAAACTTTACTCGTAGATACAGCAATGAAAATAAAAATACTTAGCTTCGAGAGAAATGCCAAGGGATAAAATATGAAACGTATGTAGTTTTACACATGTACTTTGATTGTACATATTACGGCACAATGCAACTTAACAGGAAAATAGAATACATTGTGAACCTTGCTTCATAGAAAAATATAAATACATGGTAAAAGGAAAACAAGCCACGTTTAAATTGTCATTATAAACCTGCTCACAAATTGTAAGCTTTAATGATTGGAAAAAGTCGTATTAAAGTTGTTTATAGGCCAATTTCGAAAATTTAAACTCAAGTTACTGGCAAATTAGAATACGTATTATATGAATCACGAAAGTTGCCATGGGTCATTTCAGTCGATCTTTAAGACTAAAAAAGGTATGAAGATTTGGAGTGTAAAGTTGATGAGGGGGGAGGCGGGCCATCATATCTTTCAAATAAATTATTGATTGGTATACATACAGCTTCAATTACAAGAAGGGTAAAGAACATCATGTTTTGACCTCTTCAAAAACAATGTTCATCAAATCAAACAAATGTATTCATAATAATCAGTGTTTTATGATTTATTTACTACTTCAAGGATTTCTTCAAGCATCATAAGCAATATACAATAAAGACCAACCTAGCTGAATAAATGCAGAGAAATGAAGGAAGCATACAACTTGCAAGCATATAAAACACTGAAAAATGAGTTCAAATTAGTAAACAGGAATTAAGGCACTTGACCTGATAATATTTGCTCAAAACTGGCTTTCCTTGCTACAACTTCATTGAATTTTGCCTTTTCAAATTGATAACCCTATTTGTAACTATTTGCTTGAGCTGTAATATATTGCATAAACTTAATTAGTGTAAGCATTTGAGATATATACACTGATATATATACAAATACTTTTATCCAGTAGGGCTTGAATATATAACAACAACATCAGCATTATTCAAGTGGGAACAAAGTTCACAGATTGTCAGACAAATTGATCATTCAACTTTTAAGCACATTTAAACAAACACCAACATTTTACAAGTTGGATAGCAATATATGGATAGCAAACTATGTTGATAATGACAGTGTCGAAAAATTGCATACAATGAATTAAGTTGTTAACCATATATTTCTTGTCATTATCAAAATAGGCATTGACTGAGTTGTAATGAAATTAATGGTTTTAGATCATAAATATAATATAGGAAAAAATAATTATGCTATGATCACAAATGGAAAAAGGAATCCAGTCAGTGAAAAATAGTAAAAAGTATGGTTTATCATGAAATCTGACAGTCAGAGTAAATCATGGCAACTTGTGAAAACATCAATAATGCCACCCTAATAATTATTATTACATGTGTCAATCCAATATAAAACTAAATGATTTCAACACATTTTTAAATGAATCAACTAATTATAGACAGACAGACAGATAGTATGTATAGTTTTTTTTAAAGAAAATGAATTAAAAAATTAAAGAACTTTCTCTTGCAAAACATCAGAGCAAATTCTCTTCAATAAATTACTTTACATAATTAACTATTTTAAATACTTCATTTACTTTAATTGAATAAAGCAACAAAAGATCTAAAACTGCAAATGATAAACACCCAGATAGAAAAATATTATGTGAATGCATTAAATGGTAAGAAAATTTATTAATCATAACTAAAGCATTGTCAACAAATATACTTGTATACACATGGAAATCAATTTAACAACATCAGAACCATTCTACCTGTTAAATATTATGATGTTTTTATGCTGTACATATTGGGGATAATTTATTTTAATATTTATACCCAATGCACGAACGCAACAGGAAATGCATGAAATGCAAGGTACCAGCGCGCACCTCAAAAAGCGAAAAGCCAGAATTCATAAACGATAAGATGTGAACTCAGAACTTGACTTTAGATCACAGCAGCAATATTCACAAGCCTGTTGAAATTATTGTAAGGCCCGACGTCAGTGAAGTTTAATGTCACCGAGTTCCATTGATCAAAGGAGGGCTGACTGCTTTAAACATCACAGACGACAGTCAGCCATTTGTAGAGGGATAAAAACAACCGCAAATGTGCCACGAAATATCCCTAAGTTTTGATTGGTGTGGACTCATTTATTGTCTGGGGAGGTCTTTTCCATGACTTTGAGTTGGATCTTGTCAATCACTATTTGAAAACTACATCACTTATGAAATCATTAATTTCTTTGAAGGTTGATTTCATCTTTGAACCAAATCATTAATTGTGTTTAAAGAAGATATGAAATATGCTATATCATTTTACAAAACATTGGGTTTACATCAGGACAAAACTAGAACTTAGAACTAAGACATTCATTATCATTCATTCATTTTTCTGTCTGTGTATATGACAATCAAATCTCAGTTCCATTTGAAATTTGACAAAAATAAGCTAAGTACTGAAACTACAAGTTCAGAAAGCCTAGACCTTAGTAAACAGATAGTATATAACTTTGCAAATACAAATATGTAATAAAACTGTTTTCCACTAAGTTGACCAAAACACCTCAAATCTAGTGCCCTCCATTCTCTTCACATAGCATTACTCAACTCACATCTTCCAACGTAACCTCTATCACAAGTAGACCACATTCCTCTTATTTTCAAATCCTGTAGCATATGAAATGTAAAAACAAGGCTACAGTCCTCATTTATATCCGACCCTTTTTGATATTTTATCTCTGACTGATTTCTGTCTTGTAAGAAACATGTGCACCTCTCACACGTGAAGGAACTCCAGTATCTCAACTGTAACCGTAAGAGATCGAATTCTTGGTTTGAAACAGTGTTGAGCCTGTAAAACCAGTCTCAACCTTTCTAAGAGACCGAATTCTTGGTTTGAAACAGTGTTGAAGTGTTGAGCCTGTAAAACCAGTCTCAACCTTTGTAAGAGACCGAATTCTTGGTTTGAAACAGTGTTGAAGTGTTGAGCCTGTAAAACCAGTCTCAACCTTTCTAAGAGACCGAATTCTTGGTTTGAAACAGTGTTGAGCCTGTAAAACCAGTCTCAACCTTTCTGTTGTTATGGATTCTGTTAAATGTAATGTTAACAGATTCTTCAGGAACTGATGTCAATCACTGCGAGACGAGACCCAATCATCTTCCTCCTACCTTCACACTTCTCTCAATCTCTTTGGACTTGGAGGCACATCAGTTGTTCGGGAATCGCGGGGATTGATAAAGATTGGTTTTGTAGATGACTTTCTATGATATTTCAACTCAATCTGTCCTCCCCGTATTTGTCAATAGAATTTGAATAAGTCATAATAACTCCAACAACATGTAATATTATCATTTAAAATCTGACTGTATGTCTAGTAGACATTTTATCTGTGGTTTAATTTGAATTTTGTAAAATTGTTAACAAAGTATAAAATGCATAAACAAATCACCACTCAGTGGTAAACAAAATAAAAAACCTACTGCCTCTGCAAATCAAATTGTACAGCAATTCTTTCCAAACATGTATAGGTAATATAAACCAGACCCTGGCCATACAACAAGGCGAGACATTGTTGAATTACAGACGTTTTGCCATCATCAAATTGTACAACATGTCTTTTGAAACAGGCCCAGATTTTACTTAAAACTCTCCCAGCAGGAATGTACCAGCATCATCAAATTGTACACTGTGTGTTTCCAAACATGTCTAGGATATGCGTAAACCAGTTATTGGTCAAACGACAAAATTGGACAATAGTTTTCCATATTCTATTCTCTTCCAGTTCACTTGTAATGACGTTTCATCACATCATCGAGATCATACAGGATATCTTTGCGTGGAAGTTTTTCCAGGTCCTGTTTGAGGTCGCTTAGCCTGTACATCTGGAACTCTGGCTCCGCCAGCAGAAGACAAAAAGGACTTTTCCCGGCGCAGGATGACTCGAAGTCGGTAATGCGCTCATAGTCCCAGTCATGGAGGTCCACCAGATCCTGCCAGGCCATCCCGATATTCGTCTCCAGCTTTCTCTGCAGCCATTGGATAATAGGCCGCTTCAGTTTCCTCACCAACACGTCGTCTGAAGGGAGGCTCGAGGTCGGACCAGAGGTCATCGATTGGTCTGTTGGGTGAAATATGTTAAATAATACGTGTTATTTTCATGCAAACACAGATTATGCAGATATAACTTTATTAATATAATATTTTTTTGGAATAAGCTAATTAAATAATTTTCGATTACGGAAAATTGATAATTGAAAAAGAACCCATATTCAGATATAGTGTTACATGCTTTGCATGTCTTAGGTTAAAATGGCAAATAAATGTAGCTCTATATATAGATATCTCACTCAGTCGGCTGCATTTTCCTACCTGCATGTGTTCCATCAACTGTCGTCTGCTAGCCATTGTTTCAACGAGATCCTTAACCCCCAGTTGACCTACCCAAATATCTAATTACTCCCACGCATAGTTGGCGGTCATTGTTTTAGTACTCATCACGCAAGCAACACGTGTTTTCCCCACCCTCCCATCCCTAAATATTCCTATCGTTAATTTGCCTAGTAGCTTCGTTCATAGTCATTTTATCCCGTTTAGCCTATTAGTCATTATCAGCTTGTCATTTAGTTTCATCTTTAGAATATTCTTGTGTAGTTTACTTGAATAGCAGTAGTAAGATATGGCTTATGTAACCAGATATTTCACTTTCTTAATTTTAATCCATATATATCATATCTGAAATTCACTTAACATACAATAAATTTTATAACATTATGTAATACCTTTTCAACCATAACATTTACATAACATATCAAATCTCTTATATCAAATTCCAGCTTTATTACTTTATTACCATTTGAGTTAACATTGTCAGTGAAACATTTACTCAGTCAATGTTATCAGAGTATTTTTATCAGGTACCGAGATTTTGGACTCACCTGAGCTCTACTTTTGTTCCCTAAATCTGTATCAGAAGATTATAAACTCTGCTTACCTGAAGTAAACGCGGCCGCTGCTCCACCATACCTGTCTTGGTCCTGTAAAATAAGTACAGTTCATGAAATAAGCCTTCAAAATCTAAGAAAACACACAAAAATTGACCATGTGAGCCAAAAAGGATCAAGGTAAATTATTACGAACTGGCAGATGGATATTTTTCAATATGATAAATGTGCAATGGGTAATAATGAATGACAGATTATCTTTCTTGAGTCATATTATTACTTACTATGAGCCTTGGATAGACAAATATAATTATAAAATATAATATACAACATCAATGTTGAACATTAAATGTTCATAAATCAAGAATTTTTTAGATATTGAAGTCTGTAATATAGACTTAGCAATTAGTAAGCCTGAAAATATTTTGTCATTTTATGCAACCAAAAACATCAAAGTTAAAAAACAGGGCAAAAAATCTTACAGACTGTCTGACAGGCTATATTTTATGCACAGGTATTTGCCTTAATGATGTACGGTTCAAATGTAAAACATAAAAGACAAATTAATTATTCAGTTTTACACTAAAAAGTAGATTTGTTCAACGAATGATTGGAAATACCACGTACCTGCCCAGATGGATCTGTCTGGGTTGATTTGCTGGAGATACTCTTTGGTAAAGTCATGCTGTCGTCTGTAAAACAAGGTATCGAAGAGTTAAAACACAGAGGGGTGTGATA
This sequence comes from Phorcus lineatus, assembly GCA_921293015.1. Taxonomy (NCBI): domain Eukaryota; kingdom Metazoa; phylum Mollusca; class Gastropoda; order Trochida; family Trochidae; genus Phorcus; species Phorcus lineatus. Next base: position 25,022,813 of record OV121084.1, read on the forward strand.
TCAACATTTTATCATACTACGATGATGCCACAAGTGACACTGTTAAGAATTTTCAAATACAGAGAGCCTCAAGTGCTCTCTACTGATTTCAGTCGCCCTCCCATAATCCCCCAAAACCTGAAGACACATTCTACTGTCCCATTTGTTCCCTGTTGTCCATACACTAACCAGCTCTTGCCTGACAATAATAGGCCTGCTCAATAGTTATGAAAAATTTTGCAACTGATCATATCAGCTTGAAATGGACATAAAGTAAATTTGAACCTCAGCATGCCCGAAAGTTGTAATTTATCCTTCCTCAAATATTGTGGTAAAGAATCAGTAAGTGACCTAACCTGGAATATTCTCCTTGGTTACTAAGTAACCTAACCTGGAATATTCTCCTTGTTTACTTAGTCCCTTACCTGGAATATTCTCCTTGTTTACCAATTCCCTAACCTGGAATATTCTCCTTGTTTACTAAGTGACCTAACCTGGAATATTCTCCTTGTTTACTAAGTGACAGATGGATACAACTTTTCCGATTCAGATTTCTTTAAACATGCATTTCATGAAACTTCTATTGTAATTAATTTTCATTATCATTTTCCATACCTCTATTAATAGATAGACTTTCTTCTAAGTCAGGAATATTCTTTGGAAGGGACATTTTACGCACAGGTCTTTCAGCACCTTGCATGCTTTGGTTCAAGTCGTTGTTTGGCAAAGGAAGCGCAGCTTTTTTTTCAGCAATCGTCATGGTGGAATTAAAATCTGCAAGCCTTTCATTTATATTTGATCTTGTTGTCATCTCCATATACGAGGATGCCGGCTCAGATTCAGGTTGTGACTTCCTTTCGAGACAAACCCTCATTGGTTGTTTAGAGTTGTCCTCGCTTGATGTCCCTGTTCCTACTGAGCTGAATTGAATGTTTATCTCTGACGAGGTGAGGGGGGAGCCTGAAGTGTTGTAGTTAGAGAGAACGTTTATCTGGTTTTGTCCGTCCTTCGGCTGGTTGCCAGTCAACGACCCGCTGTCCAAGCTCTGACACAACAGAGCAGATGCTGTGCCGAGGCTTTCAGAACCGGCCATTGGTGGGCACTCTAAGATAAAAAAAATACTTTTTTTTACTTATATTATTCTCGTTAAAATAAGTAATTTTTTCTAAAAAGAAGAAGAGGGCTAATTTTTTTAGGTGAAATTTTCCCTTTCGAAATGTTTTCAAAATCTCAGTTCATCAGGTCAGAAGCCCCTTTCCATATCTAAGACCTGCCCATGGTCAGTATTGATTGCTTTTCAGTTCTAAACGTAGTATTTGTTAAGATTTTTTAAATAAAGCCATCGGCTCTGTAGCTCATCAGGCTATCTATAATTCATTTTATAAATGGTCACAGGGACACAATATGGATGTGTTTAGTTTTTAGGGTGTGACTTTGGGTAGTTGTAAATCTAAATCAACCAATATGTTACCCCAAGTAACAAGTTTCAACTGGCTTATGTTATAATCTTGACTAATAATATGTGAATAAACAGGAATGTCCCCTTGAATATCTAACCCCAAAAAATGAAAAGTTTACAGACTGCCCGACACTGGACACCTTGCCAGAAGCCAATCGGGCTTTTCAGGCTAAATGAGCTAAAAATCAAATATGTTATGAGAAGCGCTTTACTTAAACAAATAACCAAATTTGCTTATTTAAATTTGGTTCTCATCAGAGACTGAAAATTCAGATAAGAAAATTAGAATATTGTTGTGTGGCTGAGAAAGATTAGCTTACCATGGTCAGTAGTTGCTTTGTTGTACCCAGTATGTGATGGAAGCGAGTTTATTGGAGGGGCTGCTTCCAGGACTTGTTGTGCTGTTACCATGGAAATGCAATGTACTGACAATCAATCACAGATTCATCACCATGATCGTTTTGAATGAATATTCACTCTGATAAGTGAATGCTTGATTACTTGAAACTTATTATAAGTGAACATTGATAAATTAATAAATGATACAAGCAAAGAAAAAAACATATTTATCATTTGTCATTGTCAATCAAGGGCAATCACCTTTTTAAGGTCATCTTCATCTAATTCACCTTTATATGTTTTTGATCAATTAGAACATAAATCATCCTTTTTTTTCCTTCACAATTTTTATTCATTTGTCATTTTAGGTCTTTTTTAGAAAACAAAATTATGAATTTAGAGATATCAACCCTAACACTTGTGTTTCATATTGTGTATTCACATTTATCTCAGCAGCTAGATACATGGCCAAATTTAAAAAGGGAGGGGGCTCAAATACTTGGAAGGGAGGGCACCTGCTTGGAAAGGAAGATGGGTTCACTATTTTTATAAACAATTTGTATAAAATATTCCATGAGGGGAAAGTTTAAGGCCCCTGAATCCCCTACCATCACTTCCCCCTGCCACAGATCATCCGCTGCTAGACTACTTAGTACTACTATTACTGGGATGAAAACTGTGACCATTGACTAAAACTTGAGAACCATTCCAGAAATAGAACTAATTCATAGCATCATTGCATGAGAAGCCTTATTGAATGAAGAACAGTAGTCCTGAGCAGACAATTTTGCAGGGTTCAAGCTCACACATCTAAATCTCAAGTCAAATTCTTTAATCACTAAAACTTTTCTGCTCCTTTCTTAAATATTGACTCAAAAGCATTGTCATAACCAAGCAATTATGTTATTCTTTAGATAGTATCAAGTTGTCAACATGTGAAAATATATATGTTGATTGAGCACTCACCTTGTGACAGCTGGTGGCTGCTGGATACATCAAAAGAATTGTTTCCAGCCCCGTCAGAAGGCTGGACATTGGTCATATGGAAGGGTGTGGCATCTGTCATTATGTCAGGGTTACCCCTCCTCGCTCCGTCATCTCCACATTCTTCCGCAACTGTTTTAACATAAAATATATGTAAAGTGACTGTTTTTTACTTGGATTTTTGGCATATGTAGAAAAAAAAACATGTTTATTTCACAACTTAAAATAAACAAAACATATGTCTTGATAGAGAATTCTATTACAGATAAAGCCATTGGCTCTGTAGCTCATCAGGCTATATATAGTTTATTTTGTAAATGGTCACATGGTCCTCACATTGAGCTGCCACAGGATCACCAAATCCATTATTAAACTCTTTGCATATAAGAATTCAGCTCGCTTAGCATTTTTTTTTCACAAAAATGAGAAGAAAATATTAAAAAAATGGTTTTTAAAGCGTGGTCCTTAGGGTAAAAAAATCTAGAATCCCCAACAGCTAAGGAGTATGTATACAAGGTTTTAGCTTAGGTGTTTTAAGGCATTGCTCCTGTGTCATTAGTGTGGCCCTTACTAAGCATCTCAGGGTTTCCAATCTATAGATTAAACTTATTAGTCCACGAGTCTGTGCACAAGATTTCCGATTTCCTGAGTCACTTATTCTTGAGAAGAATATGAAATCATGGAAAGTTTACAGACAGACAGACGACATACCATGCCATGAACCCATTTCAAGCCAGATGAGCTAACAACTGACAAAGAGACTGATAGACCATGCTTTGACCTATAAGGCGCCCACGACACTAAGCTAAATGATGGTCCGAGTAGGGCTTAGGCGCCGCTTCCACAGTCAAAAAAATTGTACTCGACTTTAGTCTGAGTACTAGAAATTCTTATCCTTACACAAGAGGTCATGTAATTGTTACACATACTGGTATACACATATATATGTAATACACATTATTGTTACATATAATACACATATATACAGTCAACCTATAATTGGTCATGTATAGTATACTATGGTATAGATGCCTGGACATATCATGGTGATCATTCCTAAATCAGAATAATGCTTATGTTGTCGCTGATTGAAAACCACACACATACATATATATACACGTATGATATATATATTTTTTTTCTTTTAATGAATATTGAAAACAATTGAGTGAAAGTTGTTTTGTTTATAGGTGTGAAAGGCAATTAGGGTAGCAGTCAACATTACTTTTGTATTTCTTTAATTTAGTATCATTAAACATAATCAAAATAGGATTAAACTTTCAAGATATATCAAAAGATGTTGACTATCTTAACTCTAAATCGTGTATCTAAATTTAGCAAATAAATGGAGAACGTATACCTGTTTACTCTCGAATACTTGTTTACTTCACGTTTTTAATCACACCTACGGGTACATAAATAAGATATTTATACACAATCAGTAAACCGATATTTAGAAAAAGATCAAAATACTCACATGATCTTCTAGCATCCATAAATTTATTATTCTTTGACGAACTTTAAGGCGCTATAAATTCAGCTAAGTAAAATGGTGAATGTCTTCTCCTGAGTGAGAGCGGAAAGGGGGACCCCCTAAACTTGTAAAACACACGTTTGATGTTATCTCACGTTCGCATGTAAACTGTATATCTAAGGGAAGTAACTGCTATGTACAAAAACTGACTTTCCGCTAGGTGTCGTTTTAAAGCAAAATGTCAGCCTGCTTGTTCACGTGGATTGGTTTGTTTTGGTTTGGTGAATGACTTTGACATGTGAAATTAGTTTGATTCAGAAAGAGACGTGAGATCGTATACTTTTTTATTAAGGAAATCAAGAAACTGTGACCATATTTCAGGACCATTAAAATATAACACTTATTCTAACATGTTCTTGAATATTGCATAAGATTCCATCTCATTTTAGTGACCCGGTCCAGTTAGCAGTTGAGAATTCATATGTAGGTCGGATTGTTGTCGCGCCGACAACGGGAGGACAAATGCACGTCGTCATTTGTAAGACTGTGCTGCATACTAATTCACGGATGCTTTGCAAATTTTTTCACCCGAAAACTTTCATTCATCATGGCAGCATTTTCAGAGGGTCACCTTTGCAGAAGTCTCTTGCATGGATGTACCGACTTCCAACATCTCCCTTACTCCATGGGAGAACATTTAGGACTACTCTCATAGTTAGACAGGCAGCATCGAATTCTAAAGGAGTGTCACTGCCCAAAAATGTGGATGGTAAACGTCTGTTTGCGTTAGCTAAGCCAGAAAAATGGAAATTAGCAGGTATATATGATTTTGATTTCTTTTAGAATTATACAAAAGATTCAATAAAGAAATGAATATTATCCTGTTATGTAAGCATCTTATGTGAAAAATGCATTTTATTTGAATTGCTGTTTTGAATGTATTATATATTATTATATTATATTAATATCAGATTCTAGTATTTTAAATTTTGATTAATAACATTCATACTTTTATATACATCCATTATCAAAAGGTTATTAGATAGGAAAAGGGACACATTCAAACAGAATGTGTTTTTATTAGGCTTTTAAAACCATGCCTTTGATTGGGGACTGACCTCTTAAAATATTTGCAGGCATAATTCCTAAAACTACCCTTCATAAACCAGTTGGCAAAGGACGCCCAGGTTTTCAGAAAATCATCTTTGAGAAAGGCAGACTAAATTTTGCTGATTTTGTCCTCATTCCTGTTTAAATATGGGCGTGGCAGGATGCGCACAGCCTCGAATATTCTTTACACTGTTTCAAGAAACCAATTATGTTAGGAATGATCCAAAGTAAGAGAAATCCTTTTAGTACAATGTATATCTGAAAATCTCTTGCTAGAATAATGGCATGGCAAGGTTGCAACTTGAGGTTTGTCAACCCAAACCCTATGGCATTATAGGAAGCTAAACTTTTCAGAACATTTTTTTTCAGACATGGAAATTAAAAGTCTGTACAATATGGTCCTCATCCTTTTGTGAATGTACAATTGGAAACAGGAATTGTTATTTCTTGATATTGTGAATCTTAGGTCCCTTGAAAGCTAAATTGTTCGGTACTCTTCTTTGATAAAAATGTTATTAAATTTTAGATTTTCTGACTCCCTCACAACATATCATAAAGCCTTATGAGCTACAACCCATTGACTCTTTTTTTTTCAAAAATTCTTTTATAAAAACTGCCACTCTGCCTGCCTGCATGACACCTGCTGATAAACAATCTGGACATGATTGACAGTTTTATAACAACCTCTAACAATGAAACACATTTGGCAGTATTGAAAGCTTGTTTCACAAACAATAGGGATGTGGGTGTCTTAAATGGCCTATTAAATGGTGTATCTGGTGCAATATAAACTTGATAAAACGTTTCACACCAGCTGTTGCCATTCATCTTATTCCACTTAGAGAATATGGTTTATGTATATCAAACTGAGTTCATTGATTTAAAAACATAGTTCTTATAATACCAAAATGAGGGGAAAGATAGTAAAAATTCTGTCATGTGACCTAGAACTTGAAAAACAAAAACTGAAATCTTTCCAATAAGCTTTTGTATTTAAAGAGTAAATAAGTCAAAACTTGTTCCTGTACATTAGTCACTAAGAATGATTCGGCAATTATCTAATCATCATCTAAAGTTTCATAATTTGTTTTAAGAATTTGTTAAAAACAGGATTATTACTTTTTAGTTGTGATTCTTGTAGAATGGCCACTCAGGTTTTGTAACAATTGATTAAACAGGGATTTTAAAAGGGGTCATTTGTTTTCCAGGAGCAGTCGGTCTCCTGTTCATATCAAGCGGTGTCTCGATGGCAGTGCCTTTTTGTATGGGGAAAGTGATAGACATCATATATACAGCTTCACAAGAAGGCAAAATGGAGGAAAAGTTGAAATCCATTTGCAAAGTTCTTATTGTGGTGTTTCTCATCGGAGGAGTTGCAAACTCAGGCCGTGTCTACCTCATGACTGTCGCAGGACAGAACATCGTCAAACGGTTAAGACAAAATCTTTTTGGTTCAATTATCAAGCAGGAAATAGGATTTTTTGACAAGACAAAGACTGGTGAGCTGATCAACAGATTGTCCACAGACACCTCACTGGTTGGTCAGTCTGTGACCATGAATATATCGGACGGGCTGCGATCAACAGCACAGGCTGTGGGAGGAGTTGGGATGATGGTCAGTATGACTCAAAGAACATGTTTCTTAGAACTGACACACCATGTTTTCTTAGGGTTATATGCCAAACATGATCAATGGTGATATTTCTTGAAAAGTGATTACTTTTGCTGAAATTTGTCATTTTACTGCTCAATAGGAGATATCATGTATGTCATCAGGATTTTAAAAAATGACAATTTGTTTTGCGGCTTGTGTATGCAAATTACTCAAATGAATTTTGGAATCTTAAATCAAAGAACATGATTGAAGTTTTCTTACAAGAACATGTCCAATTCATTATGAAATAGAGATATTTATTGAAATTTAAAAATCTTTTGCAAATGATGAGCCCTACAAAAATCCAGATGTTTTAAACTTCCTTTCAATCTATTATTGTAATCTGTTGATAGATTAAGTTTAATTCCTGACACATGACAGATCATATTTCTATATTATGTACAAAATTCTGAGTTTTTTTTGCATTTTGGGGAAGAATAACATAATGTGCAGTGTCATTGTGTCAGAAGGTACCCAAATTTGTAACAGAGGGTGTCTTTTTTGGTTGAAGTACAGATATGGTAGGTAACCCTTTATCTATATTGCAGGTGTACGTATCAACAAAATTGGCAATGATATCACTAGGGATCGTCCCTCCAGTGGCCCTGGTGTCCGTGTTCTATGGGAGATATGTGCGCAAAATCACCCGGCAAGTGCAGGATTCGCTTGCAGATGCTACACAGGTCCTTGATCTAGTCAATCATGGTGTCTAGATAAAAGATTATCCAGCTGTTCTTAGATTTGCTACCTTCAAGGGCAAATATTTTAAGGTTGATATATTCAGTCTGGGAAATCAACTAGTAAGCAAAGTTGATGTCTCCAATTTTGACGCTACATGTGTATATTATAGGTTTGTTTTTCATATTCAAAATAATCTTTCCAGAGATTTTTAGATATTGTAAAATAAGGCAGTAAAAAACAATCAATTAAAAACTGAATTTTTAAGCAAATGGCCAATTATCATTGTTATACTATGATCTTTCCTTCATGTATTATTGGAACTGCTTTGAAGAAAACCTGACATTGTTGTATTTTCCAAAATCAGAGAGTCAAGAAATGGACCGAAAATGATATATTTAACTCATCATGTTCAGTGTTGACACATACCAGCATCAAATTTTTCTCACTCAACATTTTGATATACTTAAAATACAGTAAACATTCTCTCTGCTTATGTATTCTATTCTAAATATTGACAAAATTAAGTTAAGATTGTTTTTGTATTTTTTAACTTCAGCTAGCGGAGGAGCGACTAGGAAATATCCGAACTGTCCGCGCTTTTGCCCAGGAAGGGAAGGAGTGTGATGCATACAATGGGCAGATAACTCATGTGCTTGAACTCTCATACAAGGAGGCCCTGGCTCGAGGGGTCTTCTGGGGTTTTGTGAGTAGAATTTGATAGTACTCATAGACACTTCTCCCAACCCCCTTTTCAATAATACTGAAGATAAACGTGCAAAGAACATAAATCCCCCCTTGACCATCTCAGTATTTTCAATTGTCAAGATTGATTACCTATTCTCTACCGTCATGTAACCAAACCATCCTATCCAGCATATCAGACACAACTATGATCTATTATTGCTATGTTTTTTGGGTTTTTTCTAGACTGGTCTATCTGGCAATGTGATAGTGTTGTCAGTGTTGTACTATGGAGGCATTATGATGACGGAATCTCAACTCACGGTGGGAGACCTCTCGGCTTTCTTGCTGTATGCTGCCTATGTGGGTGTGTCCATTGGAGGTGAGTGTAATGCTATGATTGGCCGGTACAGTTAAGCTCTGGGTCAGATGTCTAAATGCAGTATCCTTTGTTCAGTACACTCTCGGTTTGGTTGAAATGATACAGAACCAAATTGTAACAAAGCTAAATTCTAAACAAAAGACATTTTTATTCCTGAAAGTCAAAACTGAATGTATAAAGATAATGTTAATTTGAAAAGTTAATTCTTGAATATATCAATATAAATATAAATGAAACCTAAATTTACCTGAAAATATGTTATGTGATAAAAAAAAGCAAAAGAGCATTAAACTGTGGATTAACTTAGTTTAGAACTGTTCCATTCATTATGTTATATCTTTCACATGATTGATTCCCAATATCGCAAATATTTATGGATACTGTACTTTTTTATTGATGGTAGACAGTACCGACCTGTCAACCTATATATCCTTTTCAATTTGGATATTATATTGATCCATATTAAAGTGTGACAACTGTGTAAATTGAGAAATGTATATCTTAAGATTATGTCTATACAGTAAACTAAAATAAAGCCTTCTGAATAATTTAGTATACCATATTCAATGTAATAAGTGGCCCGATGTTTAGTTATACCAAACCACTTAGAAAGTCACCAATAACTGTAACGCATAAATTATAAGCAATTACAGCACTCACCATCCTCTCCCTTATCACATCTAAGCTCTTTTGTTATTTGAAGTTTATTTCAAAAAGTATGTTCCTAGTGAACCTACACAATCATCCATAAGGGCTATAATATTGAATTATATTGTAACTATTTTCTTTCATATTGTTGCCAGGACTGAGTTCCTTCTACACAGAGCTGATGCGAGGTCTTGGAGCCAGTTCCAGACTCTGGCATCTCATCGACCGGGAGACGAAAATACCTATCTCGGGTATGTTAATGAATATTGAATTATTCTAATCTGTCCCTTTCTACATTGTTTCAAGGTCACGTCAAGATATTCTAACATATCATTTGAATCTTCTTTTTAAAGGTTCATACCTCACCTCAAGCTAGGGAGGATGCAGAAGCCAGTCAATTTTGTTCATCTTTATATTGTGACGTTCAGTTCAGTGACAATTGCTTGTTTACAGCAAGAAGTAAGTGACTTAAAGGTAGAAGTAGCAATTAGTAATTTCTATTATTGACCTAATACCATCACTTAAAAATGATTCAGGTGGACTGAGTCCTCCCACAATACCACAAGGCAACATTGAGTTCCGTAACATCAGCTTCCACTATCCATCCCGTCCTGATGTGGAGATATTCACTGGCCTCAATCTCCTAGTGCCGCCGGGCTCTGTGACGGCTGTGGTCGGACCCAGTGGATCTGGGAAGTCAACGCTTGGTGCCCTTCTGCTAAGGTTGTATGACCCTGAACAAGGTATGTTTAAACATGGAATTTTTATGCATGTATGTTTGTAATTATATATCATTAGAGGGAAGTCATTTTAAAGAAGGTTAAGTAATTGTATGGAAACAAGGTTGCAAATTAGCCAGCTAGTGATTTTGTAAATTGAAGTAGATGAGAGAATATCTTAAAAAAGTTATCAGATCAAAAGGTTCAAGGTTAGAGAGTGGGCATTATTCCAAACCCTGCCAGTTGACTTTCTGTTTGAGGTAGTATCAACTCAAATTTAAATACCTGTTTCTTACCTGTTTTGACATGTTGTGCATGTTCTGTAACCAATTATATGAAGAGGAAACTAAGTTATAAGTGGACCAATCACATTATCATGTTCTAAAGGAAAGATGGAAATGATCATGGAGAAAGTTTCTGAAACCAAAAGTGCCTGATGTATGACAATCAATTGGCAATTTGAACAACTATCTGAACATGGGACTATACAGGCTTGTTCTTAGACCATAGAGCAGAAAGACAACCCTGCTAACCCCATTCTTGTTTGACTGTGACCTATTATCCAGCCATTCTAACATGAAGACGTTCTGACATGAGATAGATAAAATCAAATGCTATTTGCATTTAATCAAAGTAGGTGTGGTTAATGTTTAAAACACTGTTTCGAGACCTGTAGGAGACTGCACTGATCCACCAAAAGGAACGCTGGCAGAAATCTGTGAACAAGGCAATCTTGATATTGCCGACTTGCATATCAAGTGCTGCTATTGGTTTACTATTTTGAGTTATTTTATAGGTCATAGGTCAGAGCGCATAACTTTTAGTGGGGTTATGTAAGGGGTATATGGGTGGAGCAGGAGCATACACATTTTACCCTGATTATGAATGTAATAATGTTTCATCCATTCAAAGCCGAGCATCCCAGTTATCTCCAATACTGTATGTAACAGTCAAAGTCAGGTATTCAAGTTACTTGTGAAACTGAGAGGATAAATCCATCATTAACCAAGGATGTAATCGGGAAAACAACAAAACAAGTAAATTTTTATGTTAGTACTTATATTATTGTTTCATCTAATCAGAGCCAACGCTTCAAACTTATTTCAACAAATTACAGCTAAGCATTTTTGTCACCTCCAACTTCCAACTGGTCCACAGGTGAAGTGATCCTGGACGGTCGTGACCTGAAGATGCTAGACCCGTCCTGGCTGAGACATCAGATCGGGACCGTCAGTCAGGTCAGCGAGATTTCTATCTAGCTGTCTTTTAAATTCAGGTTAAGTAATCTTCAATGTTTGAAGTCTGAAAACGATGGTCTGTAAAGATGGGGGTATTCAGAGAAGCCTTGAAGGGTAGGGGATGTGTTGAATAATTCTCACAAAATGGACCCTAATAGTTTCGCACAAAAATCGACAATGACATTGATATATGAATTGACTTAAAGCATCATTCATTTTCTGTTAGGCATGATGACTTTCGTACATATACCATGGTATTTAGAGTTTATAATGATATCTAAAATTTGATGAAAAAAACTTCATCCTTTATTGAAATGACTGTTTATTTCAGGAGCCGATCCTATTTTCCTGTTCAGTAGCAGAGAACATAGCATACGGAGCTGTCGACCCAACAGCCGTGACATCAGAGCAAATAGAGGAGGCAGCCAAACAAGCAAACGCCTATAATTTTGTTAAATCATTCCCAAAGGGCTTCGACACTCTGGTTGGAGAGAGAGGCCTCATGCTTTCAGGTGAATCGTAGTTTACAGTTTATAAAGTCATCAATTCATGTATGGATATTTCTATTTCTCAATTAATTTGTACAATATCTTTAATGGCTTTTCTTACAGATTTATCTCTGTAGAATGCTGATGAAACCTTTTATATATCTGCATCACATAAAGTGAAGTCATATTAATTATCATTCATCGCAGGTGGTCAACGGCAGAGAATTGCTATTGCAAGGGCTATACTAAAGGTTAGTACATCAATGTGTTTACTTTAGTCAGCTTTTCAATCTCAATCAATTTTATAGCAATGCCTAATTGCTCAGCTGTTTGGAAATTCAGTGCTGTGTTGTCGTCTGCCATTTTTTATTAGTTCTTGAAATAAGCTTTTCTTATCATAATGGCTTTGAATGGCATTTTCAAATGTTTACATCATATAAGAGCAAATGTCTTACTGCAACATTTGGTGATGTCTTTGTTTTTCAGTTTAAGAAATGAACACAAGAGTGCTGAAATCGTTTATGTACATATCTTGACTAACAGATGAACTTTATATGTCAGGTGGCAATTTACGGCACAAAAAATACATATTATTTGATGTATTAGTCAGCAAAACAAAACTTCAAAGCCAATGGCTTTATTTTCTAAAAAAAAATTAAATTCTAGTCATCTTAATAATACTCAATTTTTTCAGGATCCCAAAATCTTACTTTTGGATGAAGCCACAAGGTAGGCAAAAACTGTTGTGTATAATCAAATGAACCTATACGTATTATGTATCACTCAATATTCCTACTGTTTTCAACCTATTAAAAAGTACCATGATTCTTAGAAAGGATTAGGTAAGATTTAATGCTACACCTATGACATAGCATGAATGAAGCACTCATAAAATCACATACAGTTGCAATGTGTTTTGTAAGTTTTTTCATGTTTAGCTCGTTTATTTCTAGAATTCTTGATATAATAAACTAAATCTTACAAAATATGTTTTGATTTATTGTGTCTCTAACAGCCAAAAAGGTTATAAACAAGAAAAGCATTTGTTTTTAAAATGATATTTTCACAAGATTATCTCACTGTTCGTTATTTTAAAAATCAGTCTTCATCTCTATATATTAATATATTTCAGTCTGTAACAGTGATTGTAAGAGTATTGTGATATTCATAGATCAGTGTGGTGGCCTTGTGAAGAAAGTTAGTGGAGATTATATTGGATGATTTTTTATTCTGAAAATCCTGTGTTTAGCGCCCTAGATGCCGAGAGTGAATATTTAGTACAAGAGGCCCTACAAAGACTGATGATTGGACGAACCGTCATCACCATAGCTCACCGTCTGTCCACCATCAAAACAGCCAATCAGATAGCAGTTGTCAATGAAGGAGGGATTGCAGAGGTCGGCACTTATGACCAGTTGATGAACTTACCAGACGGACTCTTTCGAAAACTTGTTGAACGTCAAACCATAACAAGATGATGATTGTTTCCATTATAGAATGATTTAAGAATCAAACTAGAATTAATGCAAATTAATATATGCAGTTTACTTGATCAAACTTTTTGTTTTGAACGATTTGATATTAGAGATTTACAATAACCAAGGCTATTTTTGAAAGTGTATTTTGATGTATTTCCTGTTTTCTTTTTGTTTGTTTTGTTATGCTCTATGATTTGATATCAATTTATCTTCAAGCATAGTACTTACTACTGACACATGTCATAATTCTTCAATTTAAATAGCAGTGCCCCATTGTACATGCTTTGCTATTCAAAGCAAACCCTGAATATATAGAGACTATTTCATTGTTTTTGCCAATATCATATCTATTTTATCCTGTGGAGTGAAAAATTGATATTTTCATAAGTGGTGTTGTGTATATGAAAGATATAATCCTAGTGTCATCTGATATCAATAAAATCCTAGTATTTTCTTCTATCAAATGTATCATCACGAGTTAACTGTTACAAATATCCTAGGTTTTCTATTTATTATCTAAAATCATTCGTTATTAAGTTATAAGATGAGCAACTTTCAAAGCAGCATTGCGATTGAATTGAATGAGTCGACATGTTAGCTCTGTATTGTCATTTTATGAAGGCATTTTGACATCATTTTTTTACGTTACAGCATTGTATGTGTCAATACTTGATGATGTAAAAGCATTTTGATGTCGTGTAGTTGGTGGTTGGAGACATTGTGCAAAATCAAAAACATTGTAGGAACTATTGATCTCACACAACCCATTTCTCCTGTGGAACTCAGTTTTGGATGAGAAATTCTATCAATCACTAGCTACACAATATAGTGCATAATAGAATTTCCCAGCATGCAATGGACAGGGTGGAATACTTTTGAAGTACAGCCCATGGAGATTGGTCAATCTTTATTTAACCTATCATAGTAAAATGTCTATCTGTATCCAGGGCTTTTTTTCCCCTGCGTTGTTTGCCTGATCATAATTCTCTCGTCCCCTCAGGAACTGAGGGCCATGTATTCAATGGCGTATGTACAAACATGGGGTTTTGTTAATCAGATATAGCAATTGTCATAATTCAAAGCAGACAACTTTGACCCTTGTTTCCAGATTAATACAGGGTAATTGTTATTTTTCATATATTTTACAAATGGCATGTTCTAAAAAAACAATGGTTATGATTATATTATATACTAATAACAAACGTATATGGTGTTGTTGTTTTTGTGATGATTAGTGTCTTAAAATGGATAGGATTGTTATATATATCCTTTAAAAGAAGCTTTCTGGAGCCAGTCCTATCCTAATTTAATGGTAAAACATGGACCAAAATGCAATCTAGTAATTTGGCCACAGCCTACATAGGGAAATGAGGCAGACTCCAGCACTTGATACTTGATACAGAAATTGATACTTCAGAATTGAAACCTGCATGTTTAGCTGGATATCTCAAATACCATTCATTAGATTTTCTTCATATTTGGCACCAATGATCTTCTTGAGGATTTCAACCACCTTTATAGGTAATTCATCTTGTTCATGTTTTTCTTGACATGGACATTTCACTGCTTTGTCTTCTGTAGTAAATGATAAAATGCAGTCTGGATCAGGAAAAAAAACCATTCAAATATGACAAAACAATTGAGTGTTCCTTGGCTGGTTTTGATTTATTTGAAAATACAATGTACTTGTCAATACACATGAGACTAAAACCAACAACACATCGTCTGTCAGCAAGTCAACAAACACAACTTCAGCTGCTATAGTATTTATATCCTCTGAATTTTTTCAAATAGCGTCTGTATCACATCACAGGGAGTCTCATCTCTTGCCTTACTAACTTACCACAGTGAACAAACCAAACTGAAGCATTTAACTGACTTTGCAACTGAATAACTGTACTATCTAATGTCAAGGCTGAACAGGGATCATCATTGCTCATGAGCACCACAACTGGTTTCTGTAAAGCGGAAAGAAGACTTGTTATGAACTAGTTATCTTAGGATGCCCAAAACTGATATTTTGCTAAAATCCCTTTTTTGGGGGCTAATTACATCTATATATTTTAAGAAAGTGATTAACGAGCTAAATTAGTGACTGATCACCTGGCCACAGGTAGGTCCCTATTATTGGTTTCTCATACAAACATTCTACCTACTTTTAATTTATTTTGAAAATTTCTTATTCTTTTGAATTGCATTATAATCTTCGCAAATACATAACCTCTACTCTATCTAAAATACAGCCAGGCTCTGTAGCTCATCAGGCTGTATGCATGCCTTGAAGCAAAAATGAAAATCAAAACAATTTTCAAGATAAAGTTTTCCCGAGGTTTAACAAATCAACATTACAATTTCCGTGTTGTTAACAAGATAAGCACTAAAGAAATACGTTTTATGTACCCTTTTGTTTTTAAGCGAGAAGGAAATACATTTTAAGGCCCCCCTGTGGTCCTTATAAGGGTCACCAGATTTACAATGCAATACCCATTTGTGTACTAAAGATATAAGTTTTCTAAGACTTTCTCTTCTGGGGAAGAAGCTAAAAATTGGTGTGGCCTGGGTGGCAGCCACCGAGTCTCCAATTTTGAATCCCCAAAGCCGTCAGTTCCTGAAAAGAACTCTTAAAAGCAAAATGTTTATGGACATATATTATCATTAGTCTAATGAACTGATGTCAAGTGTAATTTTGACTGCCAGGGCCATTTTTTGATTGAAAGGGGAGATTTATCCCTTGCAACTTTGTAGAAAGATGTGTAGAAATGGTTGTGTTTCTGTCGCCGAACGATAAAGTCCAGTTAAAGTTCTTTTTTCTTTGATTAATGTTTCATATGGCCATTGTAAAGAAAATCAGATTTAGTTTTAAGTTAACCCTTACAAACAAAGCATTCCAAAAAGCATTTTGAATATGTTTGCATATTATTAACCTATTAAGCATTTATCCCTGTCAATTCCATAATATTTATAATATAGACTTTAGAAATTAGAATCAGTCGCCATCAAGATAAGAAGATGCAGCAAAGTAGCCATCCACACCAAATTTCACATCATAAAGCTAAACCTTCAGTCTTAGGCATAGAAGTATCAGTCAAGTTGCAAGAAACAAACCATCGGCTTTATATAGACACTTCATGAACTTAATTCACTTTACCAGGTTGACTGTCCCTAACATGCATGATAAAAACTACATATCACATTTTTAGGCCATTTATATAGTTACAAGATGCACAACACATTTTATCTATGCGGATTCATTATGCACCTATTCCAGTTGTTAATTTCTGGTGGAAAAGGTTTAATTCATATCAACCGTAGCCTACAATGTGTCCCTGAAAAACTCAAATTCATACAAGAAATTAGCTGAAAAATAAGCAAGCTTAACCAATTTTGTCAAATTTAAATTGTCCTCTTAAAGTTTAAAGTAATTTCATGTTCTTAGTAACCAAAAATGTTTGCCTTCACTATTACAGGGAGAAACCTGGGAATAAGTTTTAGTTGGAGAATGCCCAACCTTGACAAATTTACTTTATTCTTATAAATAGCCCGCACTCAAATTTCCGGAATAGTCTTTTGAACATTTTGTGTACAATATCTGTAATCGGAATTGCCACACATGGGAGTTCTTTTTGGAAGCAGAAAGCCATCCTAGGTTTATCCCTGCTGATGAAAGAAATCATGGGGAAAACATATTTCTTTATTTTTAATCCAACTTATATGTCATAAATTATTATGCTAACTCAATATCTGCAGAGCCTAAGTGACAAAACTGCCAGTAAATATTCCCCTATCTTATATTCTAATGGTTATACACAGGGTGTTTAAGTTTAGTACATATCTTGTAAAACACTTGAACCTTAATTCACCATACCAAATCAAGCCTTTATCACAGATGAACATTTTAAAAGCTGAACTCATATCAAACATTGACCTTTCAACAAAGTGAAAGACATACAAAATGATAAAATTGTGACGTTCAAAATATTCTGTTTTGTTTCTCAATTTTACACAAATGTGCATATGTCAAATAACGAGCCAAGCTGGTTTCTGTTGTACAAAAAATTTAATGGTTTTGGGACAATTTTTCTTTTGCAATTGTAATTTATATCAATCAACAATGTTTTTTTATCAACAGATTTACACTAAAACTTCCTGGTTAAAATAAAACAGACAAAAATACAAACGGTAGTCATAGCAACCAGACATTTCTAACTCAAAGCGACAGAATATCATTTTAAACTTATACATCTTAGAATCTTACCCTACGTTCTGAGTTCTATTACGACAGTTCAATAAGGCTGGGTTTCCTACAAATTAATTTGGAAATGTGTGTTAAATCTTGGCAAAAGATACTTGCAAAACTAACAATAGTTATCTAGAAAACTATGTATTCATTCAAGAGATATTCTGAAAGATGTTTGAATCTAGAATTTATTACTGTCACCAGGATTGGTTAGGCTATTTCAGTAGGAAGAAAGCTCACAAAGCCGACAACTTTAGCAAACTGGTGAAAAATTGAACAACAAATCCCTTGTTATGGTTCATTGAATTCAATCTAGCATATAATCCCAAACATGACTGCATGTATGAGAAGACAGCTCAAAAACGTGATTGAATCTCATATGGGTTTAACACAAAAGGTTTTTTTCTTAATTTTGGCAGATCTTAACAGAAAACATTCAAAGCCCCTAATGGGAATCAAATTCCATCATTGACTTCTTGATCCAAAGTCGGAATATTTAACTACCTCTGGAAATTTTTCTTCAATCTGGAATTTCTATCCTGATTTTATTTTAAATTATAAAAACTGTTCTAAAGTATCGATGTCTGATAGAACTACGGTAAAAGGTAGAAATATTGGAAACTTTTATGAAAATCGCGACTGACAAACCTACACAAAATTGAACGGTTTATGGGGAGACCTTTTGATTCTTTATCAATATTAGCAATATGAGATATACCATTGTCATTTAAGACTTTTTTATCTTTCGAATTCATTTTATTTATCATTCAAGGCCTATAACCCATGGTTAAGCCTAGGCTCAATACATATAACAAACTACCACACTCAAAACATTATATAAACATTCTACAATCATATGTATAGGCTAGGATGTGTACAGACGAAGTGTCCTCCAGAATTGCCGCAAAGAGTAAAATGTCATTCTTGCGCATGTTAGCTAAGATGATGATACAGTATCAAGTTGCATGTACAATAAGATAACAATT
This sequence comes from Phorcus lineatus, assembly GCA_921293015.1. Lineage (NCBI taxonomy): Eukaryota > Metazoa > Mollusca > Gastropoda > Trochida > Trochidae > Phorcus > Phorcus lineatus. The sequence goes on from OV121084.1 coordinate 25,041,350, forward strand.
ATTATTAATAAATATCACAATCAAAAATCAGAATACATGTTGTTCTTTTCCCAGCTTGAAAAATTTCCAAGAGAACCTAAGAGAAATGAGCGCTCAAAAGCAGAGAAACTACCAAATTAAGAAAGTTTTCAATCCATGAAGCTGAAAAAGGTCCTCAGATTATACTTAAAACTGAAATATCATTACAAAAATTTAATTGAAAATTATATTAAAAACAGTTACTTTTTGAAGAAATTTTAAATCATTGATTGACTTCAACAACAAAATAGTAATTGATAAAAAATTGAATCAGAATTTGTCAAAAACCTTTTTATAACAAAGTATATCTTCAGTAAAACAATGCCATAGAATTTTACAAAATGTGATTTTTTAAAATTCAGGATACTTCTCTCTTTATTATCAAATTACAAAAACAACATCAAATCATGGTTATGCCAAAGTGTTTCTGGAAAGGACATCTTTTAACAAAGTGATAACTGAAATCGTTTCCCTGATTCTGAGCTCTTCTTTCTCCAAGTTAGCATAATGGATATAGTTGTGTCTAGCTAGACTTGTCTGGGTTCAGTCGCCCTCGTCAACATTGTAGGAGGGGAGCTGGAGGGTGCAGTACCCCACCCCGGTCAGACTCCGGGGGAGAGCGCCCACCGTCTCCCATATCCCTGTGTAAATGTCATACTTGGAAACAAGCTTCTGTCCTGTCTTGGTTTGCACATTGTATCCCCCGAGCACATAGATTTGGTCATTGTACACAACACAGGAAGCCTCCTTGTGTGAGATTGAGAGCGGGGCTATGATTGACCACTGGTCAATGGTTGGATCATAGCACTCGGACTGCATCACGGGCTGCGCCTGCTGGTTCACGTTCAAGTTGCAGCCTCCAAACACAAACAATTTGTCGTGTGTTGCACACATGACATGCCACCCTCTTGGGGTCAACATTGGTGCCATGTCTTCCCACTGGTTGGCCTGGGGGTCGTACCGCTGCATATCTGGAGTAAAATGGTTGCCACTATAGCCCCCTGAAATGTATATATTCCCGCCATATACAGCCCCTGCGTGTGCATGATAAGACATGGGCATAGAAGATATCAACTCCCATGTGTTCTCTGCAGGATCATAAGCTTCCGCTGTAGCCAGACTGCCATCTTTAAACTTGCCTCCTACAGAATATATTTTATTGTTCAGAGCTCCAGCAAAGAAATAAGCTCTTTTGTTTAGCATGGGACACACCTGGAACCAACTGTCAAATCGAGGGTCATATCTAAGCACAGAGTTCACAGCTGACTCTCCATGGGCGCACTGAGTGGTGCAGCCCCCTAAAACATACAGGAAGTTATTGTACACTACCACTTGCATATGACTCAAAGCACTTGGCAGGGTTGCAATTTCTTGTCGGTTTAATAAACTGTTGGAAGTAATTTTGGAATCAAACACTAATATTTCATCGTGGAGACAAGGATTGGGGTGAATTTCCCTCCCTCCGACACTGACAAGTCGTTCTCGGAAGGACCTCAGCTGCACACTTGGTGACATGACGAGGGGTTGGGAGTGGGGAACCACGTGGTAGTTTAGAGCCCCAAGAACCATCTGCCTAAGCTCTGGGTTTGTCATCATAGTCTCGACCCGCTGGACATGAAGGACCAGGTCTGAGGGGTTGATCAGCGGGAATCTGATCAGCTTCATGAGAGCTGGTGAGTGATCTTCCTGTGACTGGGCTGCAGCTGCTGCTGCCTGTGACTGCTTCAGCCACTCCCATGTGATGTGGAATATATCAATCTCACGCTGACACAACTTCTCGCTGTTCAGACAATTCAGCATCTGCTCATACGTTAGAAGCTGAAGAGTTCCTTCCTTTGCAATCTGCATCAAGTTCTTAGCTATAAATACATCTATCTGTTTGAGAGCATTGTTCATGCTGTAAAGCTTGGCCGTGTTTATAAAGTCATAGAAATTAGTGGTAGTCATTCCACTAAGGAAATTACGTTCACAAAACTCAATGACAGGAGTAACTTGTAGATGAGTGGCAGCAGCGATGACGTCAAAGATGTCATCCCCCTCTAAAGTTGTGGTTGAGGTGTAAATAACCTCGAGAACCTTCTCGAGTCCTTTAGCAGTAATGCCCTTCAGCTCTATCTCCTTCTGGTTGCTCTCACGCATCCCACTTGTAAACATAGATCGAAAGTAATCGGAGCATGACACCAAGATGACACGATGAACATCAAATTTTCGTCCTGTAAAAACCAAAACACACCATATTTCCAAATAATCAAACAGTGTATTATAAAATACAAGATAGGCCAAGAGTATCTTTTGGACACTTAATAAGCAAAATGGATGGATAAAATTAACAAAATTGTTGCCTAGACTGATTAGCTGTGAAGAACACGGTGTCTTCATACACTCAGAATGAGGCATATCATTTTCTGAAAACGCAAAAATATTCTAAGAAACCATCCAAAGGGTCCAAAACTGATATAATCAGCCAAATGAAATCTTGATTTGACTATCTTAAGACAGCATTATGTTTATGAACACTGTTGTAACAATGATCAACTTTACTAAAGAGAGAAATTTACAAATCCAATCAACAGGGATCACCCGAAAGAAAATGTTCAATGGGGGGGAAATCTCACTTTTGTCTTAAACAGGAAAAGCGATTCTGTATGTCACACTGATAAAGATGATTTATACACATGAGCATTCATGCAATGGGACATTTGTTGACCCAAATATATTCCGAAAAGGTTTATGTAGGTATAAATAGGTACATTCCAATGTGCACTTAAATATTCTTCAAATCCCTCCAGAAGTGATCCCTGAATCAAAGAGAAGTTCAATGCAAGGAAGAGAGGCGGAGAGATGAAAGCTAATAGTGTTAGATTCACTTACTACAGTTGCCATTACCTTCAGCAATGAGAGTAACGTCACATAAAATCTTATCATTCTTAAGTTTATTCAATCCCTGCAGTATTTTCATGCCGTGTTCGGGTCTCTCCTCCACACGGAATACTTCTCCATTTTTGGTGGCACTCCCTTCCTGGCCCTCGGCCATTGTGGTGTCCAATCGTCGTCTCTTGACCTCCTCACCCTCATGCATTTAACATTTCCTGTAAGCAAGACAAGTCAACTTTACCAATTGGTACTTTTCAGCATCGAGGGCCAGTTTAGATAATACAGATGTTCCTCGATATGAAATATGAATGATATAATTTGATGAGATACATGTCAAGATACCCTAATACCGGTTTAGTTTTCATGCCAAAATATATACTTTGGAAAATAAGCTCAATATTTTTAATGGAAAATAAATAATTCATAAGTCAAACAGAGATATACATATATCTTCAGATTTAACATGATGACATTAATATTGTCACTACTATAAAGTCTATGCATTATATAGATTTCGAGTTTCACTTATTGGAAAAGAAAAGAAGGATTTTCTATTCATTACTTGTTTGATAATTGTTTCGTTGTAATAATCAGGTTGTCAACAAGAAATGACCTCAAATGTAAACAATACGGAAAAAGCTAGGTGACCCAGGAAAAACAGGAAGGTTTGGTGTACGGAAAAATCATCAGATTCGAAATACAAATTTAGAAAATATTGTAATTATTCATTTGATGATACTGCACTTTGTTAAATCTTTTCTCTGAATTGTAACATGTAAATTTCTAATGTCAGGTAGCATTATGACATTTACTACACAATTTGCAAACAGACAGGGATTTCCCAATAGCCCTATGGGGGAATTCCCAGGATTAAAAGAAGGAAGTAGTTAAATCAAAATAACTCTAAAAGAATAGTAAACAGTTTATTCTTACAAAATGATTGTTTGGACAGTGGGCACAATCAAAACATTAAATATTTACAGACCTACTCCCATTGTAAATTATTCAATTCTCCAATGAAATCTATCAATCATATTTTACTGTTTTTCGCTGCGTAATTAAGGCTCCAATCAAGTTATTCAAATATCTAATAGACGACAGTTTGAAACTGTTAAAAACAAAAGGATTATTATTTAGGAATGTGACATCATCGGATAGGTAGCCACGCACGGCAGTTGAGGTCATGGCTTGGCTAGTTGGGACGGAAGCGACAGACACACGACAAAGCTTAGCAGGTGCCCGATTCGATTCGTCTCGCCTTTCGTATACTTACCAAACCTTTAGAGCCTTCGATCTGATCATCTAGACACCAAGAGACACTGTACAATGGAATCATACATATTAATTTACGTGGTACATATCCCTGACTACGATTTGATACTCATGAGTTGCAAGAACAGCTTTCCTGCAAGAACGGAAGTGAATTTTACTGTTACCTGCACATGCGCAGATACGTTCCATGAGCTCTTCCCTCTATCACGCTCCGAAATATGTTAGTGATGACATTACAGTGAAATATTATTGGCATTATTTATATGTTGTGTAATACTCAAACTTTTGGAGATTTCAATACCGATATTCAGGTGAGATCTGTTAGCATTGACCTAGTTATCATAGATACGTTCTCGATGTGCTGAGAATTTTCAATAATTTACCCAAGTAAAATGTCGGTCTGTTTCCCGGGTGAATAGGCCTATTTCTGTTTTGAATCAAATTATCTTTATCTACTGTTACATTGTTATGTCACTTTGACGAAATTCGATTACACGTGGTTGTGTTTATGGAACTACCACGAGATTATCCAGCCAGGTATAAGTTTTATCAATGTACAAAGGATGTTTTGATGGTGTTGTAGCTCAGTGGTAAAGTGGAGGTTAGGAATCATCTAGCACGTGGGATGCGAGTTCGAATCTCAGAGTAGGCTAAGACTTTCTTTTTAAAAAATAGATGTTTTTGTGCAATCATTTTGTAGATTAAAGTTTTCAGGTTCTTTTCGGCCTCTTATGTTATTATTTTTATAAAAAAATTTTTTTTTTAAAACTAACTTTGAAATGAATAGAGAACAAGTTATATGGATTTACAACTTCTTTATTGCAGGATTGCGACGTTTCGGTGTAGATGCTAACACCGTCACCGAAACGTCGCAATCCTGCAATAAAGAAGTTGTAAATCCATATAACTTGTTCTCTATTCATCTCACCAACTTCTAAATGCCTCTCAAAGAAGTAACTTTGAAATGATCTGACATTGATTGACTCGGACTTACTATCTGTTACTTTTGAATTTTTTTTAGTAACGCTAGTAACACTTTTGTGTGACAGATGTATTACACTTTATCCAAAAAAATTCAAGGGATAGGAAATAAAGAGAGAATCTAGCCCAAGTGTCTTCTGATGTAATATACAGGCCTTCTTATAGTTTTCACGATTTGGCAGCATAATAATTTCGATCATTATTTACATTCGTTGTCATTTCCATTGTCGGTAATTGACAGTGTGCATACCTAAATAACACATAATTTCGAAGTGGCAACACGTCTTTAAATTGAAATCCTATTACTAAACCCCTTAACGTTGTTTATGTGTAAATACATCGACCTTTTCCTTTGTGAAACATCTTTTTATCAGAGCAAATTATGTGTACCTACTTTCATTGACAAAATTACTTTTGCAAATTCTTTGTTTTCCGCGTCGAGATACATTTCAGTATTTATATTTAATTCCTTGACGCTCTACATTCAATAACATTACCATAATAATAAATGAATATATTTTCTATTTGGTTTGTAAACAAATTACATCATACCATTGTTTTTCGATGACGTCAGTGATTGACAGTTTAAAATTAACGAGATTGATGATCAAGCCGTCAAGACAGAAAGACATACTTTATGGCATATCCTATACTACTGGTATTTCACCGAGATCTGATCACATATTATGTAAGTAGTTAATTTCCAAGCGTGTCTTGAGACCTCTGTTTATAATCAAATTGAAGCGTCCATAAAATATATTTATTTGGCCTTTCTCTATACATGTCTGTAAATTCATAAAAGCTCTTATGATATGTAATATTTGATACTATTGATTGATAAATGTTAATGTAATAAATTCATGTTCATTGCTTCAACTATTTGTTGTAAAATTATTTATTAAATATATAAACTGTAACTTATAGGGTAAAAGTCAGAGATCCATTTATCCAATAACATGCTACCTAAGTCATTAAATTAGCTCCTTCTACCCCCAGTAAACCGTCACACTGATATCAAATATATCAACACCCGTTGAAAAAAGATACAAAGATAGATATATTTTTCTTTTATAGTGTGTCAACAAGTGTTGATATATTTGATATCAGAAGACATGGGGGTGAGATTCTATTTATCATCCAAAAGCATTTTTCATTTCGATTCCGTGAAAAATGTGTATTTCTGAAGACTAAGACTCTCAGGGAGTGATGTCATAGCATTATGACATCATCATGTTTATGACATCATAGCATAGTGATGTCATTACTTGATGATGTAAAACAATTGTGATGTCATTAACTTGACTGTAATAGGGCATTGTTCAAAATCTACTGTCAAAACGATATCTCCTAGCAGATAACGTTTGATCTTCCACAAGCGATATCTCCTGTGGAACACAATTTTGGATGATAATGAAACATTATGACTAAACAGTTTTAAGTAGATATATATATAGTTACTGCATTAAACGGCCTGATGAAGCATAAATAATAACAATTAATCAATATACAATATTGGCATTCTTCTTTATTTTCAAAGTATTAAGTAGAGAATGTTTCCCTTCTGTGAATATTAAAAAAGGAATGTTAATCATAAGTTTAGATCATAGGTAACAGTCTGCAGGTTTTATTGGGGTTGTAAACCAGGGTATGAGAGTGAAGCGTCAGAAGATATGTTTTACCCTCAGTTTGATTAAAATCATCCCAAGTTCCGAGGAATAAAAGTTTCAAAATATTGACTCTATCGAGATTCGAACTCTTTCTGTCTAGGCTATCCTCTCCACAGCGTTCTGAAGGCAGCCTCACTGCTCGCACGTGCCGACACCAGTTTAGCACAGACAAAACCTAGTCGATAGCGAACCAATCACACCATAACGAATGGTAAATGGGAGTTACTTGCCCCTAGCTACCGATACCGAAAGCTTTTGCCGCACGCATTGTGATTGGTTAGCTTAGTTTACGCAAGAACGTGCGCTAGAGTAGGGTTCGCTCAGACCTAGTGGAGAGGATAGCCTAGACAGATAGACATCGAATCTCGATAGACTCAATATTTTGAAACTTTTATTCCTCGGAACACGGTCAATTTTAATCAGACTGGTTTAACCCTCAAACAGTAAGGGTTCCTTTTTGACTATTCCTTTTCGAAATATTATTGTTATTGTTTGCTGATGATGTAATCTTAGTATCTGATGTTATGTCGGGCCTTCAAAAACAGTTATCAATTTTACAAACATGCGCAGACAAGGGGGGATTACATGTCAATCTAGAGAAAACTAATATTGTTGTCTTCAGAAGAGGGGGACCCTTATCCAAAAATGAAAAATGGTTCTATAAATAATAAAGGAAAGCGTATTTTAACAGTTGACTCATATAGATATCTAGGTATACCGTTTTCTTCGTCTTGTAAGTTTAATAAATGTATTTTGGACTTATCAGCTCGGGGGAAAAGGGCACTTTTAGAAGGAATTCACTATTTGTATAAATTAAACACTGTTGATTATTCCGTTTTCTTCAAGATATTTGATACCCAAATCCAACCAATCCTTTTGTATGGTGCTGAGGTGTGGGGTAGTTTTAACTTTCAAAAGATTGAACATGTACATTTAATTGCTTGTAAGAAATTTTTAAATGTTGGTCCACAAACACCAAATGTAATCGTTTATGGTGAATGTGGATGGTTCCCACTGTACATAAATGCTCAATGTCGTTTTATAAAATACTGGCTTAAACTTGTAAATATGTACCAGCAAAGAATACCGAAAAAAGGATATGAAATGTTGATATATTAAGATAACTGTGGTTATGATAATTATGTTTCATCTGTACGTAATCTATTGTTTTCATACGGATTTGGTTATTTCAAGGTGTCGGCAATGAATCTTTCTTCATATGTTTAAAAGAGTTGCAATTGATATGTATATACAGAAATGGAATAGTACAATCCAGGAAAGTTCAAGATATAAGTTGTACAGACAATATAAAAGTCTTCTTGTACCAGAGAAATATCTTACATTGTTAACTATTCTAAGATGCCTAGCGGTTAGAACAATCGAAAAAAAAGTAATTTATGAGACAATAAAGGTATAGTTTTTTCATGACGTAACAATTGAATGACGTTATATCCGCTCTTCCCCGCTGCCCCCTCGTGATCACTCGTCCATGGTAACCTTTCATCTCGATTCTTCGAACAACCTATCAAGGTCTAACGACATAATCGTATTAAAGTTTCTATTAATAGAGACAAGTTTCGAATCATCTATTTCTATTTACCGTAAAGAAGAATGGACAGAAAATGCTTGTCTAAAGTCGAGTGACCGCGTTGTTTCACGTCAGGTCACGGCGCCCCGTGGGACTGTGACGTTGGTTCACGTCAACCGTCTCTACCAGGTTCAATGTGATATGGACAACCTAATAATTAAGTACTTCTAGGTGTACAGCCCCAAAAGTCTGCTTATATAAGAGACTAAAGCATCACCTTCAACGTTTATGACAGCAGGAAAAAAATAGATGTCCGGATCCAGTCCGCCATCACGCTTCCAAAACAAACAATACCCATAATTCTTTGTGGAATGTTAACCACGTGATAAGCCCTGCATAATCGCACGACACGAGTAAAGGTTAATTTTAAAAAACAACAGGTGTTAATTTGTTTGTTTAAGTTTTTAAAGAAAAAAATAAGAAGAAAATATAATTCAAAATTGAATAAATGAAAAAGTTTGAGTGCAAAACTGCAGTAATCAAAGCTTTAACCAACTAAATGTCGTCTTAAACTAGGGGTTGAGTTCCATACTTGGAATAGCGAACAGTTAGCCCTGTTCATGGATTATTAATGTGAGCAATGTAAACACTATTTTTTATTTTGAGATTATTAAAATCAGAGTGTTCCCCGTATAGATTATTTTAGCATCTTAGAAAAGAAATAAAGTTCGCTCTACCCCAATGTGTTTTGTAATAAAGTATAGTTTTCCCTGAACTATTATAACGTTAAAGCACTCGGACTACCGTCCTCGTGCTTTAACTATAATAGTTCAGGGCAAAACTATACTTTATTACAAAACACATTGGGGTAGAGCGAACTTTATTTCTTAAATAAAAAACATAGAAATATTTTCATAAGGATTGGAGCAGGTGTTCTCAGATTAAAAGTAAATGAAGGACGATGGCAAGGAATTGATTACAATAAACGTTTATGTCCTATGTGCAAAAAAGGAATCGAGAATGAGTTCCATTTTATGTTGATTTGTGAATGCTATGTTGAATTGAGAATCAAATATGTACCAAAATTATACTATGAAAATCCATCAACCTATAAATTTAATCAATTAGTATCTTCTACTTCTGCAGAACTATTAAATAATCTATGTAAATATTTATGTCTGAGTTTTGAATTAAGACAGAATCAAGTTACTTAGAAGTTCCCATGTATTGTATGAAGCCCCAAATGTGTGATATTCAAAGAGACGCTTACCATGTATGTGATATACTTATTGCATGTATGTTCTATCGTTGTATTTGGGCCAATGGCCTTCATACCAATAAAAGACTTGACTTGACTTGACTTGACTTGACTTGACTTGACTACGGTTTATTCCTACTCCCCCTTAAACAACACCCTTATAGTCAAACTTACTGAGACGTGCATATTTATGAGATTTGTATTATTGAGAATTATGGCACTTAATCTGATGATATATTTATTGTCATACAGTCTCTGTGGACTGATATTTATTGTTGACTTTAAAATTGTTTGTTTTGCCTAATAATCAAAGTGCTTGTAAAAGAATAATCTCTCTTTTTATCGGAAATCCTAAAAAAATAGTGTATTGTGACTGTATCGAATTGTATCGTAATGAGTTATCATGATTTGTATCATCAAATATCTGTATCGTCTCACCTCTGATATTTATTTGGTCTAAGATTTTCCCTAATCATATAGGTTCTCCAGCCAGTCTGGCAATTTCCCCTCCAAATTCACAATTTTGTCCAGTCCTCAATTTTATTAGGAATACTCTTTGATTATATTGTATGTTTCTTTGAAGTACCATTGCACTAATGTAGATAACAGTGACTATTTTTTCATGCCAGATCATATTTTCATTATAATCTGTGAATCTTTTCCAGCTGAAGGATGTCTAGCAAGGCGTGCAGTCAGTGCGGCTGCACAGATATTGACATTGACCAGGCCAGAGGAGATGCAGTGTGCACGAACTGCGGGTCTGTTCTTGAGGATCAGATCATCGTTTCGGAGGTTCAGTTTGCAGAAAACTCTGCAGGGGGGTCCTCGGTCATTGGACAGTATGTGTCTCAGGATGGTGAGTTTGTCCTCTTTTGGTCATGTGCCTTCCATCACAGATAATATAACTACAATCATTCTCTCCTGACAAGGGTTACTCAAATTAGTACTTCTCCAGCAACCTCCGTCACATACACACATTTTCTTGGATAAAGAATCAGAATCGTAATTGTTTGCAAATTAAAAAGGTAGTTGTGCAGTATGTGATGTTTCATACATAGCCTATCCTGTGGTCAGTTTCCGTTGTGAAAAATTAGTTTCTACATTCGTTTAAGGCGCAAATGTTTCCTATAGGAGCAAGACAGTTAACAGTTGGAGATAAGATGATGTTTATTATAGGTGAAAATCACATCGGTGGCAAGAAAAGAATGAAAAGGTCCATGTGTGGCAGAGGTTGCATAGAAAACTTCAGAGGAACAACTTATCAAACTTCATTTGGGGGAGAATCAGCAGTAATAGGATTGAGACATTCCTTACTCAGAAACACATTTGGCATTTGTAGTTTATTTTAGCTATCGGAACACTTTATTCAATTACAGAACACTAAATTGTTATTGTATTTGGAATTTTCAATTTGTACTGACGGCAAGTAGATTGATGGGTTGAAATTCTAGTTTAACAGATAACCTAATAAGGTCATTGAATTGGAGCATGTATTATAAACTTCAAATGTTTGCAGATTTCTCTTCCATTTGTGCCTAGAAAAACTTGTCTTGTTTCAAAAAACAAATTTGCAGTTACATGTTACACCTGTGATCTGCATTCATGGCTTCTACCAATTGTCATTTCTTGTTTTTTCTTACAGGGACTAAGACACAAGGGCTTGGAGGTTTCCACCATGGCTTTGCCAGGGAGTCAAGAACCATGACTCTTCAAAATGGTAGGCACTAACATATCAAATAATGCTTTGCATTACGAAATAAAAACAGAAACTGCATGGTAAAATCTTCCACAGGCAGTAATATTTGAATATTCTAGAAGACATTCCTTGGAAATAAGGTGGATATTTTATCTCCATTCCTTTCAACTGCAGGGAATTAGTGATAAGATTGTAGACTGAAGTGTTGTCTAACCTCATTAAACCAGATTGAAGAATATAATTCCATCACTGCACTTCTGATCTGAGGACTGTGTAGTAGGGTCATGTCAAGTGACCTTTGACCTTCAATAAATTCAGACAAATACAAGCCTTCTTTGATATCAAAGCAAGCCTACAGTTTCTGAATCTAGTTACTGATGGGCTGCAGTGATAGGTCATTTGACATAACCCTCTGGGAAAGTACTCTAAAATGCATCAAGATAAGAGTTACAAGATATGTTAGATTTATGACATTTGAATTTTATCCTTTCTCTGACCAGGCAAGAAGAAGATACAGCAGCTTGGAGCTCAGATGAAGCTGAACCAACACTGTATAGACACGGCCTTCAACTTCTTCAAAATGGCCGTCACTAAACGTCTGACTCGAGGCAGGAAGACCAACAATGTCATTGCAGCCTGTATTTATTTAGTGTGTAGGACGGAGGGGACACCTCGTATCCTTCTTAATATCAAAATAGCACCATGTCTGAATAACATCCCCTATATATTTTTGTTTTTTGTTTTTTTGTATCTATATTGCATTGCATAGTATTATCCTTCCATAGTATTGAATTCTTATTGTTAAGTTTTACATGTATCTTGTCATGCTCTGTCGGATGTAAGAAGAATTCCCTTCTGGGTAATAAAGTGTTATCTTATCTTAAAGTTAGGCAAGAAATATGTGCTGATTTGAATAAAACGGTCACACAGTCACATGCTTATAATTCCTACTTAAGCGGTTGCCCCTGAGGTATGCATCTGTTGATACCTTCACTGTTTTACTCCTGTCTTGTCCTTCTTGGTGTCTTATGACATGGCTGGGTGTTAAAGTCTCACTTATTATTCTTGTATGCCACCCATTACAGATATATTTACCCAAAAGGCTCCCACAATCCTAGTTGCCATCACTAGATATACTAGGATGGTATTAATATTCTGTTCTCAAAGCTTGTACTTTCTAACAATCATCATGGTAAATCATGCATTTGAATGCATTTATTGCTAATTAATGATAAATGGTTAATATCTCTTCATGACAGAGTAAGGTTTAGAGACAAAACCCAGTCGAGTCCTTTCATTCCTTATCCAACAGACATGTTGCTTGACTTCAGTGATGTACTACAGGTGGGTTTACTCTATATAAATATACTTCATTTCTTTAACAGATAATTTATAAATGTGTCTTTAAATTTAGTAGCACGACGGTCGTAAATGTAATAGATATTTGATTTCAAATATGTTAAGTAGATCAAATCAAAATGTTGGTATTAATAATAGCAGATATCAACAGAATGACTGATGAATAAAAGACAAGGTTTCACATTTCACACTTGTAATGATGTCAATATATGGATTTAATACATGTGTAATAATGTCTATATATTGATATATACATGTAAGATGATGTCAGTGTATTGGTATGAAAAAGTGAACTAACGTCTATATGATTATGTTTCAGACAAATGTGTATGTCCTTGGTCGAACTTACCTGGCAATATCAAAAGAGCTCTGCATAAACATACCAGCCATCGGTGAGTAGTTAGATAGTTATTCAAATCTTACCAAGACTATCATAGGGTCCTTAGCCTTAGTATGATGGCATATTTTGAGAAGAATTTCAAAGGACTATCCCTGTGGGCTCTTAAGGATCACCACAATAACAACACCAGGGGCAGTTTAATCAATTGACCATTACCGTATTCGACTTAATAACCGCCCACTCCCCTATAAGCGCCCACCCACCTCGTTTTTGACTGAACAATATGCGTCCTGATTTAGCTCCCACCTCTCAACATTGCTTACCTTGCATGCTGATTCATTGAAGAAGGTTTTTCAGTCTTGCAATAAGTCTTTTACTTCCACTAAAGTGAAGAATACAGGGTATTTCAAGACCCCCAGCCACCACCAAAATGATAAAAGTTATAAAACCATATTTCAAAGACATGTGTATCGTAAGAAAACACTTTCAAGACTAAACTTGAGGACAATTTTTATCTTTTTAATTAGCGCCCTCTTTTACCAATTTTTTAAGCGCCCCAGGCGCTTATCACGTCGAATACGGTATATGTATGATGTAGTAAAATAAAAGTGTACAAACCATTATATTCCCTTAACATGTTTTGTTCATGGTTGCTGTAGAAAATGTTCATGTATTAGGCAGTGACAGTGTAATTGATTTTGGATGGAGAGGTCTCGGAGTCGAATCTCCAGTATCATATTAATTTTGTTGTATTTAAAGCTCTGTCCTACATACAGTTAGGTGCTGGTCAGACTCATGATAACTGATTCTGTTAAAGTTTTTTAACTCTTGATGTTGCCTCACGTTAAATATTTGTCCATGAAAATGTATGTTCTTATCCAGTGACGAGCACTCACATGACCACAAAGACACATTTATACCAAGCTTGTCATGATCTTTATTATCACTTCATTTGAATCATTTGACCAGGTCATCATTTTACAGGTATCAATGTTGTAATGAAACTTGCCACACCTATAGGCAACTGAAGATCATCAGGTGCTTCATCTGTGCTAAAAATTTACTTATGAAAAATCATCAATATGATTTCTAAAACAGACAATAATGACCCTAAAGTTACTTTTTGTTTGATAGGATGGAAATAATAAAAACGTGTTTTCCCGCAAGAAGTTAATCAAATTTTGTCTGACATATCAAATTAAGTGGATACATTTACTTGACATAAAAATAAATGATGCATTAATTCATATTTTGCCCAAAAACATCAATCCAAAGTTATCTCTGCTTTCTTTCCCTGTAGAGATGGAAGTCATTCATAACCATTAAGTAGGAAATAATGAAATGTCTTTCTTACAAAATCAAAATCATTTATATTTCACTAAATGACTAAAGAATTATCAATCCATCACAAATCAACTGCTGATCAACTTCTCATGATGGGCATCAGGTTTTGAATAATAAAGGATGGAGTTTCAAAGAATGAGGTATTAAGTAAAGACAGTAAAAGCACGCAGTGCAGTGCAGCACAGCATGGTGAAAATGCAGAAAATTAAGGGTCACAGTTGCACTGCACTACTAGATTGGGAGAATCGTCAAATAAATGAATCTATAATAATAAACTGTTTGGTCAAAGTCTCAAACTCTTTGCACACTTGTTTATAAACAATCTTAACCTCAAAACATACTCTTTATTCTCAAGACATCCATACACCAAGAACCTTCCATGTATTTTGGAAGCAAACAAGTTATTCCTCTTGAGGCAATACTTTATTGAAAAATTGGATCCTCTCACAGGCTTAGTAATGGAATATTTTTGGGAATAAGGAGCAAGTTTATGACTCTTGGTACAACACGAAAGAGAGTCAAAGGTATCCAGCCATTCATTCATTAACAGTAGAAGATGAGCTCAGGTATCTGACCTCCTTGAACACCGGTGCCATTTGTACTGTCTGAGGAACACTGGAACTGAAATGTCACTTTGCCACACTGAATCTCCGCAAGTCCCTCCTGTCCAAAGTAACTGAGCTCGGCGCCGTCTAGGACTGCACTTGCTGTATAGTAAGCTTCAGGTTCAATCTGAATAGGGTTGTCAAATATAACAGGAAATGTATTGCTCGACCCATCTGATTTAAACTTAGTAAGACTCTGCCCGAGAATGAGTCCATTTCTCTTCAGCTCTATCTTGACCTGGTATTCTGACGCCCCATTGCTTGAACCATATAAGCCAAACCCTGCTATGAACACACGACGATCGACAGCAAACTGAATGCTGTCACAGCGCCCTCTGTACCTCCATTGATTGCTCCTATAGGCTGAGGACTGAAACCTATGAACTCTGTATTGCTCTAGTCCTTTCCTATGCTTTCTGTTGAATACTAGTTTTGGTTTCACTCTTGCTGTGAAGTGTAGAAAGACATCGTTGGTTTCTTCTAAAGTCAGTATCTTAGACTGAGCAGGACCATTAGCAAATTCTTCAATAGTCATCGTTGGCATGCGAATTAAGTACAAACAATCACCAAGCACTTGTCGTTGATTTTCGGATGTGACGTCAACATCTTGTCTTCTACACTCTGCCTCAGCCCACCGACAGACTGCGGAGAAGATATGGTATTCCTGAGCATTGAGAGTCTCACGACAAAGAATAGTTTCAAGAGTCTTGTAGTCGATCTCAGTGAACCCTTCAGACTTGAGCGCCTCCTCAGCTTGAGCATCGATGACCTCCCAACATCTCTGCATCAGCTCGACCTCCTCGAAAAGACGACCTTGACTCAGCAGAACACACGCATTCCGGGCACTTAGGCTTGTCTCAAGGTAGCGCACACACGCCTTTGCCAGATATGGGACGATATATTTCTTGGCTGCATATAGAGTGGCCAGCACTGTATCAGCTTCAAGTTTAATCTCATCACAGTAAAGGTATCTGTAAACAGTAAAGGATTATTTGTGAAATGTTCAACTTCAAATAGATAAATTGTCAACCATAAAACACCTCAACAATTTTCATAACCAAAACTGTTATAGTAATCAATGAAACACTAAATTAAGTATTATTTATAAAAACTGACTTCTTCTGAAACAGTAGCAAAATCAGAGACTCATAGTTTGAAAGCTAGTCATTTTTCACTTTATAATTTTACATTACATACAGTTTTTGTTCTTTGTTTAGAACATTTTACTTGAAATTATGAACAAACCTTAGCATGTTTCTGAAGGACGATGGTTCTACATCTGGTATAACTATTTCCTCAGTCTTGTCTGCAAGACCTCCGTAAAACATTGCAAAGAAGACAGAACTTCCTGTTGCGAGCACATACTTATGTGCTGGTATTTTCTCAACAAGCGGCTCAGTCCCAACAACAAAATGAATGTCAGCCATTAGAGGATTGTTGAACATTACTGCATTTCGTTCTCGAACTGAAGTTTGGGTCGCTTGCCAGTTATGTTCTTCACTCTTCTTGGCTGTTGGGAGGGGCAGAGGGGGAGGAGGAGTTCGCCTCGTGTTGGACAAGGGCTGCCAAGATATTGGAGCAAGGCCGTCTGGAGAACGTGTTTCCGTGGTTACAGGAGGCTGAGTGACAAGGTTGGAGGGAACTTCCTGATTTACCTCTTCATCTTCTTTAAGACGTGAAGTGATACAGGACTTCATGGCCATCTTGTCACCAACACCTGCAAGAAGTTCAATAAATAAATCCAAATAAATTATCAGTGTCTGGGAAATAATAACAACTAATCAACATCACTTTCGTATCGTACACTTTAAGTTATTAGAATATATTTTCCCAGTCATAATGCAGATTTATTTGAATTTACACATTTAATTTTGAAGCAGTTACTTTGGATTGACACATATGTATTGTAATCTACTCTGATATGCTAAGTTTTAATTATTGAAAGTTGAACTAGATGAAGAGATGCAAGATTACTCCTAAACTTAAAATTGATCAAATCACGTTTGACTAATAAAATGCAGTTTTATCATTATCATTCTCATGTTAGAAATTCCACTAATTGAAAAACATTTCGTCATCAAAAAATCAAATCAAACGTCAGCTTCATCCTTGTAACACACAGTAAGCAAAACTATTATTGGGCAAAAGAGATAAGAAAGATCTTAGTTTAGCAATTTTAAACAAGTAGCGAATAAAATAGCAGTGTTCTTTTTAAACATACTAAATCAGATGTACGATGGAAAAAATACGATATATGTTTAAAAGTACACCCATGTCTTTAATGCGCTTAAAAACGTCGATCAACAAAATCGAAGCACCTGTCAATGGCTGCGGTGTCAAATTTCAAGTCTTTGTCGGCAAGCGCAAAAAGTTTACTAGCCAAAGAGCCTTGATTGATTGCACTAGGCGGGAACGATCACGTTGAGAAATGAAATAACGAGATCGATATGGTCGATAATATCTGCATCTATGTTCTTTATCCCCCTCCCCTCTTCTGCTGTTTACTTTCTGGTACACATCCCATAATTAGTATTTCTAAGGGGGATAACTTCTTCTTTCCCTGCGTACCGCTAAAAAACCCAAAATACTTCAAATGTTGTAAGATAAAAAATTGTTGGGATACGCTTACAATTGCTCACAATTTTTATTAAATGAAAAAGCAAACTCTAAAGAAAGAATTTTTTCATTGATTGAAAAACAATTAAAATATTGATCCCAATTATTATTTTGATTTATTTGTCAGTTTAACAATGCACTATTTGACACCAAGACATTTTTAAAATAATATTTTGTTCTCAATCAAAAGGTTCCGTTTTCTTTAAAATAAAGAAGTTGTTTTCAAGTTATTTGTCAGATACCACTAGTTTAAATAGACAAGTAATATAATCAATTTCATAATTCAAAGAATGCAGTCTACAATTTGTTCAAAGAAATTTCCATTACAAAACTGAATTTGTCCAAAGAAGTGGATCAAATGGATGACTCAACTTAAAGTAATTTGAGCAATAATCAATGGCATTGTCAATGGAAACAGGGTCCTTAGAACTTGAAAATAAATAAAATAAGTTGAATGAGTTGACCTCATATGTAAACACGAACATATCTAAACAGTACAAGAAAAACAACAGTAAAATACATATCTTCATCACAATGTATATATTAAGTTTTATGCTACTGTAGTAAATTTTTATATTTGAAGCAAAAACTAAAAAAACATTTATATTTATTTTTTGTAGATCCCTGTTTATATGTGAGTAGATTTGCCCACAAGTTGGAATTTGGTGATAAAACACATGAAGTATCAATGACTGCACTCCGACTGACTCAGAGGATGAAACGGGACTGGATGCACACAGGGAGACGACCCTCAGGGTTATGTGGCGCAGGTAAAATTTCCTCATAGGTTGATAAATATATATTTTAAAAACTGAAAATTGAAAACAAGAAAATTTAGTCAATTGACTCTTATTCTAGATTACTTGTATTATTTTAGTTGTTGGATGGTGTCATGTTTTTCTTTTGAATTTTAAAGGCAAATAAGCTTTTTTCATAATTTTATTTCATTCTTGATCTTAGTACCTCATTTACATAGATTTTCACACAACTATTAATATATCTCAATATAAAGGTTTCTTTTATTTTGAAATTGAGGTTTTTTAAGAAAAGAAAAAGGGAAGATTTTCATATGTAGATTTATGAAAACTATCATTCAGAATGTCAAATTTTGAAATTAAGATGTTTGGTATACATACTAAATAGTTCATCATTTAGAAAGAGTTTTAAAAATTGAGTGCCTTTTTTTCCACAGCCATTCTTGTGGCAGCCAGAATGCACAACTTCAACCGATCTGTCAGAGATCTTATCAGAGTTGTAAAAGTCTGTGAGACCACTATAAGAAAAAGGTAAAGTCAAATGTAACACTGAATCCAAATGCTGACATGACCATGATGATCTGCTTTAGCAGCCCAGCCATATAGTAAAACCAAATTATATGAGACAACATCAAATGTACATTAAACTGACACAGAGTGTGTTTTATGATTTTTTATGTGTGTTTTATGATTTTTTATGTGGCTTAAATAAGAATAAAAGTGCCTTAAGTCCTGAATTAAGTTCAAATCACCCCTCTAAACTTGCATCTTTATCTCTAAAATGTGAAAATTAAGGTATTTTTATGTTTTCAATGATAAACTGAAAACAGCATTATAAATGTTATGAAGTTGAAATTGTACGTCCAATTTACATGAATATTAGTTAAATGACCTATTAAACACTACAAATCAATATTTGCCTTTGAATCTGCAGTAAGATAGTTTCCAAAACCAGTTTGAGTCAAAATTAAAAACCAAAGATAAACAAGTGGGACTAGTATAAAATGATTTAGCATCATGTTTTTAATTTAGCTTTGGTTATTCCAAAAGGCTATTCCTAATGCTTACTGATCAGAGATTGTAAATGTGTTGATATGTCTTCATTTTGGACAATGTAGACGTTAATAATTTATTCATCTACAGATTAAGTGAGTTCTCTGACACTGCCTCAAGTCAGTTGACAATAGAGGAGTTTATCAAGATTGACCTAGAAGAAGAACACGACCCGCCTTGTTACACAGAAAGCAAGAGGAGAGCAAAACAAGCACACGTAGGTTTTCAGTGTTGACATATGTGAAATTTAGTATTATAGTATCAGGGTTTCACATAGTCAGTCAAAACTGAGGGTCCAGGGGACTCAGAGTACATATTTTTTGGAGTCCCTGTTCCTATTTTAGGAGTCCTCCAAAAATACAATGGATGTTTCACACTAAACAAAAGGTTGATAATGATTTAGCTATTTTTTATTACAAATGGTTGATATTTTTAATAACATTTATCATGAAAATTGTACTAAAATTTGTTTTTTATCAAGAGACATATATTTGTATCAGAAAAATCCTGCATCACAAGGGACCTATATGAATTTTTTTGGGGGGTCCTCGAGACATTTTCTGCGTCAAATACTCAGGAAAGTTGAGTCCCGTAAAACCCTGTAGTATATAGAAAGTTAGTATTAATCTATTTCAAATATTTTCAAAGTTAGGATTTTTTTGGTAAAAATCTGATATACAAGTGATGTACAGAATTTGATACAACAAGTGACATTTGATTAAAAGATTTTTCATATAATGCAATCATTATAAACATGACCGCTTCCTTTATGTACCCAACTCCATTTGTATCCAGAGTTCATGTATTTTGTATTCATATGTTTCCTTAAAGAGAAGTTTGACATGTGTGTTATGAACATAAATTTGTTATCTTTCATGCATTCAATTCTTCTACAAAACAAAGTTTCTATGTTTTTTATTTCAGTTTGTAGGGGAGCAGAATAAGCTGAATCAATTGACCTCTGATGACCTTGATGAAGTAACCAATCTTCAAAATGAAATTGAAAAATCTTTAGAACCCAAAAAACCCCGAGGAATGTTTGCATCATTCGCAAGTGAGTCAAGTTATATACACACGGTCATTAGAGTAAAAGATATAATAATCATTACTACATATGTTCTCTTTTCCAGTTTCGGGGAATAAAAGCTTTAAAAAGTTTACTGTTGCTGTATCTGAAGTCATTTTATGAGGGGCTTTCCTCTCATCAGAGGTCTGAAAGCAGCCTGATTGCTTGCATGTTCTGACACCAGTTTAGTGCAGACAAAACCTAGTCATTAGCTTACCAATCACATCATCGCATTTTAAAGAAAGGATGGCGGCAATCAAGTTTTACGAAAAGTGAATGGGAGAAGATACAGAGGGTTTTCCTGTTGTCTTTGTGAATGGATAGATGTGATTACGTCAGAACATGACAACATGCAATTCTATTCATTTGTTTGTCCATGTACAAGTACTATATGACCAGTATCATAGGCTGTAAGAAAATATATTTGCTGTTTGTTGACTTATTTGTTTAAAAATAAATATGGTTTATCTAGAACTGGGAGAGACAGAAAGCACAGAAGATATCAATGCTGCAACCGAGTTCCTAGCTGCAGAGGCTGTTCGAGAAGTGACAGACGAGGCTCTTGGGAAGAAATGTGACCGTCTCGATAAACCTGATGATGAAAATATAACAAAGCCGGCAGCTGATGAGCGTGACCCTGAAGTGTCAAAACTTGAATCTGAGGAGCTTGAGTGTTTGACGAGACGCGAGGCATACACGGCAAAAGGGTTAACGCCGTCCGCCGCCAGTCTGGGGATCAAGGAGGTGGTTGAAGAGTGCATGAAGGAGAACAGTGAAGCAGGTACACACTTCTCTCAAGGTCATATCTATCCAAACTATCATTTGGATTAATAATGCTGAGCAGTCTTTTGAGGTCCCATAGGATAATAACATCTTCATGAAAAGGGTCACAGCACCTTCCTCTACAAGACATGACTTGCTAAGTCTCGATCACTGGATAATTTGCAATCTGCAAAATTTATGGTTGACTGCAACATCCTCATTGATGACAAGGTGCAACCCCTGAGATAGTTCAACAATGTTAATCATGTTGGTAGGCGCCATTCATTACGGAATGTTGATCATGGGAACAGGCCAGTGATCAACATACATAAATCATTGGGTGCTACCCTATGTGTTCCATTGTTAAACTCCTATCAGATAGGATTTTCAAGACATTTAAATAATACAATACTGACTTATCTTACTTCAATAACGTAGCTGTGATTTGGGATAAAATTTTGACAATACTTTAAAGGAAGTTCAGCTTCACTCTTCATATCAAAGTGCAAGTTGCGCAACCCTATTTTTGTAAACTGATAACCCTATCTTGACTTTGATGACAGGATCTGAAGAAGGTGATCTAACAGGGGAACTGGACCTTGAAGGGATTGATGACCGAGAGCTAGACTGGGTAGGTGTCTTCTCTACAGGCTAACAACCTCACAAATAATCTATGTGAAGTGACTTTCATGACCTTTAATTTTGCTTTCATACAAACCTTTGTACCATATATGATTATGTAAATTCAAAACGTGTTACACATTCATCCCCAAATTGCATTACATGCATAGTTTCGAATGAAAATCAAAGAATATCCTAATATTTGTGCGGAAACTGAACTACTATTTACAAATTACATGCATGTGAGTCAAACCTATCAACTCTGTCCTGTCTACTTTCGATGAGTTTCTTAGCTAAGTATGAAATGAGGCAACACCCAAGTTTGCATCAGATACTCGTAAAATTTGGAAAGGACACATACAAATTTAAGCTGTGGGTCTCTGGGAAGCACTAATTTGCGCTTTTTCACTATTTGTTTTCTTATTGAGGGACTCGCTTTAAAAGATAGGACTCACAAGATCTTGTGGAAGGGAATCCCTGAACTCAGCAAGCCATATTTATATGGTTTTTTTTGATACCATATTTTTAAAATCTGATGTTGACTTGAATACTTGAAGATTTTTATGATTTAGAAAAAAAGTGAAGAGAAAAGGTAAGAATTAGTTTTGTTTATGTAGATGATAATGTATGTTGACGCAGAAGATGATGTGTTTTGATGCAGATGATGATTATGTAGATGATGATGTGTTTTGATGCAGAAGATGATGTGTTTTGATGCAGATGATTCTGTCGGAGGAGGAGGTGAAGATCAAGACGAAGGTGTGGATGAGACTCAACGCAGACTACCTCAAAGAGCAGCAAGGTATTGGTTGTTGCATGCTCACTCGTTGATATATATATAGGATACTAAATAACCTAGCTTCCATTTATAACTGTTGCTGAGAGAAGATCTTCAACACCCACAGGTACCGCCTGCAGCAAGCTAGACTTGTCACATATTTCCACCCATGGCTTATTCTTACACCAAACCCAATGACTTGCTATGATAGGCCTTGCTGCATTTCCAATACTTTTTTGTGCTTGTCGCCAAGGCTGCTGTGACAGATCGCAATAGTCCAATGATAAATCATAAGAGAATTGCAACTTTTCGCCGAAGAGGGGGCTGCACTCGAAACACAAGTTTTGACTGGTTGGCAGCAAGGTTTAGATTAGTCAGTGATAAAGACTGGTGTAACTTAAAGCTACGTGTGGGAAATGGACTTGTTATTGATTTAGTAAGTTTGATACAAATAATTCACAAATTTCATTAAAGAAATTATATGGAAATATGTTATTATTACCAAACATAATTCATGTGGATGTGTTAAACAGCAGTTTACCATTTTCACTTTCACAAAGAATAACATATATTATATAAAAATCACTAGTTGACACCTCTTCATTGGTTTAAAGATGTATTTTGAAGGGAGGTAACTCAGTGATTGTGTTATTGCTATTGTTATAAATTTACCTTGGACAAATACTCTGAAACTGAGTTAGTGATCTTGACTTATGCACATTTCCTCTTACATGTGAAGTGCTTTGTAACATATGTCTAAGCAACTTTGTATACAGTGAGTGAATAAATGTTGAGGGCTGCTTGGGAAGTATATAAGCCATTAGTGATGTGAAATTTAATTTTAAAAAACCTACAATATAAAAAATGATTGCAAAAACAAAAGATGAATATTACTCAAAGATTTAATTAAGTGCTTTGAAGGATTAATGTTTGTAAGACATTTGTACATTTATGATTTGATAGATAATCCCTTTACTAGACATTTCAACTAATGAATTTCTCTCACCAGAGAAAGCGGAGAGGAAAGCTAGGGAGGAGGAAGAAGAGGCCAACAAACCAGAGAAGAAGGTAAACTGCATCTTAGTTAAAGTGACACAAAGTATGTTTCATCAATTTTGTATTTGGCTTCAAAAGATCCAAAATATCATATGATAAAGTTGCATCTTTATCTCTTAAATGCCAAAATTATGACATTTCTTGTTTTCAGTTGTAAATAAAAAATAGCCTTATAAATGTTAAGAAGTGGAAATTCATATTCCCAATCAATGCGTGTTAGTTAAATGACCTACTAAGCAATACCAACCTATATTTCTTGTTCTGTCTACTATAACCAAGTTTCCAAAAATATATTTGAGTCATTGGCACAGCCATTGTCCGGTTTTCGATAATAAACCTTGACTTTTTCCCTGGTCTTTTTGTCCCTATGATAACTGTTAAGGATTGAGATATTAAGCCTTTAAATACATTGTTACATGCATGCATGACCATATGTTTGATTGGCAACATTCTAACAAAATTTTCTTTAAGTGACATTTTAGAACTTTGTATGATAAAGAAAAAGGGAATTTATGGATTTGCAATAAAAAGTTGTAAATTTCCTATTTCTTCATTTTAACTAATTGATTAATTCCGTAACTTTCCAATGTTATCTTCTTCAACCCCTTGTGTTGTTTCTTTTGAAAGAAACAAATGGTCCTCAATAATTAATTTACAGGAATCAGAAATCTGTTACAAGGGGAATATTTTGGGTATAGAGAGAGAGTGACAAACATGGTCATTGCCATATCAGTTACGTGTAGAGTCGAGAGAAATTTACTGCTATGGCATATATACTTAAAGAATCACTCTGCATCACTATGATTTTCAGTGAAGTAAATACTTCTAGAAAAATGCCAGCAATTAGTTTGGCATATGTGACTCCAACAAGTCACAGAATAATCTATTTAGTTTCAAAGTACAAAAAAATCTGTGTCTTCATAAATTAAATACTTAATACAGGACAATTCTTATGGATAACAACTTCTTTGATTGATTTCTCATAACGTGTCTGGTCTACTTCTTGCCCCTTCTTCAGGTGACTGTATTCAACAGCGCAGTTTGATTGCTTTTCAAATGTTTGCGAACATGATATCACTAGAAGCATTGCACCCAATGTCTACATATCTAGTGACAACCTCCAATGGAGCATTATGCAGACACCATTCACTTATGGTGACCTTGACATCAACATTACATTTCACGAGATGTTGCCCTTGTTGTGTCAAATGATGTTACATGCTTAACAGGGGTAATACAAACTCTGATACGACTTTGAAATTGTGTTTTTGCTACATTTCAGGCAACATGCCTTTTATTCAAATCTGTGACTGGAAACATTTTCACACAACTCTTTTAAATCTATTTCATTCGATTCAATGTTAGTAGCAGACACAAAGTCATTTTCAATCTTTCCGTGGGTAAGCTGAAATTCATATCCTCTTACTTCTTCAGAAAAAGCGCACATACAAGAAACGTGCACAACAAAGCGGGGAAGCTTCAAGTGCAAGAGAAGCCCTAGCCAAGATGCTTCTGGAGAAGAAACTGTCCAACAAGATCAACTACGATGTTTTAAATGATCTCAACCACAAGGCTCTAAAGACAGAGACCCCTATAAAATCTATATCTGACGAGCCTGATACCACAATAGTAGAATCTGCTAATGTCAATGTAGAGGTCAAGCCAGCCAAATCAATACTCAATAGGTATGATAATGTTTTTTTATTTTCATGCATGTTCATGTATAAGAATTCTACAACTTTTAGAACATTCGAAGTTTTAATTTTCATCTCTATATTAGACAACATGCAGACTTATGTTAATTTAAGTAAGTCATTATTTTTTACTTATGAATGCAAACAAATTCAAAAATGCCATCAAATATCCAATGAACATGTAACAGATACATGATGTAATAAGGGAGCTTTATGAAATATCAGAGACCTATCAACACCCGAGAATGCTGATCTTGGTGTTCCTATCCCCCCCCCAAGGGCTTTGCAAAGTAAAAAATATCAAATTAAGATATAGACTAAGGTCTCTTGATATCTTATTTACCACTATGAAAAGTTCAGAGTGAATATTTAAGAAAGGTGACTGTTGAATGATTTCAATTATGATATTTTAAAGAAGTTTGATATTAGGCTTATAGATTATTTTGATATTTATGACTTTTTTTACAGATTTAAAAGGTCGAGCATTAATCTGGAAGTGAAAAGAGAAAACAATGAGGTGTGTTGTTTGTTCTTTCAGAACCTAAATTTTTTATTGTAATGAGAAACATTGTACAGAAAGTTGTCCATGATTGACCCTACTGTACAGGTTGACCTTTTCAAGTATAAGATGGATCATATAGAATTTTTCCGGCTTTTTAAAAAATAGCAAATTCACCATATCAAACATATCACTTTATCTGAGAGCCACAGGATTTGACAAGATGTACATTGCAAAATGTGATTTATAATGTCTTAAGAACTGTAAATCTAAATAGCTAGTAACCATGCCATATGATAACCCTTTATCCTTTTGAAAGTTCTGCGATGATATCAATCTTAATTCCTTTCATATTCAGTTCACACAAATAGTAACCTGAATGGAAGTGGTTCCACTCAGGAACAATAAAGGGGCAACTATGTATTTTGATATTGTTTCACCTGCATGTTGATATTGTACGAGCAGGAACCAGACGTGAAGCGAGTGAAGTTCTCTGGGAGCGAGGTGACGCCTTCTATCGTGGTTGAGAGCGGTCCTATCCAGTATGAGGCTAAAGGTGATAGATAATGGTCATTCTTGTAACATACACAATTATTGACAGATTTTGTCTTACCTTATAATATTCGACTTTAAACTGCTGATTAATAAGAATCATACCATTCTAGGTGGCCAAAATTTTTAGGAAAGGAATAGCCAGACATAAAGGCGGTTATCTGTTGATATTCCAGTAATCACAGTTAATAGTTATTGCTTTTCTGATAGCTTTTCAATATTCATTTGCATTGCACTGAATCTTCCAAAAGGTTTCATATAGGTTTACCATGTTCAATTCAAATCAACCTTTCTTCACCTAATGCGGAAAATTCAAAATATTGGCAAAACTAGGTCAAAAGGCTCTATCCAAAACCATACCATATTCTTGCCGTGAGGCTTACTATGTAGTTTGGAAGTTTTATGACTTGAGAATCAACCTTCACTTGACTAAATGGTTTCATTTCATCTGAAATCCTATGAATGAAAAATCCAAGCTCCAACTCATCATGATCTGTTTGTAGACGAGGTGTTCCCGGTGGAGGATGAAGAAGATTACGAGGAAGAGGAATATGGGGAAGAGCATGTCAGCGCTAGAGAACTCCTCGGACATGATGCAGGTACTGGCAGAATAGAATAAAGTGTCCATGGTAACTCCAGTGATTTCAAAGAAAGGACTACACGTATCTAAAAAAGGGTTGACCCCCCTTCTCATATGTAATCTATCTATAGAAATTGTCAAAAGAAAAGAATCAAACCCCCACAAAACATGTACATTGTCTAAAAATCTAAAAATGTATACCCACCTTGATAGAGTTTCAAACATACTACACAGAAATCTTGATAGCATATATTTTGTAACACAAAAATTCAGGAAATCTCTAGCTTAATGCAAATTATGTTGTATCCCTCTTCCAGATACCGGCGGTTACGATGAAGATGAATACTACTTGGATGACGACTGAGTACCACCATATTCCAATAGCTGTGTCTGTGATATGAACAATACCGGTCAGAACCTGGCCGACAAGCAGCATAACAAAGTCCACTCAACCCCGCTACAAAGTTCTCCCTATGAGTGGAGAGTATGTGCAATAGATTCCCTCTGCAGTCTGGGATCAGCAGAGTCATGACCACAAAGGCTTTCAAAGTATAGCCAGGTTGAATTCATATTGATAAACTCAGTTCTGCCAAGGGACTCCATCTACAAATGTCTAGATTATGCGAGACTTGGCCAGAACAACCCCTATATTCATAAACGAAACTGCCAGTGTGGATGTGCTTAATATTGACCATTGTTATTCATGAACTATTAATCAAAATACGGTTCTGTGCTGTGTGTAATGTGGAGTTTGTCTCCCTGACAGACATTTTTGAGATGTGTGCATGGATTTGTGTGTGGTGTGGAATATGTTTTTGACTTTTTTCAGTTAAGTATTTCAAGTCATCCTGGCAAAATGTAAGACTTATACCGAGAAAAAAAAGTGCCTCTGTTCATTTACATCCCACACAAGGCATTCCTCATTACTAAATCTCAGATTACAAATCTGTCTCTTTCCTTTGGTATTTAGCCCAAGGTTAACTTCAAACTGCATTCACTCTATGAAATTATGAGTTCCCTCCCTTTGCCTCATGAATGTATAAAGGGGTTCAAGGTCTGAGTAATGATTACTAGTTCTCCACTTAGTTCTGGGTACAACTTCCCCTAACAAAAAGGTCAAAACTTCTGCAATTCCAAAATTGATGATATTTTTCTGCTTGTTTTACGATGGTGAAGGTGAAAAAAATCACAGCAAAACTAAACTAGCCAACTCCTTTGTTCAACGCTTGCAAATTTAAACCATGTCTCAAAAGTTCCTTTGCCATCTCTTAGGCCTACTGCAACTGAACTTGATAGTACAATCCGAAATCTGACAGGTTGCTGATGATGGTGCTGCACACAGCCACACTTCAAGGCTTAAATCAGTTGGTCATTGAAACTGGGGAGGGTTAAATTCATCAGGGTGAGTTTCAGACTGGCATGAGTTGATTCTTGTAGGGGAAGTTGTGTTTGCATATGTCACATAATGTGTGTGTGTGTTCATGTTTGTACGAACCGTGTCTACCTCTGGATGTGCAAGAAAGGACAATTATGTCAACTTGGATCTTTCTTGATGCAGCACTATGGCATTACTAAAATAATACAAATATTCAGTCATTCGTGTCATAACACCTTCGGTAATGGATCATGAAAGGATAATATTTTTATCAACAAATCATAGCCTGCTAGTCTATCTTACTAAGTGGTACAATTACTTTGAGGTCTAAGATTGGTTAGTCGTGTACCTCACTGAAGCTAAAAATATTCATTGTAAATGACTTTGTCAATGCAATAAGTGCCCTCTTAATAAGCACCCAAACCATGTTTTAACTCAATATAAAATGACAAACTTAGCCCCCCTTCCAAAAACTTAACTTGCTGGATACACCTAGGCAGTTTCTCTGACAATATGTTGATTGATAGGGGACTACAAAATGAGTTACACAATGACAGTGTGTTTGTTCCATGAATACAAACCAAAACTTTTGACTAGTACTCAATTATGTTTCCATTTAGATGTCAGTAGTTTTTTTGAAAACAAGAGAAAAATAAAATTTATTTCTTTCAATATATAAGTTTATAACTTCTATTTCTTTACAAAAAGACATTTAAATTGACTAATTACATTGAATTGTAAGAAATAGTATTAGCGTCAAGGATTTAAATGTGAAATCCGTTAGTCAAAATTGATTTGTCAGCCTTGTCTTTCCCACTCAGTGTGGTTCTTATTGTTCGCTAGTGCCAGTTGCTTTCACTTTTCACTATGTCAGCAAGGAAAAACAAAATTAACATCAGTCTGTCACTGTTATACCAATAGCCTCTGTACAACAAGTGTACCTCTCTTGGAACTGGAGGTAAACCCTGGAGCACCCTGATAACACTAATTAGGTAAAGTACATGTAAAGAGCAGAATACACCTAAACAACAGATGTAAAATGAGTATCGGGAGTTTGATAGATCCGTTTGCTACTGAAACAACATTATTCGTAAAAACCATTTACATAGAATTCTCATACGGTTTATCATAAAATTCAGTTTATTATCTTTTTTTAAAATCCCTTCATTTTCATGATGAACTTTATTTTATTTGAAAATTGTTACTTGTTGTTCAATTATACACATGGATCATGAAATACAATTGAATGATTGAAATAAAAATCTTTATACATATATCCTATTAGTTATGTTTTCATTGTTAATGGTTATGTACGTCAAACCAGGCCCAATTGGTTTTCTGCAGTGCATCAAGATAAATATATTTACTTGAAAACCATTGACTGGATATTTTCTATATATTTGTTAGAGTCCATCACAATGAGAAAAGGTCAAACTGAGGAATTTTAAGTTGACCTTCAATTCAAGGTTACCACCAGACTGATTACCAATGTACCCCAGTGAACGTGATATCTCAGGAACACTATACAGTGTTCTCTTCAAAACTTCCATGTAGCATCATATTTGAAAGATGACAAACTAAGTCAATTATGTGACCTCCACATTATTTTCGAGGTCACAGCAAAGCTTTTCAGTTTTCAGCTTTGGAGCCTTATGTTAAAGGGACCATTCGAGCGGCTTTCATCCGCCATCTTGAAATGTTAGCATTGCGAGAAATCAAATGTGCTGTATTATGCTAATTCATTGACAAAATTAAGAAATAACTAAAAGATTGATAGAAGAGGGGCATATTTACAAATAATTCATAATAAAAGTTGTCAGTTACGACAATGTTTTGTCGTAGTAATGCATTCCACATTCGTTGCTCCGATGATTGGCTTCATTTCACGAAGTTTTTTCTTTTTTGATCGATACACTTGATTCTTTGTCAAATTGTTAAATCTTGAACAACTGAAATGTTTACCTCAGGTACATATTCGAAATTAAGTGTGAAAAGAATCATGTAAAAATCATATATATTTGTTTACTGGAAAGTTTCATGAATTTCGTTTCCACAAAAATACCCCGCTCGAATGGTCCCTTTAAATTAAACATGTCAGTGTGACATTTCAAAAATGTTATACATCATTCTCTTCATAAAACATTGCTTCTTATTTGGAAGGCGCCATGACAAGTCGGTTGGATAACCTTCACATTATTTTCAAGTTCGCAGCAAGGTTTGACATTTTCAGCATTGAATTCTGCATGTGAATCATATCAGCGCGTTTTCTTAAGATTCATTCACTAGCTTCTATCCATATGTTGCACCAAGTACCTGCTTAGAAAGAGCCAAGGCCTATAGCCAGTTGATCCAGGTGACATTGACACCATATTGCATAGCAACACTGTCAATTCTCCCTCTGGAAACAACAGGCCCTCGGATCATTAAAACAAATTTTTTTTTTTAATCAGTGGTTTTTTTTTAGAACACCCCCTGAATAGAATTGTACCTCTATTAATAGTATATGGAAAGGTCAGACACTCCATTCGCCCCCACCCGCTTCCTTGACCGAATGCTACAATAAATACGCACGCAATCAATTTATGGAAATCGTCTTTCGGCCGTCCTCATTAAATAACCCAAAAGATTTACTTGTTTAAGTTAGTTGGAGTAGAAAGGCAAAATCATTTATGCAGACATGTTCTCAACCACCGTAACGAAACAATTCAAGGTAATTCATCTTTGATTTTTCCTTGCCATCGAAGATCCTGTACTTTAAATATACAAATGATAATTTGAGGAGGGGGATCATGTGACTTTTTAAAAATATTTTCATTTGTCATCATAAGTAATTAATACGGCCCCATTAAAGAGGAATAATCCAGAAATAAAACAAGTCACACATAACATGTGTTTATTACCTGACCACCAACTTGTCAACTATCAAGATTATCGTGGGAGATTTTGATAAAGATATGTTTCTATTGATGGCACCAATTTTAATTTTAAGCACTTTCATTCATCCCTTTAAGTGTTCACCCGACTGAGGATGATAATAGCATACGACACGAGTGCCTAGATGTCAGTATGTCCTTAGCAAAAGCGAGTGATATATCGGCATTTGTCATGAGTGTCTAAATCAATGTATAACACTAGAAAAATAATATCTTCTATTTATTACTGAAGTTGAAAAATGTAGGGAAAAGCTCCAAATCATATTAAACAGATAACTTGATAGTTAGCATTTGTCGCATTTAGAACGCAACGATAAATAAGAAACATAGAATTGTCAATAAACTGATATTAAACCTATAATGAATAAGTCTATCTACATACGGATAAAAACCTAACTATATATCTCATCATCGATTTAGACATCTCTCTGCTGGTGATAAAGTTAGAGTAACTTTACTACATATGTCGTCATTGATTTAGACATCTATCTGCTGATGATAAAGTTAGAGTAACTTTACTACATATGTCGTCATTGATTTAGACATCTATCTGCTGATGATAAAGTTAGAGTAACTTTACTACATATGTCGTCATTGATTTAGACATCTATCTGCTGATGATAATGTTAGAGTAACTTTACTAAATATGTCGTCATTGATTTAGATACGGAAATAGAAATCATTATTAATTGATAGGCATGCTATCTGTTACTAGACATCGCTTAAGGTATGTGCGGTAATAAAGTGGGCTGATGTAGGCTGACCGATATGAACTTTGAACTACGGAATTATACAGAATTAGTCCCAGGTGTTCTGTCAGATACAAAGCTAAATAAGGTTAGAAGACATTGCTAAATGTATTTATATATGTGTGTCATTTTCGGATGCTTATAACTTGCATGACATTGTGAGTGACAATGAGATTATATTCAGGTGTACACGTGTCAGTGCAGTATATGAGGTATCAACCAACATAGAGATAAATCAAAGGGAAAAGTTAAATGAACTTTATATTATATTAGGAATGTTTACATTAAACTGCGCTCATCACAATAATAATGCTATAAAACTTCGTTAACTGCCTGTAATGGACTTAAATTTAGTCTATGAAAAAAAATAATAATTTACTGTTCCTTCATCCATACTATTTTTTTCTTTAGGCTCCTAATTTCAGTATTCAGTCAATCTAGACATGCTGAATATGGACCTAGACTAAATAAAGGCTCCTTTATATACACAGTCATGAAGCAGGACTATGCCTGTAGTAATAAGGTTCAATAGCTAAGTTCTGCAAGAATACGTGAATTATTGATATAGAATGTCCAGGTTCCGTGTATTCCTTCTAAAACCATAAATACGATTATGTCCATGTAGCAATCCCTCCAAACATTTTTCTCTAAAACTTAATTTTTAAATCCAGATTTAGAGCATCGTTTTTGTTTCCGATACCTGTGGTTGCAACGTTAAAAAACGCCGAATCAATGTGAGTTTATTTCAGTTTACATGAGGCATGGTACCACCGGCAGCCAGTTACTATTCTTGACGCAAATATTCTGAATTAATTATAAATTGACAGTTGTTGGCATACCACGCTGGGAACCTCCAGTCCATTTAGCATATGGTGCCAGCAACACGTGTTTTCCTTGACGAATGTAGCAATAATTGGTTAAAGAAATATAAACTTTGACCGAATCAAATGTACTTAAAGGTACACAAGGAATATTTCTTTAATGGCTTAAATTCCCCCCCCCCCCCCCCCCCCCCCCCCCCCATCAAAAAAAACCCAACCCCAAACAACTTTGATCTTTATCTAAAAAAATTCAAGTAACTTCAACGGCCACCGTTTTCCGGGTTTCGATCATAAATCGCTACTATAACCGATT
This sequence comes from Phorcus lineatus, assembly GCA_921293015.1. Classification (NCBI taxonomy): domain Eukaryota; kingdom Metazoa; phylum Mollusca; class Gastropoda; order Trochida; family Trochidae; genus Phorcus; species Phorcus lineatus. The sequence goes on from OV121084.1 coordinate 25,074,515, forward strand.
TACTGTCATTATACTGAAATGACAGGGATTGAGGAGGTAATTTTAAGACACAACCACTACTTCTCCATAAATTAACACCATTTACAATGTTGGACACCAACAGGATACTCTATGTCTCATTAATAATACTCGTATTATACAAAAACATTCTCTTCCTAATCAGAACTATATCAAACAATCAGGTTTTGGTTCCGAAAATGGGATGGAGACGATAGGAAGATTCGATAGTCAATATATTAGATAATAACAGGATGTGTTCTGCAAATTTCTGTCATCATCTGCATGCTCGTTGAGATAAAGTTCATTGCAGTAAAGTACGATTTAATCTTCTAACGGTCGATACATGTGTATTATGTGTGGCTTGGGGCTTCTTGAATTCATTTCTACAGTCAAACAATCGATTATCATCACTCAACTTCATCACTTCAGAATTTAGTGGTTATTAAACTCATGTTTCATGTGATATTATCAGACTTACACTCCTCGTTGCAATTATATTGAATATCAATATTTTGAATGCAAACATCATCAGTTTTAGGGATACCAAGGGTTCTAGATTTTACTATTTGTGGCAAAATAATGTCAGTTGCAAATACTTATGGACCTAATACTGACAAGTCTAACTTTTACCAATCATTAATTTGCTAATTAAAAGAAGTTGGTAATCTTTCTTGAATTGTAGCCAGTGAGTTCACTCTTCTTGATCCTGAACGTTAAAAGGTTGTGATCATTTTCCCAAATGCATGAAATGAAGTTTTGGATATCGGATATGATTGCCCTTGATTGACCTTATTGGTGTTAAGAGGGCGATAACCTTGAGCTTCATATGCTTGTTTTGGGAAGAAAATCCTGGTTAAACAGGATGGACTTGGCTTTTTTCTAGCTTCAGAAAATATGTGACCTTTTTATTCTTTTACAGACAGACAGACAGACAGACAAGTTTATTCAGTAAAAGGCCATAGGTCCATGATACATTCATTTCCTTAATTCAAAAACTTGGTGCACATGCTGAGCTGAAGCATTTCTTATATGTTTAAGTACATGGTATAGAAAATTACAAACGTCTTTTATAATAAGGTCATTATCAGATTTTAAAATGTTGTTGAAATTTACAATGGGATTAAAATCCTTAAAGTGTTTCTGTAAGTATCTTAATCTTAATATTCTTTTACTGACATAAGAGTTCGCTTTGATAAGACCAATCTTTGGTCACCCTTAGCAAAAACTAGACACAAAGCAGTGAGAGCAGGAAAGACCGAAAATTCAACAGTTCTTTGCTTCGTGATCACGAATATTTTGCTGAAGTTAAATCAGTTATAACTCAGGTTAAGGCATTATGCTTTAATGGCGTAATAACTATGTTCAAATAGATGAAGTTCCGAAATGTGGATCTTAGTTTTACTAGCAGTGATAAAAAAATGTCGAGACTATTTTATTAGAAATAGAGGAAGAATCCTTTCTAATGTTTCACTTGTAATCAAGAAGAAAACATGCAAGAAAAATTCTTAATCAAAGAAATTGAATTACTTTATTAAACTTACTTGATAGACATTTTGAAACTCTTACTTCTAAGCGGAAAGATTGGTAGGAACTCCGTTAGTAAAATGGAAGGCTTATACTTGTTAGATCCAGAATCTCAGTGTACAGATGAAATAGAAACATTAACTAAACGCCGAGGCTAGAAGCACGAGGTAGGTCTTATCATCATCCCTAGAAGATAACATGATTGAAGCTGAATCATTTAATGAAATCTTTACTCTGCAAAATTCCTTATAAAAACAGTTTTAATGAACTTCATAAATGTTCCCAAACTTGACCAGGATACAGCTGGTTCTCTTGAAGGTCCTTTTCAGAAAGATGAACGTCTTAGGGTGTTAAAAAGACAAGTCCTGGTTCTTGCGTTTAATTGAACATGTATTCCTTTGGTTTATGGATAATGGATACCTTTTGCTGAGGTTTTTTGACTACACTTTTACAAATAGGGAACTCTCAGTTACGCAGAAACAGGGCATAATTACGCGCATTCTTAAGGGGAACAAACCGAAGGGCTTTATTAAGAGCTAGCGTCCCATTTAATTCTTTGCTTTCTTCTCCTTTCAAACTTATGGAACAGTTATAGCAGAGAGAATTAAAACTGTTTGACCTTCCCCATAAAAAAGATAAATCAGGTTTCATGACAGGGAAGGTATATTGGAGAGAATAGCAATATCAATATAACAACATAAACTCACGGGCAAAAGAAACTATACCAACATTGTTTTGATGTTATCAACATTATCAGATATGTCACATGAATAATGTGATACTCGTTTGAAAGACAATTTAACTGACCATTATTTGATCGAAATTTAGAAAAGTTGGCACGTACAGTTAATGCAGTAGAATGCAATGAATGGCACTGGGGGTAAATGTCAATTTGCAAAAAATAAACAAGTCTTTTTAGAGACTACAGGAAACACTTTTATTCACAAAGGGAACACTGGAAAACTGTCAGTATCTGGTATGGCCTCCGTTGCTTTGACGCATGCAGACGTCGACGCACAGAATTTACAAGGCGCCTGATGACATCATTAGGGATGGTTTGCCATTCTTCCACGAGTACCTAGATAAGCGTTTGCCGACTTGATGGAGGTGGATTTCTCTGCTTTATCTGACTGTCCAAATGATCCCACAAGTGTTCGATCGGTGATAAATCCGGTGATCTCGCTGGAAGTCTCTGGTGACTCTGGCTGCGTGGGGGCGAGCATTGTCTTGTTGGAGAATTACTCTTGGATTTCTCAGGAGGTAAGGGAGCACCACAGGACGTAAAATTGTGTCGATGTAGCCTTGGGCATTCAAAGTACGGTCAAAGAAACAAGTTCTGTTGTATGGTCCCTGCACATTCCACCCCAAACCATGACGCTACCGCCGCCGACGATAAACGCGCACTCGGCCTTCAGCTCTGTGTAGCTGGAACCTGCTTTCATCTGTAAACAAAATTCTTTGCCAGTTCCTTTTCTGCCACCGCTCTACCATTCTTTCCCACTGGTGACGGTTACGTCGGTCAAGTCGGCTCAGCATCATTCCGCGGAAGGGCCGGTACGGTCAAATGCCATGTTCACGAAGACATCTGGTCACTGTCCTTCTGCTGATAACACGGTGTAACGCTGTTGCTGCTGATGACGTCATTGTGACGAAACGATTGCGTAGGTGAATCGTGCGGATGTAGCGGTCGTCTTTTGCGGTTGTGACCCTGGGTTTTCCACTTCTTGGCCGGTCCTGGGTCCCACCTGTCTGTACCATACTTGTGTGCAGTCTGGTTATCGTAGTGCGGGTGCAGTTGAAGATACGAGCAACGTGGGCGTGACGTGCGCCCAACTGCAACATAACAATCGTTCTCTCTCGTTCCTCCGTGGTAAGTCTCGGCATGTCACTTGTTGTGTTCGTTACGACTGAGGTCTAAAGCAATCAGATTCATTGTTTTTATACAGTTCGGTGCCATATGAACGTGCATACCATTTTGCTCGAAAAACGTGTGACAAAGTCCATATTTGCTAAGAAACATGATTTTTTTCTCGGTAATTATGAATTTGCGTTCTTGTGACATAGTTTGATAATAAAAATTCCATATCAAAAGCTAATTTCAACTTTTTAAACCAAAATATAATTTGGTATAGTTTCTTTTGCCCCTGAGTTTATGTCTTGCAGGACAACAAAAACTCTAAGGCTTCTTTTGCTTGTTGACTTTGAAAACCTCCTTTGATTCTATGCCTTGGTCCTTCATTGATGTACTTTTTTGGGAACGATATCAGGAAATGATTCTCAACTGACTAGAAATTTTTTTTGTCAAAACTTAATATCAATGGAAAAATGTCACCACAATTAAGAGAGAGTGCTGACAAGGTGACGCTCTTCTTCCTTATTTATTCTTATTGTGCTCTGAGATATTGGCAGTTCTTGTTCGAGCTAATCAAAATATTTAATAATAAAGGGTGTCATATCAGGGTATTGGCGACACTAAATACCTTTTAGTTAATGTGTTGATTGTACAGACTTTCTGTGAGATGTTCGTCTAACAAATTCGATGCCTGTTCAGCAATCTCTGGCCTCAGGATTAGTTAAGATACATCTGAAGTTGTTTTGATAGAGTCCAAAAACTGCAGTAAAAGATTTGTGCCCTATTTTCGTATTTAGTGGAATTATGCCAGTGTTGAGATTCCTTTAATAAACCTCTCAACTACAATAAATGACATAAGGGATTTTAACTTCAAGGGTTAGGTTCATAGTTGAGATTATGTATTTCAGCAAGACAAATGAATGTTACGTATAGTGGCTTATTTACAATCCACTCTTCATGAGAATTCTTATCACCAAGCTTGTTTCTCACATGAAAACTATCTTAGGCCTATATATTGTTTGTCATCACTTATATATCCTTTATCATGCAAATGTGTATGTCCGTGTGAAATTTGTGTAGTTATTATGTAAAAACCCCAACTGAATCCTTTCATGCCATGTGAATATGTGATTGCAAGACATCTGGGAGATCTTCCTTGTTTGGTCTTCAGAGGTTTCAAAGGTTCGCAGATGTTCCCGTTGCAAAAGTCCTATGCGCCTAAACACAACTTCTAAGTTCCGTTCGAATACGGTGCGCCAAAACTCACCAGTCGTCAGCTTTGTTTACTTCCGGTTTGTGAAGGTGGAAACGTGACTTCAAAAGGTTGTTTCTCATTGATGTAAACACTGTATACAAAATGGACAGACATCAGGCTAAGGTAGAACAGCATCTCCGTAACATGAAGGACGCAGCAGATGACGTAGATGAAGATAAATTCAGTTTTAAGGACGCAGTTATTCCAATAACAACCTGTGTCATTTGTGGCGGGATTTTCGGTTTTGCAGCTGGAAAAAGCAAAGGTAAAAAGCAATAACGATATTTGATTCCAGGAAATGAGCATACATAAAGTCTTAAGTGTGGAGGCATTATGAATTAAGTAAACGAAATATCAATAAACATAAATGACGATAGGCATCATAATGAATAAGTTTTATTTGCCTAGTCAATGTCGATGCTACACTGAAATTCAGCGCAGTACCACCCATGGTTCGCTAGTTCCAGCCGATGCTCGCTGGTTTCACCGCAATACATAGCCACAATAGTGTTGCGGGCTTTCTCCCTGCAATAATACTAGAAGCCGCGATATAAGTGGAATAATCTTGAAAGCAGCGTTAAACCCCAACTCACTTCACCTCACCTAGTCAATGTCAAACAAGATTACATTTCCATTCGTAAAATTAAAGGTCTAAAACTTAGATTTCTCACATCACGGACATCAAGACAAGTGGTATGGCAACAAATACATGACTATTGGATTGTAAATGATATTATTTATATATTATATAATTTATATTGTGTATATCTTGAATTTTATCCAAAGGTATATACAAATGTTACAAACTGTGTTCATCAATTACTTCGAGTCAAGTGCACAACTGAAGTGATTATTATGCAGGTGCACCTTGATGTGAACATAACATATTTCTTTTAATCAAACTTCACATCAGGTAAGTGAATGTAAACCATTATTCTTCTAGTGACAAATCAATAATTAGATGATGTCGTAAAAGAATAAACATTTTATAATTAATTGCCAAGACGAAAGAAAAGTATGATGCTGAAAGGGGTGTCTACAAAGTAATCATGCAATACGAGGGGATATCAAAAAGTTTCAGTTATCACAAAGAATGTACTGGTGAATACGGACCAAATGGTAGCAAGTGATCCTTGTGTAGTTCCTGGATCAACAATAGTCTCTTTCGCGACAGCCAGTTTTACGTCTGTTGACCAAATAGCACAGCACCCCCTATTATGGAGAAAATTAAGGCGTGCAGTGTAATTAAGTTTTTACATTTGAAGGGCTATACTGCACGTCAAATTCATGATGAGATGAAATCTATTTATGACAATGACAGCCCATCCTATGACACTGTTGTGAGAATTTCCAAACAGGCCACTTCTCCCTCGCAGACGAGTTAAGAAGTGGAAGCCTCTCACTTGCTGATGAAATGGATGTCATCAAGAAGGTTGAAACGCTGGTTCAAGAAGATCGCCGCTTACGGTATTATAGGTATATCGGTAAATTGCAATACAGAGACAACACGATACGTACCGGTGCACTCTTCTGAAAATATCCTATATATCGGATGTTTTCAAATTAAAATTTGTTGTGTAAAATTGCAGAAAAATGTAACCAAAAATTTTGATTTTAATGAAATTTGTAACACAAAGTATTAACTTGCAAAGTGAAAATAGCACAGACATGTAAAAGTCAGAAAGCAGCCACTGAATTATCTCTCTTTACAAAACGACGGGCCAGGTGAGCATTGATCACTGTTCTAAGTACTGCTTTTTAGTCGAGAGAGCATGGAAAAACTAAAAAATTACAAGTACCAATATATTGCAATACGTATTGCAATACGCTTTTCTGTATCCCAATTTATTGCAGTACAGAAATGAGAAGCGATACCCATCCTTACGCGTAACTCTACAAATGACAATGCATGAAACAGGTCTGAGTTATGGCAGTGCATGGAACATACTCCATAACAAGTTGCATCAGCACGCTGCGTTTCTCGCTTACTGACTCCATTGCAAAAACAGAATCGAAGGGACATGTCACGGCAGGCATTGGAGCTTCTGGAACAGGATGAAGAGGATTTCTTCAAACATCTTGCTACCAATGCTTGGTCTACCATTATGATCCTGAGACAAAAGAGATGAGCAAAGAGTGAAAGCATGCTACGTCACCACCTCCCAAAAAGGCCAAGGTGCAAAAGTCTGCAGGAAAGGTCATGGTGTCTGTTTTTTGGGGATTGTCGTCGAGTTGTCTTGACGGATTATCTAGCTAAGGGTCAAACCATTACTGGAGCTTATTACTGCAACCTGCTGAGCAAGTTACGAGATGCCATTAAACAGAAGCGCTGCGGTATGATCACCAAAGGTGTACGCCTGTTAGTTGACAATGCCCCAGTTCACACTTGTCAAGCAGCTGCTTTGGAGGCACGGCATTGTGATTTTGAAATCTTACCGCATCCCCCCTATTCACCCGATCTTGCACCAAGTGACTTCTTCTTGTTCCCTGAGATGAAAAATCCACCTCGTGGATGTCGTTTTGAGGACACCAATGACATCATTCGAAAGGTGGAGGCTTGGTTTTCCATTAAATCAGGGGTCTTCTATTCAGACGTTCTGCGCAAGGTCAAGAAGCGATGGGAAAAATGTGCAGGGCTCCAGATAAGATGCGTATCTGCGTAAAATACGCACGGGTCATTCAAATATACGCATTAAAAATGAAAACAATGAGTGACAGATACGCACAACTTTCCCAGAATACGAGTCGGATATTTGATAACAAGAGTGATCGTCACTTGTCAAATAAAGTTTCATTTGTATACATGTCTGATATTTATATCTCGAATAGTAGCCACTAACTTTATGTCAACCTGTATGAAAACAAATATACCAAGATTATATTCCATCAAAGAGAAATCTCTCGTTTATTTACAGATTAAACGTGTGGGAAATATAATCAACGACTAAAAAGGTGCTAACTTGGAATGAGGATCTGAAAACGATAAACCCTGAAATACTCTTTATTTTTTTCATGTGATAATTTTACTCTTAAATTTTTATTTTGAGGAGTGAAATACCCCTCGGTCCAAATAATTATCTGGAGCCCTATGACAGTGACTATGTAGAGAAGTCTTAAAACATGAGAACAAAATAAGGTTTGTACCTGTGATATGTGTCTGTGATAATTGATTTTTTAAAAATATCCCCTGGTATGTAACAAAGGCATCGGAAACCCTGATATTCCACTGTCATATAAATAACTAAACAAGTGCTTTGAAAATGATACTTATCAGTTTTGCTGCAAAATTGATTAAGTTATTTTAACTTTTGAAATCGACCCCAGAAAAGTTAATATGCGTTGACTACTTCACAAAATCTCGGAAAGAGGTGACATCACAAAAGTCGCGGTCAAATGGACCTTTTCGAAGATAGATTTTCTTGCAATAAACAAGGGTATATTCTATAGAATTACGTATTCTAGAAGAAAAACTAATTTTGATAATGGTAAGAAAAGAATTAAGTGCAAATGATATTTTTTCTGTTACAATTGTTGCTGTTTGCCTTAGGGGCTCGAAAACAGCATACGCGAGATTATATGAGCTCTCAACTCCTAATTGACAGATTGAATACTGACATCACTGATTCATCAATTCAAAATGAGGTAGTGAGGTGATTTGAATTTTTGTTTCGCCGCTTTCAGTAGTACCTAGCAAACATGACTTTAATAGGCTACTATTGCGCCAGTGTGCAGGTTGGTACAGGGCCTCTCGCCTCTGAAGCAGATGAAGATAGATTTTAGGGTGCTGCTCCTGTGACCCTTAGTCACCTTAACCATAAATACCAATTCCAATCATCTATGGATTTTTTTCACTTGGCTTCAGCTTTTTAGGCTTTTTTTGATGTTATTGCATATTGTTTCTTAGTGTATGTCAATAGATTACAGGTTATAATTGACCTTTTGGCTCATATAAACTTTTTATAATTCTTCCTTTTTGTGTTCAAAGAAATGCATAATGTTTCTTATTTCATATCCTTTTAAAAAAGAACATAAGCAGGATATGCAGGACATTTCTACATAAAAGATTTCGTTATGTTTTCCATTTTTAGCTCATCAGGTCTGAAAGACCCGATGGGCTTATGGCATGGCAAGGCGTCCGGCGTCCGTCCATCCGTCCGTCCGTCCATCCGTCCGTCCGTCCATCCGTCCGTAAACTTTTCACTTTTTCGACTTCTTCTCCAGAACCAATGACTCTAGAGAGCTGAAATTTTATGTGCATACTCCTTGGTAAATGGGCATCTAAATTGTAGATTTTGTGACCCCATGACCCCAAATGGGGTCACAAGGGTCAAAACCTTAAAAATCTATTTTAATCTTCTTCTCCAGTTCCAAAAGGTCCAGAGAGCTGAAAAGTTGTGTGTAGACTCCTTGGGCACTGGAGATTCTAAATTGTAGATTTTGTGACCCCATGACCCCAAATGAGGTCACAGGGGTCAAAACATGAAAAACCTATTTTCATCTTCTTCTCCAGTTCCAAAAGGTCCAGAGAGCTGAATAGTTGTGTGTAGACTCCTTGGGCACTGGAGATTCTAAATTGTAGGTTTGGTGACCCCATGACCCCAAATGAGGTCACAGGGGTCAAAACATGAAAAACCTAATTTCATCTTCTTCTCCAGTTCCAAAAGGTCTAGAGAGCTGAAAAGGTGTGTGTAGACTCCTTGGCCAACGGGAATTCTAAGTTGTAGGTTTGGTGACCCCATGACCCCAAATGGGGTCACAGGGGTCAAAACCTACAAAACCTAATTTAATCTTTTTCCCTAGTTCCAAAAGGTCTAGAGAGCTGAAAAGGTGTGTGTAGACTCCTTGGCCAACGGGGATTCTAAATTGTAGGTTTGGTGACCCCATGACGCCAAATGGGGTCACAGGGGTCAAAACCTAAAAAACCTAATTTCATCTTTTTCCCTAGTTCCAAAAGGTCTAGAGAGCTGAAAAAGTGTGTGTAGACTCCTTGGTCAACGGGGATTCTAAATTGTAGGTTTGGTGACCCCATGACCCCAAATGGGGTCACAGGGGTCAAAACCTAAAAAAACTAATTTCATCTTTTTCCCTAGTTCCAAAAGGTCCAGAGAGCTGAAAAGTTGTGTGTAGACTCCTTGGTCACTGGAGATTCTAAACTGTAGATTTTGTGACCCCATGACCTCAAATGAGGTCACAGGGGTCAAAACATGAAAAACCTATTTTCATCTTCTTCTCCAGTTCCAAAAGGTCCAGAGAGCTGAATAGTTGTGTGTAGACTCCTTGGGCACTGGAGATTCTAAATTGTAGGTTTGGTGACCCCATGACCCCAAATGGGGTCACAGGGGTCAAAACCTTAAAAACCTAATTTCATCTTCTTCTCCAGTTCCAAAAGGTCTAGAGAGCTGAAAAGGTGTGTGTAGACTCCTTGGCCAATGGGGATTCTAAATTGTAGGTTTGGTGACCCCATGACGCCAAATGGGGTCACAGGGGTCAAAACCTACAAAACCTAATTTAATCTTTTTCCCTAGTTCCAAAAGGTCTAGAGAGCTGAAAAATTGTGTGAAGACTCCTTGGACACTGGGGATTCCAAATTGTAGGTTTGGTGACCCCATGACCCCAAATGGGGTCACAGGGGTCAAAACCTTAAAATCCTACTTTCATTTTCTCCAGTTCCAAAAGGTCTTGATAGCTTAATAGTTGTGTGTAGACTCCTTGGACTAGGTTCGGTGACCCCTTGACCCCAAATGGGCAATGGGCCTTTTTTATTTGATTGTGAATAACTCGGACGTTGGGACAGGCTATCTTTCCTACACTGCCCATGACCTCATGGTCTAAACCACAACACCTATTTCTATCAAAAGTCTGATGAGCTACAGAGCCCATGGCTCTATTTTTTTACATACTTAATTAGTATGTCACAGATACGTAAGGTAATGATGTTTCAAGAATAAAGTCTTAACTTGACAATTTGGCTCATATAAACTGTTTGTAGTTCTTCCTTTGTGTATTCACAGGATTAATGTGAAAACATATTTGATATAACTTGATAACTTTTCTTAGTAAATACTATATAAAAAATTCGTAAGCAGGATGTAAGGCTAAACGTGACATTACTACGAATACATTATGTCGTAAGTACTGATAACAAAATGTTGTACATCAACATTGAGAAATTAGGTATGTCGCAGTTACCAAAATGCAACCTTCCTACGTCATAGTATTTGCATTATGTGTTGGCTGGGAATGCATGAAACCTGAGAGCCTCGGCTGGAACTAGTGAACTGTTGTGGATACTGAGCTGAAATTCAGTGTAGCATTGCATCCAAACCTTACTGCATGGAGAACAGGTGTCCAATGCAGATAAAGTTGCCAGGCCCGTGGTGGGATTGAAACCCTTTGAAACTCTTGATCTGTAGCTGAACACACTAAACACTGCACTATCCTGCCATAAAATGTAGGTCAGTAGCACTAATTTCAGGTATGATAGGGGAGAGGGGCAACCTTTGATTTATCTTGGGATGGGTTGGGGGCTTATATTTACATTTTCGTGACTACATGGCCTTTAGCTTTAGGGATCTGAAAACAGAAAAGAAAATTTTAAAAGGGGTTATTGAAATTTTATTGGGTATGTATGATTTAATGATTGTTATTATAATTGTAATCATTGTTAATATTATGTTATTTAAGACGTATGCTCCAGATGAAAATTTGAGGATGAGATGGGTAGGCCCTCTGCTACTACAGACATGAAATTATTTGTCTTCTTAACATGAAATTACAGGTAGAAGGACCATGTGAATTTTGCCAGAACCCAATATATCAATCAACAAATGTAGGAAAAAGTTGTTGGTAATTATCATCTCAGTTGGTTAATATCGTCATCTCATCATGTCATGTAGTTGACAAAATAAGCACAACGGCAAAATTTGCTTTCAAAACATTGTGTCTTGGGAGGTAGCGCTTGAATTGGGATCATCTCATACAAGTGATATCGATCCCTTGTTGAAAATAGTTTTGGATGAAAAAATTTATTTATCTTTTTTTTATCATTTCAGTGTTTGAAACATCAGTTATTCAAGACCAGATGTCAATGCAGAGGTTTATTATGGTGAAGGTTTTCTTGTCCGCTGTGAGTTCAAGTAAGTTGTATTTAAATGGATCTGTGAGTGGACAATAAGGCAAGGCAAACAACCGTATTTCTGTAAAAAATGATCTCGATTATTGATAAATGCTTAATGTTGTATTGTCATTGAGGGAAGAATTGGGATTGAAAGTTTTGAGTAAATATGCTATTATAGTGAAGTGATTTAAACTACTGTATATCACTGCGTTTAAGTCGACTTTTTGACACCAGAAGTTGAGGGTTTAAAGAGGGGGGTCTATGATTTTGACCTAAAACTTCTGAAGCGGAAAGAGATGAACTGTCGATGTTCACGCTGGAAGCAAGATGCACAAACACAGATGTCAAGTTAACACAAAATAAAATATAATTTAATCATAATAAAAATGCATTTTTGTTGTGAAGAGAGGATCATTAGATACAATAATTGTTTGTTGTTGTGTTGTTTTTCTCTCTATTATGAAGCATGTTGTTTTTCTCTCTATTATGAAGCATGATGTTTTTCTCTCTATTATGAAGCATGATGTTTTTCTCTATTATGAAGCATGTTGTTTTTCACTCTATTATGAAGTATGTTTTCCTTTGATAAAGATCAAATTTACGGGAAAACCTACTTTCTCTTTGTCACAAGTCATGCAGAAAATAACATAACATCATATAAACAAAAGCTCAATGTTGAAATTTTCCTTTTGTTTCTTAAAACCTTCCATATAATTGTATAAAATAAACACTGTACAAAGAACATTCTGGCATTTACCAAATTCACATCATGAAGACAATTTGTGTTATCTTCATTATAGATATTTGCGTCATTGTTTTTGTGCAAATAGGTCAGTTGACAAAAATAGCTTACTTGCCGGACATGGAAAGTTTACTGTATCTACGCATCAAGAAATAACAAAACACTTGTAATAGAAGAATGATTTTGAGATTTAAAACGAAAAACCATTGAAGAATGTCTCTTCTTCATTTAAAGGAGCAGTAGCACGAGTTTTGAAGATATATTTCTTCAAATTTTACCCAATGACCATTAGTTTATGCCAAATGTATTAATAGAGTCAAAACATCAAATTAATCATCCCGATCATCTGTAATCATAGGGTTATAGTCAAGTATCAAAAACCACTTGTTGCCATTTTATACATGTGAACACCTTTTTAATCATTTGAGGTAGGTGAAGTGATTCACATAGCTTAACTGATCATGGTAAATTCCTTTAAAAAAAATTCGTTTTATTAAAAACAATGTCTCCAAAACTTGTTTACATTTTGGTGAGCTTACTTTGTATTTACTAATAAAAACTTGCTACAGCCCCTTTAAGTAACTTCCCTTTCAAGGAAACTGGTAACCACTTTGACCTTTAATGTTGATATAGGTTGCTTGAAAATTGTAAACATATTGTTATTTATAGTCATTGTCTTGGTTTGGGTTTTTGAAAACAAGGTTTTAGCAACCCGGCCCCCTTTTCCGGACATGGTCAGTTGATATATACCACATGTATTCCTCAAAATCTCCTAAGAGTTTCATACGTTTGGCCTTGAACCATATGTTGATACAGTTTGAGCTCTGTATTTTGTCACTTCTATAGTAGACATTGTTCAACATCCAGTAAGGTTTGGGTTAAATGTTACATCGTAAGTCAGTTGTGATCGAGTATTATGCCACCCACAATTTGCTATTTTCAACTGACATCTGCAGGGTTTACTGTATTGTATAATCATAATGATTTTGCATGCCAGTCTAATTCAAACAGTAGTTTATTGTTCAAGCACAAAGTTCACTCAATTCAAAATAAAATGAAAGTTGTTTTTTTGATGCAAAGGGGCAGGAGCATGTTTTTAGAATATCTTCTATTTCTTGAAATGTACCCAGATATACACCACGTGACTACATCCTCATCAAGTATTTAGCAAAAATTACTGGGGAAAATTTTACTGTGAACACCGTTTAATCATTTAAGTTAGAGAAATGGATTTGTGTCGCTTAACCTTACATGTTTTGTTCGTTTGAGAATGGCATCTTTTGATTTAAAAAGATTTTATTTTCGTGGTTGTGAGATTAATTCATTTACCTAAAAAATATGCGAGTGCCTCTTAAGTGAATTTGTGAAAATTTTTCAAGTGCATTGCATTACATAAATTTATATAATTAGTTAGTGTTAATTGGATTTAGTTCAGATAAATGTTATCATTTATTGATGAAATTTATAAAAGAAACTTATGGTTACATAAGCCTTAACTTTCTATGACTTAACTTATAGACTGAAGAAACTTTTTAAGGAATAAACTAATTATATGTATGGTTACAAAAAGCCCTAACTTACTTCAGGTGAACTAAAAGCCTAAACAAAGTTCCAAGGAATAAACAAGTTTAATTCTTGTAAATTGAATAAAATGGCGAAACAAATATAACCGTTGCTATAAGGCAAATTAACGAGTGGTCTATTTAGGGACGGGAGAGTGTGGAAAAGACGTGTTTCTTGTGAGAAGGCTTCCTAGATAATGGGCTCGCTAATTATGTGTGTTGATAATTTGATATTGGGGGACAGAAACACAAAATCTTGTTAAAGGTTAGTGGCCAAGAGTTTCTGGGAGAACAGCTGATGAAAAATTTTCTTATCAATATTATAGATATATATTTACATCAGAGTTCTAGCCTGATGTGTTATTATAAAATTTGTTGTGAAAATCGCATGTCAGTACAAAAGTCAATCACCGTAACTTATGTGACAAATAAATTATTAAACAAACATGAACTGTACCTACAAATATCTAGGCTTTTTTTCAAGGCTCTGTTTTATTTTGGCAAAGGATATGTCAACAATGTTTCTTTTTTCAATGCATTGTAACAAACCCCAATTTTTTCAATGAATGAACTGAAACGCACTGGTTACAACTGGAGTAAACAAGGTGATATTGGCACCACGTGGGACCAGCCCCTTCCTCCAGACAAGGTGGAATCTATATAAAGTATATACCAACATTACTTGGAATGTTGATTCAAGGTTTTTTTCCATTGTTTAGATACACATGTGGAAGAAATTACAAACTTAGACTATAATACTGAATGCCAAGAACAAATTCAGCCATGAAAATAATTTTAATCGACCACTTTATTCGCAAGTAAGCAGCTGATATGAATAACATGTGTGAAAAGTTATTTGACCTGTTTCACTATTATAGCTACTCATTAACCTAATTATCTGATTAGCATTTATCTTAACATATGTCTGCAAATAGGTTGAATATATCCATTTACGTCTGTTATCATTATGACCTGTATGACGAGTTTCCCTGATTAAATCATCTGATGAACAGTCGATGACAGCTCAATAATATCATTTCAGCAACACATAGTCAATGAAGCTTCAAGTACTTATTTCAATCCTTGCTACATTTCAAGGATTAAATTCAAGGAATTAAAAGTCAAGAACCCTTTAATACCATTTTATTCCCTTGTTACAAGCAATGATTCCTGTGGTTTCTCATAATGGCTTGGTTTTGATTGAGATAACTTTATGGGACACTTCTGCCAGGGCTGTTTTATTTTGAAGCTTTAATTGGAATAAGAGGAAAACAAACCTGACCCCATTGAAGTAGAATCAAACTGTCCCTATAAATGAAGAATCGAGAAAGGGAATATTCAGAGTTGAACTCACTGCCAAATAACTTACATTTTAACAAAATTACTAAATAAGCAGGCCGTTAATTGTTTTAATTTACATACCAGAGTATACTGCAGGGTTGATGTTTTTGTGGTTTACATTCCAGATTTAACTGATTGGTTAATGGTTAACTTTCCATAGTTAACTGAAGGGTAAATGGTTAACATCCAAGAGTAAACTAAAGGGTTGATGCTTGCTGGTTTACATTACAAAGTTAACTAAAGGACCAATAGATTTAAATTCCTGAAAAAATTAACTAAACTAAAGAGAAAATGGTAATAGGTTTTTATTCAAGAGTAAACTAATGTGTTAACTTAATGAAGGGTTAACATTATAACCCGTTAACGCCAGCGGCTGGAAGTGTTGTGAAACATGAACCGCACCGACCTACTTACATATCCGGACATGGAAGTTATCAGTTACGCATACTCTTACTCTGGCCATTCAACAGACGGTCACCGGTCACCGCGAGACGAGCATGGAACAGGAGCTCGCTGAACTTCAGGTGAGCATTTTTGAGAAGTTGTTAATTTCTCTTATTGATAATTTGTTATTGACATTTGCTGTTGTTTTCAGTGATGAATTAAGATTTCTTAGATTTTTTAATATTTATAATTATCAATCATAATTACAGGTTTCATAAATAGATTAAAGTGGTTTTTCCCAAAAAAAATTTAATAAAATTTTTAGAATTCTTTATTTGATTGAGTTTGATTGGATTAGGTATTGAGTTTTTAGATTTCAGAGGTTAATTACTTTCTAGATATTAACAAAGAATCTAGGTGAGATTGTGAGAAGTATGCCAGATAAAAAATATATAAAGTTACTGAAAATAATTGATATTAGGTTTTTCATTTAAGATATATTTGTTAAACCTTTATCCATGAATATATTAATTTAATTGATTGACAGAATTGAAATGTTTCTTGGTATAGAGGAAACTTGATGGTTCTATCAAATTCATTTAGATATTTAATAGAATTTGTCTCAGGAAATGTAGCTATTGTCAATTTCACAATAGTGGTTAGTCATGGTAGCGACACTTAAGGATGTTTTATTTGCCATATATGTACTACGAGCGTCATGAATGCCTTTCAGACAGTTTATTTACAAGACTTATTCAATTCACATTAAAAACCATCAAATTTCATTCGGCAATAAGGGTTGAATATGTCTAGTTTTTGTTAAGAATATGAAATTCTACCTAATTCAAGTTTCGATATTGATTTAAAAAACTATTCTTCAATAAATTGATTAAGAGACTAAATGTAGGGCTAGACCTACCCTGAAAGTGGGAAGCGAAGTAAAGACTTTGCTATGAGTGTGGGGTCAACTATCTCATGTCATGTGGAAAATAACGAGTGTTACTATAATCAGGGTTTGTTGAATGAACCATGACAAGCCAAACACTCCTAAGTACATATCATGCACCAGCTTTTGATTGATTTGACAACCACGCTTCAATGATTTCATCTTCTAAAAGTGAAGTATTTGTGTGTTTCAAATTGTCTGTGTTGTATAGTTATATCTGACCTATGTTGACATATGTTGATGACTGTTTACAGTGTGGGCAGAGGGGATATATGTTTAGTGTATTTCAAGTAGGGTATATATAGACAGGCAGTCAAAGCCTAGCCTTGGGTCAATATGTTGCTATAAAACAGGGCAATTGTTGGCCTGTCTTTGTTAAACTGGAAGAAAGTTGGAGAGAGTTTTGGACATAAGTGTAAATGTGGTTTGTCAATTTATTTCATTTGATTTTTTTGAAATGGTTGAGTTTTAGACGTGTAATTGTGGGTTGTACATGTATTTTATTTTAATCCTTACCCCCTACAAGCCATAAATCAGCCTCATAAACCTTTTTGGCTCATGTTTCTTATGGTGAAAACCTTTTTAGATTTTTTTAATGGTCCACTATACTTCTTGATTACATCTTTATTGTTTTTTAATGAACTTTCTGGATTTTCTTTCACCAAAATCCCCCAAATTCTATGATTTATTTTATCTTCAATTTTTACATATCGCTTATAACTGTTGCATACCTTTGATGAAAGTGGCTTAGGCCTCTTACCAGTCCTACCATCAGGTTTTATTGTCCGTGGTTGTCTGTTCTCTATGTAAAGAATGATCCCTCATCTTGTTTAACAGTTTATATCTTATTTGAAACTAGAACAAATGGATATAATTCAAATTAAAGTGAAATAGATTTCTTTCCAATCAATGATGAATAAATTCTTTAGAGAGGTGTATAATTTTTAAAAAGATAAAGTATTTGACAAATTTTCTACCTTTAAACCTTTTCTACCTTTAAATGTACATTTCTGGTTATTTTCTCACAAATATTTTCTAGCCAAATTTCCCTGACAAACAATAATGATTTCAGGCCTGTAGGGTTGATCAAATTGAAGAAATTACTGTTAACTTTCTAACATGTTAAAAACAAGTGTCCGGTTTGAAATAGTTGTCCATTCTATACTTTAAATCGGTTAACTGCGTATTAAGGTATGTATGGTATCTGTTTACAATCATGGAAACAATGTTATCATCAAGGTGTTGAGATAGGGGAATGATCATATTTAACCTTTCGAGAACTGTCAGTTCACATTTGGATATCATACTTATCTGTGGTCTTTCTTTAAAATTTTTTTAAATTTTAAATTTTAAATTTAAATTTAAATTCATTTGGTCTTCATCCTTGTACTTATTACTTAACCAGCTATTTTTGGTCACTGAAACTGAAACTGAAAATTATGATATTAATTTTATCAATTTAGAAAAGAAATAATCAAAGTACAATTGTTGAATAAATGTTTAAGACTTTCTATTTTATGTTGCATCGGGAGATAACAGAGAGATTGTTTGGAATGTTCAGGTGTTATATTTCATTAACAGTTGACCTTTATCAGTTGATGTAGGCTATTCATGATTCACGTCAGGTACATCACTTGATCGCTCATGCCTGAATTATTTGCGTATTTTGGTGATTCACACTCACATGTCTGTTATTTGAGATAATTCAGTCATTACGAGGTAGTCAGATTCCACAATCTATGCTCTCCAATCTGGGCATTTTCAAATTTTGTAAATAAAGTACATGGCAGATAAAGAAACAAATTGAAAATAACAAGCTACATTTCTAAAAGATTAATATGGAATATGGTTATGACAGTTGTGACAATATATTGTCGTACTGAGAATGTTTGTATACAGGTATTGTTGACTTTGAAATCATTGATTTTTCCTAAAAATGAAGGTGTAAGGCAAAGGCTTTAATCTTTCTTTTTTATCTAAAAATCACTGAAAATGGGGTACCTTGGATTGTGATAAGATTGTGTCATGATATATCTTTAACATTACAACTAATGTTAAAAATCATATTGGTCAAATTGTAAATAAATTGAAATGCATGTGAAACCATGATTTGAACATGTTTTGATGACAAATCTCAAGACTGATATTTAAATAGCTAATATCAGGTCATCAGACCATATGAGCCTATTACATACCATCATCCATTTATATATTTGTTTCCACCTTTTCAAATAGTTCCACCCTAATGATGAAATTTATGGGGATGAACCATGCAATTAGAGGATCAAAATCTGTACATTTAGTCCTGACTTCCCTTAAATATTGGTGTGGCTGGCAATACTTTTGAAAGCTTTACATAACTTTTTCTTCAAAAACTACCTGGCAGGATGGCTACCCTTAAACTATCCTCAGGGAAACGAGAAATGCTTGGGAATTTTTTGGGAAAATCATCTCCATGGGTTTGATGATGAATGTAAGTTTCTGTACCACACCCAAATCTCATAATTTATCTATGCAATATTTTCAGCCAACAGCACCTAAAATCCTCTTTCTCCTTTTCAGATGGATACAATTAAAGACATACACCACAGCTTTCTCTCCTGCCTTTTGTGCTGCGAAAGGCTTAAAGATCCATGTTCACTAAGCTGTGGACATTCATTTTGTAAAGAATGCTTAGCAGAGTTTTTGAAAACATGTGAGGATGCAATCAAGTCAAAACAGGTGATGTGTCCCTCATGCCAAATGATGAGCCCAGTGATGCACCCTGATCACCCCTTGGAAGATTGGCTGGGGCAGCTCAAACCTCACCCTCTCATACAGGGATTTCTGGACAGGTCTTCCAACAGTGAGGAGAATGGAGGTAGGGAGGCTTTGAAGCACTTTAAAATATCTTGTTCAGTTAATCTTTTAGCAGGGAATGTTCAGTGGACATTTGAGCTTTTAAGTTTGAATTTTAGGCTGTTGACAATTAATTAATGGCAGTATTTGATATTCAAATGTGTTAGCTATCCCGAAGAGTGTAAATTCAAATGCTCGTTTTATAAATACCTGGAAGTTACCAGACTGTTAAAAAATGTACAAGTTTCAAAGTGTTTAATTGGACTTATGTTTTTATATCATCAACAAGCCTAGAGCCCCTATAAAGTAAATGAGTAATGAATTACATTTTCTGTAAAATTGTATCTTTCAGTTTCAGAAGAGCTGCCAAACGCAGGAAGCCTGTGTTTCTCCTGTCAGCAGATAAACAAGATGGCGCGTGCTGGGTATCTGTGTCAGGACTGCAACATCATGCTGTGTTCCGACTGTGTCAAGAGACATCGAGCTCTTCCCGCCACCAAGCACCACGCCATAGTCGACCTTCAGGGAGAGGTCAGAGTTAATGGAAGTCGGAAGATAATGTGCAAGGAGCACCAAGAAGAGATAGAATATTGCTGTAACGACTGCACTGTAGCAATGTGTCAGAAGTGTAGTGTTGTCTACCACAGGAAGTGTGACTCGGTGGTTACCATGGAATCCATGGCTGACAAGATGAGGTCAGTTGTCAGTAACTCACTCAACAGTGTTCAAGAGGTTGTGGTGGACCTTCAGACCAACATCAATCAGAAGCAGACAAAGGTCGCAGAGGTCAATCAGAACAAGACAACGGTACAGTCAGAGATCTGGCGGATCAGCCAAATGGCCATAGACATCATCAAAGAAAAGGAGAAGAAGCTTCTGGATAGTTTGGAGAAGCTCTCAGAGCAGCAGACGGGCCAACTCCAGAGAGAGATCCAGACAGTCGGGACAGACCTGCATGTGTACAAGCACCTGTCAGAGTACATGGACCAAGCACTGAGGTCTGACAGCAAAACAGAGTTATACGAGATCTACCGTATGTGTCAGTCAGGGGTAGTTAACAGTGCAGTGAACACTCTAGTCCATGTGAAACCAAGATGTATAACATTTCAAAATGAACTTGATCTGTCAACATTTGAAAGCAGCTTTGATCTTGGTTTTTTGAGATTGCCTGAGATGGAGAGTGTCCTGAGCCGAGAGCTGGTGCTCCAGGAGAGTATCGATATCAGATCAGACGGCGACAAACAGGATGCCCATGCCTTTGATGTGACTGTGTTTGGCAGCCCAGGAGTAGAGACAGTTGTTGTCACTGACAACAACAACAACAGCATCAAGTCTTTCTACAGCAGGGGTGGCCATATGATCTGCAGCACTCTCAGACTTGATCACAAACCATGTACAGTCACCAAGTTTAAGGAGGGCAAGCTTGTTGTAGCATTTGACTCACACAATGCCTTTCTTATCGTCAATGTGACTCCAGACCTCTCCATTGACACTTGTGTCGAGACTAAGAAGAATTACCGATGTTTCACAATGCTGGACGACCAGCTCTTGGCTGGTGGTTGCAAAGATCCTCCAAGTATTGACATTGTTGACTTGTCAGGAAATGTTAAAAAATCCCTGATTAAAAGGAAATTCAGTGAAGCAAGGTCACCATGGTTTCTCTCCACGTCCAGCAAGGGAGACATCATTGTTTCAGATGCCAGCATCAACCATGGCATCCTTTGCCTGTCTCCAAAGGGAGACATTGTGTACCAGTGGTGCCCACCAGGTATCAACGGTACCTCCGGGGTCACACACACTCCAGTTGGGGAGATGTTGATCACAGACTGCCTTGCCCAGAAGGTCATTCAGCTGTCGGACCAGGGAGAGTTCAAGTCTACTCTCCTCACTGTACAGCATGGCCTTGACAGTGCTCTCTATGGTATCTGTCTCCATGGCGACAGACTGTACTTAGCCAATGGGAAAGAAGGAGTGAAATGTTTTCAGTTCAAGTGATTTTGATGTAAAACTGTTTCTCCTGTCCCTAATGAATTTGACAGTTTTGACATAAGTAAATTATGGACCTTCAGGAGTTTTTTGCCTGAAGTCAGAGATCTTTGTCCAAGAGTCATGCCTGATAGGTTACCAGAGTGAAAATGGTCTTTATGGCAGTGAAAAATGTCCAATCAATGTCATATGTAATGATTACTTTTTACAACATTATACCACATTAAGATGTATGCTTTTGTAAAAGCTTTCTTCTCATTTCCTCACTATAAGACATTCGCTAACTTAAGTCATTTCTTTCAAAATCATATGAAATAACAGCTGTGGTGGTACAACATTGAAATAAGAATATAATCAGACCAAAGATTGCAAAGAGTTTGCTATATATAGTTTAAAAGTTTAAAATAATCTTAGGGAGAATATATGATGTACAATTTTTTAAACAATTATTTACTCAAAGAGCTTAACAAAACCAAAAAAAAAAATAATCTTACTTTAATATCTAAAAATATCAGAATTATTTGTTGAAATATGATTGAGACAAAACCACCGAGACTATCATTTATGTCGATTATATTGATAAACGTTTGTTTGATGAAGGTATTTCTAAATCTATCTCATTGAAATTTTTTTTTTTTTGTTTACAATGTGTAGTGAACTTTTAATCCTTCAACCCTGTTTGCCATTAAAATTTAGTTTGAAAAGAGTAATATATCTTGACTGGTCAAATTAATTTTTTCCGATCAATATCATTAACCCCCCTCCCCCTTATCAATCACTTATAATATTGATAATCATACATGATGAGCCATGTCAACTTGACCTGGGCCTGGTTGTAATCTGCCTTTGTAAACAAATGCTGAAATCATGTACATATGCTGGTGATATTGATGGCAAATCTAATTAGAAAATTAGCAAATATCCCTCAAAAGAGCTGTTCTTGTGTAAGTTTTCACATATGTGTAGCAATCAAGGTATGGAACATATTATGTTGTTGATGTTAAATCTGAGATAAATTGTGATAAAGGATGAAGGCCCTGTAGCACATTTTCTTCAGGAAGTAAAGCTATCTCACAAGATGAAAAGGCCACTTGCAGTTTTTATTTGATACTTGCCACATAATTCCATGAATGAAAAGTCGGGTTGAGAAATGAGATCTTGAATCCTTTGGCTTAAGTATATTTTGAACTAAATGATATTGGATATAGAAAATTCTAAATAAAACAAAAAATGTGCTGCAGTTTCTTTAACAAATGGTGATTTATTGTGATATAAAATAAAGCAGTATTTATTATCATGAACATTTTTTTTGAACTTCTGAGAAGGAAAAGGTTTTTGTTCGAATTCTGTTCTCTTATTTCATTATATTTAATGAAACTTTGTGATATTTGTTGTGTGTTACTAGTCCTTATATGTCATTTACTTTTACAATAAAATATTTTATCATTCATTGCAAGATCATTTTTGTTTGCTGTTTTCATGAGTAAAAGGAAGACCAGGTTCTATGGATAGTCAACTTCTTCGTTGCAGTGATTGGCATCTCAATGTAGATCATAACAGCTTTATAACAATGATAGTATCTACCATGAAACATCTCATTCATTGCAATGAAGAAGTTGACTATCCATAAGAACTTGGTTTTCCTGGAACTGAAGCTTATGAGGTCCCCTGCTTGCACAGTCAGCGCTAGCTAAGTTGCCTGACTCTAAGGTTGAAGGCTGAACACTGCAAATCACTCATCCAAAAACACTTCAAGAATAATGATTATTGCGGATAGTGTGATGCCAAAACATTTGTTCACTATTTGGCATGTTTCTCTAAGATAGTGAGTGATGAACAGTAGACATCTTGGCCTAGATTTCCGAAGCGCTCTCAGTGCCAGGTTAGTTGTAAGCAAATGTTTTGACTTAACTATTACTTACTTAACACTTAAGACTATTTTGGTGCCAAGATTGCTTTGGAAATCTAGGCCTTGTGTCATACCTATTTTGGTGAAGGTTCTTTGAAAATCATTAGCATAGCGCAGAAAAACCAAGGTTACGACAAAAGTTCATATTATAACAAATACTTCAATTCTTCAAATACTGTGGTTCAACTGATGTAGTGTTTCATAATGGTGATATTGAATGTACTCAGGTTTATCAGTACAGACACAAATTTGATATATAAAAAACCAACCTAATACAAACAGAAGCCAGTGATCAGCCAGACTGGAGGCATAAAAATGTAATTTTACTATTATTTTTTTAATTATAATTGATGTCATGTAAGGGCAAACTAGCCATCTGACTATCTAAAATTATAGCTATGCAACTTGGATCCCAGAATTTAGGCAACTTTTTTTGCTTAATTACATTGCCCTTGAAATATTCTGTCGTTATTTTTGAAAATAGACAGAAAGAAGAGATGATAGCGAAATGTTTCGCCTTTCATATTCATAGCTTTATAACATCATTTGTGCAATTTGTTTAGCACAATGTAAAGACAACATTCATATCAAAGTGATAAAACAGTGAGGTCATAGTTATTCCCCACACGGCACTTCATAATATAAGTTATAACATTCCGTCGAGGGTGACATAGGGATATATTATTCCCGCGAAAGGTTTTATGCAACGAGCGGAACGCGAGTTGCATAAAACCTTTCAAGGGAATAATATATCCCTATGTTACCCGGGACGGAATGTTATAACAAATTTATCATACCGAATGTCTTAATGTATTATTAAAAACTTGCTCTCTAAAACTAAAAAGACAAACAGAAATGAACAACACCTATGACCTGATCACGTGACTTTGATTGATTGACGTTGAAGCACGCTTTACTCATGTGGCGGGGTATAAGGGATTTATCATCCCTCGGCGGCGGTGAATATGGATATTTGTTTAGGGTCACGTGGACCAATCAGAGATCGACATTCTTACATGCGGTATGATAAAGAAGTTTCTTAAAGTCATAGTCTCATTTTTGTAAAGCAACTAAACTGAACTAATTATTCTTCATGAACAAAATCTGATCACTAACTGAAATATTTCTGTTGCGTTTGCAAAGATTTTCATTTTTATGCCCGTTTACAGTTTTGAATGAAGCAGCTTATTGGCGTATGCCATTCAGACCGATGAGGTAGCGAATCAAGTGCAATCCCATTGCCAGTGCGAAACACTGGAAATCTTGTAATTGCAGCGTCGATACTTATGACAGACGCATTTTTCATTGAGTTTACCACCTTTTTGTTATTTCTGTATTTGAAAAAGTGTAAGCTATTAGCTATTTTCATCAGATATTCATCTGGGAAATTTTATTTGTTCTTCATCACGGCCTTAGCGAAATGACGTGGTAAGGACTAATGCTTGCTAAAGACATAATATTTGGGTAGGGTAGGGTAGTTTGAACTTCATTATTGAGGGCTAGAATGCCTGCAGAGTTCTGAAAATTGTTGCAAACGTCAGGGGAAAGATTTCTGTGAGTGGTGAACTATTTGTCCGGCATGCATTACAATTTGCCTTGCAAAAATGAGACTATGACTTAACAATTAGTTGTGACACTTAATATGTGCTATTGCTCTTTCACATGGTTTGAATGGCTAATGTTGACCTTTGATATTGCTTAGATTCTTTTATTATTTATTTTGAAAAATGTATATTTTCATTCACAAATTTCAAAATGGCAACCGATTCATTTTTTAAACCTTATATTTATTTAATGAATCCTAATTACTCTAATGATTATCTGTCTCAACAAATATTGAAACAATATTCATCAAAGGGAAAATTTAACTAATATCTGAAATGATGCAAGGCTTATACAGGAAAGAAAGAAGTTTTGAATGCAGAATCTGAAAAATTATTTTTGAATGTCAGTAGCCATGATGTTAATCAAAGATCTGTTTTACGTAGAATTTTTTTTATTTTGGGTATGCTTCATTCATCATGACTGGTGTACTTGTTTCTCATTTTGAATAAACATAACATTGAATTAAAAACTATGAAGATTCAATGTTTTAATATTTGACTCTAAGGCTGTGATGCAATTGAATATTCCTCCGCTGTTCCTTTCCTTTATAGGCATAATGAAGGGTATTTAAGAAAACAGTACATCAATTCAAGTGCAAGTTGGTAATAAATAGGATACATGACTTCCTTTTCAGATCAAGTTAATGTCAAGGCTCTAAATAAAGACAAAAACGATTTCACTTGGGACAAAATATCCTATAACAATACATAAAATTGTGAAAAATAACAGCATCATATGTATATAACAAGCACATCTGCAAATATTACCTGTATTCACCATGCACAAAAAATCTATGCACAAGTTCTTGTGTTTCAGCTCATGTAATGCATTCAGCAGTTGCATCTCTCTAGTGAAGTAGACAACCTACTAAGTCTATACTTCCGAAACATACACGAAAAGAATGAGTCGTTAAATAATGATTGGAATCTAAAAATTTTGAAATTGTGTATAATCCTTACTCTTTCATATCAAAAAAGATATACAGACATTTTCCTCAAAAACAGTATCACACACTAACTTATGTCATAATGCATATATCTAAATTTGCAGGTATGTTTGTTTTCTCACTCCTGTCTATGATCCCTGCCACCTCGGAAAAGTTTCGTAAAGCTCGTCAAAGCTATGTGCGCAGTTTTGTCGAGAAGGGATTCCTGACCAGTTTGCTTGGTGGCATGATCCTCGGCGCAGGGATGACAATCTCTGGAGCGGTAGGCAGTTAAGTTGTGATACAGCCTAATGATCATTAGTATGAGAAGTTGATGTCTATGTCTATGAACTTTTCTAATCTTGTTCATCAATCAGTTATATGGATGTTAAGTTCCATTATTTTGATAAGCCCCTTACATTACAAATTCAGTCATGTCTAACTCTCTCTCGATCCCTAATAAACCTTGCAAATAACTGTAAATCATAACCCATGTGTACTTGATGTCTATTTTGACCCAGAGCTAGTCTAATATCCAAGAAACGCTGAACCTTAGCAAGCTGGGGTTGGCACAGGGATCTTGGTAGGCAGACCCATGATTGAGATTAATGCCCCTCTATATAGGAATAAAAATTTAACAGGTATCAAGGGTGCTTATTATATTCCTTTACAATAGTTGATTAGTTCATTTGACATCGTTGAAGTTATTAAATTGTAACGTATTCTAAAGATTTACAAATATAGATATTAACATTAATTAAAATAAGAAATCAAATGAAGAACAAAGTAAGAGCATTTTGGACAAGGAAAGTTATCTAAATAAACTCTCTGAATAAGAAGTATCTAAATGAACTTTTGTGAATATAAAATCAACAGGTTTTCAAGGGACGGGGAGGATCCAATTATTAAAATAGATGACCAATCTATGGTTGACAAAACTTCAATCCAATTGTTTGAGGCATAGAGAGTATTAGAGGGTCTTAAAATCAATTTTGTACTCTTAAGAAATTACTGATAAATGTGTCTATGTCTATTTCAGTGTCCAGGTATGGTCTTGGTACAGGTGGGTGCCAGGGTTTCTTCTGCAGGTGAGAACTCGTTAAGCTATGTAATGTTCAGTTATTGATCAAGTACTTAAAATGGTTAAGTGTACACTTACTGTCATTTATTTACATCTTATTACAAAAGTGTCATATCTAAAATATAGGATATTTGATAGCTTTTCCAGACCCTTTCTAATAACTTTGTTGAAATGATTACAGTTATGGTAGTTTTTTTAGAATATCCTGATGTGTCCTGATATGTCAATCATAAACATTTGTCTTTGATTGAAAAATGCTCACTAACAAATAAATTGTGTTGATCTATTTTGACAGCTTAAAATTAAAAAAAAAAAATCGTTTCAAATTTTGCATTTATTATTCAAATCATATACCCAATAAACAAAACCCTTGCGAGATATCAGATAAAAGATCACATCATAAGATTTTTCATGTTGTCATGTCACCATGACAAAACGATTTATTGCTCTTATGCACCATATGATAAATATGAACCCAAAAATGATTGCTTTTGTAGGTGAAAAGCTGTCATGAATTTTTGAAAATATGAGTGTAAAATTTTGGTGTTGATGTTGATAGTGGTGACGCTGATTGGATGCCTGTGTGGAGCGGTAGTGTATGGAGCATTGGAGCCATATTTCACCAACAGGCTGAAGCCTAAACAGCCTTACATGCAGAACTTGTGAGTTTACACTATTTATTTATGATTACTGGTCATTGAATGAAAATTAACTGTGTTATCAGTCACCGGTGAAAATTACAAAGGAATGTGTTATCAGGCACTGTGTTCAACAAAGATGTTCTGATGTCAACTAAATATGCTCTGACATTATGGAGTTCTTGCTGAGTTCATGGGCTCTTTAAGTTTATGTAATCTATGTATGGGAAAAAATACAACTATGATCATTAAAATAGATATAATAGCAAAACTTGTCTACAATATAATGTTTGTCTCATCCTGTGAGGCAGAGTATTTAAATATCATCTACAGTGACAAGCATGAGTGATTACCTATGGTATCATCTACAGTGACAAGCATGAGTGATCGTGTAAAAAGAGAAAATTTGGTCTTATCTTAACAATACAAATCACATCATCTTGTGAGGTATAAGAGATTAATATTATCACTTATGATTGCTCCACTCATGACTGCACCACTCGTTATATTATAAACCCACTTCCTGATGTTGATGTGGCTGGTATTTTTTCCCTCAATCAAGTATTCTGATTCAATGCAATGATCTGGTTGCAATTAAAGTTAATTCTGCAATCAGCAATGTTGTCTCAAACTGGACATTTGAACTGTTTCCACAACCGTTGATAAGAACCAGAGTGCTCCATGAACATATTTCTTTCTGGACAGAAGTCGGTGAGAATTCAGATTTTCGGTTGGGTTTGTTATGAAGGTCTAACTCATTTTGCCAACAAATTCAATGTGTCCAGGCATTCATGTTTGCATTCTTTATGACGTGTTGAGAACTGATACTTGTGAAACTGAATAGATATTGAGTGAACCTTTCGCATCATATTTGAAAAAGTAAAATGCCATAAGTGAAAGCATTATGATACAGTCGTCTTAACATGATTGATAGTGACCCAAAAAAGAAACTATTTTGGTAAATATAAAGGAGGTAGGAGGTTTGATAGTCGGATGTAGTTCTAAATCATGTGTTTGTGTTTATCAGCATCTACAGTGCATTCAAATGAACTTCAGCTAATTATTGGACACCCGTCATATTTGCCATTCACGTTCTCTCCCCCTTCCTAATTGATACATTTGTATAACACCTATATGCTTCTTAAGGTGCCTCTTTTTACCATGGTAATTGGATGTCCCGCTTCAATACATAACATTTCCAACATCAACTCCTTTTGGAGTTTGCAACTTTTGCAGCCATCAGACATAACAAATTTACCAACCATTTTCACTCTGACGAGGTACCCATTCACAGCTAGGTTAACTGGGACACAGTCATATTTGTCCAAGTTACTGTACATTGTTGTACCTACAACTAAATGGTATGTTTGTTTTCTTGTGGCCACCATCTGGTCATTTACCAACAGATTTAAGTACACAAGGGCTCCGGATAAGATTCGTATCTGTGTAAAATACACACAGGTAATACAGATATACGCTTAAAAATGAAATCAATGAGTGACAGATACACACAACTTTCCCAGAATACAAGTCAGATATTTGTTTACAGGAGTAATCATGACTTGTCAAAATAAAATTTCAAATCTCAAATAGTAGTCAACTTGATGCCAACCTGTATGAATACAAAGATTATCTATATTATATTTCGTCAAAGAGAAATCACTTGTTTATTTACAGATTAAGTATGTATAGAATATAATCAACGACTAACATCGACAAAGATGCTAACTTGGAATGAGGATCTGAAAACCATAAAACTTGAAATACTCATAGTTTGTTTCGTGTGGTAATTTTACTCCTCAATTTCTATTTTAAGGAGTGAAATACCCCTGAGTCCAAATAATTATCTGGAGTCCTGAAGGGGTAATGGCATCACTGAAAAAGTCTGCACACAAAATAGACTTCAAAGTTTTTACATCCTGTCACAGACGAGATTGAACCCATAAAGTCAAGCTTGCTTTATCACTAGCCTGGTGGTTTTGCCCACTTGGTCACTTTCCCCCTTATGTTTCCACGTTTTTAGTTTGGCAGATCTGTAAACCAAGGCATTTTAAAAGTTTTGCCTTATATCTGAAATTTATAAACTCAACACAAAACTGAATAAAATGCTGATTTTGAAAACATGAATATCATCAACATCCATTAGTTCCATATGAGGGTTTAAATGTAGTCACATTTTTACCACTATGGAAATGACCACTGATTTTTTCATATCTGTTTTTGTGTCTTTTCTTTGTTTTAGCCAGTCTTTCTGGCACATAAATTAACTTAATATGTATTCAATTTAGCAGATGGGTTGCAGTTCTAAATTTAACTGTACTACCACCATACAATATATATAAGATAAAGTGACTACAAATGATTTTAATGGAAACATATGGGACCATGCTATGTCAACAAACAAACAATGCTTATTAGAATGTTTATTCTTAAAGTCAATTTTAAAACATCAATACTGAAAAATGGGCATTAAATTTATATATACTATGACAATGCTATTCATCAAATGTTATGATTATTATTATAAATCACTCACACTAAATGCATTTGTAGTAGAGCCTTTTATAGATCTTAAAATATAAATGTATGAGGAGTTGTCTCCCTTTATTTTCCTCTAACAATGGCATCATTGAACACTCAAGCTGTTGCATGATGGTGTCATGTCTACCTCACTGCTTGTGTACCGCATTGTCTGTAGAAAATCATTATTGCAAATCAACCATTTTAGGAAAACTATTTCATGTAAAGAGCGGATTTTTATTTTTAACTTCTAATGCTAATGATGATGATGAGGATACTTATATTGCGCTGTATCAACAACATCAAGGACCATGTTCAATGGGCACATTATTACCCTGGTGTCAGGACAAACATCGTTCATTTTCATTCTCAAATCGGTTAGAGTTTGAAACCTAGCTGTCAAATATGGTGCCTTATTGTTACCATCACATTGCCATCACCTCCACTCCAGATACTCAGGCAAACTGCTTGGTGAACAGAGGCACATTTTGACTAAAATATCTTGCCCGAGGTGACACCACAAGTCTCTCAACTTGTATCTCAGTGTAGGGCAGGGAGTCGTGTCTCAAACGCTCAGTTTATTTGGCCAGGAATGAACCTCGTAACCTCTCCATCTGATGAGCTGCCCAGGATGTTGCTAAACTTCTCAAGCAGTTTACTGAGCTATGATCAGGACCACACTGCCTATTCTCATTGCTGGCAACATTTTCTTAAAGAGCTATGTTACTATTGACAGAAATTCTGCATGAAATCTGAACAGTTATTGTTCAGTTGTTACAGGCTGCATGTGTTCCCTTGGGCCATCTCAAACATCTTTGCACATATCATTAGGGCAATTGCTTCAATTTCTAATTGGCAATGCCACATATTTGAAACTTTTATCCAATTTGCTTTATTTATTTTATATCAAAAGTCAGTTTGCAGTTACAAAGGCTATTATATGAGTGTCCATGACCAACTATCTCTATGACACGCTAGACTAGTATAAATATTTCCCAAGCTAGAGTGAGGGAACATACTGACATTCAGGCACAAGTGTAGTAAACATAGTATGTCATGGGCACAAATATGATATTCTGCTTATTACTAAAGTCACGGATCAAAGAAAATAATCAAAATCGACATCCAAGAACATGCTGATTACCTATAGACAGAAGATTTGGAACGCAACATCACAGACAAAATATGACATCAAAGCATGTTTATGTTTGTGATGTCACAATGCTAAAAGGATTTATATATATATATGATTCTCTATATGATTGTCCTTGTTTGTAAGAGTGTTGTATTGGCATCTCTTATGTTTCAGCTTGCATCAGATCCAAGGTGCCCCATACTTCACCGTCTCCCTGCCGATGGCCGCTGTGGTCGCTATGGTGGTGTTTGGTTTGGAGCTAGTAGTACCCTGGGAATCAGAACTGCAGGCAAGTCATGGGTGTTATTGATAGCGATAGGCAGAGAACCAGTCACAGCTTAGACCACCTGTTCCCATTCATAAGCAATATTTATGTTTACTACTCGACCGTGTAAGATACTTCAGTATGATATTTATACCGCGATATTAAACTAGTGTAATACCGCTGTACATATGATGTCACAATATTGTGTGGTTTCGACGTCACAATGTAAGCACCGCTGTCACAATGGCGGCCAAGTTACCAAAAGTTTCGTTCAGTACACTTTTGGCAATCATGCTTGATTACTGAGGTCAAGTAATATGTACAGAATACTAAACTTCCTTCAATTTGATATTATTTTTATTAAACTCGTTAATTTTATGGTATCAAACTCGCTTAAGCTCGTTTTACACTTAATCATTAACTCAACTAACTATTAACTCATTTATCAAGGCTTGTGTTTAGTTCTTACTTTACTGTTATTCATCACTATAAAACAATTTGAATTATATATCTTAACCCTTCCGTTGCTGAATATTATTTTGACCAGTTTTGCCCCCGTGGCTGAATTTTCCAGCACTCGCCTCGCTACGGTAATAACGCAATTAGCCCCTGTGGCTGAATTATTTCGCACCGCGAGTCGCGGCTGTTTTTTCGATAAATGGTGTATTCACATGGCGGATTACGGATGAAACTGACCGTTCGATACAAAAGTAGCCCGCCAATCCCGTACACAAATGAACGATCTTTATCCGACACTTTGAATGAAATTTTTATCTTACCTAGAACGGTTTCTATTGCAATATGAAGATTGTCTTTATTTAGAGTTACGGTAAATCCTTAAATATAATCGCACAATTAATTTTTTTATATGGAATTGAAGATACATTATTCCTCTTTACGATGATATATATCTTTTTACAATGCGACCTCTAGTTAGATTTCTACAATTATCTAAAGATTGTCTTTATTTCCGGCTGAATAAAATCCCTAATACTTAGCGCGCATACATGTATTATATATGGAATTGTAGACAATTTATTCTTCTTTATGATGATAAAAGATTGTTAGAACATGTCACCCTGTTCAAAAGATATACGCCGCGAAAGATGGTTGGGGGTACCCCGAGGATGCTCCGACATAACGGGATTTTTAGCCAGAACTAATTCTCCCTTGGGCAGTCTGGCATCGGTACGCTAATTAGTACCGTTATACCCCCGGGGCACCCCCGAGGCACCAGCATGCGAGTGCCAGTGTTCTAAGCACCAGCGTTGCTTCCTGCTGTACCGATCCTCTCGGCGCGTGCAGTCACACGCGGGCGAACACTCCGAGATAATAAAATCAATCATTCTATACGCACGCCGCATCGTTATTTCTTGCTGCGCATGTACAAATTATACATGGAAATAAAGATAAATCTTTCGTCCTTACGACTGTGAAAAAATAATGAAAAGGTGCCAACTGGTTCAAAAGATATGAAAAACGAAAGAGTGATACCCTCAACTACTTGAAAACAAATTTTGATAAGCGTTCTATTTGCGACACCAGTCGCATCATCCACCGCATCATTATTATTGACTGCGCATATGCATATTATACATGGAATTAAAAACAATTATATTCCCTTGAAATAGGTGAAAAAAATATAAAAAAGTATAAAATAGTTCGGGAGATATGAACCGCGAAAGAGCGACACCCTCAACTACTTGAAAATAGATTTTGACAATCGTTTTATTTGCGACATTTGTCGCAGCACTCGCCGCACCATTTTTATTAATTGTGCACATGCATATTATACATGGAATTAAAGATCATTCTTTCCGCTTGAGAAAGGTGGAAAAAAATTTAAAAAGTGCCAAATAGTTCGGGAGATATGAACCGTTAAAGAGGGGTACCCTCAGACATTTGGGGAAAAAAATTGATAATTGCGACATTTCTCGCATTATTTGCCGCTTCTTTATTATGTGTTGCGCACATACACATTTCATAATGAATCAAAGCCAGTTCTTTTTCCTTTACGATGATGTAAAAAGTATGAAGTTTCGCCACCCGATTCTAAGAAAACAAATTGCGAAAGATCGGGGGTAGGTTCGTGATGCGGCTCGTATCGAACGTCCAGTAACAGCTCACATTGACTTTCTCTGTCTCTTTTACGACTTAAAAAAAAGATTATTTTATTGACAATCAGTATTTTATATTACACTTATTCACCTTATTGATGTGAAGAATAAACTTTATAAGGAGAGTAACGCTCATCCACACTTCTGCTTCTTTCTTCTTTCTTCAATCTTCTTGATTATCCCCCTCATTTTCCTTCTCTGACATCAAACTGATATAAGCTTTAGTGCAATCTTGTGACGTGTGATAAATTCTGAAACATGGTGCTGCACATAGAGCCACATTACACTCGATACATTCGAAAGAAGATTCTTTGCCTACCCTTTTCTTCTTTCCAACTGGCTGATTTGTTTCTTCGAATTCCCTTCTACGAAGTTCTCTATTCGCTTTGGAGCAAACAACACACATGCGTGTTAGGTTTTTCTTCTTTCCAACAGGCTGAATCTTTGATGGAAAGTGACGACCATGGAGTCGCAAGACACTATCGTCGCTCGTGCTCGGCCGGCCGCGAGGACGTCTGCGCAGGGAGGGCACTTTTTCTGTTTCGGCGAAGGTGATCATATGCTGCACCAAATCTTTTCTAAATTGACGGCTTGTTTTCAAAGGTTTGTCTTCTGAGAATTCTTTATAGATAATGTAAGAATTCAACATGGCAACGTTCAACACATGAAACCACACGCGCTTCCACCATTTAAGAGTTTTCATTTTGAACGGGGTGTACGACAGCATCTGGTCGGCCCGATCCACACCTCCCATATATTTGTTGTATTCGTGCACAATACGTGGTCTCGTATTTGCTTCCCCAGTCACTCGGTTCTTCTTTCCTGTCTCTACAATTTCGGCGTCTTCTACGGTTGACATGAGCAACACTGACTTCCTGTCCTCATACCGCAAAACGAGTAGGTCTTGATTGTGATAGACTGTCATATCCCCTTTCTTTTGATTCTTCTGTGCCTTCTTTAGCTTTTCAGGAATGCCTTTGCGATTTCCTCTCAAAGTTCCCATCGCACCAGTTCCCATTTCCCACAAGTTTATATACAATGCCACCGAGGAATAGAAATTGTCCATGAACACATGATACCCTTTCCCAGCATATTCCTTCACCAAGTCCATGACGAGATCATACGTTTTCCCACCAACAGAAACAGCTTCATTTGTTTTTCCAGTGTAGAGTTTGAACTTGCAAACATAACCATTTGTTGAGTCGCACAACATGTAGGCCTTTATCCCATACTTCTTCGGCTTGTCGGGATTATATACTTTGAAACTCAGATTGCCTTTCCAAGGCACCAACCCTTCGTCAACACAAATGTTTTGATGCGGCTTATAAACTCTGGAAAAACGATGCACGATGCGTTGGTACAGATAGCCAAGTTTATTCATTGGTGAAAAATGCGGAGTGTTTCGTCCCGGCATTAGGTTGTTATCATTCAAATGTAGATACGTTAGCAGTAGCCAGAACCTGTCGCGGGGCATGCACTTGGAAAAGAAGGGCGTCGACGTAACATCACTTGTTGACCAATACTCAGAAAAGTTTCTCTGTACAACCAGAGACATTGCTATTGTCATTGCAATGAATACTTTCATTTCTTCGGCATTCGTATCATACCAGTGCCTCAACCGTGAACAGGGTTTCAGAACCTTATCATCGACCTGTTGGTGGAAGTATCTGTTGGTTTCTGCTGCCAATGATCCATAATCATCTTCATGAAAAAACAGTCCGAAAAAGTCTACAGGTTGCGGGTTATCAGGCAATTCTATAAACCGTCCTAATCCCGTTGCGCCAGTAAAATGCAATTCGACACGTCCACGTTGCCTCGGCCCCTCTTCCCAGCGATCCATAAAATTATCTTGGTCATCAAAATGTGTGTCCATTTCATTATATTGCTCGTCAAAGCCACTGAACTCTTCCTCTGTGGAAGTACCAGCCGTAGCAGTTTCACCCGTACCAGCTAATATGTCTCTTGCAATGTTTCTTATTTCTTGATAACTATCAATGTCACTTTCACTATCACTGTCACTGTCACTGTCACTATCACTCTCATCAGTTGATTCCATATCAGAAGCTTCATCGGCATGGACCTCGTTGATGAAGTCGTCGTCGCTAGACGTTGACGGACCTTCCCAACTCCTGGTTTGCGGCCTCCTGGCCTTAGGCATCTTTCACATCAATCTGTAAATGATTGAAAATAATTTAGGCACACGCAAGATATAATAACATCAACACATGACCTGTTGTACAGAGAAATTCAATGTGAGCTTCATGGACATTCAATTGCCACATTTTGTAAGTGTTTGAAACAAATTTGCCGTTGCGCGCCTTTGGCACCAGCGGTCATCAATAATCCGGACATTTTCTAATTGTCCTGGCGAAAGCCGGACATTTTGTTTCACGATTTGCAAAAATAACAAATCAGGACAAATTCTAACATTGCTGGACAATTTCTAACTTTCGGACAACTTTTCACAATCCAGCCGAACAAGTTCTAATGTCGCCGGACACTTTCTAACTTTTGGACAACTTTTCACAATCCCGCCGAAGGTGCCGATGGCACCGACGGCCGCCGCATTGTATCAACATTATCAACCCTGATGCCGCCTTCTGACTCCTATGCAACGAGCCGGCGAGTCGCGAACAACTGCCTTCTACGTCAGGAAAGTTCTGATTGTCAGTTGTGGATTACAAAAGTTTTTCAACTTTTGACTTCTCTTCCGAGAATGATAGGTTCCACGGGCCTATCCGTCGGGACGGCCGTAGTCAACGAGCACCCGGCCCCTTGTCTTTAGTTCACTGGAAGGAACTCATGCCATCCCGACATATATAGCAAATTATTTAAAACATCGGAATGCTACCAAACTTTTTTTTCAAAAATGAGTTTCCTCGACCAACAAAAATTTGGCAGAAAAAAACACATACCTGCTGGCGGTGCCCGACGAAAGTCCGCTGAAATTTTTTTTCTCGAACACGAACATTTTCGTTGGACACATTTTCTCATGACCTGATGGCGGTGCCCGGCGAAAGATCCCCGACATATTGTGTCTCAACCACAAACATTTTCGTTGGACAACTTTGCCTTGACCTGATGGCGGTTCCCGACGGCATCCCCGACATACTGTGTCTCAACCACAACATTTTTGTTGGACAATTTTCCCATGAACTGATGGCGGTGCCCGACGCAAAAATCCCCTAACTCAAAAAAGACATCAATAACGCTATGAATGTAAATCCAAAAGTTTTTTTCCCTTCAACTTTCATGGTTTATAAAACTCTATAATTGAACACTAAAGAAACAGGGTTTCCTTCATAATTTTTTTTACTTATTACATTTATTTATAACATTTTAGCGGTGCTTGTTGAGTCTTTATTTCTATGAGCGCATAAACAAATTGTATATCAAATTGAAGAGAATTTTCTGCTCTTTACGCTGATACCAAACGTTGTTGAGCGCGCCACTTGGTTACAGAAATACGAAATGCGAAACTTGCCAAATTTGCGGCACTTCTTGTGCCTTTATTTTTGTGTGCGCTGGTATGATCAATATATTGAAATGAAGAACAACGTTCCGTCTTTATTTAGACGTAATATTTATCAAAATCCGCCAAGTGGTATAGAAAATATCGAGTGCCAAAAAAGGTACATGAAAATCGAACTTTAGATCACATGAAAAGAACCCTTTGTGCGGCGCTTGCTGCATCGTCGTTTGTTTTAGCGCATGTACATTTTATATATCACTTTGTAGACAATTTATTCCTCTTGATAATGATATAAATGGTTTTGAAATGTGTCATTTGTACACGGGGATATAAAGTGCCAAAGTTTCCCTATTTGCGTCACTAACGGAATTGCGAAGTGCGAAAGTTGTTCTTTTTACGGCACTTGTTGAGTCTTTATTTATTTGCGCGCATAATAATTGATATAGGGAATTAGAGACAATTCATTTGTCTTTATAGTGATGTAAAATTCAACAAAATCTTTTTCACGGTGTAAAAGAAATTCATTGTGAAAGAAAGGCACATGAAAATCGCGCTTCAGATCACATGATAAGAAAGTCGGCAAAATTACCTTTTTGTGCGGCGCTTGCTGTATCTTTATGAATTGTTGCGCATGTACACATTTTACATGGAATTAAAGACAATCTTTTTCTCTATCTTGTGATATAAAAAATGTCAAAATATGTTGAGCACATCATGAGAAAATTGGTGTGACAAAACAGTGTAAAACTAAAAATATATAAAAATCACCTTTTTTGCGGCACATGCGGTATCTTTATTTCACGAGGCGCACATATGTTTTTTACATCGAATTAAAGACATTTTTTTTCTCTTTCAAATGATCCCACCTATATTGAAATCCGCCCAAGGGTTCAGAACATAGGGCGTGCGATAGGAAGGCGTGCATAGGGTCAAAATGCACGCGTCTCAGTAAACGATAGCATGCGCGGGTCGGTAAGCTCGTGCGAGAGGGTAGAAAGTGCCCACAGGCTATTAGCACGTGCGGCGGGGAGTGGGGAAAAATTGAGTGATTTTAACGTTTATTTTCGGTACGATAAACATTATCAATACTCTCATAACTTTCGGAGCATGTTCGCGCATTATTTAGAACACCAACGAAACAAAACACGGTTGCTTAGCGACAGCTGGAACGAAAATACAAGCGTTGAACTGAGACTACTGCTAGGCAATAAATTTCCGGGCCCCGCTACCGAGACCCGCGGTCATAATTAGTTAGCGTGAGAAAAATAGAGTGTGCTACTCGCATCCCGCTAAGAGGACTTGCGGGCAAAGCTAATTTCATCCCGGAATATTCCGGGACCCGTATCTTAAGGGTTAATGTTAAAAAAATATATGTCAATTTCCTTTACAGAATGTCCATAAAGTTAGTCTTCTTTCATTCATCAACCCAACTTCTGGAATACCAATCAAGGCAGTTCAGAGTGTCAGTGAAGGGTCATCCTGCTACATCAGCATATTTGTCTCCGCCCAGCTCCATTATATACCCTGATATCCTTCGGCCTAAAACAGTCGTATCGCTAAATATAGCAAGCCAATGAAATGACTCGCATTCAGCAATAGCGGCACAACCCAGATGAAAATTCAAACAAATGTAGGCTATAAATAGCCATGAGTAACCAGCCGTAAGGGATAAGAGTGTTTTAGGCCGAAGGATATCAGGGTATATGATGGAGCTAGGCGGAGACAAATACGCTGATGTAGCAGGATGGTCAAGGGTTTTATATCACTTCTTTATTTCAAATGAATTAATTTCTCTGATGAATGATATGACAGTTATCAGAGGCAGATGCAGTAATTGTGAACCAAACCACTGTGACATATCTGCCACTGCAACTCATTCAAGTGTGTCAATTTTACAGACGGCAGACGCCCTGACGTCCTGGCCCCCCTTCCTCTCTGGAGTTGTCATCGGGTTGCTGCAGATACCGCTCGTCATCTTCCTTCACGATACACTCGGTAACGTCTCTTCACTCCTACAGCCAACGCCAAAATGGTTTTGAAATTATGCTGTTTGTTTTTAATTATGTTCAATTAGTTACAATATGAAGTTTTTAAGTGATGGCCGATTTTGATCATCCCGAATGATGATGACCCAATTACATGCCAAGAGAGAATGACCTAATATCCTTTGATCCAACCCCTATTCCCTCTCTTCCAGTGTTTATCGTCAGAGCATTTCAGGTTGCTTCACTGTATTTTTAGTTATGTAAAGTGTTAGTTAGTAAAAGTGTAATTGTTCTGAAAACCTTAAAAGTTGTAATCCTAGCAAGATTACCCGTAAGCCTACAGTGTACATGTATAGTATAGTGCACTGTCATGCTGTTGTTCAACAGGAAATCAGTCAGCTTTATTTTGAAGTTTCTATTTCCATCTGATGAAAGATTTTATCAATTTAATGTCCATGCCCAACAGAATATTATCTAATATGTTGTTATTAAATTTTTAAAAAATGGGAGTTCCCATATTTTGATATCTGTAACGTCATAAATAAAAACTTTGCAAAATGACTGAAGTGAAAGCAAATTGTATGTAAAGTACTGTTTTCGTTTGGCAAATACCACAACAGCATTTGATTTGTAACATTCCTGTAAGACACTTCCTCATGTAGTAATTTGTGTGTATCTGCATCAGGGGGAAGCAGTGGGTACTGTACGGTGATGTCACAGGCGCTGGGAAGGAAGATTCAGTACCTAGCCAAGTTCAGATCTGGGCTTGCAAACTGGTGGCAGGTATTTTGGCCTTGATTCAGAAAATTACATATTATCAGTGGGATCTTAATGAGGGGACACGACAAAAGAGATCACAAAGCTTTATAACACCAGATTAATAGTAGATATAACGTTGCCCTCTTGATGTAATTGGCTTAACATCTTAAAATTTGTCATTTCATAATATGCTTTTCTAGGGAAGTTTACTGGTGTGTAATTTTGGTTGATTAGTCAGAGCTGTTCTATTACCAGTGTACTAAAGATAAGCCCTTCAGAAATGTTTTGTCATATATTGGAGTTGAATAAAAAAACAACATACATATATATATATATATATATTTTATTTTCATTTTGAATCTAAATATTTATTTTGGGAAATGACAATAGATGTACAAGGGCTATATTCAGGGTTATATATATATTCCAGAATTATTATCTTTGTATATGAAAGTAACAATACCATATTGTTAATATCTGTATTGTATTGCCTTATGTATATTTGCAGGTTTTGTTCATGGCTTCAGCCATTGGAGGAGCATACTTGGCATCGTCCAATCAGATTTCTCCACCAGGTGTCAGTGCGAGTGCAGGATTCCTTGGTGGCTTAGCCATGGTGTTTGGGGCTCGACTAGCTGCAGGTTGTACAAGGTAACTAACACTCTCTTTTATTCTTAAGGAATATATTATACAGTAATGGAATCTTTTCTTAAATAGATAAATCTCTAAATTTTATTTTAACCTATTTGATTCTACATCAGCTGTTAGTTGTTATATTCTAGACAGAAAGTTAAGAATTCATTAAGGATTCATTATCGATTCAAATGATATCTAGTATTAAATATTTAGATGATCCCTAACTTTTTTTGTTCAGTATACTTTGCGACTTAAACCTTGAGTTAATTGTTCATGTGTTTGCAAAAATTCATCTGAGGCTTTTTAAATTTTATTTCCCATCTGTAGTTGTTGAAATATGAAGCCGCAACAATAATTTGGTTTTGATTATGATTTCTAAATGGATTCATCGAAATTATAACTTAATCTGATCAATGTTTCAGTGGACATGGTTTATCTGGTATGGGACTTCTCTCTCTCCACTCTCTGGCCTGTGTTCCAGCCATGTTCGCCGGTGGAATGCTCACAAAAGTGGTCCTAGATGCGATGTCATAGACACTGGTTAATAAAAACAAACATCTACAACCTACCTCCATCAGTTTGGTGCATGAGATCTTATAGAGATGGCTTGGCTGTGGACAAGAACATACCTGAGGAAATAGGAAATAAGTTTTAGCAATGTTAAGCAAGTTTTGGGGATTTTGCTTGAGTATTATTACTGTTGCGGAGCAGGAGGTACAGGTATTAGATATTGTCCAGCCACACTCTATCGCTCTTCGCTATAACCAAAGGGAAAAAATGCGTCCCGGCCAGTGCATGACTACCTCTTATCCGATGCAGTCAATCGTTAATTGCGCGTTTCCACAAATGTTACTATGTATAACGTTGGGTGAAATTCCATGTGACTTTTGCGAGAATTGTGTGCTGAGGCAGTTTGTATGAAAGTGGAAAGGGGCACTGAGGCCTGAAATTCAGGGTTTAAGGTTTGAAGGTATGGATTGTTTTGAACATTATTTCATCCTTAGGATAAAAGACTTTGGAAGTGATGAAATGTTTGCCTTACCAAGATGAGACTATCACTTGAGATGCTAAAGGATTCTGTATACACATTTAATACAATTAATACAATTTAAGTTCTTTCCTCTTGACCAAAATGGCCAAATCAGTTAGGGCATGGTCTGTGTGGCCCTTGAATTAGAATCCCGATCAGGAAGGAGTCTGTACACATGGTTTCAGCTTTCTAGGCCTTTTGCTTGTACAGAACAAATGAAAAATGGGGTTTTAGCACATGGTTCTTGTGGCCCTTAGGTCACAAATGCATAAATTAAAAACTTTCTTTCAGGCCAGATAAGCTAAGAACTTTTTGGTATCACAGCTGATACCCGGTACATGTTTTTATGTTAAGATTCAAAACTTTTGTAATTTTGGTCACAATTGTCAAGCAATATCATAATAGTAAGTTGTAGGCTGTCTATCGCTGTAGCATTAGTCCAGTCAGGGTCAATACGTACCCATTTTAATACTCATACTTTCCGACTGACATTGAAATGTA
Source organism: Phorcus lineatus (assembly GCA_921293015.1). Taxonomy (NCBI): domain Eukaryota; kingdom Metazoa; phylum Mollusca; class Gastropoda; order Trochida; family Trochidae; genus Phorcus; species Phorcus lineatus. The sequence continues at coordinate 25,116,640 of OV121084.1, forward strand.
TGAGATTTGACTCTTGATGTAGTAAGTGGCAACCTCTTTTTATTAGGAAGGCTTTCTGGCTCTTATATTACACATTATATCTACTATATAATGACTCGATAGCCTCATGTATTAACTTATTTCATTTTTTTTTTAAAATCTGTGTTGAAATTTGGGCATTATAACCATTGCCAAATAAACTTCATCATCATTTAAACATGTTCATGTTTAGTAAAGAAATTAGTGTTTGTTCAGAAGTTTTTTTCTGTAAAAGGGTTTGTTTTGATTTACAGAGAAGAATTTTTTAAACTTAAATTCATGTTCTTGTCATTCCAAAAATGTTTGAATTTTTATAATATTCCGATTCTAAAGGAGTATTAATATTCATGATTCCTTTGAGCATTAAAATGTTCCTACATTTTTCATTGACATGTTATTATTGTTTCATGTAGTGGTATTATCAGAGTGCAAACAAGCACATATATAGAGAATACTAAACGACGTCCCGTTTAATAACATATTTATGAAACGAGTGTGTGGTTTGGTATTTAACGAGCGAAAGCGAGTAAGATACCAATACCATTCACGAGTTTCATAAAAATGTAACTATACAGGACTGAGTTTAGTGTTTTATTTATTACATTTATTATATCAAAGAAAAATCATGAAAATCGCCGGGATAACCATTGTCGCTGCGCCACAAACATTGTGACGTCATGCTTAACGATTGTGACATCATGTGACATCAATCAACACGGATGTTATTACACAATGATTAATAACTTTGTATATTTACTAAACGGCGGTATCTTCAACGGGAGAGTACTAAATATGGTAATGCAACACTACACAGGATATCAAGACTTTTTCATTTGGTTTCTTTCTCATTACAACACAAGCTCCCTTTAGTGTACTTCATGCCAATAGGGATAAGTTAAATTGAGACATTGTCACATATTCAACAAGACACGGTCACCAACATTCCCAGCCAAATTACTTCTCACTTTACCCAACTATATTTTCAAAAATGCCCTAAAAAGTTTCTGAGAAAAGCTGTCCTCTAGAAGATACCACCAGACTAAGTGCAAATAACAGAACAAGGGCAATATAAGGGCAAAAATAATTGCATGCTTCTCATTTTCAAATTTGATCATGGTATTGAATCTATTGATATCCTAAAGCAAGTTTCTCGTGCACGATATGTAGAACGCTGATTGGATGCAGTCAAAGTTAGTTGTGCAATTAGCGACGCCGTTTCAAAATTTATCATACTCTTCAGATCACAGTTAACAAGACTTCATATCATCATCAATGAAATTCTTTTTCTGTTTCTCCTTACAGTTAAACTTAATCATTAAAAGAATACATAAAACAATTGCATAGGCAAAGATTTATTTTCATGGAAGTCTTTTGACGACATATGTAAAATGTATACATGTATATGAATCTAAAATGATCATTTAAGATTTTCAAATAGCAGTTTTTGTTCAAAATGATTAAATTCAAGTACCATTATTTATAACATTCTCATGTGACAAAATCATCTTGCCTATCAGCAAAATTATTTCATTGTTACAGAAATTCAATTCTTAATGTCCCGTACATTTAAATATAAATTAAAATTTTAAGGTACAACATAAGTATGATTGATAACTTCCAGAAGAAAGAAATGAGGATACTACATAAGATTACAAATGAGTGAAAACACATCACATAAATGAAGGGGTTTAACTATAAAATAATGGGGCATACCATTCCAAAACCCAGTTTTTTCTGATACTTATTATCAGTGTAAACTAAAATTTAACATTGTAAAAGCTTTGACCTTGATACAGTGTTGTCCTGTAATTTAAAAAATCCTGTTACAAAATCTACATCAATATTGTTTCAACCATTCAATCATCAACTATATAGGCTTAATATACCAATTACTATAAACAAATTGTGAAATAAAATGCTTCACCAAAAATTGTCACCCAGGTAGTATATAAAACACTATCATGGCTGAGTTTGTTAAATTTAAAACTGATGCTAGGCCATAAAAGAAAAATCAGATTTTGGTTGAATTACATCATCATGGCTTTTCTCTTTTGGCCATATGAATGAAATAATTTCATGCTTGTTATTAGGTGTAAATTGTTTTCCTGAATAAAGTTTAGTGCTCATATTGTCTGACAAAATTTTTGCCCCCCACATTATCAAAGGATTGAAGATTTTTAAAATATGCAAGTCTTGGTTTACTAACGAATTATTCTAGTGCAGAAAGACAGGGTTTATAGTAGCTCTGAGAGTATGCGATCGTACAATTTCGTAGATATTTTCATGATCATGATCAGGTATGAATGATTTTATATGAGAATGGGTGCTGCCTTGTATCAGGGACTAAATCTTTCCCACGTAAGGTCTTAACAAAATTATTCTTATCGCTCTATATGTATTTCTGTGGATGAAGTTTTTGTAATTTTCCAACATACAACAATATACATGAATTCAAGTAACTAACTAGAAGTTAGTTGTCTTCTTAGGATGGTACTCATTCATTAGTAATACAACATGTTGGATGTGGAGCTTATGAAAATGCACTTTAAAACAAATAAGGACAAATAAAAGCTGAATAAAAGGTTCATAGATTGACAATAATACTGAATTGTTCTTGATTACAGAACTGTGATGGAAATAATATGAGTGAACAAATACAAATTTCACTTTTGGAATTGAGCTACAGGAAATGAGTGAGTGAAATATTGTTTGACGCTAGGGCAATATTTCAGGAAATGAAAAGGCTATGACAGAAATGGCATGTTTTTCTTAAAATGAGAATCCTAAGTGTATTTTTATGAAAATAAATTTCATAGGAAGATTCTGTTGTATACATATAATGCCAGGTTAAAGCATGACATCATAATCCACTTGAAACATGTTATCTGGGGTAATATTTTGTTGGTGCTGAATAATTCATAATTCTATTGGGCAAAGTGTGCATACACTTCAAAAGAAAACATTGAGAAATGAAGGCTTTCATCATCCTTGGAAAGCCATGCTGAGACACGATCAGCCATTGCTAATCACATTCTTTCACATAATCAAAAAAAACCCCAGCCAGGTTCCAGACCGAGACCCAATAGATCGCTCTCTTAAAGGTTGAAATGAGCATTGGTCCTCTAGCCCATACCGTGTTTGGATGGTCAAATAGGCAAACTAACAGTCCATAGGAGTAACTAAGTTTATAGACTACTAGTGAAGGTATTACCAACCAAGCTGAAATGTGCACTAATAAGGTTGTTTTCTATCCCTGCTTTTGGTTGAACTGATAAACACAGGGAAGACTTAAGAACAATATGTACAATTCATTGTGCACCATTCAGTAATTATTTTTTTTAACATAGGATTTGTATTTCATGCAGATGTTCATTTCCTGTCACCCGTTTATTCCCCATTCCCTTATCAATCACAGCCCTAGAAAGTTGTACCAGAAAGCAATGGTCACTCTCTCTGTCAGATTGACAGTAAGATTTACAGGTAGCTCGCACCCTAAATGCAAAGTGTGCAAATTTAATACACATTCAACAACTATTTTAATACAATACTAAGCTTGCTCCACAATTCAAGTCAGAAAACTATTATTGGTATATTTGTGAAATTATTTCAAATTATCATGTAGTTTGCAAAATGATCCTATAAAAATAATCTGCTTATTGTATGAGCAGTGACAAAGGAAACCACATAGGAATATAGATATATATAAAGAATTGTACAAATTCAGAGAAAATCTCTTCACAATTGACACAATGCATTTAATTTTGTGACAATTTGGTAGAATTACAAACAAATAAACCTTAATGTATTTGGTTGAGTTAGAGCCATCCAAATATTTCTCATTGAAAGAAAAGTGAATACATTATCAAAGAATCACAAAAAATTTCTTAATTTGAAAGCTTTATCAATGAATTAAATTGCATCAAGTCTAATAAATAGACCATAACTTCAGTTGCCTGTTTGCTGATAAAAATATTCTTGTCGAAGTGTTGGTTTCAATTAAAGTTGAGCTAACGAGGTATTTCAACTGATACCCTAACCATAGTGAAGCCTAGAGTATCTTCACCTCTGAGGTGCGTACATAAAGTAAAAGATATGTAAGATAAAGGGGCAAATTGTTCTTAAGGTTAATTTAGATGATGTAAGTTGAAAACCACTGTTGTGGGCGAATAGAATAAGTAATGATATTCTCGCTAAGCTTATGCAAAAAATCACTCTTCTATAGTACAAAAAGTTACAGTCACAGGATCACTTTGGCAAGGTAACTAAACTGAACTAATTATTCTTTATGAAGAGTTTATCACTTACACCAACCGTTCCTGTCCTGTCTGAAATCATTTTCATTTTTATGCCCGTTTTACAGTTGAGGGTGACGCTGCTTATCGGCGCCAGCCGTTTCAGCTTGAAGGGTACAAAATTTTGTTAAAATACTTGAGTTCTTCAATGGAATTTTCCAGGTTTATAATAGCTGCCATCATCAAAGCCAGGTCTCCTGATTTGAATAATGAACTGACGATAAAGGTAAAAATACTTGGTATTTGTGCATAAAAGTGACCAGTCAATCAGCATATATCTTAACATTGCCATCAATTGCTTTTTTGGTTTTTCTTAAATCTGAAAATTGACACTTTCAAACTGGTTTATTTTCTACACATTTACATATATATACTTGTATATATCAATATTTGATGCCTGATCGGTTTTATTCAAGCATCAATAAAACATTCCTAAAATAAATCTTCATAAATCAATGTATAAGATGTATGTGATGATGAAATATTCAAAACAAATTATGAAAGACGACATTGCAGAATGACGTGATCAATAATGAAATATGCCTAAAAAGGTATTTTTAGGTCTTGAACTAAAATAATGACACATTTGAAATTTATGATAAAAATTTGAAATTAGGTCTTGACTTGGAACAATTGGATGATGACACATTCTCAACTCACTTACAAAATATTATGATGCAACAGTGATGAAAAAGTTCTTAATTCCACATAATCAATAAATCTTTAATGACACTAAGTAATGTCTTTCCAGATTTTATCCAGAAATATAGGATTTAAGGGGTTATCTCCCTTTACTGGTTCAAAATGGGGTAACCAAACACTACAAAAGGCTATGCTTGATTCGTTTAAGCATTATACCCGGGGCATGGAACCGGCGTACGCCGGGTCAGTAACAAATCAGTAAGTTGAATCAAGTATGATGGCATACACACAGGAAGCAGTCATCATACCTCAGACTATTTTCAAAATACGTTTTATCTATATGATATGAATATTTTTCAAAAATTTTGAAATATGACTTAAATTGTCACTTTCAAGTTATGGATGGTTTTGAATAATTATACATATTGCCAATTTAATAATTTTGAGTTGTTATTTAAAAAAATGATGATGACTATAAAATAGAAAATATTTGTCCGCCATTATATGCCGCTTATGTCATTTCCGGCGGCGTATCAGCGATAGTTTGCCGGTATACCCATCAAGCATAGCCTTTGTGGCAATATTGACAAACTGAAGTGTCACAATAATATTTCTTACTTTTAAGAAATGGGTGCGCTGATGACCATTCATTGCCAAAACTATTTTTGATTCCCTCCTGTAAGTTGAGATTGGGATGAAACTATCTATTTGGTAAAGAAATTGGCTATTTACTTCATTTAAATTGTTAATGGACAATTTTGACGATAACAAACTCATTTCTTGTCTCAATCTCAATCTCTTATTAAGAAAATATAATAAGCGATTGCGTCATAAGGAACTGATCTTCATACTCCTAACACAATTATAATGATCTTCTTAAAAGATATCATTAAAAATGCTTCAGTCCATTATTTATATGGTAGTTGTTTGTTTCTTAAGAAATGAACTATGGTCGTTAGAACATCCATATCCCCTAACATCAATAGTTCTCATGCAACCTATGATCGCTGAAGCAATGCCACAAGCACACAACAGATGTGATCTTGAACATATTGTATGCCTATTGTGTAGATCATTATATAAGATGGCATAGTCTCATTGAATAAAAATAACCTTAGCTAAGGTTTACCTAAACTCTAAGTCTTTAACATAATACTAAGAACATCCAATCACCGTAAGGTGAAAGTTTGCCGTAATCTCTTATCCCTCCCCATCTAACGAGCTGAATGACCCAGTGAGGATGAGGACATCCATCAGGCTGGTCTATGTGTCCGAGAGACTATTAGAGTCATAGCCCAATCCCTTGCGGCCCATGCGGACGTACGCCTGTATGGGGTCCTGTATCCCGTCCCCGTTGCTCCCCAGACCAGACCCTGGGTTCCAGCCCATATTCTGTAACATCTTGTTCCCAATGTTGTCCTCTGGAATTGGTTCTGCACAGTCTCCCACATAGCCTGGAGTAGAGGATGAGTGGTCTTTGTAGATAATAAAATCTCCTACACATGTTGACACTACACGTTTATAAACTCATGACTCAGGGGAAACATGAAGGGCCACATGCCACGACAAAATCAAGAACTCATTTTCTGCTTATGCAATTATATTTTTAGAATGTCTAGAAAAATTGCTGGCAAGACACATAAGATTCACTTTCAAACATTCCTGTTATTTTACGGACAAGAATAACATTTGCACTACTTCATTCTGATTCAAGATTGAAATTCAATACTATATTAAGTAAGGAGTTATATGATGCCCTTGCATTTGTGAAGACAAAATGATCTAAGATAAATTTGAGAATAAGATTATAGAATAAACAGAGTGAGGTGAGTTGGGGTTTAACGCCGCTTTCAAGATTATTTCACTTATATCGCGGCTGCTAGTATTATTGCAGGGAGAAAGCCCGCAACACTATAGTGGCTATGCATTGCGGTGAAACCTGCGAGCATCGGCTGGAACTAGCGAACCATGGGTGGTACTGCGCTGAATTTCAGTGTAGCATTGCACCCAAACCTGACTGCGTGTAGAACAGTTCTCTACTGCAGACAAAGTTGCCGAGCCCCTGGCGGGATTCGAACCACGGACCTCCTGATCCGAAGCCGAACACGCTAACCACTGCGCTATCCCGCCCCCAGAATAAACAGAATAAACAAATAAGAACAATAAGAATAAACCGTCCCACTGTTTTAAAGTTACCAACCTTCATCCTGCGGACTGGAGGGCGGAGTCTTACGCTGCCTTTTGAAGTCACTGGAGTGTGACGAGGACTGTGCGGCGGTGCGAGATTGAAGACACCGGCCCTGCATCTGACTCCACTTCTGTCTGTCCTGCAGGAACCTTGTCATCGTGTAACTCGGCATCTGACAACAAATTTTAGTATTTAGAAATTTGAGGCATAAATTCTTAGGACAAGGCAGTCTTTCAAACAAACATAGTCTACATCACTGACAAAAATTAAGGAAGATTTCACTTAGGCTGATTTAAATTTAGTTAAAACTATGTGTAATTCTATTTGTCTAGGAGTGTGTATTACTTCTAGAAGATTACTCATTGAGTTCATGTTCAGCTGACCTTTGAACGACTAAAAGAGATGTAACCAAAAAGTCAGTTTTCAATGAAAAACATGTTTCTTCTGCAAATAGTCTACAAAGATAATTATGTATGTAGGTATATGTATATATATATTTATCTACAAGTCTCTCTCATGACTCACCATACTCACCTTTCCTCTCAGCTTTCTTCGTCCGAGACGTATTTCTCTTCCACTCTGAAGATGAAAATAAAAACAAATCATTTATCAGATGCCTGCAAAAGAGAGTTCCTGGCAAGTGTTGACTGGATCTAGCACACCATGAAAATGACAACTTAACAGAAAAGACGACATTGCATCAAACCTACCTGAAATGTGCAGATTTACTAGTTATTTTCTTTTGATGTAAACACAGATGAGGGATACAAATTCAAGAGCTCTTCAAGATCATGGAAAACCAAATATTCTTACCATCTCCTTTAGCTCATTACTAGTAAAAACAACTTAAGTCAGTTTATTAAACTTAAAAACATTCTCTATACTTTGATACAAACTCAGTCCATTACTCATTTTCTATGCACATTAGTCTTACAACAGCTGCCTGTTCGTACATATCATTTTATTGGACCCCTTTTGACAAGTCTTATCTGCATTAAACTAGTTTTGAACATGTACTTTAACGGGCTGTTGTCAGACCATGTAGGAAAACCACCAAACTAGATTGTATCCAAGTAAAGGCAATAATTTGAAATTATAAATCCTTGTGGGAGCCCTAGAACATTTGGATCTCATTGTAACTAAAATCAAATCAGAGTTGATTTTTATCGGAATGACATCCACATGTTTTAGGGCTCTGAGAAGGCCATGCTGTTGTCCATGGAAGAGAGAAGATGAACTCACCGAAGCCATCAGCCTGCTGACCCTGGATTTGAAGCTCTGTTTGGAGGACTCAGGCATGTGGTCAAAGGAACCTGACAGAATGTTCTCCAGCTGTTTGTCCATAACCATATCGGAGTCTGTGACTCGCTCGTTCTCCCACCAGGGGATTATACCAGCGATACCGCAAGACGGTCCAGGCTCCAAGAAGAAATCACTCTGCTCGTCATCAGCTAAACAGAGGTTGAAATATTATTGACTCATTAAAATTTTTGTACAAAATCACAAACTTTAAGTTGATTGTGTTAAAAGGGTGACAAGTCACTGACTTTTTGGCAATATTATTTTAAGTTTGAAGACAAAAGTTGGTAAGTCATTGACATCTTACAAACAGATTTCATTGATAAATCAATGACTAGTGAAATAATTTCAATAGTTCAATGTTTTGAACCTCTTATGTTGAACATCATAGTCCTTTTATCATAATGCATGCAATCTATCAAGAATCCCATAATATATATATATATATATATATATAAATTAAAAAGAAGAAGATGAAGTTGAATTACATTTGGCAAACGCTTTCAGCAGGTACCTGCTTCATCAGGCCGTTTAATGCAGTAACTGACACTAAGTAAATACATAATACTATGACGTCACACAGGAACTAATGACGTCATAATGAACTTGACAACAATAAATTGTATTGTAAGCAACATTATGTTTTGCCATTTAATTTTGGCACATATTTACGAATGAAATATGATTCTTTCAAAAGTAAATCATTATCATTGTTATAATTGAGTTTATATATCGGGAAAACCTTGAACTTGCCATTACCACATTTTTCTAAATGTTCACTGAGAGGGATAGTTCGATTTCGGGGCTGGTTAATGTGGGATCGATGAAGGTTCATTCTCCTCTTTAATTTTTGCTCTGTTTTCCCGATATATTTCTCATTACATCCAGCACATATGATTACATAAATAACATTTTTGGTGTCACAATTCATGTTTTGTTTAACAACAAATGTATCCTTTGGTGAAATATTTATGGAACATCCTTCAATAATACTTTCACACATGAAGCAACGTGAATCTAGTCAAAATTTTGCGTAAGTTTTTGGGTTGCTTACGGCTGTTTATGAAATTGCATTTATCGACAATCTTTTTCATTTTTTGACTAGGAATTAAAATAGGAAGATAACTTTTCGCGATAGACATAGCATTATCATGATAAGGGTTAAAAGTGGATACAAGATTAAGATTATTTTGAGTATCGATATTCTTTTCCACTTTAGATCTCAGTTGTTGCTGGTCTGTATTTAAAGCTTTTGATATACTATCACTTATCAACTTTTCTCGATAGTTTTGTTTAAGTAAAAAGCTTTTCAGTTCATCAAGGCGATTGATTTTAACATCACCATCAGAAACAATTGTACAAACTCTTCTTGCTAAACAATAGGGAATGTTGCGTTTGGTATGATGGGGGTGGCATGAACAAAAGTCCAGATACTGATGTGAATCTGTTTTCTTATAGAATATATCCGTTGCTATGATACCTCCTGTATCTATCTTAACAATTACATCATATATATATACAAATTCTATATTCAAATAACACATGGTTTATTATTAGTTTCAAATTTAAGATGAAGACATATTGAAATGATGATACAATATTTAAATATGAAGTATCGAAAAGAGTATAAATCAACCTTAAAATAATAACCTAATGCTTATATACATGAATATCCTACTTTTCAAAAAAGACATATATATATTTCTTAACTTGTGATATAATTTAATTAACTAATCAGTGTTCGCGTTAACGCATAAACCTGCGTTTTTCACGCATAAAAATCATATAAAAACGCAAAATATATTGTAACTGCGTGTTTTGCACGCACATATAATTATACACTTACGCTTATATTGTTCAATAATGTTAAAAACAATCGTTCTAAGCTGATTGTCTGCTTACGATGTCCTGCCAAAAATAATCGAAACCTGGAAATCCCATTGCTAAAAGCCCTGTCATTGGTTACTTTACCGATGGAATTACTCGGAAGTCGTTCGTTTCATCCAATCAGAGCGATGTTTACAAGTGATTATTATCAAGTATCATGCTGTATAATATTACGAAGTTCGGAACGGCAGCTAGTTACTCACACAGGCATGTGGCTGCATGTGTTTTATCATCAAAACTGAACCATACATGTTATATATATATACCGTATGTATATAACTTTGATGTTTAAATTTGATGACAATTTATTACCTTTACTAGTAATTATTTTATTGACATGAAAACTCCATTAACAAAAAACGCGAAATATTTGAATTGAAAATTTATTATTTCATTTCTGCACGCACTGTATAAAATCCTACCGCGAACACTGCTAATGCCATTGGAATAAATGCTCGAAAATGTTTAAAGTTCGCTTCGAATAAAATAACATATTTCCATATTTCATTTTCAATTTTATCTCAGGAAAATGAAATATAACATGGTCACACCTTTCCATTTGATAGAGACTAGCGCAAGTTATGCCTTGTTTGGTAAGTTGATCTGGGTGTAGGTTGTATTATTCATTGAGCGCTATCATCTACTAGTCTTACCTTCTCTGCCTTCATCGTTGGTGACGAGACCCTCACTCTCACTGCTACTTAGGGAGCTGCTTTCTCTGGAAGAAAATGTTGATAGCTTGAAACACGTATCCTTGTAAGGTTACATTCTGCAATGTTCTACTTATTTACTGATTATTTCTTTTATTAAATCAATCAGTCGGTTTCTCTAATGAGCCCATTACAAATGGTCTGGGGTTATTATCTTAGCAGTTGAACCACTGAAATAGATAATGATATAATGATATAACCGAGAGGTCTTTACTTTTGTCATTTGCTAATCATGACAAATACATTTAATACAAATATTAAGTGACAAAAAAACTTGCAGTTAGTGTAATTGCACAACAGGCATCTTTTTTTAACAGTGTTGCTAGGAGTCTAGACAATAAACAGAAGTTTAAGTACCGGTATATAACATCTTTCTCTTTTTCTATCTCTAATGTCATCCGTTAAAATAAATATCTATTATTGTGTTTTACATTTATCTATGTGGTAGCAATTTGTTATGTTGTAATGAATATGTCTCTATTGTCTTAAAAAAAATTTTCAATCATGTGGAACGGCTTTATAAGTTTGAATGAATAATTAGCAGGATTGCTAACTTACTGTGAATAAGATGCTACATCCATTACGTCAGTATCCCCTTCTTGACTTCCCCCTCCTGGCTTGACAAAATCACTTCGACTTTTTGAACTCCTTTTCCTTTTTCCTGGAAGAGTTCCCTCTGCTGTCAGACCACATCCGGCCCCTGGAGATAACATTTCTTCATTGACAACCATATTTGTGCTTGTATCATGGAGAGTTTTGTGTTTCGACATCTTATACCGTTCAAAACTTGGTTCAACAAAGTCTTCTGCACTGGGCGAATCCAAAGCCATACTTTTGAATTTTCTTCTTCTTCTCGGAGGCCGAATTGGGGAGACATTTTCAGTTACCGAATCAGATTCAACTGGTGGTGTTGGGTCTGTAAGGGGGACAGTCAATCGATGGATTCTCCTTGATGCAATTTCGTCTGAATCACTTAGCAGGGCAACTGTATCAATGTAATCTTTCAGTGCTTCATCAATGCTGCTCTCTGATGCTTCGCTTATAGTGCCACATTTCCACAGAGGACTGGGATCTGATCGACGTCTCTTCCCTCGTCTCTTCTTGTGAAGTCTGCGAGCAATAACTCCTGGTGCGAGGTTTTCCGTCTGGGACTTGTGAGAGGTCTCCTCCAGGGCATTGGTGAGGTCCTTGACCAGCTCATCCATCCTGATGATGTTACAGTTGGAAAACACTCGCAGGTTCTGGAAATCTTTCACTATATTGTGATCCATCTGCTTAAAACCTGTATGAGATCCTAAAACAGATTCCAAGATTGTGGAAATGGTACAGCTTTGTGAAAAGGCTCCTCATTCTTTAATATGCATTTCTGGACATGAAAAATATTAAATGAAATTATTCTTGGCAATGATATGGATTAATATTTTTAGATGAATATTGTAGGAATCCTTGTGTTCAAAACTGACCTACATTAGAACAAAGCTATCTCAAGTCTTCACACATGATCAGGGGCTATTATATACCAAGAAAATAACGTAAGTAAAAAAAATGGAATGATATACCAATATGTCATACAAGATAACAGTATCAAGTCAAGTGAGAGGTTATCAACTGCATCCCGAATTAACTAAGACAATCAGTTCTTTCAATGTAGACTCATCCTGTTGCTATTCTTAGTAATCATGCAATAACTGAATAGAATTTCTCAACAGAAATTTATGTGACATGGCCTATCCATGTACCATGTATATTTTCCCGAAATTTTGACACGTTTATCATTTTGTGATAACTGGTCCCCCAGTTACTAGATTTAATCATCAGATATGGTTGAAAATAATATTTGTTAAGCCATAAATTAAGCTCAGTCATCATTAAAATATGTTAATGTCATAACTTTCAACATGATAGATTACATATTAAAATCTAAACATGAATTAATATCTCGATATCACTGTTAATTTAATATTTTCCTAGCACTGAGCATGCCGTGTTGGCCTACAATCTACATCAATATTGACAAGTGAATGAAATTAGGCCACTCCAGACTGATAAGCATGTGTGGCAACGACTGTCCCACTGAAAGATATTTAGTTAATGTTAAGATACTTACGGTATACATAATTAAAATGAACATAAATTCAATGTTCGATTTCATCCCTAATTATAACAATCATTGTCGAAAGATTTTGACAATGAACTTAGACACATGCACGCCATGATTGTTTTGGTAGAAAATCTCGCGAGAAGTATTATGATCACGTGACGATGTGAGAATCACGTGATCGTCATCGTTTGTTTATATTCATCACTCGCACTCGCGATCGCAACAAGAAAGGAACATGGATCCAGCTAACTTCGCCAAGAACTGCTTCACATACAGCAAACAGAGGTAAGAGAAATCATTTTTATTAGACCAATTAACTATACCCTCAGACGTATAACTATTACTGTGTTGATTTTGCTCATCAGTCAAAAACACTGACTGTTGCTAGTGGCAACTATAAATGCCAACTTTAAATAACCATTTTGATAGCCAATAATTACTAAAATCTGAAAACGACCTAATGCATTCTTTTCGTTTCTTTAATATTTTTACTTGAATATAAATAAAGTAATCTCGAAATGATTTGCATTTGATTCGAAGTTATCACTCATTTCATGGTACTTGACCCCAGCCTTCTAAGTAAGTGCTTATCACTTGTATAAGCTGAGTGCATTTTAGGCCTATATATTGCTGTTCTCTTGTCTATAATGGGGGTTTATGAAAAAAAAAGTTTCAGTAATTTTGCAACTTTTGATTTTCAGAGGCCATTTATTATGGCTAAGGTTAATAAAAGTGTCTGTCTGTGTTAATTTTGCAAGTAAGGGTTTATATGAACGAACATATTCTGCATAATCAAGGTAAGACTCCTTCTATCCCAACAGAGGTTATTTCTATTCATTTATGACTGAGCTATTTCTGTGGGGAGAGATACGTACGTCTACCGTATTTCCTCGAATAGACGCCCCCGGCGTCTATTTTTTCAGACCCCTTTTACCCCTGGCGTGTATTCGAGACCCGGCGTCTAATCGAGGCCGGCCTCTATTCATTTTATTGTAGGAACTTTCGTCCAGAGGGAGAATACATTATTTGCATTCAACTACGGGAGCATTAATGAATCAACTTATGACCCGGCGTGTATTCGAGACCCGGCGTCTATTCGAGACCCGGCGTGTATTTACTTAAAACAGCCATACCCCCGGCCTCTATTCGAGACCCGGCGTCTATTCGAGGAAATACGGTATTTGAATCCCCAGAGCTCAATCCAATGATATTATATGCTAGCTGTAGCAGGGTCAAAAAGGGACAGTTCGTGTAATTTAAACAGTCAAGTTTATTAATAGTTTCAGGACGATGTTTTTAAAGGATTTTATCTTAGAGACTTTCCGTTTCCATGGTTACCATTTGCCTAGTTCGATGAGGCTTTATTATGGTAACGAAAATCAACATTTAAAAATCCAAATGAAGGTTTCTGTAGTTGATGATATCATAAACAAATTTTGCCTTTCATGATTTCAGAAAGAATTTATCACGGTTCGTCACTGCTTTTTAAAATGATGTTTTCTATTTGATTTCCATGATACCTATGTTTGGTTTTGGCTTATTTGCCGTGACTTCATTGGCAAGGGTCCGATTGTGTATCCCTGTAATTTTCAAAACGACAAATGAAATGAAATTACTATATCCCACATCCGGCAATTAATTTTGAAAACTGTTTTATTCCTAGTAATTGTTTACAGCGGTTTGCAGATATTTACAACAGTATTCTACAGTCCCAGACTGTTAGCTTTTTTAAGGCTAGCTTGCATTTCATGACATGATTTGGATTTCGGGAAAGTTAGACAAGGATAGCCCTCAGTTCGTTTTTATTTTCAATCTAACCTCAATATTTTAGTCTATGATAAAAGCATCAAAGGTCAAAGGTATGTTAGCGGTGAAGAATATTGAGTTGCTACTATTGCTTGTAGTGATGACTTCGTAATTTTGATTTTTTAAAAAAATTGTTTACCTGAGCTTTTGCCAAAACACCATGTGAATAAACTTCTTCTGTCCAGTCATAATCAACCTTGAGAGTACCTATAACGAAAGTTCTTTGTTTGGTAAATTGTTTTTCAAATTGTATTCCTCGGTATCGGATTTGTTAAATATTAACCATTTAAAATACAGTGTAATCAGTAAAGTAATGATAAGGCGAGGATATTTTCCTTCTTGATATCCGTTTGAAACGAGGCATATATGGTCACTGAGTACTCAACAGTCCATAAGACAGCTGGACTCGACGGTCGAGCGCGCATTTCTTGGCTGACCTTCTATTACATTTTGCTCAACATGCAGTTGATGCGACTGTCGTATCAAAGGACGCCGTATTTTTCATGCTGTCACTGAATAATGCCATCTCGTAGATCAGGAATACATATTCTAATAGCTGAATATAAGCACTTAAAGGAGACTTTAAAGGGTTTTTTTAGCACGTTTTATTACGTAAATAAAACATCTCACAAGACGGAGAAGAAATGTTAAACAAAAACCTTAATCTATTTCCCTACTTTGAAATAATAAAGATGTTTACACTAAAGCGGCAGACAGCAGTTTGGTTTTTCATGGGTGACACAGTTTTCTACTATAACTGCATTATTATTTTATGGGATGTTTGACCCTCTGAAGTGACGAGATATCGTAGTTTATGCGGATTTAATGCAACTTTTTAGTCGATACTTCCGGTCTTTTAGAATTATCTTTATAACCTGAATATGTACATATTTGTTAAATAACGTACGAGGTAGATTGCCTGAGTGCGGATAGTTAGTAATATCGAGAGATGTGCATTATCTGTGCATTCGGTTTATATTGGAAATATTGGTGTGCACTAGTGCCTTCAATTAAAAGCCAGGATTCTATCTATTTTTAAACTGTATACACAATAGGCATCATTTCGAGTCAGGCGTCTTTTTCGTATTAAGGTTTTTGGAAGTTTAAAAGGAAGGAAAGATCAATTGAGAATTAAAAAAGTCATTTTACCCTGCGTTTGAATGAGGCAGGCGTGTATTTTCCCCCCAGAAAGCTCTCTGAAAGGACATGCTTATATTCAAGGCAGACGACTAATTAAGGATTTGTGGTGTGAGACTTTCTGAATGACTCAAAGTTAACCTGTTTCTCAAATCACACCGAGATACCCTACGTGACATGGTTGACGTTTAACTTGCATGGTATGTTAATTTTAGGGTCCCAGACTTCTCTCGGCTTCACCCAATGGTCCCTCGGCTCTACACGCAGGAGTGGAAAACCGACATGCGCAGTAGGGAGCTTCTCGTAAAGGTAAGTTAGAATGGTTAAATGTTCCTGCATATGAAACTGAGAAAATTGTCAAAAGTAACTTCTTGTTTTAGGAAATCTATCTCTTATATGGACATTATCTGTAAATGCCTTTGCGTCAATTTTGGCCTAAAATTAGCGAATATTCTTTCCATATATAAATTTCCCTCAATTTCTATCTATATTTCAATGCCTACATGAATTATGTAATGATGACCTCAGTATTTTCAAAACTCAACTATTACAGGAATAGTTCAAATGAACAGGTGAAGATTTCAACCAAATGCTATTTTATCATTGTGACTTTACTTTTTTGTTCCTTTTGGAATGTGTCCATCGATATTTTCTTCATTCCACAAGCGTTACTTTTCCCCCATTTTTCAATTCTTCAGTCAAAATGAAAATATTGTAAAATGTTGAAATTACCGTTCAGAGAATTTTACAACTTAAACAGACATAATAAGTGGCTGTTATGAAACTGAACAATAAAGCCGTGTATATTTTACGAGAGCTTCACGTGGTTATATATGACCTACAAAGAGTAAAAAATGAAGACATGAAGACATCTATATAATGTCAGCAAAACGCAAAGTGTACCAACGAATTATTTTATGTCTTTCAGAACGCTGAGCTTGGCGGCGTACCTCACTTTGAGCATGACGAAAAGTTGTTCCAAGAGAAACGAGAACAGATGGCGTACAACGTGGAGGTACGGAATCGAGTGGAGACCAAATGCCCTATGCCAGACAGGGCCTCACTAATCCGACCAAACTTCCACCACGAGGCCTCCAGACATCAGTCATCGCTCATGTACAGGACAGACAACAAGGACCTCGCTTGATTCGAATGGTCTTCATTTGAGCCAGTGACTTATGACAGTCATTTGTTCGAACCCAGTTTATTCCAAATCAACATCACAGTATTATGTGTTTTCACTTTCAATTTCATGAATTCAAATGATTTCATATGGTTTAAAAGACATTTAAAATCTTATTATGAACTTGATTTTGGGGGGTAAGATTGAACTTTAGGCCTACCAGTGAATTGTTTTTGTTTCATGATATTTACAATATTTTGATTATTGTGTGTTTTACAAGTGTTTTATTCAGCTTTAACGGCAAAACAGTATAATTACATTTACAATCATGGTTTGATTAGCATGTCAATGTACCAGAAAGTATTCTATCATTCTTGCAATCGAATGTTATTTCAGTATTAATTTTCAATATTATATTTACAATCGTATATTCCAGAGTCAAAATCATGTTAAGCATTTCAAGCTGTCTCTATTTACTATTTGTGCCATTGCTGATGTATACGATTGGCATGTATCAACTTGATGTGGCCCGTAAGCCAGGCGTTTTATTTTCACAGCTTGCCATTTCGTTCTCTGTAAGTCTAAAAATATAGATATAATAAATTACCTAGACTTTGTTTGGGTCACACAAAAGACCTTTATTAGGCGTAGAATTTTAGTTTGAATATTTCAAATATAGAGATTCCGATTTTGCAAAACCATCTTGAACCAGGAATCCACAATAATGTTTTCATTTGCGTGAAGGTATGCTGCCAAAATGGTTTCTGTGGTACCAAATTCTCCGATTTGAGAATCACTGAACGGTTCACTAAGCATTTTCTCAAATGAACCCATCATAAGAAAAGGTGATCTACGGAGTGAAGCGACAGTCTTCATCTTGGACCTTTGAGACAAACTTTTACATACATATATTATTACGTGTAATTAGTAATGGTAATCTGTGTTTATTATAGATTATCTATATTCATAAATAACTTTCACAAATATTTTATTTCTGAAGTACTGTAAGGAAAACGTTTATGTTGCAGCGGTTTACACTAAACTGGCTACAATGCATTATATTCTATTACATTTTATTTTTTGTTTGATGCGTCTTTGTTGTGTGTGTGTTGTTTTAGCAGCTTTATGCTTGCAGATTATGTTTTTACATGTTTGTTATTAAACATTCGACATTGGTCGTGTGCTTTTCTTTGCTACCCTCACCATGACTGGAGGTTATGGAACAAGAATCGGACTGTCAAATAACAAGTTTTACACAAACATTTCCCAGTTTCTTTCGTGGTAATCGAAATATCACAGGTTCTCTAACCAGTGCATCAACAACCGTTTATATAAGCACCAGCCTCAACTGATCACTAGCGCCGTATACATGTAAATGCAACAACCTGTTGCTAGTATCAAGGTTTCACCGCAATGCATAGCCACAATGTTGTTGCGGGCTTTCTCCCTGCAATAATACTAACCGCGATATAAGTGAAATACTCTTGAAAGCGGCGTTAAACACCATATCACCTCACCTCACCTCTGAAGGGTGTCTCTCTCTATCTGTTTTAACTCTTCTCACAATGTTCGTTTTACAGGTAGATCATTTGGACATTTTTTTGACAGGATCTGTCACAGCTTTCTCACCAACTTATAATATCGACAACACGGCATCAAAGGTAATATAAAGACCGAGACCTTCCTTGCCAATAAATCTCAAGCCGTACTTTTCAGCGAAGAAACATATGATCCCAATGAATGTAGAGTCAGGCGTACCCCAAGGATCGGTACTTGGTCCAAGCTTATTTTACTTCATCAACGACATACCACAATACACGCAATCATGAGTAATGTGTTTTGGCTCATTAATAAGAAACTGTGAAGGATCGTATTAATGCTAACTCAGATAGTTAGTTTAAGAACTAGACCTTGCGTATCTTCAAATGGCAAAAACAATCAATGTGTTGATAGTGGCTATCATTCTCTCCTAACAAAGGTAGCTCAAATTATATCCTCCTTTGCTATTAACCTCTGTTTTAATTTGAGCACTTTCTGAAGTTCTGTCAGATTACATTTTAACGGCAAAGAATTGCATTGCAAATCATCTACCGAATTTCAGCCAATGAAAATACTCCTTGCATGGAAAGCTTGCTTTTTGGTGGCAAGGTCTTTGACATAATTCAGTTGCCGTACTGTAAACGTGACCGTGCTTTGTCAAAAACACCCTTGAGAGCAGATCACAGTGGAACAGATTCTAGTTTTACCGAGGAACACCGTATGCGTTTTTATAACGAACTTTTCCACCCTCCAATCAGACGTCTCCATTCTTGTCCAGAAAGTGCTCGAATTCTAACAGCCGTTGGCTGCGGAGGATACGACTTGAGCTACTTCTGTTGGGAGAGAAAGGGTAGCCATTGTATGACAGAAACAGTTGTCTGTGGTTTTGTAGATATAATTTATTAACGTTTCACTCCAGTCTAAATTTTAGCGAAGAATTTTCTTTGTCATAATCCCAATATCCAATCTCTTTAATCCCATGGTCATGTGCCATTCTCAATCTGATTAAAGCCTTGCTGCATCACCTCGACCTTTTTACTTTGATTCCAACTCATCTTCATAGTCCTATCGGAAATCTATAAACCATTCCCACGCGACCTCTGCTATGAAGGAGCAGTTTCTGGGCTAGATTTCAGTCTTTAAAATAAGCTAGCAGGCCAAATTCGTAGCAATTTAAAGGCAAAATCACAGCAAATTCTCAATTCTCACCAGTTAACGTTACCATTTGAAAAAAATCGCCTATATTTTATGCAATTATTGTATGGTGTCATAGTCTCAAAAGTCATGTATAAACATATGTTCAGTATGAGACATTATAGAGAACATTAATTTGGGGGCCTAATATTCAGCTTTACAAGTAAACGCCCTACTCGACTAGCTAGCTAAGACTTATCCGACAAAGAAATGCTTTAAATCCCACTGAGAAAGAGTGCATTATAAATGTATGTTGTCACATATGACTGCACAAAGTAAATACAAGAAATCGCTCAACCAAACCAGGAGGAGCCTGTGACTTAACGCCACATCGCCAAATCGAATGCGCAAGCGCAAAGTGTCCCAGGCGGGCGGAACAAATTTTCAGGGGAGGCAACTTTTGATGAACACCTGTCGCCTCAGAAGTCGGCATCATGGAAGGAACGAAAGCGTTGTTGATTGTGTCGCTGTGTTTATGGAGTTGTGTTCATGGCAGAGAATCGGATAAACCTGTTGAATTGACAGAGGACAACTGGACGGAAATGCTTGAAGGAGAATGGATGGTTGAGTTGTAAGTTTGAACAGGAAGTTCATGAACGGCGTTCAGGGAGATGTGTCAAGTGTCTCCTAATTTCGTTATATGATAAGAGATGGTTGACACGTAGCTTTGATTTAAGAAAATGCATTCTTTTTTTGATTGAGTAGGATGAGTAACTGACTCATTCATCATGTTCATTTCTTGGCCAGAAATGTTCATGAATTTCATTTATGACCAATTTTATAACCACAAGTCAACACAAGAATTTAAAATGCAGAGGTGCATTAACTTCAACTGGCAACTCTCATGTATTCAGTTTAATTTTCACTTTGACATAAATAACATAACAACAATTTTATCAACAAGTATTTGTGAAAATGTTCAACTTCTGGTTGTCGGGTGGTCTACAGAGATTTATTTATCCAGACCTACAACTGCAGCTAAATCTGATGAAAACCAGGTCTTGAAATATCCCAGGACACTGACTTACAAAATGATTATTCTTGCCTGAAATAACACCGAAAAGTCAACAACTTGCCTCATAAAATTTTCATTTTAGTACTTCAGTGGCCTGATGTTTTGACACAGTTCTTTGACTTACTAGTAAAGACAACTGTTACTACAAAGTTTTGTTCAACCCATGGTTCATGATAGTCAAATAGTAGACCAAAAGTAAAATTTAAATTTTGTACTGTCTTAAATTAGCCTGCCATGGAGAAAGGCACATCTTACGCCTTGCAGGGGATGTTGGCTAAAACACTTATTGTCATAATGTCTAACTATTCTGACACTTAAAAAAGGTCTTTTTGTCAATACAACCAAAGTACTTTAAATAATAATTGTTCCTTAGAAGCTCTCAACTTTTAAGATTTGTTTTTCAGCATGGCGCCTTGGTGTCCGGCCTGTCGATCGTTCAAGGAAACTTGGGAGACTTTTGCCAAGTGGGGCAAGGATCTGGATGTAGGTGTGGGAGTTGTAGACGTTACCGATAATCCAGGTATGCTCTCCCCTGATGTTAAAGGGCCATTGAGTATGTTAGTGTTTCTAATACAACATTTTTTCAAAAACGCCTAAAAATTATATCAATTGGTAGATAATTGTTTCAGCTACAACATGATATGTGACAAATAGTATATGTACAAAGACAAGTCAGTGTAATTATATTTCACCGTGTGCGTGTGCTACTGAATTATGATGTCATTACGCGGATTTTCCTTTCCTGTGTACTACGTAGCTTGGGTTTTAGTGATGAGAAATAAACAAATACAATTTCTTTTTTCAAAATATTATAAACACTTGAAATTCGTGAAAAGAAATAACCATAATTTTGTTTACACAAAAAGATGACAAAAACTTGCAAAACAAAAAAGGATGATGTTGTTAATTTAATATTAAACACATATTCACAGTACATATGCAAATTAAAAAGATCCTTGTTCCGTCGAAGACTGAGAAATTATAATAAATTCAGTTGTTAAAAGATGGATATATGCTAATTACCTCGCCTTGCTCTATGGAAATCAAAAAGTTTTTAAGAGTTACTTCGCTATCACCTTGATCATGATGTATGTAAATGAAAACAACGAACAATGGGCGCGCTCAATATGAATAGTCAAGTAACCTGCCCATGCTAAAATGAATCAAACTCAAAGTAAAGCCAGTTTGACTTTAAAATAAATCAAATATTTGTCTCCCTTCTGGTCTATCCTCGTTTTAACTGTTTCCTGCTTCTCTTTTACGCCCCCACATGGTTATCTTTGTTTAAAGGATGGGAGCCAACTACGACCACAATGCTTTGCGCAAAAAAATAATAAAGTCGATCTATTTATAGACACGGGAACCACCATTACTAATTAGTTAGATTTCTCGGCTTATTTGGGGTAGAAACAATTGGCGAAAAATTATGTAAAAATCTTTCAACGAGATGGATTTTTGGCACTATTTTCTAATTTGTATCAACATACTTTGTGGTCCTTTAAGGAGAAATATTGATTACCTTTATTAGCAGAAGTTGAAATCCAGGTTATATTTTTTGTGAATTTATGCTATTCATGTTCATTAATACTAAAAAAAAGTTCAACTCAAGTGCTTTGAATTAACAGTATTCTTCCTGCATTTATATCATAAGTACTGAAATTTCCTTGCTGTTGGTTTCCAAAATGTGAGTTCCTATCGTGCCATCTTGTTAACCATCTATCACACTTGCTTGAACAATATATACTCTTTAATTTGTATTCTGTATTAATCCACTGCAGAAATAGGATGTTAGTCAGTGTTTGATCTAGCTAATAATTTGATGACTGCCGTGATGGGCACTGTTCAATTAGGATTGGAATATATTAGCCATTTTGTGCATATTTACATTTTTCTTTGCCATTTGACCTTTTTTCAAAAAACTATACTATTTATTTTCTCTAACAAAATGCCCAGTATTATTCAAAGTTATAATACACTTGTCCAGTATTCCATTGCCAATGGAAAGGATCCTTTGTTGTAAGAAGAAGGTACTGCAGAACTGAAGGGCCAGTTAAAATTTAAAAAAGGACATGATTTTGTTGTATATTGCTAGATGGAAATGTTTTTTGACTTAGTTTCACAAATAAATTTGTCATAAGTGCTACTCTTCTGATTATGATAACAAGGACACTTTAAGCTGTAGTGACAAATTGACATCAAGTTTGTTCAATCCTCACAGGAGTATAACAGATACAAGGTAGAAACTGATTCAATGTGTGATCTGTTGCAGGTTTGAGTGGTCGCTTCTTTGTAACAGCTCTACCCTCCATCTACTAGTGAGTGGTGTATTTTTCGCTGATTACCTGTTGCAGCAAATAGATAGCTTGCCGATGACCAGTGGTCAAAATAGTACCAGTACCTGTCAATGTTTGGATTGTTTGTGCCAATCTATATTTTGTATTACTAATTAACTACCAATTGAATGGCACTTATACATTACTTGTGACCTAGACCATATGATTTGTCACCTGGGCCAATATATGAAAACTGGGCCAGTACAGGAAACGCAGAGCCAATATATGACAAACTTGGCCATCATCAGTTATAACAGTTCAACAATCTCATTGATAATTTTGATTTGATGAAAATGACCTCTTTTTGTGCAGGTAAGATACAACAAAGTTATTTGATAAAATCATTAATGTCTTGATCCTTTTCATTGCCTGTATAAGAAAGTATCATTGATTAACTTTCAGTGTGCGTGATGGCATATTCCGCCAGTACCATGGTTCTAGAAAAGAGACGGATCTTGTGAGCTTTATTGACGAGAAGAGATGGCAAGACATCGAGCCTGTGTCCTGGTGGTTTACTCCTAACTCTATACAGTATGTTTGTAAAAAATAAAAATGACATTTCATTACTTCTCCTCCAACCATAAAATGCATGCTGCACTTCAGATTGGATGGGGGGAGGGGGGTTGTCAAGATTAAATGCACTGAATTTCATCCCCTCTGTACAAGCAGTGTTGTTCCCAGGTGATTCACTGAGGAGGTAGTTTTGTTTTTTTCTGGGACCCTTTGCAAAATGGTAGAAATTCACCAAGTTTTGAGCGGCACTAAGCCAAAATGGTGGGCAGAATTCTAAAGAGGGAAACAACATTGTAAAATATGTCAACTTCCCACATTATTTTAACTTTGGGTTACAGTGATTCTTGTAAAGTCTGAAATGTCCTTGTTGATTAAATATTCATTCGTCTTATCAGTCCAGAAATGGTCAATGAAGCATTGATATACTTTATGTGAAAGCGCAACCATGCTTCTTCTTCCCAGCCTTTTCTCCCCTCAAAGTAGAAGTCGTTTTATAAAAATATTTGATCGAAATCTGCATGTAGTTACCACTCGCAATTTTAGAAAATTCTTTCCTTTCTGGTTTTGATAAAATACTAATAAACCAAACCATGGATTGTGTTTTTGTTCAATACCTGTTGAAATGAATTTCTCTTTTTCATTAAGTAACTGGTTTTAATTTCATCACCTGTCCATAAATATAGAATATATTAAGCTGCAATGCATTTGATAAAAATTACCCAAAACTCAACTATACCCTATCTTTTTAGGATGGCAACTGTGGGACTGTTTTTCAAAGCTGCAATGGTTATAAGGGTAAGAAGAGTTAATGTAAAACACTCACACTTTTAGTATGTTGTTAATCTTAAAGCAACCAACACAAATTAAGAAAAAGTGTAACACATACTTGTAATGAAAAGAAAACACCTATTTTATTGTGTTTGAGTAAATTATCATGTACTTTTTTTTTTTGTTTCTCTTGTATGATGTAGAAAACACTTATTTTATGGTGTTTGAGTAAATTATCATGTACTTTTAATTTTGTTTCTGTTGTATGATGTCTAGTATTTAATTTTTTTTATCGAACACAAATTTTATGTGTTGTATGATGTTAAATGATCATTTTAAAAAAAAGTTTTTGAAAACATGTTGCTTCTCGTACTGACAGAGGCTTTTTTTTTAAATGATTTTTTTAAGTCCTTCTACAACATGATGACCACAGAATATGGAATACCAGAATGGGGCTGCTACTTGATCTTTGCTGTTCTCACTATAATCACTGGGCTTCTACTCGGCTTGGTGAGCATGAAGTGTTTATGGAATATACAGTCATCAACACAATTTGAGAGCTGAACTAAAAGAATGCCATGGGGGGTGCTCTTTACGAAAACGTGTGAACATTTTATAATAGATTTTTGTATATATTTTCTTCGATATGAAGCAGATATCAGTAAGTAAAGTTGATATCAATTCTTAAAATTTTTCGAAACAAGTCCCCAAGAAATTAAACTCAAACCCTCAGATTCTGGCAACAGATGGCAGCACTGACTGTACCAACAACGTACCCACTCAGCTAGAAAAACTTTATTTCCTGAATGTGACTTTATATCCTTCATTATGAAACATAATTTTATCAAAACTACTTGATGTTGGTATAAACCTGTTTCAAAGAATTTGATCATCCACATAAACTTGTCATTATTTCATAAGTTAACTTTTAAACTATGTTTTCCCTTGGATGATTAAGGAAAACTTTCATGTCAGTTGAACATTAAGAGAAATGAAGTACCTAATTAAACTTGTATTCCCTTTGTCAGATGATTGTTTGCTGTTGTGACATCATGTTTCCCCCTAAGTACCAGACCATCGAGATGCGACAACCCCCCCAGAGGGACGATTCTGGCAAGAGGGAGGACAAGGTATGCATGAACGATTACAAACTTAAGCTTGAGTAATGGATCAAAATCTTAAAGGAGATGTGAGTTTGTATTAGGAAGAAACTACTTTTTAAACCTATTTACATCTTTTTCTCAATAATAAAGAGCACTAGAAAGCTGAAATCTTGGGTGAAGACCCCTTGTCATGGGAATTATAATTAGAGTGTTTTATTATATGGTCCCTAATAATCTTAAAATCTTGGTGCAAATAACTGATCTTATGTTCCAATAGGGACAACCTATTATATTTGGACCAATAACATTTTAGTCACGGGTACACCTGATTATAATGTTGATTGAGTCCGATTCCAAAATGGTTATTTCGATTGTAAGTGGCCCTTGGATTTGTTATTTAACTTGATGCAGGGTCTGATGCTCCAATGGAGACACATTTGCTCAGAAACTTTGACAACTAGGAATGTTAAATCGAGGGTACCGATAGCCTTGATGATGATGTAAATTTTAGGGGAATGAAATTAAAGATGTTGGTAGTCCTGAAGATATTCTTGATCAAGTTTGAAAACTGTTGCCAAAATAGTATTTCATACTGACTTATGGCCCTTAGCCGATAGCAGATTGTAGGAGTATGTGAGCCATGCTCACTTGTATCTTATATTATATAAAGTCTCATTACCATAGGAGCAAGCGTCTACCACTGTTTCTTTTGCAGGGAGATGAATCTGACATCTTGGACGACACAAAGCAGA
Organism: Phorcus lineatus; assembly: GCA_921293015.1. Classification (NCBI taxonomy): domain Eukaryota; kingdom Metazoa; phylum Mollusca; class Gastropoda; order Trochida; family Trochidae; genus Phorcus; species Phorcus lineatus. The sequence continues at coordinate 25,143,060 of OV121084.1, forward strand.
GCGAAGGAGGGGAAGAGGAATCCACCACACGGAAACGACGCCCTAAGAAAGCTGAATGATCACTGATGTCATTTTTGCAATAATGGATGTACTGGAGAGGATGATGTGTGATAGGTTTCATCAGTTCGTGAGGTGCTCTGTGATGAATGAACTGAAGGATGAATGAGAGGGGAATGAATGTTGAATGATGCTGAATGATGTTAATGTGTGATTGAGTTAATTTGTTCAAATTCTATTATATGATGGAAAATATTTTCATGATCAGGGTCCAGGAAATGGAAAATGAATGTGAATGTGATATGATTTTTAAGAGTGCTTTTTAAAAATAATTTTGGACGAGTGTTTTTTAATCATTATTAAGATTGAATAATAGCAATGTATAGCATTTATATAGCAAAATACCAATAAATATATCTAAGGCGCTTAATTTTTATAAGTCACTAAGATTGTGTGAGAGCTATATGTTGTTACAAATATTCATTTTACAGTAACCAAAAGCATGACCTTTTGTAGGTATTTCTTCATCAGGATTTATAAGATGAGACCTTCAGTTAATGGGAGTGTCAACAATATACAGAAAATTTCAAGTATATACTAAACATTTTTGGGGGTAACATGAAATAAAATTTCAATGACAATGTCGGATTTGTAAACAAAGTAATGTTAAAGCTTTGTAATAGTTTTATAAAGCATTTTTACTTTCTTGTGTGTTTTATAGTGTTTGTTACATAAAAGAGGCAAACATTTAGAGGTGTGTGAGAATGTTAACTGGTCTTAAAATTTAAAAACAGTTTTGTTTTTGTACATCATTTTTGGAGGTGTAAATTATATTTTGATTTGTGTTTTCTTGAAAAATGCACACATGTATAGAATAATTCATAATTGATTAGATATCAAAGTATACAAAAGCAATTTAGTCTTTTTTTAGAAGCAAGACAATTTCATTGCACTTCGTGATTGCACTACAGAATGCTTTGTAGAAATATTTAGAAGGTTAAGGAGGCGTCTTTTAATTCATTATGCTGTTTAAATGCAAACTTTCTAATTTCGTTACAAGTTGACTTACTATGTATGTTATTTTTGTTGTTGAATTTAAGCATTTTCATGACATGTTAAAATTATCAACAGACTAACATAACATAGTCCATTCAATTAGAACTAATCATGTAACATCTGTAGTTAAATTCACTGCTTTTGCTGGTTTCTCAGTAACTGTAGCATTGAAACTTTTCAATATAAATCACTAGTCTATGCTTCTATACAATATAACTTAAACTTGTTTGATGTGTAAGGTATAGTTGTTTCCTTTGACTTGTGTGTTAAACAACTCTTGCAAGAATAATTTTCATCAATTGAGTTTTTGCTGACTTCTTACCCAAAGGTTTTTATAAGTTTCATACTATCTGAACTGCAAATTCATAATTTTGTCAAATTAGGGAATGAGTATTAAGTGCAAACCATGGCCTGTGAAGCATCACTTACAGCAAGTAAAAGTGAACTGATTCAACTATGCGGTTTTATTAGACAATTCCATAAAAACTCAATTTGTGGAAATCAATCATTTGTCGTTAAAAAACTTATAAACATGAAGATTAAAGAAAATTTCAAATCGTAGCAGAGAAGATTTCCTGGCTGTGTGGAAAGAGTTTCAAGAAAATGTCTTCTTGAATTAATTATTAATTAATTATTGAAATTGAAAATTGGGGACAAATTAGTGAGAAAGACAAGATGACGAAACTGTTTAATTTCTGAAAACAAACTATGTATGTTTGGAGATTGTCAATTTATGTAATAACATCGAAGCTGTATTTTTCCACTGATATAATTTATTTTTCCATACTATGTCAACGAACACACTATTTTTTTTTTATGTTGAGTGTTTTAGCTTGTTCATTTTACAAATTTGATTTTCAAGTGTTCAAGTTTTTTTCCAAGTAGATGCTTATGCTTCCATGGAATTAATTGATTTGTATATTTCATTACTCTTTCCTGAATGCATCCCAACTTTGTAAATAAATGTTTATGCACAGTTTTATTTTCATTTCCAATTTTAAAAACAAAAAGAGTATTTTTGCACATTTTAACTTTATACTCTTAATCATTCCTATAGTTCTCTGTATGACCATATCTTTCGATGCTCGCAGGTTTCACTGCAATGCATAGCCACAATGGTTTTGCCGGCTTTCTCCCTGCAATAATACTAGCAGCCTCGATATAAGTGAAATAATCTTGAAAGCGGCGTTAAACAACAGCTCACCTCACCTCACCTCTTTCATGAGGTAGTATTTTTTTGAACACTTAAGGATATGGATCATAAAGACATAGAAAAATGTACAAAAAGTTATTTTTGTTATTCTCTGCTGAATTATGGACGGTGGAATATGCATTCAGGAACAAGTACATTTAAAAATTGCAACCCCTTACATTGGGGAATGACATAGACACAGTTCAATAATCTTGACCTTGACCTTGACCTTGACCAGCTTCCATTTTCATGGTCAGCACAACTCTTTTAACTCATCATTAATGCATTATATGAACAACTTGTGGAAAATTGTTTCTGTTAGTTTCATTTCACAAGGGTTTGGAATAGAAGTCTACAATGTCTATGCAAATTCTGTTCTTTGACGTGCTTTGAAGGTGGCATTTTGAATTGGTAAATATAATTTATTTATCAATATCATCTTTGATTCCAGTGTAGATATGACTTGCTTTTTTCTAACCACAGTGAAAACTTTCACTAATACTTGCATTTTACTGACCTACCATACCACACTTCATTCTCAAAGAACTTACATGTGTAACTGCTCGACTTGTTGAATGCTTGCTTTTACTGCTATTATATGTAAATAAAGAGTTTTGTATTTTACGCTCTTCTTTTCTTTATCCTTTTCAGTTCCAAAGCAAACAACACTTTCATCCATGAATGAGGTGAATCACACGGCAAGCACATAGTCGAGGCAATGAATTAATTCACAAAACGGTTTATCGCTTGTATGTTAATGGCGAAATGTCTCATGAAGCTGTAGGGTTTGGTCGCAAAATTCATTGAATTACACCGTAGTGCCACCCATGGCATGCTAGTTCCAGTCGATGCACGCAGATTTCACCGCAATGCATAGCCACAATAGTGTTGCGGACTTCCTCCCTGCAATAATGCTAGTAGCCTTGATGTAGGTGAAATTCTCTTGAAAACGGTGTTAAACCCCGAATCGTCTCGCCCCACGTGAAGATCGTGCAACGCAGAACGAAAAAGCCTTTATCGCACGTGAAGCTCGTGCACTCACTAATGTTAAGTGCGGGTCTACTCACAGTGGACCAATTCATGACACACATTTGCGTGTGAAGGGATAGATTACACGCCCCACTTCCATATATACCCTATTTCGGTCATGATAATCTTTACAGTCTAAATGTGATAGAGACTGTTATTACTATATAGTAAATATTGCAACTAGCACATAGCCATTAGAACATTTGGTGTTTTCCATGAACTGCATACAGCAAGCGCAAAAAAACGACCATCTTTTTCTGTTGTACTAAGGAGAAATGATTAAAAATGCCAAAGGAGTCTTTTGTTTAGACCAATATGTTACAACACGTTGATGTCATTTAAACACTATTTTATTGCCAGACAACATGTAGTACACAACAAATTTGAATAAATACAAACTATAACGAAAACGGATAAGCAAACGGGCTAAGGCAGCCTATATAAATGCTTCTCCTAATACAATCAACAAATAAGGCTGTAAGTACATTTATGGAAATACATTTTACGCATGTAAAAAAAAACCAATTTAATTGCACAAGTACAACAGTCTATCATTCATATCTATTTTAAAACCGAACTTGAGATCGAAGACAAAGAAAATGAAGTTGAGACGGGAAACTAAGAAAACCGGTTAGTTCGATTTATTTAATGATAAACTGATTAAATTTTAGTTTCGTTTCGCTCTGTGACATCGTCGCCGCTTAGAATAGTTTGTAAGCTAATACCATTTATAAAAAAAAGTATTTGTTTAATCTGAATATATCATATAGAGTTCATCGATGGAAGTGGTAAAAAGAGTCCTCCCGAGTGTTTCCACAGACACGATTTTCTGACAAGCCTCGATCAAACAAATGAGAACTGAAGTCGCTGCAACCTAGGCGCAAACGACAGAGAAGAATTTGACTTCGCCTCGGGCCATTAGATGTATATTTTTTATAAGTTGGAGATAAGATTTTGTGGAATGAAACACACTTCTTAAACTGTGTCAGTGACCTAACATTTCTAATATTTGTATCCAACGAGTCTTATACAGTAGATGGGAGAAAAGAGTTATTAAATGAGACAACACGCTGATGTCACAAGGAGTCAAATTCCATTTTCTGATCAAGAAATTAGCATTGACATGTACTCCGTAACGTTGTGTAAAATACTTTTGTTATAATGAACGAATTCCTTACTTATTTTGAAAAAATTCCCTTTGACTGTATTCTTTTATGTTAAATCTTTAAACTGTAAAATTCACTGCTATCGTGACATTAATCAGCCACTTCCTAACAATATCCACGCGTTCGTCCCAGTGAACCGATTACTCTCAGCATCAACAGGATGTATACAAAACAATAACTTTCGATATATTTACTCTTTTCTAACTTTTAGCTATATGCCTATTTATCAAAACAACCAGCAATAACACCAGAGGGATAGATAGGCAGATAATTGTTCATCATGCATTACGCCCTGCTTCTGGTCCGGATGTCATCGCGAACTAAACTGAAGTTTAGATTCTCTGAACGATAAAATTGAGATAAAGTAACTCTTACAATATTGATATACTGATGACTATGAACTTAATGGAATTGACGCATTCAAGCCCCTACTTAGGATAATGGAAATTCGTGTCGATCAAGAAATTAAAATGGCCTATTCCACCAGGACATCATAACGTGTTCGCCGGCATGTAATATATGGAGTGAAAACATGCACTAAGGTTATAAGGGCGCGCGGCACTTGCTGTGATCGCAACGATCAGGAGGTTGTAGACTTTCGTTTGGCTGCTCTTCTTATAGCTTCTTTCAAGACTTTGACCGAATCCTTAAATTGAACATTTCGGAGATAAACCTTTTGTGTTTTTAAGTTTTTGTGATTCAAACGCAGATTCGATACCCGTTGATATTATTTGGAGCCGAATCCTTCTTTCTTCGATAATTCCTCATAAACAGATAACATCTGAATTCTCCACAGCTCAAGAATCTTCTTAAGCAAACTACTCAATTTTTACTTTATCCGATTAAGCATTACGAATTATAAAAATAAGTTTACTAAATTACCAATTCCCCTCAACTGAGTACTATGACTCACCTGGCTGAATTATCAAAGGTTATTGCCTGTCAGACTTTTACTGAATACAGCAAAGCATACTGCTAAAAAAATTTTTTAAAAACCCTCCCAGGAGCAACTACTCATTACTTAAGAAAACTACTGATTTCTGACGCGAATCTTGCTCTGCTTAATTACCATCATGTAAATTAGCAATGAACATCTTTTTCGGAGACGGCTACGCAATGATAAGAGGCTGAACAACTGAATCCTCAATACTCAACTGTTCCATTCTCTACAGTAGACGGTTACTGAAACCGCTGCAGCAGACTGTCGTTGCAGTATCTTAGGCAGACTTCTACTTAATCCTCAGCAGAATGCTGTTGAAACCTCTTCAATGGTTTTCCACTGTATCCACCTCAGAAGATTTATTGAATATTCAGCAGGCTATTGGTGAACCGCCTTTAATAGACCTCTATTGAATCTTCCTCAGCCATCTTCCCACGCATGGCCTACACATGCGCCAGCCCACATGACTTGCCGCGTTTCCCCAACTTTTCTGTGCTTGTCGTCCAGGCTTCTCGGATCGCGATTGTCCAATGAGAAATTATATGTGAATTCCAACTTTTCGCCGAAGAGGGCGCTACACTCAAAACACGACTTTTGATCGGTTGACGGCAAGGTTTAAATTTATTACTAGTGATAGAGACTGGTGCATATCAAAGTCATGAGGGGGAAATGTCCTCAGCAGAATACTCTTGACTCATTAGCAAACTATTGTTGAGTTAACTTCAGCATATTTCTACAGATTCCTCCTCAACAGACTTATAATGAATCCTCCTTGCCAAAATGACGCCGAGTCCTCCGCAGACTGAATCCTCATCACTGCACTTCAAGAGCAGTAGTTACCTAATCCTATCTCTTAAAGTCATAGGAGTCTTACTTTGGCAAATCAATTTTTAATGTACGCCAGGCAAATAGTTCATCATTCAGATCAATATTTGCTCTGACGTTTGCAACAACTTTCAGAACTTTGCCTGCATATTAGATCTCAATACCGAAATTCAAAACACCCTACCTATCGCCGTTGTCGTACGCAAAAGTCATGACGTAGGACACATGGAATATCCCAGCTGAATATGTAATGACAATATCTCATGCTGACCTTTTTAAAATACAGAGAGAACATCAAAAGGCTGATTGATCTTCCTTGTTTTCTACATTTTACTTTGCAAATCATTCTACTGCGCCATTGTTCTCAATCTTATTCGCTCAGTATATAATGTTACATATGCTCAAAGAGTTGATATCAAAGCCCTAGCGAGATTTGATATCGTCCACTACCCGAATGAGGCGGGTCATGGGTGGAAGGTATATCGACTGGACGGAGTGTTACGGTTGTCCCAAGACCACCGGACTAGACGGGAGGACATCGATGACATTAGAAAGGGGAAGGAATTCCACCTCAGGGAGGGAATTTATGCTGATTTTGCAGAACTCATTATGTACGGAAAAGGTAAACAACATGGATACGTCATAACAGATGCATCTTCTGTTTGTCCAGGGATCATATACGATCCCTGGTTTGCCTTACCAAACCACGTTTTTAGAACCAGAGTTGAATGAGGAACTCAAGCAATACACTTAGTTGTTGTCTATCTAGCAGATGAAACCGCTTCATGATTTGTCCATGAAATGTTTAATAGACAACTTAAAACATTCATGATATGTTCTATGCAAGTATTAATTCGTTGATTTTAGATTTTGAAAAAGTATATTTTTATTTATGATGTTGCAACAAAGCTGTCCTTCGACATTCTTTTCAATTCCAAGGGAGTCATATTTTGATTATGTAAAAGATTGGAAAGTTATAGAGAAAATACACGCCGATTTTCCAATACTCCACATATTATACGAATATATAAAAATGGTAAGCTATGAAAATCTTGTTGAAACAAGCCATTTGATGCATTTTTTATATGTTCATCTTTAATTTATGTAATTAACGATTTTATATTCATTAGGTTTATTTAAAAAAACCTGACACATGCGCGAACAGGAAACTAAGATCTCTATAACAATTGTTTTCGTTTTACGTGGAGTGTAAAATGATGAAAGTTGTGAATGGATTTGTAAAACCTGACACTTTACCCTGTCTTACGTAGCAGTATGTTCCCTAAAAGACTTGCCGTCTCATATAGGCTAGGTACGTTGTCGACGTTATATGTCGCCATACACATGCGATTTTCAATCATAAGAATTATGCAAATTATTTGTTGTACCTTCACTCCCGATCTTAGTCTTGTGTAATCTTTACTACATATACTACACTTGTGATACTTGCGACTTTTGTATTCCAGGTCAGATCGGAGATTTGAGGAATTGGTTGACAGTGGCTCAGAACGAGGCTTTTGATGACGTCATAAGAAATGGAGAACACATGGAGATAGAGTTTACATTTTCAGGGTTTTAAGCCAACAATATACATTCGTGTTTATAGAAGGAGCACAAGCAATAAGTTTCAAATTATGAAGACCACCACCGTTTATACTAGCAACGATTTGAAAATCAACTGAATGTTTTACCAATTTCAGATTTTATTGGTGTATTAATAAACTTGAATATTTTCCGAAAAAAGACTAGATTGTACTTTCTATTATGAGTTCGTGATTGTTCGTAAGTTCAACTTTTGTTGCACTGTTAAATGTGTCACAAAATTGTTTCGATTGACTGTTTAACCCAGATTATTTGAGATTTTCACGGGTACCTTGATTGGCTGAGACAGGTCTTTTCTGATGTAATTAAGGTTCTAAAATGTTGTTTTTGGCACAGTTTGCAAAATGATAGTGACGGCCATTGGAAACTGTAGAGACACTAGGAAAGATGATGTTCCTACATACCGCTGTGTGGGGATTGAGGTGTCAGCTTCTGTCAATGAAGAACGAGAGTATGAACTTGAGGGACAGGTCCTCCCTGCTGGATCAATGGCATTCCTACAGGATGAGGAGGACTGTGTCTCGTCATCAACTCGGGAACACAAGACGATAACTGCTTCAATGTCCGTTAATTTAGAGCCCCTAATTGTAACAGCTGCCGGAAGATTTCTACTTCGTGGTTCCATATCGTATGTCATAGATGAGAGTGATAATGTGTGCTGCCTCATCCTTCAGTTCTGGTCTTGATCGTCATCAACTCGGGAACACAAGACGATAACTGCTTCAAATGTTTTCTGTTTCCGTTAATTTAGAGTTCCTTAATTGTAACAGCTGCCGGAAGATATCTAGGTCTTGGTCCCATGCCCTGTATGTCAAAGATGAGACTGATGATGTGTTCTGCCTCGTCCTTCAGTTCTGGTCTTGATCCATTTCAGGGCTATACAATCTTATACTAGCATCGTTATCAGCCTTGATTTGTTTCTGCGATGTGTTTATAGAATTCTCAAAATATCAGTACATTGTTTCTTCAATTAATTCAATGAACCAACCATAGTCAATGTGTTAAAGACAACTTTATTATAAATAAATGGTAAAACGAACGAAAACGTTTGGTAGACGATAGGAAAATAAAATAAATGGAAAATGTTTGATTCGATGGTTTGCTTTGACAATTTAAATAAATAAATTCAAATACAGATACTTGACGTAATCTCTATTCAGCGACAACAATGAATGCAAGACTGAAAAAGTGACATTTTTTTCTATGTTGTAACATAGTTTGGGTTACATCTCAGAATGCTTCGTCCATATTTTTTTTTTATTTCGTCCCAGGTTCTCTTAGTGCCATGTTGTGGTGTAGAAGATGGGTATATGAAGGCGAGGAGTTATACTGGTGTCACCTGAAAACGGTAAAAACTTCAATAGTTGAGCATGACCCCTATCGATAAATGATATTGGCCCAGTAAAATGGTGTACAATGAAGATCAGTCGAAATTTAGTTTGGAAGAAAAAGTTAAAACTTAGTTTGTGAGAAAAGGTCGAAACTAAGTATGGAAGATATAGTAAACACTAAATTTGAAAGAAAGAATCGAAACTAAATTTGGGAGAAATAGTAGAAACTAAATTAGGTTAGAAGAAATAGACGAAAATAACTTTTGAAGAAGGAGTCAAAACTAATTTTGGGAGAAATAATCGAAACTTAGTTTGGGAGAAATAGTCGAAACTCTATTTAAAAGAAATAGTTAAAACTTTGATTGTTTCCATGTTCCTAATTATAGGGTTCTGACGGTAAATCATATTTCAATTCAAACGGTCGTGAAGTAAATATTATCACTATATCCGAATAATTTGTACGTTCACAATTATCTTCATGGATTCGCATTAACATCTGAAAAAATATATAAAGAAACCAAAATATGCACAAATTATCTAGACAATGGCTTATCAAGCCTGTAGCTTTATATATATATATTTATTTCTTGATGCCAAAGAGACCAAACGTGAAACTCTTCAAGCAGTTTTGAAATCAACATTAGATAGTCGTCAACTGATTAGCTGGAATAAATAACTATCAATTCGAATTTAATTATGTACTGCACATATCAATAAAGTTCACATAAGGTTCAACGATGAATCTGAAAAAGACGCCACAAATAGAAACGGTATGACGATGAGTTTATCATTTATCATCGATTCAATAGTTTAAGATATCTGACTGAAATGTTTTAAAGAGCGTAAAAGCCATCATGATACTGTAATCGAAGGTTTAAGTTGATGTTTTACAAATCAACTCAATTGAACTAATTATTCTCACCGAATAAATGATTAATCACTTACTTGAATACATAAATTTTTCCTGTAGCGATTGTAAAGATTTTCAATTCATAGCCCGTTTTACAGTTTAGATGAAGCCGATTAACGGCCGACAAGCAAATCAAGTGCATCCCGTTACAGTCGTATCGCCTGTGCGAAATATTGAGATCGTGTACACGTCGTTACTTCAGAAGAATGCAAAGCATGAGCTTTTCATTACAAATTTCAGCTGGGAAATTTCGTATGTACTACTTCACCACATTTGCGAATGTGTTATGGCTTTTCGCACGCTAATGGCTAACGAAAGGGCTCTTTGAAATTTGATATTGAGGGCTGGAATTCATGCAGAGGTCTGAAATGTTTGCAAACGTCTGGGAAAAGATAGATTTGATTTGTGAACTATTTGCGTGGCGGGCCTTAAAAGTGAAGCAATGACATTAAATGATTATATATATTCCCAAACCAGATTGCACAGTGTACGTACCTATCCTGATCTAAGGTTCCTGAGGCTTTTTCGGACACCAGTGAAAGGAACGATTTGACGAGGAGTCGACACTTGTCCCGGGACATCGTGAGAGCGTCTGGGAACGACACGAGTCTGGCATCATTCTCCAGTATCTTCAGTCGGTCCAAGAATTCGGACTCCGACTCAAACAACCGGAATGGAACGAGCCCATATATCGAACTGAAGCTGAGATCTGTTGTTGAATTCACGTATTGAAGGATATGCCTGGTAAGCTGTGAGTTGTGGCGGTTGGCCTTGGTGACCTTGCCCCGCTCAGAAGTCAAGGTCAAAACCATAAAAGGCTCTCTGGGAGAGAAAATGCAAAAGTCACAAAGCACCCGTATCGGCGTGGGTTTGGTACGGGAGTTCTGATCCACTTGTACACGTAGGTTGCGCGCGGCTATAACGACACAGCACTTCCGGTCTGGTATCGCTCTTAGACTGCTCACAATGCTTGGTTGAAACTCTTCGAGATACTCTTTCACATTGTTTGGGTATATCTGGAAGTCTGAAAGAAAAATAACACCACTTTATCAATTAAGTGTAATTGCCACGATACATTGAGTAAAGATTAATAGGTGATTAAAGACAAACATATTCACTACTTAAAAACCGTGCTTGTACATTAGATACAGCCAGATGAACTTAAAGCAGTTGTATCAGTCGACTTATCTCACTTGTCATTTCCATAATGATAAAAATCAGCCCTTCCCTGAGATGCGATTTAACATAAAATGGTAACTTTATAAAATTGTTATTTGATAGAATTATTCTTTACCAAGTGTTCTGTATATAAACCGAAAATACCGATCGCTTACCGATCGCTTGTATTGGACCGGCTACACCTGAGTCAATACATCGGTCAACAGGTTGCTCTACTCAAACAGAAAGATTTGAATAATGGTAGCAAAGAGGACCACATTAAAGTCTTCAGAGTTTTTCATTACGCCATGTTTAGCATCCTTACTGTAATGTTACGTACGGGTATACGCTCTTGGTTCCTACACTGTCTAGATATGGACACTTGTACGCTATCATGGTATACGCTCTTGTACGCCCACGGTAATTGCCTGTACCATCAGGTGGATCATCCGCAATCTATGCATGACATACGTGACGTTGCTGGACGTTTTGAAAAAAGCTTTAACATATCTAAGCTCAAGCCACGCAACCCACGTATTACCATTCCGTGAACTAAACGCAAACTGTGCACGAAGCGTAAAACTGTCAATGCAAAATAAGTAGCAACAGTTAAAAGCTCGCAATGCTAAGGTCAACCAAATATATTTCTAAAACATGAACATTTACACATTGTGGGCCCTCATCGCTTCCGCGATACTGAAAACAATGTTACGTTACGGAACTGTCATCCATAACGGTGTTTATTTGTTCCTCTCTGGTGTTCACAGTCTACTCACTGTATCGGTGCCATCAATCACTAAAACCGTTAAAAAAAAGAGAGAATATAACTCTATTATATTTCCAATTTTTATAGAAATACATTTTGTAACGCTTTTGAGTATATGTTCGTACAGCTTTAATTAATTTACTCGATACTCCAACTTTATCGATTTTTTTTATTGATAAAAAAACATGAAATTAGTCTTATGGTCTTATTATGGTATAAGTTTGATGTGTATATATATATCGTCTGAAACCTGTCTCCTTATATTTGCTTTTCTAATTTCTATCTCCATCTGTCTCTCTATGTGTCACTGTGTTTGTGTCAGTTTGTATGTGTCTGTATCTCTGTTGTTCATTTTTACCCGCTTGGCTAACTAAATCATGAACGCATCCACTCAAGATCCCCTATACTTGAACTTACAGGGACTGTCCGACTGTGTAGTCAACACTTTGAGAATTTCTTCCTCTTCCTCTGGGCATAACTTTCCTTCTGGTATGTCGATCCCGTGATCTGAAATCAGTGTCAGAACTAGTGTCATTACACAACCATTTCTACTTAAAACTATATGTACAGCTAGTTTTTATCTAAAATCTATTTTCTGTTATCTATTTTCCTTTTATAGGGTATTTCCAATAGGTCATACGGAACGCCTTTTGTCTGAAGTCTTTATAGAATGGACAATATACACAGCTGATATAAAGACTTATCATCCAAAACTCTGTTCCACAGGAGATATCGCTTGTGGAAGATCAAGCGATATCTCCTAGGAGATATCTTTTAGGCAGTAGATTTTGAACAATGCCCCTCTGACGTCAAGTATATGACATCACAGTTGTTTTACATCATCAAGTAATGACATCACAATGCTATGACGTCATAAACACTACGACGTCACAATGCTATGACATCACCGCACTTGGAGTCTTAGGGCAGCAGGGTGTTCAGTAATATTCATTTGTCAATCAAATGTAATGAAAAATGATTTTGGATGATAAATAGAATCTCACCCTCGTGTCTTCTGATATCAAATATATCAACACTCGTTGATAAAAGTAAAATATCCTCGGCAAGCCTCGAATATTTGTAACTTTTATCAACTCGTGTTGATATATTTGATATCAAAAGACACTTGGGTGAGATTCTCTATTTAGCGTGAGAACTATACATGTAAATATACCATTTTTGCATTCATTTTTGTTACTAGATTCAATCATAGTTGATTGGATATAAATGAGGACGGTATCCTCAATGCAAAGACCCGCACATTTGTAACAAAGGTTAAGTTGGAAAATGACCAAAGGAGGCTCTTTGGGAAGAGAAGGAAGAAATATATGACGTACAAAAGAAACGAAAACAATTCAAAATGTGTAAGACATTAATATATTTGTAAACAATAGTGTATATCCCACCATCCACCCACAACTGCTGTTTATTATAACGTTTTGTTTATTTTGGCATTTGGCCTTTGAATAAAGAACTTGAACTTGAAAAAATTAATATCTTAGGCAATGTGTCAAATATTCAACCATATGAAAGAAGGTAGCGATTTTATGTGAAAAGTGATGTCAACCACATAAGGAAGATTTTGCATTGTTGAAATTTCCTGCTTTTTCATTTGCATATTCAAATACGTCGAATAAAGTAGTCGTTACTACATTGATGGATATTCTGTGCAAAGAAGGAAAGTGAAATTTTTTAGGGGGAATTCTATATGAGGACAGAAAGTGAAAGGGAAAATGTCGTTAGTTCGTCCGTGCAAACAAAAGTCCTCCATGAGTCGCATAACGCATGTGTGAAACAATACATTTTACCGTATCAGAAAATTTCTAGAAAATGACAGAATGATTTAAAGGGGCACAGCGTATAAGGTTGGAGTCAAATATGTCAAATTTCATAAAAGGTGTCATTCTATCGACAAGCAGTGGTTGGTTCGTAAAATCACCGTCTTATGCTTGTCAGCTCAGTATACCGACAATAAACAGGTTAAAGTTGTTTATTTTCGCTCTATATAAACAACATAATAATAATTATGAAACATACTCTTTGTCACTCTAAAGATGAGTGTCTAGAATGCATGATAATGACTCTGAAACAATACAAGACATAACAAACAATTCTAATCGGAACAAATAGATAAATGTAAGCGAAAATGAGATATTTAGAAAATGAATGGCTAATGCATTTTCTGTATCAACCGCAATATGAATCGTAGAGGCATATTAACATAATAATGAAATGATTTATTTCACGAAAATATAACGAATGCACAACAAACATTTTTTTCAAAGTTTTACCTAGATTATACGCATCCTCTTTCTCGTCCGAACTCGACTGATACTTGAAAAGAGAACATACAATCTCCCCGTCCGACAAGTAGCCGCCTGAAGCACTGGAACTGCTAGAACTTGTAGATGAGTCGGATTCATTCTCCATCTGCCGGAGAGAAACAATTCAGATCTTTATTTCAGTTATCTTCGTTTTAGAATGATTACTTACATCCGAACTTCACAATGTCTTGTTATGCGAACCAACATCCAGCATAGTTATTTAACAACGTGGAAATATCACAGAGCAGAAATTGATGATTGAAAATAACCTTTTTTTACGAAACTTACACCCCCATGCTACAATGAAACGATAAACAAAATCAATAAGTGCCATTGAATTGCGAACAGGGAGTACCGTATTTCCTCGAATAGACTCCCCCGGCGTCTATTTTTTCAGACCCCCCCTTTATCCCCGACGTGTATTCGAGACCCGGCGTCTATTCATTTTTAGTAGGAAATTTCGTCCAGGTCACAACCTCAAAAAATAGCATTCAGCTACGGGGGCTTTAATCAATCTATCATATCACCCGGCGTGTTTTCGAGACCCGGCGTCTGTTCGAGGCCCGGCATCTATTCGAGGAAATACGGTACATGAATAGTGCCAATTGCACGTGCAAATCGTGAAAATTTACAACAGCACGTGCATTTTGTGGAGAGCAACAAGACCACGTGAAATTCTTGAATATAAATAATTGCCCTTGAGGTTTGTGAAGAGCAAAAGCACAAGCAATTCGTGAAAAGTATCAGGTGAAAGCGCAGTGAAAATTTACAGGTTACAAAAAAAATTGAATCCAGGTAACCGGTTCAGTCGCGATACAGCGGGCCAATTTCACAAGGCAGGAGGCACTAAGCAGAAATAGATAATACAAAGAGCAGGTCGATTATAGAATATTTGATAAGCACGATGACGCATGTTAATTAAACTGTGACACATTATTGCTTTAATCTAAGGCGTGTCCCTATCTTAAGACTTTAAATTACACGTTTCAAGGAAAGGATGAACTGCGTTTTCAATGTGATTGAGCAAACGTAATTAAAGATTTCTGGATATTAATTGCAAGCATATCGAGTATATCTATATTGTCATAGTAGAAATTATACGTATCAGGCGAAAAGTCCATGCTGCCAATTTAGGTGTGATAAATAGAGGATACTAAACGACCTTCCATTTAATACTATTTTTATTAAAAGAGTTAATGATTAAGTATGAAACGAGCGAAAGCGAGTTTGATACCAAATCATTAACGAGTTTAATAAAAATAATATTAAATGGAAGGAAGTTTATTATTCTGTTTATTCTTGACCTCAGTAATCAAGCATTATTACCGAAAGTGTACTGAACGAAGCATTTCCACGTCGGTGCCAAGATTGTGACGTCACAACCACACAATATTATGACGTCATACGGGGAGCGGTATTACACTAGTTTAATATCGCCGTATAAATATTACACTGCGGTGTCTTACACGGGCGAGTGATAACCTTTTTTTCCTTTGAGTAAAAAAATCAATTTGCCTAGTGTAACCGAACTTGGAATGTTCGTATAAAGATTGTCTTGCGATAAGTAACTTTTGTTTTCCTTTTCATCACCTCCTAAAAAAAAAACCCTGGCTACAATGTCTAATATTGTTTGTTTATTGATATTCCTCACGTTTGGATCGTATATGTAAACAACACAATCGTAAACTATCTTACTGGATATTGAAGGGCTTAAGATAACTATCCTTTTAAAATATTTTAAAAACAGTGGTTCGAGCCCCTGTTTTAATCAAAAGTGACACAAATGAAATGTTCGATATTGTAGGATAACGCAAAACAACTGTTTTAAAATAAACAATATATTATATGACAAAAAATAGACTGAGCTATTTCATTACTTTCTATGTCACGATGAATAAAACCCAATTGAGTATATTGAAGATAATATGATAAGTATAACCTACCGAAAATCGCGCACGTTGTATTCCGACACATAAAGGTCTTTGTTCTCAGCCAGTCGAAAGCAGCTAATAACACACATTTTACACAATGGTACAATACCCATACTGCACCAATCATGAACGTTAAATTTTGTCATTATTCTCAGAATCATATGATATAAATTTCATTTTCAGATGAGAGAGATTTATCAGTTTAAGATGAAAATGGACGTTAACAAACCTGTTGCTTTGTTGGGGTCGACCATGTGTATCGAAAACATGTTTACATCCGTAAAGGGGTTCAATCTATTTTTAGAACGACAGGCAATAGGAGTTATTGCGTCGTCCTGCACAATAAATCTGGACCTTATTTAGGCTTTGAGGTATGTATAAACCAAAACAACCAGTCAGTAATATGATTTTGTTAAATGAGATATCTAGACTGTATTCAAGACTAACTACAACTCAATGCCCAGAGATGATTGTAATTACCGCCCGGTATACAGTACTGAATGACCCCTAAGGACGCGTAGTTTAAACTTATGCACACCCAACAAAGGTGAGGTTCAGGTAAGTTCGTATTTAACGCCGCTTTCAAGAGTATTTCACTAAAATCGCGGCTGCTAGTGTTATTGCAGGGAGAGAGTCCGCAACACCATTGATTGTGACTATGCATTGCGGTGAAACCTGCATGCTAGCATCGGCTGGAACTAGCATGGATGGTACTGCTCTGAAGTTCAGTCTAGCAGTGCACCCAAACCTTACTGCGTGTAGAACCCCAAAAAAGTAAACTGCAACAAATTTTCTTCATTTCTAATTAATTTGATAATAAATGACCACGGTTTTAGTCTAATTATCATTCGAAAGGTTAAAAGAGCTTAACAACATTCCTTATTTAGTACATGGGAGAGCGATCGGATGGTAATGTCCTGTATGAAAAACAAATTGTAACCCTTTGTCATTTTCTCCCAAAATATAGGAACTAAAAATAATTTCATTTGACACAATGTCTCTTCGGATGGTTTGGATTTACATTCTGGACACGTTGGTAAAGTAATATGCAGGATTGTGACAAAAATAAACAATTTACTATTAGTAAATCTTAAATCATATTTTACGTTTTAGCGTAATGTGTAATTTTCCATAGACCTTTTGGGGACATTTATTACATTTACGTTTTCAATGCACAATACTGTGTATTTTAAACTATACTTTAGTGGTGGTTTTACTTAACCAAAACTTTGCATACCTAAAGTATGTTCACTTGCAACTAAATCGTCCTGCAAATATCATGTAAAATGGGTTCAGTTTGGACGTCAATAAAATTTCAGCAAAACTGACAAAAGATCCCCCATTGTCCATATATGAACCTTTGCAGGGATCGACTGAAATTGACATTTTGAAATAGACAGAAGTGGTCATATTTTCGAAAATTAGATTTCGTTTAATTTTGAACAAAATGTTCCATATCGACTCTCTGAATAAAAACAGCACATTCACACTGACTAAGGAATAAACATAACTAATTTTTAAAAAAACAGTTGATAACATATAAAGGATTTTGTAGATAAAAATAGAAATAAATGTTTTCGAACGTTTGACCCCTGGTCACTTCACTGACCTGCCAAAACTGTTACGGTTAATTGTGGGGTATGATAAACATTTGCATCAAAGAAGAATGGATCTGCACATATGTATTGAAAAATCAACGTTATTCGTTCCTTTTACCCAAATTACATGATATTAACTCTATAGACGCCACACTTTCGCTAATGATTTTGTTTTGTCTGCACTAAGCTGGTGTCCGGACGTGCGATCAATGTGAATGCTTTCAGGCAAAAGAAAACCACTAATAGAAAGAGTTCGAACCCGGAAAGTATTATTTCCCCAACTCTTATTCCTCTGAACACGGTCTTCTTTGATCAGACAGTGCGCCCAAGTAAGCAACATCAGTTAAACGATTCCAAGCGGAACTAACTTCCGTTGATCGAGACAACTGAGTATGAATCGCTATACAAATAAATCCCTTTCGTTGTATGTCGTTTCATTATCAGTATTGTTTTAAATGTTATTCGAAAACAATATCTTGAATAAAGAATATAAAAATTTCATTGAAGATATAGAAAAGTAAAAGAATTCTATTCATAAGTATTCTGGCAACTACCAACTGTTTAAACAAAAACTAAATCACCAGAAAAAAACAATTTGGCCAATTGCATGCAAATTTCAACCTTAAAGATTGGGACTTCACATCGGTGAACAATTATTTTACTGATACGTTACGTCAGTTTTTCTGAGACATTAATCCATATCCAACCATCGTTTGCCAAATGTGATAAGAAAGAAGATAATTATGATGCCTGTTACAATTCCGTAAAGGTTTATTGCAAATATAAGGTTTAGCCTTTTCAAACACGATGAACGTGATACGTCTTCTCATTTTCAACTTACATCCAGATTCTTATGCCAATATCCTTATTAGATGGTCGCTTCATTGGCTATGTGTATTGGCTCCAGACAATGTGCAAATATACGAAGAATTTGCCTCAGAATTCTTATCGATCTGAATGATTGATATGTTAACAGTTTTATGACACCTAATGTATATTTTGTATCAGAATTCTTCTACGGGGCCATTTTTGTGCAAAATCATAACAACATACATTTTTTCTCATATCGGAAGTTTGAGAAATAATGTTTTAAGTCAAACATACTTTGTACATATAAAGTCCGACGTTTTCAGCGATCCAGCCCTTTGTGTTATTTAAGAAATAATGAACAAACATGCTATGGATAGGAATTTCCTCTTCATAAATCAAACTTTTATAAATAAATGTTCGTTTGAAATTATGTTTTTTAATAGCAAACCAGAGTTTCCACAAATACGTAATGATATGTACTTAATTTATGAAAGAGGACTATATAGGTCTACTTTACAAAATAACATATGAATTAACGGCGTGTCACTGTATCCATCGCGTGCGTCATTAAATTGCGTCCTCTTACCGTAATGCGAATCATGCCATTTTTGATGAGCTGTTACTATGGCAGTGGAATACACGGAAATCGTACACGTGAGACTCTCGAGTTAATAAAGGGAGGGGAGATGTAGATCTATCAACGGTCACCAAATCAAAAGACTATACATTTTTTTTTCTTTCGAAAAGATAAGTTTAAAAATTCATTATAGGCAACATCGCCTGTTGAGATTACATTTCCTGACATATCGATTGTAAATGTGTTTGATTAGGTATTCATGTCGTACAGTTATACATAACAAACAACTTGAAATCAATGATTTATGCTCTTTGTTGCATACTTTGTGTTGAGTAAACAATTGACATTTAAAAAAGCCTTTTGATGTTAATATTTCGGTCGATTTATTCTTTGACCTTGAATATGTACTCCGATCTTGACCTTCCTGTGTTCGATTGGATAATGGTTGGTAATTAGACCTAGTAAGATTTTCTCAAGTGTGGAATTAGTAGTTATTCTTGCTTGGGGTATTTGGTTAGGAAAAAAAGGTTAATAAATTGATACTCGATGGTTCTTTCACTGAGTGAACACAACGGCTGATCAAACAGTCTTGACCAACAGGAAAGTGGGCCAGGGAAATAGTGAACCAACATCACGGCCGGCGAAGAGAGAGTTAATATGGTACTGCATTCATGTTTTTTCTCTTTCACCTATTGGAATTCCGATGATGATGAAACTACCTCATGGAAATTTGAGCATTTTACCTAAAGGTAAAACAAGAGTTTATTTGCAGCTTAATATCTTTACTTTTCGATCCAAGCACACTTTCTTGGAATATATTGTAGAATGACTTCTCTTTATATTGAATGGTAATTTTTTAAATACGAGGAGAGCTAATGAATATAACGAACCAACCATAAATATCCTTGCTTTAGTTGCAAATTTGTTTTTAGATAAAATAACATTACCTTTTCGTCTTGGTCAATTTGATTTGCGTTAGATTTGTAGGAGTGGAGAGTTTTACCAAGATGTAATTCCAGAAACGTAAGATGAAAGGCACTTTGAATTAAATGTTATGTCTAAGAATTTTTGCCTAACGAAATGCCTACAATACTAAATGACTGATTATCAAAGAAAAATAAAATGAGGCTTTTTGGCGTATTAGAGATAGATACCGTTTAGATAGTTAACAAATGTATTGGATCATACTGCCTACATTAGTACGAATTTGTGTAATTTTTCTGGTCGAGTCCCTCTCTAGATTCGAACCCGCACCGTCAGATTCAGAACATACTAGCAGCTTTCCTTGTTGGTTAGCTGCTGGTATGGCCAATGATGGCGTCGTTGCCTGACTCTTACAGTGAGGGTTCGAATCCTGCAAGGGACTCGA
Source organism: Phorcus lineatus (assembly GCA_921293015.1). Taxonomy (NCBI): domain Eukaryota; kingdom Metazoa; phylum Mollusca; class Gastropoda; order Trochida; family Trochidae; genus Phorcus; species Phorcus lineatus. The sequence goes on from OV121084.1 coordinate 25,163,641, forward strand.
CCCGAAAAGTTCCAGAATTGGTACTATTGCAGAAGTTGAAGTGTGCTCTATCAATGTTGATATGGATATACTTATGAATAATAATATCTGTAAAGTCGTAAAATCACTTAAATTGTTCTAGCCACATTTAGAAATTAAATACACAGACAAGAAATATCTTTTTGTGAACATATTTGACATATCGAAGTATATACCTTGATATATAACTTGATTATTTAAACCTCCCAGAATTTCTTGAAAAACGTGCTCCATCTTCAGGTTTAATGTCATGAATGTATCTAACCATTGGTGGAGATGTCCGTTCTGAGTGACTTTCATACATCACATATAGTGACAAACTCGGTAATTTAATAAATAGAACGGCTTAGAGAGGAGGATGTCGGTTTAGGAGATCTATTGTTAGATTTTACGTTTGCAGAATGTACTTTGTAAAAGGATGAGATATTTTGATAATCAAGTCCTTTACATTTTTATTTTTTTCCAGTGATGTTATAATAGGCTTTTCTACTGAAAAAGGTTGAAAGCTATTAATTAATTTGCTGATCTATATCTGTTTAATGCAAGTTGTGAAATACAGCATAAGTAAATTTCTCATTAAAGCAATGAGTACATTTTTATTGATAAGATGTGAATATGTGCAAGGTTAAAAAGTAAGACCGATACTCAGTGGTTATGTAAAGGATCAGAGGGTTAATCCTACACAACGAGTGCTTGTATTGATGAGCCACTTGTATGTACATTGTATATTCTTGTACTATCTCAATATTCGTCCTAAGGGGAATTATTTCGATTTCCTTGACACTCAAATATTGAGAAATCACTTATATTTACATAAGGATGTTAATAGAATTCTATTTTTCTTCCCTTATGTCAAGTAACCTCTGATTTGGCAAATCCAGTTCATTCACCAGAATGATTAGAAGAATAAGTCGGTGGATATTTACTTTATACTCCGGCTTCTTGATTTGTAAGTATATTATAATTTCTACACAAATAATGATACCTATAACACAGAAGACATTTGTGAATTGAAATAAATTTTGAATTTTTATCATCTCAGTTGGCCTTATATCAAAAGAAATGTGTTTATCAAGATTTGTTAAAATTTAATAACATCTATTTTATGATCAAAGAGTGTTCAAATATTTGGAAAAGAGGAACGTTATTTAAGGAAGATATTTTTCTAATCATCGTCCCAAGTCATTTCATAAGTAACATATAAATACGCTAGTTTGCAGTTAAATAATGACGTCATAGCATTTGTGCTTGTGATGTCACCATTAGTCGAAATTGTCAGTGGTGTATCGATATTCTATATGATTTCTTTAAGATGAACACTATGCATAATCTCATAAACTTGATATCATCTTTAAAATATAATTTTGAATGATAGTAAGATTATCAATCTCCAAAAACAAAAAAATGTAGTCTCCCTAACCAAGTACTAGAATCTACTTTTGAAGATTTGCTTTGACGATGCTTACACGCAGCATGATTTTAACTTTGAAGTTAATTCTGTTACAAAGTAGCTTACAATTGACAAAATTAAGCTAGCAACAATTTTGAATTTTTAAGGTTAGCCGTATAATTCAAATCAATCTTGAAAGAAACCAAAAAAGACAAGCAAACAAAACAGAAGTCAGATACACTATACAAACGTCAGATTCACTATACAAACATTATCAAGATCTATTAGGTATGTTTACATTTTCAGTTGTAATGTTTCATTATAAACTAGTTAAAGCGGAATATGCGTGTCAGTTGTTACAGGCCAGTTGAACAAGACAGCGCCTCTCCCTTCTACAGTCGATGAACTTCTTTTCCATCTCGGGTGGAAATCGCTTGTAATTTTTGAAGGTGCATCGAAAGGTACAAGAATATCGACCATTTGAATTCAATAATACATTCACTTTTGAACCATTATCTGAAAATTTTTAATGTGGTTTTCAACATTTTGTTTGAGTCACATACGTCAAATGCTATTAATGGTGTTATTTTACCGACTCGTTTTGGATGTTGTTTAAAATCATAACATTAATGCTAATAAATTAAATCGGTTCGTTAAAGTGACAAAAGCAATGCGTGACGACGGTAAAACAATCTAAAATAAACGAAACACCGTAGTGAGCAATCTGATAGATGTTCCTGTTTATTTACTGTCATGTAATTAATTTTTTTAGTAAAAATTGTTCGTATTTCTTTGTTTTATCCAAGAGATCATCTTTAGCGATACCATCAAGGCCCAGAGATACACCACAGACAACGCGGACATGCCATCAGTTCTTCAGGGTATCCACGATACCTTCTCTCCAGATATCAACATCGTAATCTACGGAACTACAAGTCAAGTACTGCATGTTATCGATCAGGTACCACAAATAATATTTCTTCTCAAGCGGTATGGCGTTCATACATTTATAAGACGTTTTAAAAAATACATGAAAATAGAGAAATTAGAATATTCATTTTTCAGGGAAATAATGAAATTATCGTATTGAATATCTGCTTTTTATAGCTAACTCATACCTATTTTAATCAATTGTCTTCTGATAGAGGTCTGATAATTGCAATCAAGGAATAAAATCCTTCAAAAACAAGTTTGAAAATTTAAACAAGAAGAGAAATAATATCATTTAGTCTTTTAGATACAAAGTTGAACATTTATATTTCATGTATAGATAAGCAGTTTTTTTCTTACAAGTGTTGTCGATTGTTAGTTACCAAACTGAGGTTGGTTCGAATCACCAACCCTGTAAAAAAGGATAAGAACATGTATTATGATAGCACTAGTAATCCCATATATATTAACGTTACAAGCTACTTGTATGTTTACAGCTTGGACAAACAAGAAAGTATGAGTGTCGCTTTGTTGTTTCAGATTGACATATTTGACTTAAAAACAAACGGAAGAACGGACTACAGACATTGGTCCCGTATACTGGTGATAACAAACAATATAACTGAAACGCGTAACGCAAGCATCAGCCATCTTTGTCACGTGACTGTTGCTATTCCTGGAAAAGATTTTCAGGTAAGCAACTACATCTGTCATTACATCACTACTCATTGTAGTAATTAGTAAATTCCTCTTGCAAACGTCTCAAATTTATTTCAAAGAAGTTACTGATTTATATACATATATCATATGCTGAAAACGACGACATTTTGAATACAGAATGAAAAATAAAATGATTAAAATGTCCTGTTTATACTTGCATTTAAATCAACAGTTCAGTTCCTAATACCACGCCGAACGATATAAGAATTATGATAAAATGTCTGAAATTCACTCGTATTATCATTCTCTTCCCACAGTCAAGAAAAGAAAATCAAGTCAGAAAATTCTAATGTGACTTCTGTTTGAATGCGGATGCAAAAACATGGGATAGGTATCACTTGCAAAACAATCAAACCAGAAGTATTCTCAATGGATGTAGTGTGTCAGATACTATGTGTGGCAAATTTTGGTCATAATTATGGGAATCGTTCCGAAAAGGGCTCGTATTAAAAAAAAGGTTAAGTCAGGATTTCATGACTTGAGTTACATTTTTACCTCTGTAGAGAGAGAAAGCATATGATTAACCAATCACATAGCGACCAAGATGCAGTTCAGAAGTCCGTCGAATTGGCATCAGACCTGGATCTAACGATATCTCATGATCTTTTTATGATATATAGAGGATATTTAATTAAGTTTGTCAAATACGATGTTTATCTCATCGAGTGGTGGGGTTGGAGCTGATATTTTCACGGGTGAAAATATCAATTTCAACCCAACCACGAGATGAGATAAACATTGTATTTGACAAACTTAATAAAATATTCTATTTTTTATATAAATTCTTTCTAATTTTGTTAAATTTTAGTGTCTATTATGTCTATAAACATTTCTTAACCCTAAAAGTAGTCCCGGCACAAAGAGGCCCTGGAAGGTTCACCAGCAGTGACGATATATTATATCGCTACTGTCACCAGTGACGATATATTATATCGCTACTGTGACCACATACAAGGTTTATTTCACTGATAAATCCCAGTATTTCATTGCTTATTATATAATAAACCTTTATATCTTGTACAATAGTTTAGTTATGATATCAATTCAAGCATATATATATTTCAGGCAAGTGGTTGTATCAAAACGCTGTATACATTGCACATTCATCCACATGGACGAGTGCTCTCCCTTGTCTCAGGGACGGGTCCCGGGTCTGTAGAAGACAAAGTGTTCCCAAACATCAAATACGGGTACAACAATAGACACATCGTCGTCGCAACAATAGAGGTAGGCTTGATTGGTAATGAAAATAAATATGAAAATTGTATATTTAATCGTAGTGAAATATTCCTCATCATTCAGAAAAAAACACTGATAAATTTCAATTTAATCAAGCGTATATGGGAGCTAGGGCATACCTTATGTTCCTTATGTACCAATTATTTGTACATTTCAGTTTTGAGACTGTACAGTCGGGCATCGATATTTCTATATTCCGCTTTCAATTTGCATGAAGTCGCGTATCTATGCCACAAAGAGTACTGCACGAGCATTTAATGTACATTTCAACGTTCCGCTCGTGCAGCACGATTTTCTTGCAGCGAGGCAGGGCTAAAAAAGATCAAACCACCAAAGGGTTTATCCAACCTGTATGTCGGTTCGTCCGCCCGCCCGTAAACATTTCGTTTTCGTAGGTTAACTTAATTAAAACGGTCATAAAACATGCCGAAACTTTGCTCGGTAACATGAAAGTGATGCCTTTTGATATTTTCAAATACTGACCTTGTTCCGTCTCTATGGAAACAAGGTGACTTTTAACTTTTACACGAGTAGCTACAAGGTTCGGAAAGACAACTTTGAATTTGTTGATGTCAAGGAACCGATTTTTGCCAGCATCTATCTATGAGAGACGTTTGAAAACGGTTTACATAATCGATTCTCTTCTGAATATCTTTGCAGACGTTCCCGTATGTTGTAAAACAGAATATAAGTGGTGATATCTCCTTTGTTGGATATGCTTTCGATATATGGCGGACAGTAGCAGCAAGATTGAATATCAGGTAGTTATCTCAATTTGATAATCTTTTATGTGTTGGGCTGAGATGAAAAAATAATGATAACCTTTCACAAAACGTTTTTTCTCCGGGTATCTGTGTAATGAGCATATGATATTCTAAAAAGATTGATATATTCTCATTTCCTAAAAAATATGTGTACCCTAAATAGAAGATATTTCGATCTAAAACATCCTCTCCCTGACGGTATATCAGCGATTCATATTTTTTCCAGTGTTCTCTAAGGGAACATTCAACGACCAGTTACCATTTTGAAAATGTGGCAATAACCATTACTTAAACGTTTTTTTTCAGTTCATGTAACTATGAATATTTTCTCAAACATTTTTGTTGCACAGCTATACCATTACTGAAGGGAAAACATGGGGCGTGTATAGAAACGGAAGTTGGAATGGAATAGTTGCTCAGCTCATAAAAAAGGTATTTTATTCCAAAAGTGTGTAAGCAATATTTTCTAATTTATGGTAATATCTTTCTTGAAGTTCTTTCGGCCCAGCTTGATGTATATCATTTATTGATTTCTCAATTCAGATTACCACTCTTAAAGCCAATGGTTAGACTTTTACCACTCTTATTAAGCCAATGGTTAGACTTTTACCACTCTTATTAAAGCCAATGGTTAGACTTTTACCACTCTTATTAAAGCCAATGGTTAGACTTTTATCACTCTTATTAAATCCAAAGGTTAGACTTTTACCACTCTTATTAAGCCAATGGTTAGACTTTTACCACTCTTAAAGCCAATGGTTAGAATTTTACCACTCTTATTAAAGCCAATGGTTAGACTTTTACCACTCTTATTAAAGCCAATGGTTAGACTTTTGATCAGACCAGTGGTGAATCCAGAGGGAATGAGGAGGGGATGTTTCAAGGGATTTAAACAACCCACACCCACCTCCTGGTTTTTTTTGCACGTGAAAAGAGTGAACTCCCTTATCCCCTACCCCTTCATCCCTCGAGGACCTAGCACGGCCACGACATACATGGACAGATGGAGTCAAATGCACGATCATACGTTATATTCCTTCACAGGAGGTTGACGTGAGTGTTTGTGATCTCACGGTGTTTTACGAGAGGGCTCGAGATGTAGATTTTCTCTTCCCGAGTATAATGGTGGATGCCGGAGATGTTTTGTACAAGCGTCAGTCAGATGCAACCAACACCTTTCTGTTGCTCCTTCAACCTCTTAGACCGGAAGTGCTTTTTATCTACATGGCAATCTGTTTGGCGACTGGAGTTATCTACCTTGCCATGACTCGATATTTGGACCCGGAAAGGAAACCTCCGCAAGGTTTATATGAACAGATCCTGACACTCTGTCACGTTCTCGGTGATTTTCTCGGAACAACTATTAGACATGGTGAGTTCTGTATTGATGCAGATGTATGTTGTATTAATTCCCATAAAAGGGTTTTTGGCTCAAATGTGAAGATTTATTCACAGGCGCCAGACTCTAAATTTACAATATCATGTACGTATATGTAGCTAACATAACATAAACAAGGTCTGACAGAATCGATTCTGCAATAGGACCGGACATGCGAACTGGGATATGTCTACGAAGTTTACAGAGGGTAACCGAGCCAGGAAAGCATTTCCGGTCCTATTGCAGACACGACTCTGTCACTAGTGTCAGACCTTGTTTATGTTATATAGCTACATGTACATATACTTACATGATATTGTAAATTCAGAGTCTTGTGCCTGTGGATGGATAACCTTAGAGATATCAATTGACTTTCTTATTGAATTTCTTCTAAAGTTGAAGCATAAATAAAAACAGTTATATTAACTTGATTGCCATTTGAGAATACCTTTCCAAAAATTTTGATATTTGATATGAATTCTACTGGGTCCGAACCTTGGTAGAGTTCGTAATTTTGCGTAATTATTGAACCTTAGCTTCCTTTCGAAGTATGTAGTAAATAGCAACCTCCGCTGAGGTTGATATAGAAATGAACGCGCGAGCGGTAGCGAGCGTGTTCATTTTTATATCAACCGAGGGCGGAGGTTGCTATTTGCCTTACACATCGTGGTTAAGAAATGAAATTATTTTATTAAAAAAATAATTAAGTAGTATATAATGACCGGGTGACGAGCGATTATGGCAAAAGAATTCAAGAGGGTGTTAGCTCGAGATGAGTTTTTTTTGCTATAACGCGAGGCTAAATATTTGATTCTAATGATTAGAAATTGACATAACCTTACACCTATATATTTTCATTTATATATACATATACATTTATATATATACCAGGGGGATAACAGTACAGACATGACACAACAAAATGAACAGTCCCACCCAGGGATCCTCGTTAGCTCAAATGGTAAAGGCGTTACTCGCCAGCAGAGAGGTCCCGTGTTCGAATCCCACTTTCGCTAATGTAGAGTCTTATATACTGAATTTGTAAAACTATCAAAATTTTACAAGTCTAATCGTTTGTGTAGGTTGAACATCTCATAACACCCACCTGCGTATGGTACATAGCCTTCAACTAAAAACAAAGGACATTATAACCGATTTGAATGATATGTGATAGTGCCCTAGGGCGATATGGAGAAACAACCGATGATTACGTCATAAGAGGTTGATATGAGAATGAACCAATGTTAAAAGAGTGGGAACATATCACACCTAGGTGTGTAAGTTAAAGATTGCCAACCTTGACAACAGCTTTGAGCAAAAACGTACTCTGAAATTCTGAATGAATTGACAATAAGCTCCTACCTTCATTGAAATTACGAATTCGATTATAGGAGTCTTTTTTAATATAATATGATATAATATAATATAATTTAATATTATAAGGCCCTTGATACGTTGTTTTCATTACTAGAGTTAAGAACACCGACAACTACCCAATCAGGTCGAGTATTGCTGGTGTCATGGTGGCTGCTGGTCTTGCTTGTCACTACAGCGTACGGCGCCAACTTGATTGCGACACTGTCTTCACAGTCCGGACTGTCCAAACTGACCAGTATAGACGAGTTGGTGGACAGTGATTATATAGTTGGAATTGTTGCAAATACGTCAACGTTTAACCGAATACAGGTGAAAATATTAGATTCTTTGATATGATTATGTTTGTATGACTGCCATCTACTTTTGATCTTGTACAATTAAATCTTATGAAATTACGATCTAATGACTGCACACCCCAAAACTAAAAATAATGTGCTGCTATTGTTTGTTCATCTTTCAAGTTGATGTCCAAACCGTATTTCATTAAAGTCTCATTGGCACCTTAGAAACATGTTCATCGGCGGTTTTCCACATGGATGGCGATTTTAAAGAAGAACATCTTTCAATATTACCGATCAAATAGAACAAACAAACACAGTCTTATAATTATGAAAAATTTATTTTTATGAAATTAGGTTTGAATTAAATAGTATTGTTTTGGCGTTTGTAATCCGAAGTATTGATGACTCACGTTCGCAAATTGCTTTTAAAAAGATTACCGTGAAAGTATTCGGAAGACCTAATATAGACATTTATTTCAGAATTCCGATCAGCCAAAAATAAAGAGGTTATTCAACAAAATAGATCGTACAAGGCGCGAAGATCCAAGTATCTTAGTGAAGGACATAGGAAGACAGCTGGAGCGTGTGAAACAGGGTGGTTACGCCATGGTTATGCAAAGAGCACCAACAGATCGCGCTATGAACGAGGACTGTCATCTGGCAAGGATAGGGGAACATCTCGTGCTCTCTGAAGAACATATTGCAATGGCCGTTCCCAAACATTCACCGCTCAGGGGCAGTATGCAGAACGTGTAAGTTGGTATAGATGGAGTGTAATGTTATAGCTTGATATGTAGTTCTAGTTGAAAAACGAAAACCCGATGGTTGAGAGATATCATGTCGGCGATTTTTATTTGAAGTGAAGGTGACCGGAACAAATGCGCAAGGAACATCTAGCCTTTATTTGCAGGTTGTAAATGATCTTTTTCTATATTCATGATCGATTTTGTACATATCTTTGAGATACAAATATAAACGCCAATTAGAATTTTGAATAAGTGCCATTTAAACCTGGAGGTCTTACGATGTACTTACACTGTTAAAATTTGAAAATTTCGTACTTAATAAGAAAACTGAAAATAAACTTACGACCATTCAATAAAAAAAGAGCATTGGGAATGTGTGTTGACCATGTTTATGTAACGCTTTTGGCTTAACCTATACAAAAATAATATACAAATAAATCGAGTAGAAAGCTACTATTTTTTTCTAATGATGAGTCAGATGTTTTTATTTGTCGTAAATAACAGTCTGATTAGAATCGACCGTGTTTCGAAGAATAAAAGTTTTCAAATAATGACTGTAGCGGATTCGATCTTGCTCTATCAGGGACTCTCCAAGGTCTGAAAGCAGCCTACTTGCTCGCACGTGCTGACACCAGTTTAGCGCATATAAAACCTAGTTATTAGCGGACAAATCAAGTCATCCTGTTTAAAATGAAGATAGCGGCGATCAAGTTACTTGCCCCTAGTTACTTATACCGAAGGCTTTTGCCGGAGTCATTGTGACCAATTGAGATTGCGTCACAACGTGCAAGCTACGAAGGTGCTTTCAGACCGTTGTGGAGAGGAAAACCCCCAAATAGAGAACATTGTAAGTCGAATCCCGCTTTATCAACATCTCTTATGACTGAAGAAAAAGTCGTACGAGTTTTAACGCTTATTGTTGAATATATCCCTTACAAAATTATTTTTTAAGATCATGGCGAATATATGAAAAATGATAGTTGATCACATGAACAAAGGTGAAATGTGAATTTGAAGCGCACTTAAAATATTTGCAGAATGTACGACCTAAGGGAGAGTGGAGTGATGGACCTACTATGGAGGAGATGGACACGTGTGCCCGGAAGTGTCCCGTGTCTGGAGAACAAGCACCTTCAGGCCCCCATCTCCCTGTCCCAGGTGTGGGGGTACTTGCTAATAGTTCTAGCGGGGGCTGGAGGGGCAGCCTTAGTACTCATACTCGAGTGTCTGTGCAGAAGGCGACGGAAGTGACGTCAGAAGTATTTGATCTTCACTTGATGGAATGTCTGTGATGTCGACAACGCAATTGACGCCATGGCCATTGGATCTTCACAATTCTTAGTGTCTGTGTAGAAGCAATTTAACGCAAAGACGACATAGCTTATGGAATTATACATTCTGAAGTGTCTGTGTAGAAGCAATTTGATGACGACATAGCTTTTGGATCTTCACACTCTTAAGTTTCTGACTAGAAGCAATTTAACTCAAATGACGACATAGCTTATCGATCTTTACATTCTTAGTGTCTGTGTAGAAGAAAGTTAATGCAATTGACGACAGGGCCATTTGATCTTCATATTCTGTCGGATCTTCACATCGTAAAGTGTCTTTTCAACCTTCTGATATGAATTCGAAAACGAAATGACGAACATTGTATAGTGAATTGAAATGGTTGATTGTTATGTTAAATTAGCAAAATGTCGCATTGTAGATGATAAACCAGAGTAGTTTAAATTTGCCCGAAAAAGACGTCAATGAACCGTTACTTTTACAGTTGGTAAAACGATGATTGAAAGAGAGTTGCGATTTGAGTTTCCAGAACAAGTAAAATTTTCGAATCTTTTGTTAATAATTTGTAAACAAGTAAAGTCAGGAGGTTTTGCAACATCGAGTTTGCAAGCTAGTTACTTGGCCGAGTTGAGCTGTGACAAGTAACAAGGGATAGTGTAGTCGCACTTAATTGATTGGCAGTGGGAAAATGACATTATGACATATCAAAAATTTAGTATCATAATCGAAGCTTCAGAACAACGAAAAATATGAAATTTACGTGAGTGATCATCTGTTCATGTACACACGGAGTTTTAAACTTAAGTTAAACCATATGTATATTTCAATTCAATTGAAAGCTGCACTCAAAATGCCTATATGGTTACCTCTCTTAGACGTAAATAAGAACGTTTATAAAGGTTCCAATGGACCTTTATATTCAACCATCAGTGGTCTATGAACCTGCGTTGATAGGCAGTTGGAGTATCTTTGAGCAGAACAATTGGTATGGTTGCATGTAAGCGCCCATTAATTATTAAATATTTGTCCATTGGAAGCGTACATACACAAAATGACACAAACTGCTTGTATGTAAAACAATTTGATCTATATTTTTGCGTTCGGTAAGCCTACGTCGATTAATTTGCTTTTAGCACTGACGTACGTTCAGAAAATGACTTCTCACCAGAGATGAAACGTGTCTTGAAATGCAATGAATCGATCTGAATATTTTACAAACAGGTTGAGATTCTGAACAAGAATGAATTGTTAACTTGTTACACGTACATGCCTGGTTACATTATAATTCAAAAAAAGAAAAAGTAGTGAAATTAATTGTAGTGATCCCAGCTCTTGGCTGTATTTGCATCTTATGTTACTTTACCAACAAATTATGTACACAGATACAATTTATAGTTGTTAGTAAACATTTGTCATGAAGATCTCAGTAAAGCGTAAAATAATGTGTGTTTTGGACCATTATGTTTTAATATCTGTGAAATGACTCCAACTAAAGATTTAATGGATTCGTTCTATCTTTTTATCTTAAAAGGGGAGCTCAATGGATTCTGAACAATGTTAATCCAAGACGATAAAAGGCTTGCCTGAAAGCAACCTTAGCATCTGTGTCGAAATGTCACTTCCCAGAATGAAGAAGTCTTATCCATAAGATTTCCTTCCTAATCCTTCATCATCCCAATTTCCAGAATTCGTTTTATAGATTCCAAGCTGTTACCACTTTTCTATAAATCCATTGGATTTCTTTCAATTCTTTCAATGAATCATTGTGATACTAATATTGATTATAGTTTAAGTTGGTATGTGATCAAATCAGTACCTGCGAATCTTTGTTTTCTTCTTTTGTTGTTGGATCCAAAGTAACCTTCTTTGTCCCACTTGTGAATTAGTTTTTACTCTCCCAGACGAGAACGAAATACAGATTCTTCAGCAATATTTAGATCCGCAGCCTCTCAACAACTTTCTGTCATCGGGAACCCTGACAGTTAAAGCACACTCACTAAAGGTTTTTATCAATTACACAATACATGTCAATCCTAATCCCAACTTCCGGATTTCAAAAATGCGCTTAACCATTTAAAATGTGAATGCATATAATTCATTCTACAACAAATTTCTGTTCGATATTCTCTCACGCAGTTCTCGATCTGTCTGCACGCCGTTGACAGATTTCTACAGCCAGCACAGAAAAAGCCAACCCGAGCCCAGAGCACACGAGAAGAATCCCACCAGAAACTTCTCTTAGAGAGATGACAGTCAGGTCCCTGCTAACATCACACGTCCTGTTGCTGCTCCTTGTCCAGTTTCTCCACAGGATGTCCAGGATTCCTGCATCTCTCAGGCTCCATAAGCTAGCCAGAAAAGAAAAACATATGGGTTAAACAGTTTCAAGAGGAGACATCATGACCCAACGTTGAGAAATCACTCAATCGTAGGATTTATGTTACCTTTACCTGGTACATTATATTACAAAACATAAATATAAATTTCAAAAATGAAGGTGACGTCTTAACGACGTTGGGTCATTGTGTGTTGGCATTGAATATGCAAAACGATATACAGGGTTAAGTCAAAAATGATTTAAAGCAAAATAACCTGAATATAGAAGAAGCCATCTTGAAAGCTGAAATATCATACAAAGACTTCCTAACCAAGGGAATGAAAGAAACTTGCGTTTATTAGGAATGCCCTGGCGCCAAATAAGACATAGAAAGGTTATGCCTGTGGACTCTGATCTCAACTTCCTCAGATTGCAAACATGATTCAATCATCATTTAGATACTGACTAGAGAAACGCTCCTCCTTGAATGCTTTTAGCTTGGAAAAGAAAAATAATTCAAAAGATAACGCCATTTGCTAATTTTAATGTATAGATTAAACCAGCATAGGACTTACACTTTTTCCAAATCATGTTTAAGTGGGGATCCTTTTGGAAGAGCAAACGAAATGTATTCCTCTGACATTATTATTGATTCTTTCAAAAACGCCAACTGACAGTCTTCATTGATGTATTTTGCCGCAGTAGATTTATAAACTATTACAGAGTGTCCACCATGTTTTATTCTCGATATGTGTGCTTCCATATCATTTAGGAAAATGCCTGAATCGCTTTTACTCGTTTTTAACATCTTTGCAAAAAGTCTCTTTAGCTCAGGTCGTTTCGTCCTCTGTAAATGACAATAAAATTGGTATTCATAGACTGGTTAATCAATAACCTCCGTTTGGTAGGTTGCAATTGCAATAATTAATGGATTATCCATAACAACTAGTTTTCCTTTACCCGTTAATAAGTGAGAAACAAACATCGGATATCGTTTGTGCTTAAAACTGCAAATGACCTTGCAATTACTGAATCATTCCTTTGTTTCTGTTTGTTCATTTGTCCTCGATACTCTAAGAACATAGAGACATTCTTGACAACAATGTCAAGAATGTTGCAGAATATGTTCCAACCTGCATCGTTTCGTATGGCAGACCACCTGTGAACATCCCTGTGGTGTAATCACTGTCCACCAACTCGTCTATACTGGACAACCTGGATAATCCGGACTGGGAGGAGAGAGCTGCTATCAGGTTGGCACAGTACACGGAAGTGATGAGCAGCACTAGGAAGAGCCAGGATGAGAGCAGCATGCTGCCACCTGGGCTGCTCGGGGTCATCGGGAAACCTGTCAGTTAGAGAACATTCACTGAAGGTTTTTATCAATTACACAATACATGTCAATGCTCGACTTTAACTGAAATATGCGCTGGGAAACTCGTGAGTTGACTTATAAACCAGGACTTGACCAAGACTTGAAGTTCTTTCAGGACCTTACCTTTATCGCCACTCATTAGGTAGCTAAAGGTCGCCTTCATCAACCTTTCAACAGAGATTATTTCCACTACAAAACCATAAATGAAGAAGCAGCCTTAATCTAAACAGTTTTATGCCAAATAAGACAGTTTATCACACAGCAGTTTTGAGCAGATCACCTGTAATGGCCATGCCTTATTGAGTTTTTTTGGAAAACCTTTCACTAAAGACTTTGAATGATAATTTGGAGGAAATTCATAAGGGTGAAATGAACTCCGTTCTTTTACCGTTTGAAATAGAAATGGTAAAAATCAAAGGCCTGTTAGGCAGGGGTAAATCTATTCAATTATCCAGCATGAGTGAGGTCACTTACACATAAATAAAAACTGAACGAGATAAAAAAATTATTCATCTTTTAAATTCACCTTGCTTGACAAAATATTGATCTTGCAGGTTAAGGATTACTGTTTTTTATGAAAAGCAACAAAACAAACCTTGCTTAAGGATTGTGGCCATGAAACTCCAGATACTATGCCCAGTAAGTCTCACAGAAAACAATAATTCAATGTCAAAATCTCTTTGCCCCTGTCCTCGAGTCTTTGTGTATTTCTTCCTGTGTCCTCGTCCTCTCTCGAGCAGCACATAGAGGACAGCAGTGGCGATCCACACAGACAGGAAGACGAGGTACACAGCGGAGCTGAGTGGACCGAGGAGAAGGGAGAAGGTTTGCAGTTGGGACTTCTTGCGTCTGTAGATGATATCTGTGGTGTCAACCATCACTGAGGGGAAGATGAAGTCAATCACTTCAGACCGTTCTGCCGTCACTGTCATGTCTGCTATAGCAATGTCAGCCTCCTGCAGGTAAAATATCATCGACTTTGGAAATAGAATATCTGCTGAAAGACTTTGCAAAGGGACAAAAAGACACAGAATCAACTTAATGAATGTTAATGAATAATGAAATATAACACTAAGTGCTTTAGGTTAATTGAATATATACTGTGTTATCAGTTAAAATTTATTCGACGATGTTGATAATTTTTTTGCAACTATAATTCTCAAAGCTTCAATTATTTTTTTTATCATACGTCTTTTATTTTTGTTTAATCTCCCCAAAATCAAAAGGCATGAAACGAAAATGAAAGTGCAAAACTATTGACCCTAACATTTTGTAGCCATTTCAAATACCCGTACACTCTTACAAAGCACAATATTATTTTGTTTTGTTGTACGATACGCCCACAGCGGTTCCTTGATTATTTGTGGGATATTTTTTAATTGAGAAAAACAAGATTTTTTGGATATTATATGATATAGTTACATCACGGTATCTTTAGACTTTTTAAGATGAATGAAGGGCATGAGAAACACTTGGCCGTGACATATTTCAATTATAAACCAAACAATTGGCGGCGTTGTAAAATCAAATTTATTGGTAAATTTGGTTGAAAAATTGTCACATCTCTTCATAGCATTACGAGATAGAAGCATTTGAAGATTTTAAGAATAACATGAACCATAGATTTTTTTTGAAAGAAGTGTATGACCCTCAGTTTCCGCTACCTCACGTAGGTTTTAATCCACTTAAATGCCGAAAGTAGTTACATCAAAGCAAGTGTAATTTGATTTACTTTTCGTTTGTTGATAAAGTACATCTACCATAGAATGTTTAGAAAGACCTGACTTTTTTGTTTGTGGCCATGAATGACAAATTAACCTTGATAATCCTGATTACACTACTTGTATGTGTAGCGTGATTTATAATGAGTCTTGAAAACGAGATTAACTGATACTTGCTTTATTTATGAGTTGTCCCACTATACCATTCCATTGTCCATTTGTGTGTGAGCCCCAATTCATGTCAACCGGTTCAACCACTTCATAACTAAATGGGGAGAACAAGATGTAGTTTAAGATCAATATTGTGAATAACTAAAACAGGTAAAACTTGCATACAAACAAATAATTGAGAGGGGTTCTAATTTTCCAAGCAATGAAATGATTATTTGGCAATGAAGGGACACAGTTGTAAAATTGTAAATTTTGAAGGCAAGAATGGCTTTCACCATGTAGATTGGTCCGCTTTCGACACCTTCATGTAGGTCCATTGCACTAGTCATCTGTTCCTTGCATTGATGCTATATCAAGACAAATATATCATTATTTTGTTTCTTTCTGTCAGCTTATTTCAGTAAAGTTTTGTCAGAATAATGTATATCAAGCAATCAAAATATAAAAACGGTAAATTGAGCAGACAATGTATATAAAAAAGGATGAATATGAAATTATTACCTTATATTGAGTTTATTTGCAATGGTGTTCCAGATGTCAAATACGTATCCGGTATATGCGATGCCATAAGATGAGATGTTGTGTTTGATGACATATGGTGGGGACTGCGAAATAAATATAAATCATTTTGCCCTTTTTCCTTACTTTCTGTGGTATAAATACAAATATTTAAATCTTGGAATATACGGGAGAAACATACAGAAATTAAAATGTTAATTTTACATCACATATCCATATAACTGTACATACTTTCCGAAAAAAGGAAACTTGACATACATGTAAAATAATTATTTACGAACTATATCAAAGTTTTAAGGAAAACATGACTTTACTTAATTAAAGAGTTTGCTCAAGAGTGCAAAATTACCGAAAAAACATCAAAACCGTATTGACGTAGTGTTCAGGGAACAGATTGAACGAATCACTCAAATGCAACCTGCTGTCAAAACGCGTGCAGCTCGAGATCCAGCAAATTTGCGGGCAGACACATCTGCTATAGGAGAATAAAAACCCTTATTGACGGGTGTTCACAGCGTCTTTGAGAGAACACAACATGTCAAGACTGAACAGAGCTCAACGCAACAACGCCATTGGCAGATTGGAAGCAGGAGCAACTCAACATGATGTGGCAATGCACTTTGGTGTTTCCAGACAGACCATCTCTTTATTATGGACCCGATTTACAACAGCGTTGATGGCGTTAATAGTGGACTCCTTCAGCACGACAATGATCGACCACATATTGCACGTGTTTTTCAGGACTTCTGCAGCATAAAATCCAGACATTACCATGACAAATTGGATCGACGTGTACGCAAAAGGAATCCACCACCTCAAACACTTCCAGAATTTCTGTTGGCACTTCAGCATGAATGGCAGAACATACCACAGCCTGTAATTGACAGCTTGATTGCATCTATGGGTCGTTGTTGTCAATCAATCGTCAATGCAAACAGTGGTCATAACAGTTACTGACATTGTTAACACCCCTGTGGCATTGCATCACTTTTTTCTTGTATAAATGGTCAACATAATTGTGAACACTGACGTACAGTGATCTCCAAACTGTGTTTTAATCATTTCAGTGTTCTCTTTGCATCTGATGTCTTAATAGTGAGCTTTGAAAGTTGCTGTCAAGTTGCTTTTTTGGAAGAGTTTATAAGCATTTTTAAGTCACCACTTACCTCAAGGCTAGAAACTTTCAATAATCTATTGTTGTATCCCTTTGAGAGATTTGGAAACAAGCTCGTCTGAAAACAGGTTGTATTTATGACAGCAGTATGAATTGGAACAAATACTCTCCCGTGTGGATGGATTTCTAAAGTAGAACACTTGATACCCCTCCGTTGTGTGCCCTGGACATGTTAAAAAATATGATTAATTCTTTTGTATAAGAATATGATTCTTAAATGAGTTCTTGTGAAAATCAGAATTAAAGATTGTTTCTATAAATGTTGACTTAGCGAATACTGATAAATTTTTTCGTCTTTTACCCTTACGTTAAAGTTGTCTGAAACAGCCATGAAATGGCCCAGAACATCAAATCTGAAGAACAACCTAATGAATGAACTTAAAGATTTACTCGTCACTTACATTTACTTCCATGTTTTCTCGAAGAAGACACACAGCCACATTCTCCAGATGTTGCACTGTGAAGTCATAAGGTGTCTTGTTCATCAGAATCAGAATGCTAGAGTGATGCCCGTAAATGGATGTCGTGTTTGATACGATATCGAACCAGTCTATCTATCAAATGCAACAACAGTCTCAGTTACAGAAAATATACAAACAGTAACTCTCTCATTGCTGATGAAAGATTTCTCAATATTTTTAAGACAGTTTCATTGTTCTTTCAAAGAGACGAAATAAAGATGACATTTAATGATTGATATTGTCTTATTACGTTAAACTTTGATATACAAAGCATCCTAACATTGTAAGCACGAAGTGGGAATATTGCATTTAGTACTGTCTTAAGCATGTTATGTATTACTAGCTGGTATGTAATATATACTATACTATTTGGTATGACAAAACTTGCACATGGTTTATCATGGTTTATCTCATGGAGATATTTATTATATTCAACATTTTTCTTCGTGTTAAGCTCATTTGAATATCTCAGGCATGCTTCATAGGAGACTCTCATCACACCTTACTCCAAACATCTTAAAGCAGATGAACAACAACGTTGATTATACGTGTCCTTAACCTTGACCTTAACATTGTTAAACTTCAAGGAACCTGCATCTGAAGTTTTTCTGAGGAATTTTATACTCATTTCAAGTAAACATTGAGATTTGATTTTCAGCGATCATACCAAAACATACATAATAATTAAACTAAAATAGGTTTCTTTTGACTCTCGCTTGTATTTTGATTTTCTTCAGTTGATAATGTGCAACCGGGAATCCCGTCTCCGTGGAGATCATTACATTTTTGATTACTTATTGCGTATTGCGGTACAGGACCCTCGGTTCAAATATATTTTCGGTTCGGTATGATATTTCTTTGAACGAGATCTCGAGGATTCACATCATTCAAACACTATTGTTGGGAGTTAAAGATCAAACTAAATCGTTCCGAATGTTTACTTCCGGGAAAACTTGGCGACAGGTATCGTTACCACTTCAAAACTTGAAGACGTTTAATGACAATAAATAAAATTTTGATCATTGACTTTTTGAATAAATATTATTGTTTTCATTGTTAATTACTACTAGTTTCAGTGTAATCTTTGCTGCACGGTGCATGTAGTTTTGCTCACTAAATTTTTTCTATTGCTTAGTCGATATGCGCGAAAATTAAACCCCGCGAATCAGTCATTTTTTACGTTTGCGCGAAAATAACACCCCGCGAAAATAAATGATTTTACAGTATTCAACATTCTTTAAAAAACCAAGGATAACATCGAATCATTAGTTTACTTTAAACATCTATAGTAAACACGAGCAAATTTAACAAACATTCAATGGTTATAATCGTTGTGAATTTGTTTATTTAAGTAAATGCAGACATGTAGATGCAACCTCCAAGTCAGGGCGCCTTTCCTTCGAGTACCTCTACGGTAGTTGCCCTGCCTTCACTTGCGGGGGCATTGTTGTCAGGATTCTTGACAACAATAGGAATTGACGTCATCGATAATCTCGAACCAAATTGTTATTTTACATACAAATAAATTGGTTCGAGAGTATGTTATAAACGTTTGGCGTATGAAATTCTATGAATATTTCAAAAGTTGGTGTAATTTGCTTCAAATATAATTTTGTATTTGATGAGCATATGGTGGACAATTTGTTACGTTTTAAAAATTCAAAGACAACTTAATAAAATAACAAAAAGTTTCGTTTGCCGTACTCATTTCTTGAGTCGTTGTTCGGAGTTGCATTGTGAGTTAGGAGCTTCAATTTTAGAGCGTGACATCAATCGTTGGTTGCACGCGCTGTGTTAGAGCTTTTTCACCTTGAAGCCTTCTGATGGCAGCGAGTGTATTAGTGACGTCACGGAGCGGATACTCGCTGTCTGGAGCTAGATGTAGATGTGTAGGGCATGAGATTTGTTACTCACCGTGCTGATAACGTTCAATATCCGTGTAGAGTTAACAGCAAGTATGATGTTCAGGTGAGGGGACATGGAGGTGTGAATACCTTCTAGGATGGAGACAATATCTTTTTTGTCTATATTGTAATGCTGCTGCCGAACCTCAACGTTTCTAAACAGGTGATCTGAAAATAACATGAGTATTAGTTTATTAGCCTAGGAAATTGTGCAGTGGAGCCGAATAATATATTTCCAGGGCATATACAGGTATGTACAGAGGAATTCTACGTTTTTCAACCAACGTTGAATGATAACTATTTAACGAATAAAAACATTTCAAAATTCACGTGAATTGTACAACGTTGGTATTTTTGTGTATTAAAGATACGAGTGTTGGCATTATTGTTATTACTTTCAGGTGCATGTTTAGCATTTTGATTGAATTATGAATAATTATCATACGTTTTTACAAACTGAAATATCAGCTAAAACGTATTTCCATAAATTTACTTCAAATTCAAAATGTCAGTTAGATTTCTGGAAGAAAATGAAACATATCAATGAGATGACATATTTCTAGGCAGAATATTTGACATAAAATGTACATCACATTCATAATCTCGAAATAAAAACTAAAAACGTATCAAAGTTACAAACGTGTTGAATGGTCATAGATGAAGATGACGGATTTCCATCCCAGGTTAAAGGTCAAGTCGTGTATGAAATCCGCAGAATACAAGGAACTTAACTGGCCTTTGTCTGAAATATCAGATTGAAGGTGATAATAGGATCATGAAAATCAAACAAATAAACACGAACACGGTAATCAATGAAAACAGAGACAGAAAAGTCAAGATATAAAGGATAGGTAGTTGTGATGTTAACAGTGCCAAACAGTAAAGATCGAAACAGACATGGAAATCATCGAAACAGCAACAGGAAAGTCCAAATGTAAAAGCACATAGTCTTTATATTAATAGCCGGAACAGACATTGAAGTCATTAAATACAGGTACAGGTGGAAATAACACAGTAGTCCAGATGTATACAGAGCCGGGAAGTCCAAATCTTTAGGAGAGGCTTGTTAACCAGGACTGATTTTAGACATACGATGATCACTTGTATTTGGATCACTTGAGTGTGTACAAATATAGCTGCGTGAAACATGAATATGATAAAATACATAAAGTAATGATAAAACTCACTGATCAGAAGAGACATTGTGCTGAGGTAAGATAACATGCTGACCATGGTTGAGCTTTAATTCAAATCTAGCAGGTTTTTATGAGTTACTTTATGCCGACAAATAATTGTTTGAACAATAATTGTTTGAACAGTCAGTTTAGCAAATAATGATACTGACTGCGTTTGCTAATGCAACTATCTATCAATGACAATCGATGCTGCGGAGCTTAATGATGAATTTTCCTCCCAACGTTTCTGCTGAATCAATTTGCCTTTTTCTATGTTTGCCAACCAGATCGCTTAATAGCCATATCTATACATTCGTTGATGAAAGATGAAAATTATTTGCTTTGTACATAACTTAATGCGAATATGGTAAGAGTAAGCCTTGGTGGATGCTTTTTCGATAGTTAAGCCTTTTTCATATATTCCAGTCTTTTCAACTTATGTATAATATCTGAAGTTCAGGCATTTGCTCTGTAGCTCAGTAGGCTTCATTTTATGTATTGCCAAATCACCAAATATTTACATTATCATTCCCATTAGCTAATGCATGTCTGTCCACAAGACGTCAGCTGACTTTAGCGATTTATTCCAGAGTAGGTCGGGCCAGAGGCTCACAGGGTCACCAAATCTATAATGAAATCGTTCCCCATAGCTCAGTAATCTGTAAATAATTCTTCAGATTCCTAGGTCGTACGCTTTCTGGAGAAGAAGGAGGCGGAAAAAGGTGTTTTTGTAAAAGGAAGATTGGCTTCATTGGACCCCAAGTTGAAGAGTCAAAGAATTCAAAGTCAGTAGTAATAGAAAAGATTTCAAAATGTTTTGACAGAGAAAACACAGGCACCATGTAATGTCATGCCATTAGCCAATTGGCTTAAACGTAAAGAAGCAAGTTTCAGTGTTTTAATAGTTTGAATTATCAAACTAACCTATAGGTACAATAAAATAGCATGAGTTCTGAAGAAAACAATCAGATATTATCCGTCGACTGTGAGAACTATGAGAAAGTTAAATATGTCCAATATTGTTGCACTGTTCAATGGGTCTCACACTTGTTTTGATCAAGTAGGCTAGGTTAGTCTAGAATGTTCCATGTCCAAAAAGTTCCTCCTTTCCACGTATGACTTAGTTGCTTTGAGATCTTCTCGAACATTAGATATTTGTCAAAGAATTCACAATAGGCGGAGCCCAGATGGACTCTGAAACAACGATCTTATTAAATTTGGAGGTAGGCATACAACAGTGCAAGTTACCTAGAACAAAATAGTTCAAATAATTCGTATTAAGTATTTTCCAAATTAAAATTTAGGTGTTAACATTGTACAAATTACACAAATTGAAAACCGTTCTTTT
The DNA here is from genome assembly GCA_921293015.1 of Phorcus lineatus. NCBI lineage: Eukaryota > Metazoa > Mollusca > Gastropoda > Trochida > Trochidae > Phorcus > Phorcus lineatus. The sequence goes on from OV121084.1 coordinate 25,185,939, forward strand.
GATCCTTTCTCAGTATGATTTCTTGTTCACTTCATGTTCATGTTCATGTTCAAACAGGTACTCCTCACTGACCAATGATACCATTGAATATAATGAAATAATCATAAGTTATTTCCTAAACAACTGCAGTAAGTTAGATGTATAGAAAGGAAAATACATAGAATGATAGATGAATTCAACTTCCAATCATGAAGATTACTCTCAGGTCTTGGGACATAACTTCAAATTGTAACTTACCCAATATTACAACATTAATTTACTGAAAAATATAATATAGATATTGTAATGATTGACTTTTATTTCAAACTTTAACGTAAAATATCATAAACATAATTAGTGTTACAGTTACCGATTCCAAATCACAAAGATCGATACTTTACCTTGAAAATCAAGACACAGCTTTTTGTAAGGCCCAAATGTCATTTAAAATTATCGAATTCGTATTACCATAAGGACATGGTATTGTCATAGACATTTAAGTTACCTCCCTATAGCTGCTTAACAGTGATAAGAAAGGGAGAATCCAATTTTTCTCTTACTGGGTTTGTTATAAAAAAGGGGATAATGTCACTGTGTTATTCTTACGTATTTTCTATAAAACACAATGATTTTTCTCTTAAAAGAACTACTAAAGTTGGAAATGGACAAAATATAATAACGCTGATCATAAGACGGTGATTATTGCACAGACTGATGGAAAACATATTTTGAAATGTCATGGAGCAAGTCCTCAGTCTATATGAGTATACCATTTGTAATTGGAATTGCGACATTAACATTTCTAACAAAAATGAAGTTAAAAATAACAATAAAACGTTTGAATTGTTAAAGAGCCACTCTGTGATTTTCATAACATATTATTTACTTTTGATAAGAACCTAAATGTCATATGTGGTGATATAAAATAAAAACATCTCAACTTTTCATGTCCAAAAGACATACATATGACAAATACTGGTTTTCCATGATAATCTAATAACAGCCTTATAAATGCACAGAAGTGTAGATATCATGTCCTATATACATAGATACTATTTATATAACATAACAAACACTATCAACTCCTAACTGCCCTCCTAGCTGTTTTAGATAAGTCTCCAAAATTACGTTTGACTATTTGACGCACGCCACTGTTCGGTTTTCGATCAAAATCGCGGCGTTCTACCTTCCTATTGCCACTGTAAAAAAATAACCAATAAGTCTTGGGTTAATCTTTGGTAACAGTCGATACTTCGCGATCAAATGACACCATTTATTAAGTTTGTCATTTATGACTCCAACAACTCACGGAGTGGCTCTTTAAAGCCGCAGGAACTGAATGCAAGGGTAATATAGTACAAGGATATATGAAAGAAAATTCTTTATTCAATAGTTGAAATCTATCAGTAAAGGTCCTTAATACATGTACATTGTCAAACATCGTGCCTCGCAAATATTCGCAACAGTTGAATAAAGTTGAATATATGTGTATTCTTGTAATTTAAAAACCTTTGATTATATACTTATTTTGATTTAATATGTAGTACAAAAGTGTTCCGTTTGGAAGATGTAGATAGAGTTATAATCCATAAAACGCACTTACTTGTATGGCGCCAAAGTACGGCTAACAAGACAGGCTTAAAAGATGTAAATTATTTTGAAAAGCCCATTATGAGAACATTTTAGAGGACCTTTAAAACCTAATGGAAACAAATAGCACCAAATCAGACATTCCAAAGATTTTCTGTTATTTTTTGTATTCATAGACACCGTTTTGGCATAATTTCTTAATATTAGTTTCACTTTCAATTATCATCAAAGTCACCGTATAGAATTAAAAAGCTACGATTGTAATTTCGGATATTATGTTGTCAGTGGATATTACTTTTGTTTTACTTGAATTCAGTTTGGCAAACTTTTGATGTTGAGGACTTATTTTACACTATTTAATTAAGTGCAAAGACTGGTCTGTGTCCTATAGAAATCTTGATGTGAACGATAAAGTGATATTCAACTTCAAAACTACACATTGTGACTGTATTGAAAATGTATAACTATGTACTATGTACTACAGGCCTGTGGCCTCTCAGTATGGAAATAAAGTTATAATCAGACTAGATTTAGACCACATGAATTCATCTTAATTGTGAAACCCAAATGGTAATATCCATATCTTAAATGAACGCTGCACCTCTTCCAAAAAATTACATGCATCGCAAAGACCACAAATCAAATCAATACTTTTTTAAAAAAATACGACATTACATTAAAATCTATCCTTAACGGTGACAAAGTGTTAATGAATCCCTCATAATATCTGTATATCATTTCATAAACGATACCAACCGATTTTCAAAGCTCTATTCTTAAACATGTACCAAATGCAAACGTCGACAATTTATATGAAATTGAGTTTATTAAGAATAATTGCAAATATGATTCGACCAGTGTACTTATATAAATCGTTTTGCTTGTGTCAGGAGAAGCATTTATATATAGGCATTTGTTGCCTGTTTGCTAATCCTTTTTCCTTTTTGTATATATATTCTGATTGTTGTGTATTACATATTTTGTGGAAATAAAATAATGTTTAAATCAAAGACCACAAACTACCAGTTGTAATTTACAAATACATTTGAGAGAAAAAATAACGTTCTAGTGTTCTTCTTTTACGTGAAAACTAGAAATAGACAGAAGCTAATATTTTAAAATTCTTTGTTATTCAACTAGCTTTAAAAAGCACGTATGAAATTAGTGTGAGAAAGTGTTTTATTCACTGTTTCAACTGAAAGGCGTTTTATATCCACTAAAAGAGTGTGATGGAATAAGCTGCGGTAATGTAAGAGATGGTAAGATTTGAGCACATACCACTGATAAGACACTGTCTAAAAACTTTACACGACAGGGCGACCAAGCAAAATCTATGAAGACAAAATTCGATAAGGGACTCACGTTGTGGTTTTACTTGTACTCAGTATAAAAAAACGAATAAACAAAGATTTAATTCCTACTTCACAGATATCTAAATCGATTTATCATTCAGGAAGGCTTTTCAACTGCATCTTGCCCATTCAGTTCTTAACGCCTGACATGATTGTAGAAATTTCATTAAGATTGAACGTAATGATAATTGGATTTTATCAAAAGATTTGAAATTGAAATTTTGGTAAATTTGTCATTACTGTCTCTGTGAGTTGTTTATGATTTAAAAATGAAGTAAAATGATTTAGGTTTTCTACAAGCGGGATATTTATTGTCCTACACTTTAAAGGGTTTTATATCGCTGGATCAGACCTCTCTTTGACAGCTTAACAGAGTCTTATGAACTACGTGCCAACTTGGAAGAACGTGGTACCATAACTAATAAATCGAATTACCGAACTACAAATTTCAAATACTAGATGAATTTTACGGGACATATTGAACAATTTTCAACATTTTGTAATCGAATTTGAATGCGAGTGTCGTTTATTGAGAACAAATCTTTTGTAACACAACGTCTGGATGAATTAGAATTCTCTCCAGACATGGATAATGGCAGCTGGCAGTTTAAGTTCTAGATATCATTGATCATGAGATATGAAGTCAACAGATAAAGCTATTAAACCTGTGCGAAGCAACCTCTATTAGAATTAACGTTTGCCTAACTTGTTTCTTGGCGAGAGACAGTAAATTCAGTAAGGGGCCTCTGCCCCCCTTTTTACATACAGCATTTTCGTATACATACATGAGAGCACCATGATACATTATCATGACATCAATGTCAGCTAGTTAGTTTCTGTTACAACAATTGATAGAAATATATTTCTTCTTTTTTCATGGCAAGAAATAAGTATTTTGCGAGGCAGATGATAAAAATGGAAAGTTATTTTTATGATTAACATCAAACACGATTATTTTTGTTAAGTTCATATAAGGATTTGATTACTTTTACAATAAAACAACCTGACATGACATGAATTCATAGCTATTATAAATTTTCAAGCGCCCATAAAATCTCGTTTCTGTGATAAGACAGCAAACATCTACGTTTTTGTACCCTATAAACATTTCAAAATTAATTCCTTGGCTAATAAAGTGAAGAGCACTGAAATATTAAGCCATGGATAACCGACTGTTGGTCAACCGATTGTTGGTCTTATGTTAATAAAAAGTAGAGGATTATTTGATATGATTGCCTGACTGACTGGAGGAATTCGAAGCGTCTATATTCAGTTGTATATGGCCACCATGGATAAACTGCATCATATTATATCATTAACCTCAAATCATCATATATTCAAACTTTAGTAATGTCAGCTATGAAGCCAAATATAATTATTTATAATACAATGATTAGTATTATCGACATATAGAAGCAAACGAATATTTCGAATTTAATATCTGATGTTCGGATAAAGTGCTGGTTTATTTTGAAGAAAGATAATGACGTCACACGCTTTACCATTTCATACGCCTGCAGTCATAGATAGCATCTCAAAATCTAAATGCTATGATTGATAACAATAATTATAAAAATGACAAACAAAATGTTACAGTCGTTTTGTAAAATGTACCATAAAACAGTCACAAAGCACCTTCTGCACGTTTGAAATCTAATACACAGTTGACTCGAGTAAAATTATCATTCACTCTTTGAATTGTTGGGATCACATATGCCAAACTGACTGTTGCTGAAAAGTATCATTTAAATGCTGATCGGTTCAGTAAAATGACAATGTGTGGACAAACAGACAATGAAAATATGTCAAACTTAATTTTGAATCTTATCTACAGTAGGTAGAAGATTAAAGTTAAGTTCTGGTATCTGAAAGGGTATACGAGATTATAACTAGAATTAATGTAAATGGTACAAGAGTTTTACTTTTAATAGAGGTGAAGTTCGATACTCATTGAAAACAAACATTTTTTAAATGTATTTTGCATTTTTGGATGAATATGTTTGATGTTTAGAATGGAGGCCATATAAATACCATGAAAATGACAGAGCGTTTCTTTCAGATCAATACCCAGGCGCCAGACTCGCCTCTGAACCAAGAAACTATATTTCCGGACATGGGAGAGATCTATGATATCTGACATTTTCGTACCTTCGTTATATATTATATAGATATTCATAGATACTTATATGTATACCAGGAGTCTGGTACCAGTGGATCAATAGACAGTTTTCCTACATTTTGTTTCATTAAAGAGGATTGGAGAATCAAGGTATAAAAATAGACAAGTTTATTAAAACGGATAATGGCTCAAACTTCCACAGTGCCGATCGTAAAAGAAAGGCTGGAGTGATCAAATCACAGAAATAATCAAATAGAAAAAGGTCAAATGAATATTTACTGTATGATGTGAAATAAGTTCGCACTGCCATATTTACACATAATCCTGAAAATTGATTGGTTGAGAGCAAGGTCCTGGGATCTAAGAATCATAGGTTATTTCCAATGAACTCTAAAAACATCGTTCATGTTGTTTAAACCTTTCCTAACCGATCTACAGACTGTAGGTCGTGTGAACGATCACCGAAAATTCTTTCTCGGTTCCCACACCGAATCTAACGACAATTAAGACAATAGTCTTGATTTTAATTTATAATTGCCTATTTGTGTTGCGCTAAGTCGATGCAAAGGCATGCCAAAAGCGCACCAATGCTGTCAGATTACATATGTATTGACATTTCGACCAAAATCTTATTGAAATATGTTGAATTTGCATCATCATTCTAGTCATGTGCGTTTTGGTTGCAGGGAACACTGGTGTGTTGCATCCATGTCTTTTCATAATTTTTTTTATAAACAATTTTACACTTAAAACTACCGTAAGGGAATGCACTTGAAGGGGGAGCACGTTTGCGAAAATTTTATTTCTTCAACTTTGCCCAAATAAACATCGGTTGATGATTATTATCTCTAGAAGTTCAATACGACTCATTAGTCAACCCAATCATCTGTAGTCGAAGAGGAAAAAATTAAATATCAAGCAAAATCACTGGCGGCCATTTTTGTGTGAACCGCCTATAAATCATTTAAAATAGAGAAATATCTTCGCATTGTTGAACCGATCATGGTACTGTCGTTTTAAAACTGCTTCTTTTTATCCAAAACAGTTGTCTTTTAATTGGAAACAGTCATTTTCGTTTCCGTGGGATCACTTTATTTATCCAAAAGAAACATGTCACTGCCACTTTAAGATTCAACATTTTTCTTGGAAAGCAAACTTTCCAAAATCCTTGCGAAAAGCTACCTAACTGGAAATTTTATGTGTTCTCCCCTAAAATAACGCCCTCAAAAACCTTTTTGTGGGATAGTGGACGTGGTGGCTAATATAATACTTTCAATTCTGTGAGCAACGAATCCATGGATCAGATGAAACACTTTTGATTTGATAGTGATGTATTGATTTGGCCTTGCCCATGAACATAAATTGGATCACTTACATCCTCAATTAACCCGATTTCAAGAGAAAATGCAATCGACGTTCTCTCCCCAAATTAAAGTGATGTTTCTTGAAAGAGGAACGAGGATTTTTAAAAGAAGAATCATTGCTCAATTTATCTAAAAGCAGGTGACCATCTTTTATAAACCTCTATGGACGTCATTTAAGTACACCAGACAATAACTAGAGGTAACCCATGGATGACACCAAGATGGATCTACATGTAACGTTTGAACGTTGTTCGAGGTATATAGCTTGATTTAAAGTCTTAATAGGAGACTTTAATTATGAAAAGATCTTTAATGCTGTCTCCTCAACCAGCTGCAAATCATTCGTGTTATTTGATTTCAAATAGAAGATGATTTGTAGAATAACTTCTCTATCAACACACGTGATTCTAACATTAAAATTCGAAACATAACCCCAAACATTAACCAAGTGTCCCTGAGTTTAATTATTGGACGCTTTTGATTGACCTACATCCCACCCTAGTGTTGTTGTAGCTCGGTTTGCAGCTGTTAGGAATCTCTTTCTGAGGTATTCTTCAATATATATCCTCAGTATGTTACAAAAATTAATCGAGATCTACCTGATCCGGGTCTGTCAACGCGTACCCGTTAACTGAAAATGTTTGATTAGGTTTTCTATTGTTATCTTATGGCTTCCAAACATTCTTGTGATATTGACATTTAGGGCCCCCTTTACTTTCATGCTCCGTGATCACACCCTTGCTGATATCTTTGACAATGTTAAGTGCTAAAGTTATCTATATAGTTAAATAGTGAGTTAAATGATCTCATAATCGTTACAAATTTCGAAAATGACAAACCATGAATTAAATAAGCTCTTATTAAAATAAATTATAAACTTAATTTCTAAATCATTCTCTGATAATTATATTAAAACAGTTCTTTTTTTCGATTTATTCTACAAACTTTTAATAATAAATCGCAAAAAAGAACTGTTTTGATATAATTATCAGAGAATGATTTGGATATTATGTTTATAATTTGTTTTAATAAGAGCTTTTTTATTCATGGTTTGTAATTATCGAAATTTTAAAAATTCATATCACAAAAAGTAAAATGTAATATGTTTTTTTTCATTTATGTTTTTGTTGGGTTGGGATTGAATTGATCTTAATCCAGATATTGCAATTTGCTTATACATCTTGTATACTCTCTTAATGATAATTTTAGGAATAAAAACGATTGGTATCAATTTGAGATGGAACAATTTAATCAGCTGATGATACATATAAATGGGATAGACATGGTATGGAAAGTTTAAATGTTCATTTAAATCGTTTCAATTCATGAAGAAGGTTTTATCGGAACCCAAAACAGTTATAGTGAACGAGATAATCTTATTACATGCAAAACAATAAAAAATGACATCGAAAAAAGATTTCCCATTAATCTGAACCGTCACGAACCATTAAACGCTCCAACTCTAAATATAGTCTTAATAAATTTATCTTTAAAGCTCTCAATCAATATTTCCTAAAATTTACCATTTTACGTACCGAGAAAAAATCATACTTAAATGAATCAATTATTTACTTTGTTCATGTAAGATTGACAACTTTAAAGTTCACCTGCCCATCTTAAACTAAAAAGGAAATAAGATTCATTTTTATAACTTGTTAATTTCATGTGCATATGATTTGTTACTTGTTTAGACATTTAAAAATAACAGTGCAGCTCATCAGAGACTGAGGACTTTTGTTAAAAAAGTGTATGCACAATTATTAACTTTCACGTGAATCTTACGTTGAGATATAATGGGTTAATCTGACTGTCGGAAGACATATTATAGGATATCAGTATTGATTAGTATGGATCAACTACATAACTTTATCTCAATGATCATGTATTTAATTATTAGGTATGACAGATAACTTAATCTCTTATCCTTAGTAGAACTTAATCTCTTATCCTAAGTAGAGGTTATCCCTGGGCAGATCTGCGATATCCTCCTGTCACCCGTTCAGCTTATGTACGTATTAGAAGATCGTAGCTAATCAATATATGACTTGTTCAGTTTAACAGTATTTCAGTCAGAGCACTTACTGCATTGAATAACCTTTTTTATAACTTTGTATGATTTGAAGAATACAGTAACTAAACGAGTAAAGTCAAATAGATAATGGTTTGAATGGTGTTATCTTTAAACCAAGATTGATGTAATATCATCGCAAATAAAATATATAAAAAAGAATAAATGAATTTGGACCTACTATTTTGAAATCAAATTTATCTTAAACAAGCACATGTTGATTATCTTAATAATGTTTTTAATGAAACAATAAAACAAATTTGATCAAGGATTTTTAGATAGAAACGCATTTTCTCCCGCCAGAGGCTCTGTCAAAGATTCCTATACTAACATCCCTCTTATAATACAAGTATTTCTTGGTCAAGAAATGTAGTAGCCTGATTGACTGAATCGTAGTGTTTGTACAGAGCAGGGACGACGTTTCAAATTTAATCTTTCAAGACGCCTCTGTTATTTTCGTATGCCTAAGGAAAGCTTTGCACTTGGAGTCTCTGTAAGAACACAGCCACCTTTCTTTAGCGACTACAAACTTTCATAAGCCTCGGTGACAAAACATATGTGAGCCATGCTTTTGGTGTTTTTCGTTTGCTGAAATATTGGAAGATGATTTATGTTGAAATATTGGAAGAAGATTTATGTTGAAATATTTTAACATTGGGGGCACCTGCTGGCAGCCCGAAAAGAGGCTGTATTATAACATAGGTTTAAATAGGATTAATCTGTGGATAGAGAATGGCAGTTTCGTAGCTTTTATAGTTATCCACTTTGAGATTTTGTTTTAAAATTATTTCATAATTGAAAAAAGCCTTCGTAAAGAGCACACAAAACCACAATAAAGTCTTGACTAAAGTATGATTTAAGACCAAAAGATTTTATAGATCCACGATGACAGACACATTAATGAATTAAAAATATGAACCCAAAAATATTGAGGAAAAGTGAATAAGAAAATCCTATGATGCGTACTGAAAAATGATGCAAAAATCACACCTGGACCTTCTTTTCACAATCTAAGAAAAAAAGAATTGGAAAAAGCAAAGTATTGATGATGATATTTATTATTATCCTGGATCTGGATAAGACCATGGTTAAAAAACCGGGGATCCTTAAGTTTCCAAAGTCAAACATGATTTTACTTTTATTATCCGTCATAGATATGAAATATACTTGCATGATTATTTCCATCGTCAAATTTTATACGTGTATCGTATTTTATTAGGGTTTATGAGAAAAGAAACTAACCAGCGATTCCATTTAGTGATTAAAGTCTAAATTTAACGACTAAACAGGAAAGTATCAATTCTTAATTTCATAAATTTTTATGAGCCATTTGAAAAGTATTCTCACAAAAGCACAACACATCATGTATCTTCTCCGGCACTTAAGCATCTCAACAAAGACCTAACGTTATTACTTCCATTAGCAAAGAGAAGATGATAGGAATGTGTTAGATTAATGGCGATCTATTAGTTAGTCCTTGCCAATGATCATAAATTGGATCCATTACATCTTCACTTAACCCGATTTTAAGAGAAAATGGAATCAATTTTCGATGCATCAAAATCATCTTTCTTGAAAGGGGCAATTGAAGTAAAAGAAGCAGTAAAAGATAACTATCAATTATGTGGCAATTTTTATAAATTAGAATGCCATTTCGTCAGTTGTCACAATGGAAATAGAATATATCCTCAATGTAGATTGACAGATACTTTGTTTCACTGATATGTCCGAATATGTCATTGCTTATCAATTATTAAAAAGGTTCTTAAAAAAGAACTTTCATGCAAAAAAAAAAAAAAATCTCACGAATAAAATTAAAATTCTTTATGATAAATATATTTGGTGTAAGTATTTGAAGAGTATTTAGAAGTGACATAAGTGAAAACAGCAATATTTCTGGATAACTACTTACTACGACGTTGTTATCCAGAAAAGTATCTCTGTTCTTATTCTTCTTTTATATCTAAAAAGTACATGTCCATATTTAGACTATTAACATAATTTGGTTAATGACTCAGATGAGGATATGAATTAAAATTAAGCTTAAAAAGACACCTCTCTGACTACTGAATTTTGACATATATCTGTTTTATAGTTACCTGTTTTACCTGTTTTAGTTATTAAATGATCAGCAAAAATTTGAGTAGAACTGGTGATTGTGAAATATCAACAATGAAGCTTTAAAATGTGCTATACGATTATTGTATGCACTCGATGTATGTTTTCACAATTGTATTTTAGATTATAATAATTCATTTGATTGACTATCATCAATAAACGAAAGTAATAAAAATGGACTTTTCATAAACTTATAATGACACAAAATAAAAAAACACTGCAACTTTTCCAAATGAACACTATGTGAATCAATTAAATTTCCAACATTAATTCAATATCTCAAGGAAAGATAAAAGTAGCTAGCTTGACAACATCTGCTCTGCCGTGCAAGAAAAAAGCCTACATGTATATAAATCAAACTTCTGATATGTAGTTCTGATATGGAAAAACAGTGTTGCAAAAATGCGCATTTTATTGTCTACAATGGGCACATGTTTTGTCAAAAAAGTACTCACAATTTCATACATCGGAGTATGATTCTTTAATTTTAATGCCTGGGGTACTGAACTCGCTTTATAAAGGTGCTTTTGAGCCATAATGTTTGGATTTTACGTTGAAAATAACCAAATGTTGAACTTGAATTGATAAGATATCTTATTGTCATTAACAACCTTCTTGGATTTCTTTGAGAGGCATTTAGAAGTTGGTAAGAGGAATAGAGAAACTTGCTTGTATCACTTGCTTGATAACGGTGTTAGTATCTACACCGAAACGTCGCAATCCTTCAAAAAAGAAGTTGTAAATCCATATAACTTGTTCTCTATTAACTGTCTTGGACATAATTTGTTGACGTATCATTACTGATGATTGCAATAAACAAACCCAAAAAAGCGCATTTGATTCTTCAGAACAGTGGACACTCCAAATTCTCTACCCTTACGATTTCCCCTTTACATTTTTTTCTAAAGTTGGATCTTGTTGATATATGAATTTTCGGATTATCGTTCAGGCTTAGCAATAATTTTTACCCTCTCAAAAGTAATTTAAACCCTGAAAAGGACACTATATTTATCATGGAGTTTCCCATGAATGATAAAGTAGTGATCATGTCAAAACGCTCTGCTTATGATTTGTCCACTTTGAAAATCTGATGAAGCATTCTTAATGCATTATGTGAAATATAGTTCTCTTAAATTGGATAATAACGTCGAGATTGATGAACTCCTACTTAGTAAACTTGTCGGGAAATGTTAAAAACAAAATTGAGCAATAAAAAAGTCATGAAATTTATCTTGAGGAAGGGACTATATTACTAATCGTTTAATCTATGTGTATACAGTTTCGTTATAAATCATCTTTTAGATGTTTGGAAGCTACATAACTGCAAGGGTTAAAACATGAAAATGATGATACATATGATCTCTCTTGGGTACAGAAAATGAATTTGCTAGAGTAAGGAGACAAATTGATTTTGAAACCCACAAAGCGTTAAAATACACGTTTTTAATCTAAACTAGGTCTATTGTTAACAAAAGAACTTGTGCAATGTTTGACTATCCTGAAAATCTCCTGTTGAGTTGTGATTGATTTACATAATATTATGTCACTGTAGTAAACTCTATATCTATAACGAGTAGTTGACGGTAATCATGGATTAATTACATATCACATTTCATCTTTCCCTCAAATAATCATGTATTCAATCACAAGGAGTGTCTGGTGTAGAGCCGAATAACCTAGTATCCTGATAAGTGTTGATCTCTGTTGAAATCTCGTGATCTCCTCCTGTCATCTTGACCATCTTTGGTTCTAATCAAACATCTTAGTGAGAACCTGACTGATTAATGCAATTACATTCCTTTTTACACTCTTCCTAATCTAAGAACATAAGAAGTAAAGATACTAAAGGGATACGTGTTTTGCTTTTAAGTTTAATGTCATGATTTTATTCGATTATAAAAAAGAAAATCTTAATTATAATCTCTTCAGTTTGTAATATCATCAGGAATGTTTCTTCTCTGCATTCATGTACAGTTAAACGTACTCTTAAGTACTATTATATACCATAATTACCGTAATGAAATACCGTATAATGAACACAATAGAATATATGAGATTAAAGTATGTTCCAAAAAGAAGATAAGATGGATTACACTATTAAGAGAAATTACACCTGAATAAACTACGGAGAAAAAATATAAATGCAGCTAAAGATAACACAAGGTCAAAAGCGACGATTATCGAGTCAATAACGTGTCAGTTACGTGTATGTGAGCCTCCAGTACACTCTACAGCTTAACGTCGTCTTCTTATGCTTTCATCCAAGATCTCATCCCTGTAACAATTACAGTCACGGTGCCATCACATTATAAACAAGAAAAGCCTTTAAAAAGGCAAAGTTGGAAGCACCCTAGTCAGGCTAGGAAATACTGCGAAATAACTAGTACAAATAGAAAAAGATTTGCATGACGACAAATCAGTAGATTTAGGCCAATAATAGAACAAAAGACCTTCATGATATCTTCTAAAATATACATTGGAGGCTTTGGCCTCTAACCAATAAAGTCGAGATAGTATTTAGACTCATCCGCGAAAAATAGAAGTCTCAGGTCATAAGAAGTCCAATCGACATGCTCAGCAGCCCACTCTCGACGTGCACCGCAGTGAGCAAGAGTTAAAGAGATTCGAACATATGGTCGTCTTGCATGCAAACCATTCCCATATGCACACAGTTTGTGTGGAAACGTTTACCCCACGCATGATACAGAGATAAGATCTCAGCTGGGCGGAAGTTCTAGTGTTGTGTCGCAGAGCTTCTAGTAGAAGACAACAGTCATCATATGACGTTGTTGATCTTTAACGACCTCTGTATGTCGTTTAGCAGGTGTACGGAAGCGATTCCATGCCTTATTGATGTCACTGTGGCTAACACCGAGTTCTTTACCAACTTCACTTTGTGTTGCCTCTCTTTACAATATTCCAATTTCTCTGGACAATTCTCCAGTGTTCAAATGTCGCCTACGACGTCGTGGATTTCGGCTAAATGAAAGTTCAGGTTTGTTGCACGGACACGTAGCAAAATGCCTTACCATACAGATTGCAATGAGAACTCTTTCCTTATGCACGTGCTATCCATGGTGTGCATGACTGATTAATACATCACTGGCTGACTGTGACTGTGTGTTCGTCACACATGTCAATTTGTTATTCTATATGTACATTAAAATAAACCTGCTTTTATAAAACAGATAATATGGTTGAACATTCGTTCACAAAATAAATGTGTTAAATAAATCATGTAAAATAGAAATACCTTTTGTCTTATCATATGTTCGGTGCACCTCATCAAATATGAAATCTTCAAGTGCCTTACAGTCCCGTAGACCGTTTAAAACATGTTGTAACTTAAAGTGTTAAGTTATAAAAGTAAAACATCAGTCTGACTTCACCATCTAGGAAGCTGACAAAATCAATTTGAAAAAAACCCCAAAATATTGATGATTATATTTCATGATCCGTGGTAAGCATACCTTAATACATCTGGGTCAATAAAGGCATTTAGTATAATCAAAGCTTTACCCCATATGAGCCTGGTCATTTGTCATGAGCGTAAATAAAGAGACACACACGCAATTTCTGTCTTGTTCTTATTCGTTTTATATCCAATTAGGTATTGTAAGAGAGCGATGCAGTTCCATTAAGTACTAAAAGTCTTAATTTAACAACAACAGATGAACGCTTCAATGTTAAGTTTTAACAGTTTTCCTGGACAGGTAAGCCAATAAATGTGAAAATGTTGTATGAGGTCACTTCCTTCTACATTTTAATGTTCTCGATTATCTATTTCTCTCATTTCCATTAGCAAAGAATAAACAGATCACATAAAACATGTTGGGATGGTGGTGATGTATTAATTAGACCTTCCCTGTGAATATAAATAGAACCCATTTCATCCATCTTCACTTAACCTGATTTTAAGAGAAATGCAATCGACATTCTGGGGTTTAATTGAAATGATATTTCTAAGGGGCGGCAGTAGGATTTTTAAGAAAAAGGCTTTGCCAAAATTGATTGGAGGCAAGCTCCTTTTTTGTGGAGTTCCAATATTGATCCCAAAAGTAGATGAAATATTCCATGAGTAAGAAGCGGTAGACATACATTCTAAGTGCATCCCGACGGAGGAGATTCAGTAGGAGATACGGGGATGGTAATCTATTGATGCATTTATTTATGATTTGCTTACGTATTGGTTAATCGTTTTTCAATTTTCTAGATGACAGTAGAATGTGAATAAATCATTAAATTATCATTTTATTCAATGTATTGTATCAACTCTATACATACCTCACATAAATTATTGATAATCATGTTCCAAATGTCAAATAAATATTTTGTATGGTAAAAGACCATTACTAATGTTTTGTTTTATGACGAAATTTTCTCCATGAAGATTAAAAAAACATGACCAAAACTGAAATGTTCATATGTCATATATGAACAAAGTTAGCACCTGATCACCACCTATATGTATTGAATGACGTACAAAATATTGTTTTCCTTTTACCTGTGGTGACAGAAAAAGAGGAAAATTATTTTAGTTGTTAAGGAATGTGTTCTTTCCTTTCATATGAATGTATGAACTAATCGCTCTCGAGACTTTATAACCGTGATTGAAATGTTTGTTAACAAACTGCTGATAGTGTGCACTTTTACCAGATTTCTTGTCTTGTTCTGTGTTTGATAAGACATCATTGGTTAATATCAAACATCATGATTCAAACAATCATATTTGATGTATATTTCAATCAACATTTAGCAAAGGACTAATAGACACTCTAGTACACTAGAGTTTAGTGTTCTTATAGACCAATCATCAGCCTTCCAGATTAAAAAATGATCTGGTTCCCCGCCCTGCATTTCATTTGACCCTGTAACGATATATATTTTATAAAACAATTTACGAGGGTTACGTCAATATCTTTATGTCTGTAGGACACTTTCGTTTGGATGGAAGATCAGTGTTGATTATTCTATAATTGATTTCTTACATCTCTGCAATTACTTATTTAAAATTAGTTGAAGAAATATCCCTAACAAAACGTTCACGTATAAGAACCCAGAGCATGGTATGTCCAACAAATTAGAGGTAAGTACTCAAAAAAGTTTTCAACATAGACTTTCCATAGTGTGTAGATCAAAGGAACTCTCAAACAAAGTAGGACCTACTGGTAAAATAGTACACTTCATTCTTCAGTAAAAAAAATCATGCAGTTATGAATTGTAATGAAAATGCAGACTTACTTTTGAACTCCGGAAGGCCTCACACGGCCATAAAATCAAGAGTTTTGATTATTAGATAGTAGGACGCCATGTTCATCAAAACCAGAATCTTGGAGTGACGGTGGAACCTCGTTGTCTTATTTGACGAGAGGTCAAACAAGTCGAACTAAGTATTGAAGAAACGATGATAGCAATTTATCTTGCAAATAATAGGGTCTGGCTCAAATGATTTTACACGCATATATCCCTAAATGTTATGAATTGATTTTACATGCATACAATATATCAGAAAGAAAAAGATAAAAAAGAACAGGAATTTTGAAGTGTTGAATTTACACGCAGTAAAATTTGCAAATTTCTTTGGTTAAAAACGAAGTTGATAATTTTTGGAAGTACACGTTTTAACGATGCCGCCAACGTGTTGATGTTGATTTTAGGGAGGAATGAGCACTCACAACAGGAATTTTTACTGATTGGCAGCAAGGTTTGAATTAGCCAGTAAATAAGACTGGTGCAACTTTAGACTACATGGGGAAGATGGAACAATTCTTACTCGAAAAAAGCCTATCATCATATTTGAAATAGAAAAAATAGGTATATATTTGATGTGTTATTGTTCCAACAACCGTATTTGGTTTTTTTTTCAATGGCTTATCAGATCTGAGTTAAATTCGAAATAATGAAAATAAATAACGAAAAAGTCGTTTCCTCATACATACTTATATATACTTATATGCTACCCTTGCTTCAAACTTTCTTCCTTTTCTTCCCAGAGCCATCGTACCAGTGCTGTACCATTCATTCAGGTTGAAAGTTATCTTATATGGTTTCACATTGAATCGTGCAGCGATTAAGTTCTTCATCATATCTGGCTTCCCTGTTTGACCACTAGGAATGATTGGTTCGATTTCCTTGTTAACTTGGAGAAGTGAACCTTAACGCAAACCATTATTTGTACGGCAGAATCACATGGTAACAAGAAAATTAAAACCTTTGGAAGTGTGGCTCGCAATCCAGGAACACAACTCGTTCTTTTTGCTGGTATTGGAATTTTCTTATATTTCTGAAAACTTGCAAAATTGGTTCTAATGAGACGTCGTTCAATGTTAAGTGGGATCAACAGAACTTTTGACTATAAGTGATAAACTCTGATAAATGAAAATGATACAGTTGAACAAGTTAACCCTATCTGTATTCTAACCTATGTCATGCTATAAGATTTTAAATGCATTATAAAGAATTCGAAATATAAACAGTTTTCATCTTAATTGCTAAATTATACTGATTATTCTAAGACATTTTTACACCTCATCAACATTTACAAAAATTCTGTATTGAAAACTATGTGTTCAATTGCAATACCGAAATGCTCTTTTCAAATGAATTATCCTATTTCTACCATGTCTAGAATTCATTATTCAAAGTCTTCTTGACAAAGGGCCAATAACACATTCCTTTACAAAGAGCATTTATCTAATTTGAAAGTTGATAAATATGGTAAAACATGTGGAATAAAAATACCATGAACTTTTTATGATATTTTGTATCCAAAAACAACTTTCTTTTTGGACGTTCAGTATATCTTGTTTTGTACATTTTAAATCAATGTTTTTTTAACAAAGCGGATTGTATTGATATATCATTCACTACAATGTTATTATGTTGTAATGCATTTGTGATAGTTTTCAACTTTGCATTGGATTTTTTAAAAAGAATATGAAACTACATAAAAGATCCAATCAAGTATATCATTTACACATTACACAATATCAAACTTGATATAAATGATTTGTAAGGGAATGCTTGTCGATAAGTGACGACGTTGATACTTAAGAACTACATATATAGAAAAAGAGTACTTCATTCTGAAATTGAAATTTCAAAGTTTTTAACCCAGTAATAGTAAAATAGTCTGAATTCTGGCTAAAAGTATTACTATGTTTTCTTCGCCTTTATAATGAAATGTCATGGTGGAAAGCAAATCTATACTTCAAAATCACTTTGTTGTTACATATGATATGAAGATTAACATTTATGTTTGGGGACTAAACATCCCCCATAAAAATCATGTTAAAAAGGGTCATTCAAAATAAGGCGAAATTTGAACAAAGTGATTTATACTAGTAAGGGAAAAAATTAAATTTTAAATTCACAATCACAATCTGATTAAAATCACATGAAGTATCGCGCGCTTAACATTTCTCCATCATCAATATGCGATATAGCTTGTTAAACTGAAACGAAATTAAACAAGCGGAATTCAATCTGATTTTAATCAGATTGTTCACAATCAGCACTTCAAATGTCCAAGAAATAATGATTACGATGGTGTAATTAATACTTGAGTTAGTCGAGATGGCAGTGAGTCCAGGACGAGATCAAGAGTTCTTAATATAGACCGACACTAATCAGAACAGTAGTTTATACGGCTCCACGGCTGACGTTTCTGATGATTAAATACATGATTATTGGAAATAAGGGCGAAATGTGATGTATACTTGGTCCCTGATTGCCAGCCATATCATTGATAGACGATATATACAGTAGGTTATATCAAGAAAAGTTTTTAGAAATAAACTAATTTGACAATCGAATGTTTTTACAACTATACATCATATAAGCAAATAGTAAGACGTTCATTTAAAAAAAATTGTTTAAATTGTTATATATATCGTTGTTCTTCGAGAACCACGGTGTTAGTATCTTCACCTAAACGTCACATTTCGTGTAATAAAGAAGTTGACTATCCATAAGAACGTGTTCTTCTTAACGAAAGATAATCCTACACATATATGATATTTTGTTGGAATAAGATGTATGAAAGAAACTAAATGTAAAATTTGCATCGTTGTAGAAGTTTCTTAACCTAGATTGAAATCTGTAGGTTTTTCAACGAATTTCAAAGGGGAAAACGTGCTTTCTCCTACATTTTTAAATTATGATAACTTCAAAACTGGATATTTTAATCAGAGCGCAGGAAAGGGATATCAATCAATAAGAAAGTTAATAAACTTTAGCTGGTAACTATAATTTAGTAACACTTTTATAATGTGTTGTTACCTGTTCACATGTCTATAATATTGTAATAATTCAAAATGTTGCTTTATTTATATTTCTTTAATTGAATAATACAGAAATATTTTGTTTAACTATTACAATAGTTCATGGTACATCACAATAAAGCACAGTTTTGCTCTGAACTATTATTGTTAAAGTAAGAATCCAAAGGCCTAGTGGTGTGATGCATACAACAGTTAAGAAAAAACTGTATTGTATTCTTTAAGCACATTATGATTTATGGTTGAGACTTCTCTGAATATCACCGAAATCGTAGAACCTTAACAAATACTTGAAACCATGCACGCTCAAGGATGTAAATGTAAATATAAGGAAAAGAAAAAGTTCTGTCGATGCTCTTCATTGCCTGTAATGATTAATTTTCACAGCGTCTCAGGTTTGACAACACTCCACTGATGATATCTGACGAACACGTGAGTGTACAATGAACGGAATCCATGCCTAAAGACTTCCCTAGTGGAACAGATACACATGGTTACTTTCGAAGATTAAGAACTTTGGTTCGGGAGCATGGCGTCAGGGAACACTAACGACGTACTCCAATGGTTCAATAGACACCATTGCCCTCAACCCCCCTCCCGCTTTCTCGATGATTATCAGCGCTCTAGATTTTCTGGTTGAGGATATCAAATAGTCCAATTATGTGTGTCTTCTTTAGTCACGAGGGCACCTTATAAAAAATATTTGCAAATATGTAATGTATGTGTGTTTGTAAATATGTCATTGCCAAATTGTACAAATATGAAAATATTTTGATATTGAAAGAAAAAACATTTTGAACTGAACTTTAAAAATTACTAAAATATAAACTATTTATCATAATAACAACACATAATTGATCACATATTAATGTTTCCCTATACTTTTGCCTCATAAATAATTTATAATCATAATTTTCGTAGAAGTTGTTATTTTGAACTATACAGAAGTTAGTTCCATCAATATCAGTATTTGAACATATCATATTTTCACAAAATACGGCACATTTATTTAAATTGTCACTGAACAATGTTGCATAAAGAAACACTATTGTATAGATTTAAAAAGACTCTGAGACAGACAACAGAAAACAGTTATGAAAAAATACTAGTCCTTTGGTAACAAAAACAATACATTGCATATAATAAAACAGTCAAGGACGATTTGTTGTATGAATTTAAGACAAAGTTCAATGAAAACATCCACATATAGTGCACAATATTTTTTTACAATTTGACAGATCAATCGTTAACTCAGTGATACCTTATTATTAAAAAAATATAATCTACGACTGAAATCGCATGTCATGTATAATCATGTGTCTAATCTGCAACCGGTAATCTTATAAACCTGATTATACATTAATCTCCTTTAACACGTGTTTATCCCTTAGTTGAGATGAAATGTCAATCCTGATCAGCTGAAGAATTGATGATAGTATTAGTTGTTATCATTGTAAACACCAGACATCTGTAAGTGTTAATGTTCAACCATGGTATGCTGTTCATCGGTATCATACCATTAATACCAACGGGGGCGCCATCACAAATGGAATAATTTCAAATGACGATAAAGGATGACAAAGGTCAAAGTATCACTTTGTTCTTTTGACGTTACTAAGAAATTCGTTTTTTATTTTCAAAACCATAATAACGGTTTTATCATACCACTGTTACAGTAAATATATTTTCACATTATTTTGATATTTGCCTACCGAAGACAATCGGCCCATGCCACGGGTTGTCGATGAAAACAATCGCGATTTCACCCCTTTTTCACTTTTATGAGGTTTGCATTAATTAGTAAATTTCAGTTATAGTCAGAATTGTTTGCCAAATTAAAAACATTGATAACGTTTGGCGTGTATATGACAGAAATGGTATTGGCAATTTGAGGAAGAACTTGCGGAGCCCCCTAATCATATGAAGCCTCATTATAATTCAAAAACTCAATTGAAATTTTAAAAAATAAATAAAATGATTATATTAAACCGTATATTTATTTGGGATTGTTCGCATGTTTTAATAGATTAACAATACTGTTTTGCTATGAACTGATGTCTCTGCTGTGATGATTTTTTCGTTTTTGTCGTTTATGACTTGGCGATCAGTTACAAATGCGCAAAGTGTAATGGTGTTGCGTTTAAATCAATAAAAAAACCCTCACGCATCTTGGGGCACCAGGAACTGAGATTTGTATTTTCCTTTCTATCCATTAAGAACTTAGATCGGAGAACACTTACAGACGTTTGATGGTCTAATGCATGTAATTGAAACCACAAGCGTTTAAAAATGGGATCGATTACCCATTTGTTTTCAACATTTGCGATAAATGTGTCTTTCCTTAATCGATATCAGGCCATTTGTGTAAATATTTCAAATTCCAAAACCGTAAATTAAACAAAAAGACAAACATTTTAACAAATAGCTTATGACAGATTAACATTCAAATACCAAAAGGTCTGTTCTACAGAATTGATAACGAAGGATTTCTTAAGCATAGTGGAAAGATGAGTAACAGCATTGTCGATTAAATCGTACATTTCTTGAATTTTCTTCATTTCTTTTTAATCATTGTTAATTCTGAAAGTTAAAGATGGTAGCGAACAACAGTACATTTTGGGGCTTTACTTATTTATTAATCATAGATATAAGATGGATATATAAGATCATTTAATTGATTAACCTTCTTCTGGCAAAAGTTAGTGAATAGAATAAGCGAGTATGTAAAGTATGCGAGTATGGGTTTTTTGTCATGGGTATTTGAATGCAATATTTATTAAAAAATCATGATGATGATGATTTTTACAAAACACATTCGGATGCTAACGTCTTTTTTCCCGATCTTTTCGTGTAGGAAGCCTTTTCACTGTAGATCTCTGCTAGTTTTCACGAAATGTAAATGGCAATTACAGAATATATACATATGTTCAATAGTAAGGTAACCTTATCCTACGGTGATTTATGTATTTAAAAAAATCACAATCTTTAAAAATATGAGATATGAGTTTAATATGTGTTATATAACGATGATTTATAATACTAACTGATATATCATATTCACTATGCTTGTCTTTACTTTAAGAAAACACATTTATAATTGATGTTCCGCTCGGGTTTACCATGATGAAAGAGTGCTAGTAGTTATACGTAGTTGAGACATGTTTGAGCTAATTTTTAGCATTTGCTTATGAAGTGCCCATGTCCGAATCCTTAGGGAGATTAAGTAAAAGTTCCTTTTGTGCTACATGATGTCCACACACACAAGAAATTTTAAGATGAAGCAGGGTTTCCAGTCGTTAATAAAAAGGAGAAGTGTTTCTCCATTAGTGGAAAGACGTTCACGTCGCTTGTTTTCAATTGATGGTTCTTCCTAATGGGAAAGATGTCCTCATCAATGTCAACCATAACACTTGATTTAAACTTCATTTTTAACGAAATCACAAATCAGGTAATTGCGCTGGACATTTTTTGTGTTTTCAATGTTTGAAATAATTAATGTCGTGGAAAATGTTTTAAACTCAGTGTTAGAATGGCTTTATTATTTTGTTATTTTGACACGCTAACTCCTTTACGGGGCTTCTTTGACGGAGCTCGTTAGGCTAACTAACATATAATCTTAGGTAAAAGTTACCTAAGCTACATGTATATCTATTACTATAGCACGAATGGATGCATGTAGAAATTACACCAGACAAACAGGTCGAAGACCATTGCATCGAACCATTTTTGGCGCTTTATACAGGTACTATAAAACTTGCTTAAAGCCCTAACTACCTCATAACCCTGACCGATTGTACTTTTTTTGGTGCGAGAGTCTGCATGCTAATCACTTCGCGATTATAGTTTTAGGATTCAGCATGGTTTTGTAACGGGTTTTGTTAAGTTGATGGTACTTGGTTTTAACACGCCGGTTTTATCAGTGTAAACGTGCTGATTTTCTATAACATATATATAAATGTAATGTGCGATGAAAATGTAACTGACAGTTGAAAAAGTCGATGAAAAGTTTATTAAATAAATCTAATTTCCTTATTTATAGATATATTCATTTTTCGGTATACGAAACCAATAACCATTTTCGTCATTGTTTATTTATGTTTTCGAACTAATTCAGAATCAAGAGGAATGTTGTTCTTTTTGATTTAAACATATTCATTTCCAAAGAATGGAACCGGATTGGTAAACAAGCCGAGGCGTATAGGAATACCGCTCCGAGGTACAACGGAATTAACAGAGAGCAATAATGAATGTACACCTTGAGCGATGTGTCTGAAAGAAAAGAACACAAATCGTTGTTGAACATAATGTTTCAATGTAATGTTATTTGGAGTCAAATCTGCCTGTTCAATTTATACACGAGTGAACTGAAATTAAAAGTTACTTGATTAATTTTGAGGAAGAATTTTTGTCTCGATACAACACTGATTTTAGATCAAATCCTTTGTATAAAAAACATTGACTACAGAGAGGGCTGTTACGACGTAAATTGTAATAAAAACGTAAATGGTAACACTTGCAGCAAATTGTAATAACTCCAGTCATAAATTGTAACAAAAACGGAAATTGTAATCAAATTTGGCGTAAATTGTAATACGCAAATTGTAATAAATACTGACGTAAATTGTAATTAATTGTGGTAAAATGTAATAATGCATTGTAATAACCGAATCATCAACGGAGCTTCAGACTTCCTCAAAATCCCCTATACTTGAATTAATTTCACATTAACATATCAATTAATTTTCTTCAGGAAGTTTCAGATTGATTCATTTCACGAAAAAACCCCACAAAGTTACAAACACTTCTCGTTGTACAAAGAAAGAAGAAGTTTGCATCTAAATGTCCTAAATGTCTCGTCATGTCTTTTATTGAAAGTAGGTTCAATCTTTTCTTCAGTTTCATTAAAGACTCTTTAGTTTAATGAAATAAAATGTTGGGCTGAGCTATGATAAAAAGTTTCATAAATATATTAATTCTTGATTTCATTAGCACGCAACATGAAATATCCTCACAAGTGTCCCATGAGAAACAGGTCGTGGGTCTTTGACGTTTTGCGTATAACAATATCGCATGATTGTCATTCAGATTTTTTATAGGCAACCCTGACTCTCCATTGGAAAGTAGCGCCAATTATTATTTGTTTATGCGAGATATATTTTCTTCAAAGGGTCAAAACTTGCAGTGACAACATTAGCAATGCTTTCGATTATCCGATTAGGTTTAATAATAATACGATTTCTATTCTCAACTCTACATTTACTATCAAGTGTTTAAACATTGATCTTTTGCTTTTTCAAAACTTTATTTGTTTGTTAATTTTCATATTTATCACCTGTTTACTCTTTATAAATTATTCGTTAATAAGGGAGAGTGACGCCCTGGTCCAAAGATTTCAGTTTTGTGATCACACAATGAAACATAATTTTGAGCATTTCCTCTACTATCACATGCCACACTTAACATGCCGAAGATTGGTGTATATTGTAGTGTTATTCGTGCAATTACTACTTCAGACAATAATCAAATTACCATTTCCATTTCCAGACTATTACAAATTAATAATTGTTATAATATCCATCACTCTTCAGATATATGCTCTGAGCAATAAGTTAAGCGCCACTTATTTCAATTGAGTACATGTACATCTTTTTGTTGTCGTTGAAAATGATATCGAATATGGTTTATGGCATAAAGAACTCCCCATACATTGATGCAGACAATCACAAATGCTCGTGAAACTCAGACGATTTTAAAGCATGTGCTCGTGTAGTTTGAGAAATCAGCTTTTTAGGTGGCAACAATATCGTCTGTAATCTCGAACAAATAATTACATATGAGTTTGAGATTCAATTATGGCAAGGCGTAGATTATCAATAGGGGAGAGATTGCGAATAATTGGTATGCGGGATAGCGGAATGTCCCCTAGAGCTATTGCTAGACAGTGTTATCATATTTGTGGTACAAAACATTTCCAAACCAATTACGTGAAAGACCATGTGAGATCTAGACGCCCGACAGTAACCTCTGTACGTGAAGACCGAGCACTGATTTGGAACGTTAGACATCTCCCCTCCACTAGTGCCCGAGTACCGGGGGATACTTGGATAACCCACAGGAGGGTTTCCATATCAACCGTTAGTAATCGCCTTCGAGCGGCGGGTTATAGGGTACGTTGATCTCTCAAACGTATGATATTAACACAACGGCACATTAATGAACGCCTAAGGTGGTGTGGAGCGAAGGTGGGTTGGAATTTGACATCATGGCGTCGGATCCATTGGTCTGATGAAAGTAGGATGCTATTGCATAATGTGGATGGCCGAATTCGTGTTGGCGACAAGCTAACACCCGTTTGCACCAAGACATGTCCAACCAACTTATCATTGTGGTGGTAGCTCTGTGATTATATAGGGTTGTGTCTCCTGCGGTTGTAAACTCGACCTTGTGACAGTTCCACGTACACTCAATGCTCAGAAATATCGAGATAACATCCTTCTTCTAGTGGTAATTCACACTTCGACAACCATGCATGACAATGCTAAACCCCACAGAGCTAAGTGGTAACATAGATTCTACAGCGGGAAGCCATAACACTGCTACCGTGGCCTGCTTGCAGTCCCGACTTCAACCCAATAGAACATCTATTGGTCGCCGTAACGTAGAAGAGACTCTCCTGTTCAAACTGTTGCAGAGTTTGATGCAGCACTGCATCAGAAGTGGCAGCATATTCCTCAAGTCATACAGAAACTGATAAGTACCATGTCGAGTAGGGTCAATCAAGTCATCAATGCACAAGTGTCATACACTCGCTATTGATTTAACACTGGTTTACTCTTTTGTAAATACCGCTATGTTACCTTTTAAGACAGTCTCATTCTGTTTTATCGTTGTTATAACAATTATGGCAATAGTTGTCTTCATTGGACAATTGCTGAAAGACACAGTTTGGAATTTACTCTAGTGTCGGTAAATTGTAAAACAAACCACTTATTGTTGTCAATTGTGTGAAGTCGACATACCCCGATTACAACTGGATACAAATTTATACATCTTTACAATCAGGAATACATGTGAGTTACGTGTATTTGTAAAACTTTAGTTTAAATTCTTGTGGTGCTTAACTTTTTTTCTGAGTATACTTTCTGTTTTATCAACTGGTAAAAATAAGGCTGTAATCCAGAATCATGAAATGCTTATACCCCACGCATTAAAACTCACACAAAAATTTCAAGTATTAATGAAGCACATTACATCCACTATTCAAAACCACACCAAAATTATACGTAAAACGTGTTGTTTTATTTCGTTTATTTTTTCTAGAATCAGATACATAGGGGGTAACTTCAAACAATTTCAATGTGTTCTACTTTGACATTTGAAAGAAGTAGCTCTGGTGTTAACCAATATACATGTGACATTAGGTTGTTTTGAGAATTATAAATCATGAGTATTTTCATAAGAATGCTTTAACTTTTCTGTTTCGTTCACCAGGCATTGAACTTAGCTCATTTCGAAGGTAATCACTCTACTTTTTTTGACTACATTAACATTATGTCATAATAAAAGGCAGGGATAACATTACTAAACTGGGTTTACCACCCTAATATGCAACCCTTCTGTGCCCATAGTTTGGGGGTAAGACAATGATATTTACATGGTCCTGGAATATATAGTCAAATGCAGGCTGACGTCTTGGAGTGGCCATGTTTGGAGACTCTTGGCCAAATTTTAAAAAATGTCCTCCTTGTAACAAATGTTTTTTTCTGAAAATTTTAGTATCCTATACCAATTGATTTTTATACTGGAAACCAAGATTTCAATGCATTGCTGCTACTACTTGTTTTTAATGAAGCGAAGTGTGTAATTCAAAATATGAAAGAAAGAGACAATTTGGATTATTCAAAACAAAAATTCTTTCAAATAACTAAAGTGAGTAATGTGGATTTTTCACACTTTTTGTTGTCAAAAGTTACCATTAACAAGTTGAACAATACATTCACCGTCGTTGTTACATTTGACGATATATATTGCATTATGGTGATCGAATATTCAATTAATGCATTAAGACAACCTGTGGCAATAAACTCGTCTCATGGCGAGACAATCGGGTGGACGTAATTATATATATGATTTCATATTATCTAGAAAGTGTTATATGATAGAATTCATGCAAAACAATTTAAAACAAGAGTAGAATCAATATTTTTACTTAGTCGAAAATAAATCAAATAATGAAAAACACATTTATGTAAAAACAATGATTATTCGTGTAAAACT
This sequence comes from Phorcus lineatus, assembly GCA_921293015.1. Classification (NCBI taxonomy): domain Eukaryota; kingdom Metazoa; phylum Mollusca; class Gastropoda; order Trochida; family Trochidae; genus Phorcus; species Phorcus lineatus. Next base: position 25,213,085 of record OV121084.1, read on the forward strand.
ATATGGAAGTAAGGCGTATATATAGTTGTGAATGAATCTATAACAATCCATTCAATCGTTCAAAATATCGTGTTTTCATGTAAAACGCTAAACTTATCTGTAAACCTATGATTGTATAAACTAGGAGCCTCCATAAAGTCTATGTCCTCAGTCAGTAATCGATATTTTACTGATAAACAACAAGTCCGAAACATAAACAGGAAGAAAAGCGTTTCGTTGTTTTTCTCAATGTTTGTCTTATAATGAGTCTTCATAATTATGGTCACAAGATACGTTTGTTTCTTTTCAATACTGACGTGTATTTGTTTGTATACATTTGGACTATGTACAAAGTTACAAAGTACATCACATACACCTTATCTTGATGAGTAGCCTTTCTAACTGTTTTTGTGAATACCACTATATTATGTGTGTTCTATGAAGTCGTAAGCTCTTCATAGTGCTAATTACAGTAGACATGTACAGCTGAGGTTCAACCTAAGAAGGAACAAATGACATGAATGATTTTCGTTGCATTTAAAGAGTATCAACACCGACTTTCCCCAAGGAGTGATTTCTATTGTTATTTTAATTATCATTTAAGTTAGTTGATAATTTTCTCAAGTAAAGAAGAGAGTACTTTTTTATGTGTAGCGTTACATGTATGCGGTATCAAAATAACACGCAACATGCTTTCATTAGCTCAACATACTTTGCCACTTTCTATGAATAGAATATCGTGTATCAGTAGCATAGATAACTGACCTTGTAGACTGCACTCACGTGATTGGCAGGCTGCAGGTATATATAACGGTAAACGTAAGCATTTACTCAAATTCTAATTATGGGTTGTTGTTTTTAGCGGATATCCGATGGTTTATTGTATATACATGTATGTAACACATACGATTTGAAAGGCGTTTGCTTGATTTTAAGAATTAGCACGTCTTGCGATATGTTTGTATTGTTACTCGGGCTATTTCTTCCTGATCAATGCAAAGTAAGCATCTCTCTCAATGTAGGCCATATATGGGAAGGGCAATTCTTGTACTTTCCCTCACGATTGTTTACTGATCTCTCTCTCTCTCTCTCTCTCTCTCTCTCTCTCTCTCTCTCTCTCTCTCTCTCTCTCTCTCTCTCTCTCTCTCTCTCTCTCTCGAACTCTCTCTCTCTCTCTCGAACTCTCTCTCTCGAACTCTCTCGAACTCTCTCTCTCGAACTCTCTCTCTCTCTCTCTCTCTCTCGAACTCTCTCTCTCTCGAACTCTCTCTCGAACTCTCTCTCTCTCGAACTCTCTCTCTCTCTCGAACTCTCTCTCGAACCTCGATTAACGTCTCTATGAAAGATAAGGCAGTTGTGTCCTGAGTTTATAACCTACAATTAACCAGTGTTGTGCTTCTGCTATACCGACAACATAAAGCAGTAGGGAGTTTCATGCAAAATCATCACCTTCCCTTCAACGTCTTTTCTTTGAACAATAGGATGACATCGTCAGTTTTCTTAAAGAAATTATGAAAACCCATATTTCAGACCTGTCCTGCTTCATGACTGTGTATAAGTAGGAACCTTTAATACAGTCTAGCTCCTCATTCAGCAAGTATAGATTTGACTGCATACACAGTCAAAATACCCGAAAAAATATATAGTGTATAAAGGAACAGTAACTTATTAAAAATTTCATAGACTAAATTTTAGTCTAATTTCAGACCTACCCACTGGCTAAATTATCATGCCACGCACTGTTTGTTTATTTTTTTCGACAAAAGACGCCTATTTTGAGATTGATAATTATTTACAGAAGTCGACCACCAGTAGGTAAGTGCCAGTGCAAGGGTAAATATACACAATAATAAAAAAGAACTATATATATATATATGTCTTCAAATTCTTTGTTTTTATTGTAGCTTAATAATAACTTTGTCAATTTATTGCAGTATAATCATCAAAGACGAACTGAATTGACACGCTGATGGCAAACGAGTTCAACTGTCTTTGCAAGGATGTTTTGCGGGAATGGCTAGGGCAGAGGAAGAGGTTCCATCCTGTCTACGACAGTTCCAAATTTTTATATCCATTAAAGGCATTCCATGCTATTTGCGACTCTTGCGGACCAAACGTGACAGTTTTCCACTGTTCAAATAACAGCATGGTCGGTAGTTACTCTTTAACTTCATTTTGATTTTATATTTAATGGCATACACATCGTAGGTTCTTCGGAAATCATGATTTTGCTCTAATCATAAAAGGATAAATATAAGATAAAAGTTATATCCCTTTTTCCTATTTCAGTCGAGATAAGATTCGTTTTAACTAAGGCTATTGTTTTAAGTAAAACTGTTTTGTTAACATGCTTCATATTACTTACTATAGTGTGAAAAGTGTGTTGCAGTGTTCTTGCCTTTTCTATTTATGAAAATGAACCAAAAATGGATTTGTTATAATCATTAAGTTTTGATATCATTATTTACACTGTATATCTGCTAGGTGCATACACAAGTCAGGACTGGAAACCTCAAGACAACACACCAATGCCTTTTAAAACGGATGGCAAAGCATTTCTATTCAAGGTGTTTAACAAGGGGAAGTTTGAACCAAGAAAGTATACGGTGAAGAAGCCAGGTTTTGCGATTTACTGCCAGAAACATTGTGGTCCTGCCTTTGGTGGAGATACAGAAAGAAGAGAAATTGAGACCACCAGGCCGGGAACGACAATTGCGGAAGTGATTTGTTCTATAAACGACACTTTTGCAATTGATAAAGAATCTAAAAGGATGTTAGAAAATAGCTTAGAGGGCGGCATCATAAAGTTTGAGGTTTTCCAGACAGTGGGTACGTTCGACTTTTGTGCATGTGTCTTTTAGAGACGTTACATTGCATATCAAGTTATTCAATATATGTATTCTAAGTTATGTTTATTTACAATGGCTTAGTTATACATTGTTAACAATATCGGTAATCAACTTTAACAACTATGTTGTTGTATTTTCGTAATTCGTATTTTCGAGAATCTAGTACGACTAGTTATACACATTTAACTATCTAACTGTTAACTTTAGTAAATTAAATGTTTTCAACATATGTTGTAAAATTTCATTCTATCTGTGTAGATGACGACTGTTATATTGGCAAAGAGTGGAGAAATGTGTCTGATGTTTCTGTTGAGGTAAAAAAACCACTTATTTAATTAAAAACAATAACTTTTGCCTCCTGTAACAAACTGTATTGATAATTGTTTCGTATAAACAAATCAGTAGCTTATTAAGTTGTTGGTGTTGAAGTTTTCCAATATGTGAACCGTAAATAGTGGTGTAACATAAATAATTACTGAATGTTGATGAAAATGACTTAAAATTGAAATCACCAAGTGTCAAATATCTAAAATGTTTGTAAATCAATTAGGACTTCCATCTCTAAAAAAACATAACACAATCAATGAAAATTTCAATACAACTTCACGATATGAATTGAATATCACGAGAAACAGCAAAACGGTTTTTCACCCTTTGGACTGAGTAAATGAATTGCAGTAAGAATCAATTGCAAAGACAGCAAAGCAAACGTCTTTCATATCTGATAGCTCATCCTTGCAATGATCTAAATAAAGTCTTTCGTTATGCATTTTCCAAGTCACTTAAAAAGGAACTTATCAAAGTTAGACCAAACACGACCGGCGTGGACCACTTCAAGCTTCTTCTAGTGGGTCAGATTGGCGCAGGCAAATCAAGCTTCATCAACAGTGTCCGCTCCGCCTTCAAGGGATATGTCAGTGGCGCCATCTCCACCGGCAGTGACAGAACCAGCCTTACAATGGAGGTAGGGCATTGTATCTTAATATCTTGTTTCTGCATGACGCCCAGGTAGGTTCTTTAGTTATTTCAATGTCAGGCGTCTAAACTATTCTTGTTTACTTGAGGGTTGGCAAGTAACAACTACTACAGATGTGGTTTGAACCGGAACTTTCAAATAAGAGGGACCGATTTCTCCGAATGTTATATCGTTATATATTTAATGACAACAATGATAAAGTTAATGGCAATAAATTAAGGACTAAGAAGGTATCAACTTCAGTATATGTGAAAATGCCTATATCAAAACAGCAGAGAAGATTAGTAGCATCACTAATATGTGTGGAAACCAGCTGCTTCTTAATATTGAAAGATGAAGATACACCAAGCCTATTACTCCTTTAAATGAAAGTTAGTGCACGCAGTGTGACAAAGGTGAAGTTGAAAATGAGTGAGCCAGGGTATGAGTATCAGAGTAAGTGAGCCGGGTGTTGGTCTGAATGTATCAGGGTGAGTGAGCCGGGTGTTGGTCTGAATGTATCAGGGTGAGTGAGCCGGGTGTTGGTCTGAATGTATCAGGGTGAGTGAGCCGGGTGTTGGTCTGAATGTATCAGGGTGAGTGAGCCGGGTGTTGGTCTGAATGTATCAGGGTGAGTGAGCCGGGTGTTGGTCTGAAAGTATCAGGGTGAGTGAGCCACAGTGTCGGTATGGGTATCGGGATGAGTGAACCGGTTGTTGGTCTGAATGTATCAGGGGGAGTGAGCCAGGGTGTCTATATGAGTAGCGGGATGAGTGAGCCGGGTGTTGATCTGAATGTATCAGGGTGAGTGAGCCGAGTGTTGGTCTGAATGTATCAGGGTGAGTGAGCCGGGTGTTGGTCTGAATGTATCAGGGTAAGTAAGCCACGGTGTCTATATGAGTAGCGGGATGAGTGAGCCGGGTGTTGGTCTGAATGTATCAGGGTGATTGAGCCACGGTGTCTATATGAATAGCGGGATGAGTGAGCCGGGTGTTGGTCTGAATGTATCAGGGTGAGTGAGCCGAGTGTTGGTCTGAATGTATCAGGGTGAGTGAGCCGGGTGTTGGTCTGAATGTATCAGGGTAAGTAAGCCACGGTGTCGATATGAGTAGCGGGATGAGTGAGCCGGGTGTTGGTCTGAATGTATCAGGGTGAGTGAGCCGGGTGTTGGTCTGAATGTATCAGGGTGAGTGAGCCGGGTGTTGGTCTGAATGTATCAGGGTGAGTGAGCCGGGTGTTGGTCTGAATGTATCAGGGTGAGTGAGCAGGGTGTTGGTCTGAATGTATCAGGGTGAGTGAGCCGGGTGTTGGTCTGAATGTATCAGGGTGAGTGAGCAGGGTGTTGGTCTGAATGTATCAGGGTGAGTGAGCCGGGTGTTGGTCTGCATGTATCAGGGTGAGTGAACCGGGTGTTGATCTGTCAATGTATCTGGGTGAGTGAGCCACGGTGTCTATATAAGTAGCGGGATGAGTGAGCCGGGTGTTGGTCTGAATGTATCAGGGTGAGTGAGCCGAGTGTTGGTCTGAATGTATCAGGGTGAGTGAGCCGGGTGTTGGTCTGAATGTATCAGGGTGAGTGAGCCACGGTGTCTATATGAATAGCGGGATGAGTGAGCCGGGTGTTGGTCTGAATGTATCAGGGTGAGTGAGCCGGGTGTTGGTCTGAATGTATCAGGGTGAGTGAGCCGGGTGTTGGTCTGAATGTATCAGGGTAAGTGAGCCACGGTGTCTATATGAATAGCGGGATGAGTGAGCCGGGTGTTGGTCTGAATGTATCAGGGTGAGTGAGCCGGGTGTTGGTCTGAATGTATCAGGGTGAGTGAGCCGGGTGTTGGTCTGAATGTATCAGGGTAAGTGAGCCACGGTGTCTATATGAGTGGCGGGATGAGTGAGCCGGGTGTTGGTCTGAATGTATCAGGGTGAGTGAGCCGGGTGTTGATCTGAATGTATCAGGGTGAGTGAGCCGAATGTTGGTCTGAATGTATCAGGGTGAGTGAGCCGGGTGTTGGTCCAGTTAAGCATGAGCGTTGCGCCTCCACATTATCGCACTGACAGCACACAGTCACCATGTGCATTGGGTTGTGATAAGACATACACGTGACTATAATTATAAGGATCGAGGATTCATGTCCGTCACGATTAAAAGTTTCTGGTTTGAATAACGTCAGGTTTTATTTGAACTTAAACCTTATTTTCATTTTAAAAGAATACAAGACGAGAACAAGGTGCTGTATATTGCCACAGGTATAATAAACTGCTGGATGTAGTCATATTGACATTAATTTATCGGTGATGTGTACATTTCTTACGATATCCTTTGTGCTACTCTTTTATATTCTAATAACGTTTTCACTTTTGAAACAGAACACTGAACACCGAATAAGAAACGAGGCGAGTGAATATCTACCTTTCCGCATCTGGGATACAAAGGGACTTGAAAAGGACAACCTTAAATCGCAGGAGAACAATATCATCCACATCATAAAGGGACAACCTCCTAATATCATAGTAAGATGGCACGGGGTCAAAATGATTATAGCTAATCAATAATGTATAATAAATATGATATATGAACAATCCTATCTTTTTCACGGTAACCTTTGAACTTTTTCCTCCATTTTTAGAATCTTAATTTTGATGGAAGAATTCTATTTTTATTATTTATATTTACAGAATAAGATGTGGACTTACGTATCAAGCTACTGGAGGGAACCACCTCATGAACTCAATAAAGTCCACTGCGTTGCTTTCGTTATTGACGGAACCAGCTTCTTAGCCCACGACATCAAAGAAACATTCGAAAAAATAAGAAGATTTTCGATTCGTTCTGGTGAGTATGAAGGTGGACGGTTTTGATTTCGGGGAGTTGAACTTGTGAGAAAGTTTGAGTTAGTAAGAGGAATGAGTATATTTAAACAGTGGGAAAATACATAACTCGATGATTCATCTCAGGGCTGAGTATTGCATCAAAATTCGAATTGCAATAATTTGCGATATACTGCTCATTTATTGCAAAATGGAAAAATAATATTGCAATTATGCTATTGCATGCACAATCTGTACCGCAATAATAACAATCTGTACCTCAATAATATATTGCGATGATATTGCACAGTCCTAATTAGGTGTTCGCAAGGTGAAGGTGTTGACAATAAATTTCGTAATTTTTTTTATTTGGTGATCCCAAAGTGATTATAGTCTATAGCATTTGTTCCTACGGGTGTTCCCAAAGTAGTGTCTGTAGCATTTGTTCATACAGGGGTTCCAAAAGGTGGTGTCTTTAGCAATTGTTCATACAGGTGTTCCCAAGGCAGTGTCTATTGTAATTGTTCATAAAGATGTTCACAAGATGGTGTTTATAGCAATTGTTCATACAGGTGTTCCTCAGGTGGTGCTGTTGACCAAGGTGGACCAGGTGTGTCCGATGGTATGCGACCACCCTGACCTCACTTTCCACAGTAAAGCTGTTCGTCATGCAGTAGACCAGACGGCCGAGCTGCTGGGCATCTCAAGGCTACACATCTTCCCGGTGAAGAATTACGAACACGAGTGTGAACTCGAGCCTGCCATTGACAGACTGACTCTGCTCAGTATTAGACAGATGATCCGGATAGCTGCTGATAATATGGATGATACGATGTAGGCTACTTAGCTAAAATCTATATTTTGCATATTAGAACACGACTTGGTATATATCCGTGATGTATATCTCAATACATCCCAATGACATACCTAATAATGTTCTTGAGCAAAATAAGAAAATATTTGTACGTTGTACATTACATTTATGAATAAATACATGTAGTAGACGTGATATTTAATGTTTACATTGTGTATAGTACACTATTAGATATTTATTATTTTCAATATCCCGTGAGGTAATGTCATGCTGTAACTTTTGAAAATAAATTTGTATGAACTTAGGAGATTCAAGGGGGAAAACCATTAACATTTCCATGCCATTTTTTGCGAACAAAACGTCTTTATGAAAACTCAAATGACAATAAAGCGTGGGTGATATTTCTCATCTTAATGTAATTTAACAAAAATGAACTGGCAAGTTTTTTCAAAAGATATGAGATAATTAATTCTCTTTATGATTTCATGTCACTGTATATACATATTTACTTCTTAACGTCTTTGTCATCCTGAAATCAAATGTGTTCTTGTAAGCTTACTATAAATAAATTTAAAAAATTCATTCAAAAGTCTTTCCTTTTTTCATTGATACCTGTCATTTGATGAAAATTAATTTGATTTAATTGTGAGAACTTAATCACAGTTCAATTCCGATTCGTTCAATTACTTCCAGCAACGCAGTTCATTATTCATATGAGTACGACCTGTTCATGGCTGTTTGACATTGAAGCTATTTATTTTCAGTTTTTGTCAATCATAGATAAATCTTCAAACTATACATCATACTATGTGCATTCATATCTATTTTAGCAGTTGACATTTAAAATCTTATATCTATGGGTCTCCGACTGAACGTGTTGGCTTCAAATATCCCAACGTTAAAACTATTTCTAATTTGTTTTCTACGTTAAGTTTGATGTTTTGAGATATTACACTTGTACATTTCATTTACTTTAAAAGCTAAATTCAGTCAATTGCATAAGACTCTTACATTTAGTTGAATGATTCATGACATGTTACCGTAACATTCAAGTTGCCGTTACAAGTTATATACCAAACAATCAAAACTTAACATGATGTTGTTCATCACACTATAATGTCAAATGTTGTGTCAACGTATTTGCCCTTCGCACATTTAGGTGCAAGGCGTTCCATGATACATACAAAATTTAACAACTCATTTTGGCAGTCTGGTGGGTAGCAAATTTTCACGTTTCATCTCTTCATGTTTATTCAACTTTCTTCATGACACCTTTTTGTTGTTGTAAAACATTATATGCTTTAACTTTTTTTGGTAATTTGATACAAACAAATTCAACGCATGTAAGATTTTGGATAATGAAATCTAAATGGTCTCTATAATGTAAGCTAAAACGAGTACCATATACTCGAAACAATCTTCAAAGATTTACAAACGTCAGTTACTCAATCATTTTATTCAACAGAAAATCCATGTAATTATCACATTGTAGATGAAAATGCCATTGTTGTGATTATTGCATATAAAAGAGATTCCTCAATGATTTTTATGAAATTCTGTAGTCGACTCCCCCCGCAATTGTCACAATTGTTGCAGCGAACATACAGGAGATTGTTACAGACAGACAGACAACTAGTTATCAACTTCTGTACACAAAGATATCAAATATAGCATGCATATAGCATGCATAAAAGTACAGAACGACTTCATTTGAGACATGACAGACATACAAATCGTAAAAATTACAAACAACACTACTCAACCACTCTTAATGGATATAGTTCAGGAAAATATGAGTCCGGTTTTTACAAATATAAAAAGGTTCACAAATACAAAGATAAAGCTTTTCCAAACCAGTTAAAATAGTCAAATTTGTTACATAAAAGATTTTTTCTAATGTCTTTATTAATATCAAAGCGAAACAGTGCATGAATTTCGTCTTCGAACTTATTAATGCAATTAAAATCTTCCTTCCTTTCATTAATGAGAAAATATTCATATCATATTCGTATTTTTGCAACTTGAGTAACATACTGACACTGACATACTGTCAAATTTAGGTGCGGCATTTCGGAGGGCTTTCACACAAAAGTTGACAAACAGTTGCAAGCCTTAAGACAACAAGTACTGGCGACTGGCGAGGTAATGCACTGCGGGGGAAGTTATTCTGGAGTATCAAATGAACAAGAAAAAAGTGAGCATGGCTCACATACCCCCGCAGCCCGTCTGATTTCTTCTCCTTCCAAACTCACATGTAAACAAAGTTTATCATATAAAGTCCTATGTTTTGTGCCATACGGCTCAGTTCATCACAAAATAAACAATGCATCAATGAGCTTCACAGGAAAATTCAGTTCATTGTACATTAAAGATAATATATCCACATAGGTGGTACAAATAGCGGAAATACTTCATAACACAGTTAAGAATAAATATCAACAACTTTTTAGGTTCACATCAACCTGAAAATAGCAGAAAAAACGTGTTTTATAAACACTTCCGGAAAACAGACGCGAAACGTTTTATTAGCCAATCAGGTGCTAGGAGGGTTGTGACGACATAGACAGGACTCGTTAACGACTGGCTGACCTGTGTCATTGTTTACATTATAGATTCCAGCGGTCGTGAACGTATATATTTTCACTGATTGTACTTATAAAAACGCCCCTAAGTCACCAAAGCTATTAATATCAATGCTTCGACATATTCTGTTTGACATAAATTAACTTGTTATTTGTTTGGGTTGTTAATCTCCGATAATGCCGATCGAGTGAACCCAAACTGATATCTGCCGCCATTGTGACTGTTTTTTATTTGAACACCCTGACAGATCGACTATCCCCCTGTGTACGTTGATTGACCATTGTATATGTAGAATATTTGTTACTCCTTGTTGCCATTTTAAAGTGTTAACTCAATATCGTAACTCTTTGTTTCTGCTTTGTATGACTGTAACAATGAGATCTCGCTTTTGATGGACTGCCTCTCGGCAACTTCCGGATCTCTTCATTGGGATACGACGGTTCCGAGCAGCTGTTTTTGGCCTTATTTACCAGTTATTAGTGATAAAGAAGATCAAATCTTTGATGTGTCTAGTAAATGTACCTCTTGATTCGCAATTTGCCACCTTCATAAAAAATTAGAGTTACGTACTAATGTATTTTGCATAGTAAGGATACAGATTTTTGTTGTTTTGTGTGAGTTAATGTTTGAGTACGGTACTAATCTAGAGTGACGTAGGCCAATATTGTCAATAATAACACACCATTTATTGTTAATTGTGATGTAAGGTAAAGCCTGCTTGGAAATGTATTGTAAATATGGAATTCTTTTCAGTTTTAACTATTTCAACCAAATAAAAATATTAACGCTGAAAAGCATATTATTTCAATTTCCGTTAGTACTTTAGTACCGGTATTTTACCAGAGAGAGGTTTTTAGTTACCTAACACTACTTTTTCACACCAGACAATATAGTCATAAAGTTATTACATAACAGTCTACATGAAATGCCACACACGTGTACATTATGGCAAATAAGCAATAAACTTAATGACCTCAGCACCTGGCACATTTCCAATAGGTAATACACAAGGCACTGATTAGTTATCTAAACTTTATTATCACACATGATCAACAGCCTTTATTGAAACTTGATGAAGGTAATTAGGTTTGTCAATACACGTGACACATGACAATATATTAACAAATCTGTATTACTAAATATCTTATTTCATTCTGCAATGTTTATCAAATCCGTTATAGATTATCCACTGTAAGGCTACATAAAATGGTAAATGTTTCTCCGGGGCAGCTTTATGACTTTAATTTTACTTTTTGTTGCTTCTAAAATGACGCTGTAGCAAGAAATTTTAATTTTTCATAAATGTTATAACCAAAACTGTAGTGTCAACAAAATATAATATAATAATAATATAATAATAATAGTTTCTTAGTTTTTAGGCCATCGGCCCATGTACAAAGCATTTGAAACATTTATACAAAGTGACAAATACTACGTCTTGCAAAGAGATAGGCAGTGTTTAACATATTTTGCTACATTTAAAATAATTTCATACTCCTTACTGTTTACAAGTACATTGGAATAAAATGTAGGGTTATCAGAAAATCTGAGTGGTATATATTTACTTCTCATTAAATCATAATACGGGCAGACCAATAAAAAATGTAAAACATCTTCTACTACATTTTGATTACAATTCTTACAGATACACAGATGTTTATCATTACCTTGCCGTCGACCAACAGTTGTTTGAATAGGCAATTGATCTAGTCTTAGTAGATAAAAACATCTTCTTAATTCCCTGTTCCTAATATTCGTAATATAATTTACAAACATAAGTGACGTGCCCACATTTTTGTATGTATCCTTAGTGTAATCAGCACCAAAAAAAAACAAACAAAAAACTAGTAATGTAACAAACTACAAACCTGTCACTTTGTATCATCTTCATATGCAATCAAATACTAAAAATTCAAACAATTGTCGGGGTTTGATTTAATAATTTCTGCTACTTATCTAAAGAGGTATAAATTTATACTGCAGATAAAAAGTCAACATTCGTCTGCAAAATCATCAATTATAGTCAACTCCCCAAAAGTTTCATGATTATTTATCCCACCTCCCCCTGAATAGAATTTTGAATTAGCCTTTCTTTCAAATTCCTTATCCTCTTTCGTTCCCTCTTCTCAAAGTATTCCGCCCGTTTTCTCTTCCGATATGGTTGACTGTCATATCTCGCTGGACAGACGGGTAGCGGGCCTGTTATCATCTTCATCTGTTAATTAATTGTTCGTACGGCATTTTTGACGAATTTTTTCCTTTGGGGGGGCAAGTCCAAAGTCCGTTTTGAAATCGTAGGAAAGATCATAACAGTCCTCTGTGAAATGATCGGAGCAGATGACAGATCTGTCATTGGGACTCCACTTCGTTCTTTTCTGACTAACAAACTTTGTCCGATTCGCGAATTGGACAGGATCCTTCGGAAACCGATGCAGTTGAATATCTCCTGATTTATTATTAGTACAGTTGGCAGAAACGCAGGAAGAAAGCATGTCTCTTTCGCAATGAAAACGTAGACGAATGCGACCCATATCACAGGGGCGTGTATCGCTTAGAAATAGCTTTAGAAAGACATATATACCTATTGACCCTACCCTACTACTATATAAAAGGAAAGGGATGTAACGACCAAACCACCCCATGCTCGAAGTTTTCAGTTTTCGCATCCAAAATAATTTTTCTGGACAAATTGTTCACTACGATTCGAAAGCTAAATGATTTCCCTACAAAACGAGCTATAGATTGTCAAAATCGGGAAATTATTTCAAAAGTTACATGCAACGACGCCCCGAAAATCGCTACCGCCAGATTTTCAAGCCAAAATCCCACTCACGAAAAACAGCAAAAACTCACCGTTTAACATCGTTTATTGATTCCAGCAATGTTGACAACACCAATGTAGAGCTCGATTCGATCGGCGACATCGAACTACATGTTCACAATATGAGAACAGCACCTAATTATTATTTCTACGAGTGCTAGCAGACATTCTATCAAAAATCATCTGCTTTGCGGTTGCCTTGTCGGCCATAGCAGTGGCCTTGACATTCATTTGACCTCGTAGCCGCAGCAAATTTACAAATCATAGGATTTGGTAGAAATTAACATTGATTGTTTCCTATTAAATTCCCTTCTGCAGTCGTGTGTGTTCTAATGAGCCCAAAATATTAAATAAACTCGTTCTTTATAACTATGGGTCAAATTATAATTTTTTTTAACGTTCAAGAAATATGTAATTATTCGACTGGCAAATGTCAAAATTTCAAACGAATCGTTAGAAAATCGCAACATAACCTTTGATTTAATTGACAATAATTTTTTAAAAATAATTTATGTAGAACAATATACTTATTACCATGATTTTTCATGTTTTATTAAAGAATATAAACAACTTTTACTCGGTTTACCTAAAAATATTGTTTTGATCTTTTTCTCCAAAAAGTGATGGCATATAAAATATCAACCTGTTACCTACATTAACTTGATAGATTTCGCTATCCTTCTTAATTAAAGGATATATTTTTAAAACTCAGTTATGTTTTATAATTGGAAAAGAAAATATTCAAAAATAAAAAGAATTTGTAAAGAGGTTAGAATCTCAAAGGCAATGTTGAATATTTGATGTGCAGTTCAGATACATTATCTAATAAAATAAGTTTACCATTAGATTGGTGATTTAATTTTATTTCTTCAAACAATAGTGATATAATTAAAATGATCAAAACTGTGTTTGACAAAAAAAGGGATATTTATTTTTCAGAGGTCAGACAGAATTATATATTTTTATCAATATTGGCTTGGCTCAGGAGTGAGATCATGAAAATCATGAAAGATGTGGATAGCAATCATTGATAATGACTTGTATTTTGTAATTCATACTGTTCAACCACCCTGGTGGTTAGGGGCATAAATGTAATGCCTCGCTTGGAAGGTTACCTTAGTTTACTTTATTGGAAGCAATTTTGATTTTCATATTTAAAAGATTAAAACAACAAAAACATATTAAGTTACAATATTCTGCATTAAAACTTATTAACAGTTATGTATAATCATGTTGAAAAAAAATAACTTTTCTTATATATAACTCTAGTTGAAAGGTAGATTTTTTTGCCTCATGAAAAGGTGATTTGATTAAGTTGAGAGCAAATAGTCCTGTTGGCAGAGAGAATGCAATGATAGGTATATTTTTACTTCAATAAGGCCAGTCTCTCCCCAATAAAGGAACAAACATCATAATAACAGTGTGTCCAATAAATAAGAGAAGAAATTTCATTCTTAAAGTAATCAAGTAATCAGTAATAAGGTCAAAAAAAGCATGTCTGAAGTGACAGATCTCCAGACTGGCACAGTACTTGTATTTTTAATTGCTGTTTCAAATGCAATAAATCTGATTTAGTTAAATATTTTTTAGAATATTTGAGTATGAGGGCATTTTCCCCAAAATGTCCTGAATTTGTTTGCCTTGCAAGCAATAAACTCTTTAGTTTCATAAACATGTCTGTAATGGTTAGAATTGTAATCAAATGAAGGCTCTACCTTTTTTAACACTACAAAGAAATTAATTATGCTCACTGAAATTAATTTGAGTTGAGCGCGATAAAATAACACAAACCTTAACAGTGATACACACTCAACCTTTTTACAAGGTTCACAGGCTCAGAGGCACATCGGTTCAGTAATATTTTTCTCAGTTTTAAAAGAATAGAGCCATGACCCTGGACCTCATCAGGCTTTAAAATCTATTATCACGAAGGCCATAGTATTATAATACCACTCGATTATGGAGCATATAAATATTCCATCTTTTTAAGCTTTATTAAGATTATTAAAGAAGAAGATATTTATAAGGCCATGACCTGTGTGACTTTAGTGAGGGACAAACAAGATATATAATATATAGTTTAGAATCCTCATTAGAATGTACAAAAAAATTAAAGTTTCTTCACTATCATCTTCAGGAGAAAAAAACATGAAAATAGGTTTTAGGAGTGGCCCCAGAGGCCTTTCTTAGGTCACCAAATTAATAAATTTAAATCCTTAGTAGTCAAGGAATTGGTACACAAAAGTATATTGGGACAATATCCCATGTCAGGCTAGATGAGGTGAAAAGTGAAATTTAATCACTTATTTGCTTGCAGTTTAATTCAATTGGCATAGAATATTTGATGTAGAAATTATAATTGAAAATCTAAAAACACATTCTTTGTACATCATCTGTTATAAAACCAGCACAAAACAGACAGATTTGATTTCTAGCCCATATTTCACCTACTGTTAAGCACTCATTACAAGCTATGCCAAAATAATCTTTCCTTGCCTATTATTGATGTTTATATTATAGTCATAAAAGTATTTGTATTCAGTATTGAATTTCCTTTAAAATTTACCAACTCAACCTTTTAAATATTCCCAAAGACATCATGAAAGGCTTTTATGAAGTACAACCTACTGATCATCTAAGTTATGCAAAGTGTTAACAATTACTCATGATTAATGGTATTAAACTAAAACTTTGAAAAGGGAGGTGTTATCCATAGGTGGCTAGAAATTCATGTATTAAACACATGAAATATCTAACTTTACACTCCTCAAAACACAGGTTGAGTTCTTTGAAGGGTAATGGCAGCTATAATGATCACATATCAAATAATAAGAATCAACTGAATTCAATACAATCAATATAATTTGATATATAAGTGATGAAAGTAAATGTATTGTTTTCTTAATTCAGGACTCACTACAGAAACATATTAAAGAATCGTCACAAATAAATTCATTGATAGTCAATTTATTAATTTTATTTGAAGATTTTATTGAATTACAGTAGCAGAAAGTTTTCAAGAGTGTCCATGTATTAGAAATTCTTTTGCATGTATGCAGCAAGGACATTCTCCAGATTAAACTGTCCCCTCTTGATATCAAATCTTGTAACTGAAAAATATAAAGTGGAACCAAATTCAATATGAGACAAAAAAAGATTGTTCCATTGTCATTATAGCTCCTCAAGTACTGCAATATTTAGGCTATTGTATTTAATGTTACAAACTAACATTTTGAATAACAAAGTATAGTCAAAGTGGTTGCTCTCATAATTCAAACAATCATGGAACTTAATATTTGGTTAATCATAATCTACATTGGTAAAGGTGTGTTATATAAACATTAATAATTACAACCTTTTGCTTTTAAGATAGCTGAAATAAATAGGTTTTAAATTTAAGTTGGATTTCTTTTGCCTCTTTTACAGAATTGCTCAATCAAACTCTAGAAACAAAGTGACACTTTTCACCAAAAAAGTTTCATACAGCATTAACAACAGCTTGAGACATGGTACCTAACCAATATCCCCAAAGCCCCCTCCTTATCTCCTTATTTTCTCCCGTGGTTAGGCCCTTCCACTACCTCTCCTCCCATTAAACCTGTTGTGACAATTGTCTTCCCTTTTCTCACTCATGGTAAACACAACTATTAAATAATATATCTAAAACATTACCCTGAGAAACATATTTCAAATGGATCATGTCTCAGTGGCATATATCTAAAACTCTACATTATCTGCTGAAATACATTAACAAAAATTAAAAAAGTATATCATGCAAAGATCCAAATCTTTAGATTGTGGCTGTTGTGCTTACCTGAAACTTTCAAATAATGATGGAAAAGTGTCTCCACTCCCTCCTCCCATATTGAGACACATGCCTGCAAAGAGAGAATCTTTTTGAAAAAACACTTCTATATTATAATCAATGTACATTTCATCCCTTTATTTCTTGAATTAATTTTTTTGGGGGATAATTCTAGGCTACATCATGTATTTGTACTTGTCAAATTAAAACCATACTTGCTCTGCTACTCTCTTTAGAAACTTTTACCCAAATGAATAGATATGTACATGATCATATATTTGATATTTATTACAAAAAGCCAGAAGGCTAATAACCAGCTGTCACCATCAGTTTGTAAGTGTAATACGGAAGGCTCAATCTTTAAATTATCTACATGTATAAATATGATATTACAAAATGGGAATAATTCAGGTATTCTAACAGTCTTGAATAAAAATCAAATATTGAGCAGCTTAGAAATAGAAGTGATGGTAAATACATTTGATGGTGTTATATCAAATTGATAACTAGATCATTAAAATAACATAAATTCTCAATCAAATACTTAATGTTTATAAGTATTCTGTGCCATGCCTTTATCTGAAATCCAAAATAAAAATCATGACTTAGACTTTTGTTAAAATGGTTTCAAACTTAATTGAACTAATCATTTACCTATTCTAGTTTCACATATATATTTTATAATCATATACAGATATAGCACCTTCAAATTTTCAAAAGGCATGCATACCTAATCGATAAAGTTGGTATTATTGTCAAAAGTTAAAAACATGGCACTTTCATCTAAAATCAATAATCAATGAAGCGTGTCTTATTGTTGTTTTTTTTGGATGGAATATTGTTAAAATGATAGATTGATGGCAATTAAAGAAAAAAATATAATTATCAGTGAAAATATCGTAAACGTCGATGCTTACCTGATGGAGGATTGGCAAATTGAAGGCATCGGTCCATTATAATTATTCCAAGCACTGCCAGCAGCGGAGAGAAGTGATTCGAAGCGCTTGGAGTTGGAGAATCGTTTTTTCTTTTGCCGATTCAGACATAAAAGTTTAAACTCCTACAAAAGGCTCTCTTAAATTACTATATGTGACTAATTTCCAAAAAACAACAACTCCAGTTTCTTGTGGTAAGGTGGACACGTCTAAAAATCCTAAACGTTTTTCGACCACGTTGTGTTGTTTACAAACATGGTATTGAAAGGACTGCGAGGAGTTCGATCACAGTTCGGAGTTCGCTCACTTGCTTATTTGCTGCGGCTACGAGGTCAAATGAATGTCAAGGCCACTGCTATGGCCGACAAGGCAACCGCAAAGCAGATGATTTTTGATAGAATGTCTGCTAGCACTCGTAGAAATAATAATTAGGTGCTGTTCTCATATTGTGAACATGTAGTTCGATGTCGCCGATCGAATCGAGCTCTACATTGGTGTTGTCAACATTGCTGGAATCAATAAACGATGTTAAACGGTGAGTTTTTGCTGTTTTTCGTGAGTGGGATTTTGGCTTGAAAATCTGGCGGTAGCGATTTTCGGGGCGTCGTTGCATGTAACTTTTGAAATAATTTCCCGATTTTGACAATCTATAGCTCGTTTTGTAGGGAAATCATTTAGCTTTCGAATCGTAGTGAACAATTTGTCCAGAAAAATTATTTTGGATGCGAAAACTGAAAACTTCGAGCATGGGGTGGTTTGGTCGTTACATCCCTTTCCTTTTATATAGTAGTAGGGTAGGGTCAATAGGTATATATGTCTTTCTAAAGCTATTTCTAAGCGATACACGCCCCTGTGACCCATATCTGCATTGATATATACTTGTTTACAAACAAACGCGGAGCGAGTCCTGTCTATGACGTCAAATTTCATTCACCTAAGTGTCATATTGTCTGAGAAAACTCGTCCCCATTGAATCATTAGACCTGTTAATCGCTCCAAGTCCAATTTCCTACTTTGCATGCACCTACTTTGGAGAAGGTTACCTAAGTTGGATAATTTTTACCCAATCTCTTTCTTCACTGAATAAAATATGTTTTAATCAAACAAAACAGATTATTATTAAATAAATGCTCTCTCTGTATCATCTTGTTTCAGTTATTTCTAAAGGCGAAATAACACGATGATTAGTATATTCTCTTTAGAATCAGGAGCTCTGGGTTCGATTCCCGCCATAACCTCGGAAACTGTGACTTCGTTATGGAACTGTTTAAGTGCATTATGGTTTGTGTGCAATCTTAATATGAATCTAGGTGCAGTACTTACGATATCAGCCGATTTCGCAGGTTTCACAGCGATGCATCGCCACAATAGTGTTGTGGGAGTTTCACCTGTATCACAAGCTGTGCTGTCAGATAAAACCTCTTGCAAACAGTATTAAATTAAATTTCATAAGTCTTGTCTCGAATATCTTGAAGAAGTTTCATATCATACTATCTCAAGTAAACTGACATTTACTTTATAATAGTTTGTAAATTTCATGGTATCGGATACATCCCACTTCGTGACATCGATATGCATACCATAAAGAAAACCAGTTACATGAATACGGTATGACAATAACACGCAAAATGATTTCATTAGTTTAACATGCTTTGCCACTGTCTATAAATAGTTTCCCGTTTAAACCATACATGTGTACGTGTCGAGAGCTGAGCTAACCTTGTCGACTAAACTTGCACTTTATTGGCAGGCTGCAAGTTTACATAACGGTACACGTAAGTATTTACTCAAATTCTAGTTCTGGGTTATTCATATGAGCAGATATGTGGTGTTATATTGTATAAGTAAGTAAGTAATACATGCAATATGAAATGCGTTTTATTGATTTTAAGATTAACATGACACGATACATATTCTTCCTGATTAAAACATATTAAGCACATGTAGGAGGTCACAGAAGAAAAATAAGCACTCTAGAATTATAAACTTACATAATTTACTTATATAAGATTTGAATTCTTATAGTACCGATATATCTTTCGATACAGTTTCAATGCAGACCAACATGGGAAGGGCACTTCTTGTACTTTCGGTTTCGATTCGTAGAAAAGCTGAAGGTTGTTTGTCTGTACAACACGGAGTTCGTTATTGTCAATATTGAGTTATATCTCTCTCTCTCTCTCTCTCTCTCTCTCTCTCTCTCTCTCTCTCTCTCTCTCTCTCTCTCTCTCTCTCTCTCTCTCTCTCTCTCTCTCTCTCTCTCTCTCTCTCTCTCTCTCTCTCTCTCCTCGTTTAACGTCTCTGAGTTTACAACCTACAACCAGTTGTGCTTCTGCAATGTGTCTCTCACTCTCTGTCCTTATAATATTTTAACGAATTTCCTGTATGGAATATTATGACTAAATATAATGGACTCGTTTATAAGCAGGCAAACAATGCAATTATTATACTTCTTGATATGACAGCATTGTTGTGGAAATGTTTACAGCTTAAGGGACACTTTTACCTTTTTTCGTTTCTTTTAGTAACATTTAACGATGTTGTTAGAAAAATGTTGTTTAGAAATGCTTTTTAACACCTTTCAAATAAGAATACGCGCAAAAGCATGTGGTATATTTAACCATAAAAGTCACATGATGTTTCAGATTTTGTTATTCGGTTTTGGATGGAAAAGAGGCTATAATGATGCCACGACTGAGAGACGAAATAAACGTAGCAATAGGTCAAATTGAAACCGTTGAGTCGCAATCTGCACTTTCTCTACATGTGAACGTTCATCAGAGCACCTGTTGTTGCCTTTTTAGTCGGTTCTTGTTGACCAAGTCCGTCAAAAAGAGCCCGAGATATATGCAACTTAGAATTATGAACCAAGCTCAGATTAGTTAAACCGGGTCAACCACACAGGTAACCCTCTGATTACAACTGTGTAGTGTTCACAACACATCCAAAACTTGCAGGAATCGTTTGCGTAAAGTGAGTTTTCCACCAAGAAAGTCACTTGTTTAGGAAACGTCCAATTACGCAATCGATTTCTGTGGTGTTTTTTGACGCCACCTTGTGGACTAATGAAAATAGAATCACAACAAACGGAAGTTACAGTTGTGTTGGCAAACTCTTTGTCTATACACATGTGATTTTTAAACTTCTTACCCCATAACTTATATGATTTATTTCTTCTCGAGGTAAAGCCATAAATTCTTTGAAAAGTGACTTTTGCGCTTCTTTTTTTGAAGAGTCTATGTACAAAATAAACATTAGGCACTCCAAAAACGATGTTTTACAGCGAAAACTAACGTCTCAATGGATGATAAATCCGTTGTCTTCCGTAAATTATGTAAATGTAAATGTATGGTAATGTAAATTAATAAATGATAATAATTAATAAAGGGAATTAATGAGTAATGAGAGTTTGAGTTTTAAAAAATCCTCCCTTCCCTTTCAATCATGGTCAGTTTTCTTAAACAAATTATGAGAAATATATCACACAGACCTACTACCTTATCATGCATCAAACTGTTCATTTATTATTTCCGACAAAAGCCGCACACTACACAATAATAAAAAACTAACTATATATATTTGTTTTCGATTCCTTTGTCGTTTTTATTGTTGTTGTTGTTCTGATAATAAACATGTCAACTGATTGCAGCATAAATTGTTTTGAAAGAAGAACTGAATTGACACGCTGATGGCAGACGAATTCAATTGTCTGTGCAAGGAGGTCTTGCAGGAATGGCTAGGGCAGAGGAAGAGGTTCCATCCTGTCTACGACAGTTCCAAATTTGCAGATCCAATAATGTCATTCCATGCTATGTGCGACTCCTGCGGACCAAACGTGACAGTTTTCCATTGTTCAAACAACAGCATGATCGGTAGTTACTCTTTTCTTCATTTGGTTTTATTCAATGACATATTTCGCAGGTTCATCGAATATTATGATTTGGCTGTATATAACTAAACGTTATGTCCCTTTTTTCATTTTAGTTAGATTCGTTTTAATTAATGCTGTGATAATGCTGCATATCTAGAGATTCATGAGTTCACTTACTAATGTAAAAAGTATATATGTTGCATTGCTCTTCCTTTTTACTATATATGACAACGAACCAAAATGGTTTGTTATATTTATTAAGTTTTGATTTACATTTTTTACTATGTTTATCTACTAGGTGCATTCACAAGTCAGGGCTGGAAACCTAAAGACCACACACCAATGCCTTTCAAAACTGACGGTAAAGCATTTCTATTCAAGATGTTTAATAAGGGAAGATTTGAACCACGGCAGTACCCAGTGAACGACCAACGTTTTGCGATTTATTGCGATAAAAATTGTGGTCCTGCCTTTGGAGGAGATACAGAAAGAAGAGAAATTGAGACATATGTTACTTTAAGTGAACGGTTGTCGGGAACAAGAATTGCGGAAGTGACTTGCTCTATAAGCGACACTTTTGCAATTGATAGAGAATCTAAAGGGTTTTTAGAACAAAGCTTAGAGGGCGGCATAACAAAGTTCGAAGTTTTCCAGACAGTAGGTGAGTTCCACTTTTGTGTCTTTTATAGATATAATATTGCATTTCACTTTTATTCAATATGTATTTTGAATTATGTTTTCCACCAAATGGCTTAGTTATATATTGTTACCTGTAATCATCTTGAAACAAAATAGTTGTTGTATTTTTGTAAAAACGCTTTGGAATCTAGTACGAAAGGTTATACACATCAATCTTGCAAAATTCGGCCCTAATTAAATTAAAGTTTTTCAGCATACGTTGTTCTATCTGTTTAGATGACGACTGTTACATTGACAAAGAGTGGAGAAATGTGTCCAATGTTTCTGTTGAGGTACACGTTTAACTGAAAAAAAAATCAGTATTTTTATTTTATCTAGTTGTTGTGTATTGAAGTTGTCCCGTATGTCAACCGTTGATAGTGGTGCCGGTTACATAAATAAGTACTGCCTGTTGATTAAAAATGACTTAGAGAAAAAATCAGCACGTGTCAAATATGTAAAATGTTTGATAAATCTTTAATGACTTCCATAACTAAGAAAATGATAACACAAGCACTTTCAGTGAAAGGTTTAATACAATTTCACAATCTTAATTTAATATCAACAGTTACAGCAAACTGATTTTTTTCACCTGTGGACTTAGTTAATGATTTGAATTAAAAGATAATTGCACTGAGAACAAAGCATACGTCTTTCATATTTAGGAGCTCATGAGTTAAATAATGTTTAGTGTTATGCACTTTTCCAGTCACTTAAACAGGAACTTATCAAAGTAAGACCAAAAACACGGGAAGTGGACCACTTCAAGTTTCTTCTAGTGGGTCAGATAGGAGCAGGCAAGTCAAGCTTCATCAACAGTGTCCGATCCGCCTTCAAGGGACATGTCAGTAGCGCCATCTCCACCGGAAGTGACAGAACAAGCCTCACAATGGAGGTTAGTCCTGGGTACCTAAAATTTAATGTCTTCTTTCGGTATGACGCTCAGGTAGGACTTATTTCTATGTCGGGCGTCTAATCCAATCTTGTTTACTTGAAGGTTGGCAAGTAACAACTACTACAAAGTTGGTTTGAACCGGAACTTTCAAATAAGAGGGATTGTTTACTACGAGGTTTATATCTATATTCTGCTTATTGACCTCTGACCTGCTATGGCCCAATAAATCTTTTTAGCCGGTATGAAAACTTCTTACATACCCCCACTACATTATATACTTAATTTATGCCTTGTTTATGAGCTAATTCAAACTCAAACTAAAATCGTTCGTATGTGTTGACTCATTTTTCGCCATGACTAATTTTTCGCCAAACTACCATACAGTCGAAAATCATTCATGTAATTCTGTGTTTAAATAAGCAAAATTTAACTTCTCAATTTACAATATTCGCTTGAATGAGGGGTAGAAGCCATCGTGTGGACTGAGTACAGCTCCATCAACTTACTTCTTTACGTGCCTCACTAATACATATTAAATCAAGATACTTTGAAATGATTTGTAATTAGATGAAAAATTTATCATTTTATTTAAATTTCAATTAAATTTCCCGCGCTGACATTTAATACAATCGATAGATTAGCTAAACTGATACGCTACTGCAGGGACCGACCGTCACACATACAATGAAATTCTTGCACTTGTCAGCTGGTTAAGCATGAGCTTTGCGCCTCCACATTAGCGCACTGACAGCACCTTGTGCGTTGAGCGAGGATTCGTGTCCCTCTCGTTTGAATGTTGGGGGTGGGGGGGATGAAACATGAATGTTTTAATAATGTTTTCATTATTGAAACAGAACACTGAACACCGAATACGAAATGAAGCAGACCGAACATTTCTACCTTTCCGCATCTGGGATACAAAAGGACTTGAAAAAGCCACCCTGAAATCGCAGGAGAACAATATCATCCATATCATCAAGGGACAACCTCCTAATATCATAGTAAGATGTCACAGGGTCAAAACAAATACCACATATTATTTATATATTATAAAAATATTACTGAAATTTAAAAAATAAATCTAATCTTTTTCACGGTAAGTTGTTAGTGTTAACTGTTCGTGTAACAACTTTTTCCTCAATTGTTAGAATCCTAATTTTGATGTAAAATTTACTATTTTTATTTTAACAGAATAAGATGTGGACTTACGTATATAGTCGCTGGAGAGAATACAGGGAACCACCTCATGAACTCAATAAAGTCCACTGCGTTGCTTTCGTTATTGACGGAACAGGGGTCAGCCTCTTACCCCCTGACCTCAAGGAAACATTCGAAAACATAAGAAGAGTTTCGGTTCGTTATGGTGAGTATGAGGCTGGAGGTTTTTGCTTTAGGTGAGTTGTGAGAAAGCTTGTGTTAGTAACTTTATAAACTAATTTCACAGGGGGATGGTGTGCTCAAAGCAGTTTTATTGAAGTCTTTTAGTCTCATAATTTTCCCTACATGCTTGTATATTCCTCAGATTCTATTGAAACCAATATCGTCAATTTTATTGTTATGATTGTTCAAGTGGTAGTGTTGCTCAAAATAATAAATTTTGTAATTTTCCAATATGGATGTTCCCAAAGAAGTTTTGGCGTCACCATTTGATATCGGCATCTTTCCCATAAAAAGTCCAATAGGATCTAGGTTAAATTCGAAACCATGACAACAAATATTTTAGTTATTGGTTTACATATGTGTCCATAAGGTCTTTTTGTTTTAAGGGCCGGATTGTGTTGTACCAATAAATGATAGTTCTCTTTGTTGTTACATGTGTTCTCTAGGTTGTGTTTGATATAGACAATAAATGCTATCTTCTTTATTCCTACGAAGTTAAGTTACAGTAAATACCAAAGTGCCACCTACGTTCTTTCAAGTTTTCGGCATGATGTGTTAGTAACAAGAAATGCTAACACTTTTTTGTTAAGTTCTATTTGTATAACGAAATGTTATCTTCTTTGTTTTTACAAGTGTTTGCCAGGTAACGATGATTTAGATCTCTTTTGGCATTGCATATGTTCGTCATGTTGTGCCTGTAACAATAAATGCTATCTCCTTTATTCTTACATGTGTTCGCCATGTTGAGTTTGTAACAATGAATGCTATCTCCTTTGTTCTTACACGTGTTAGCCATGTTGTGTTTGTAACAAGAAATGCTATCTCCTTTGTTCTTACACGTGTTAGCCATGTTGAGTTTGTAACAATGAATGCTATCTCCTTTGTTCTTACATGTGTTAGCCATGTTGATTTTGTAACAATGAATGCTATCTCCTTTGTTCTTACACGTGTTAGCCATGTTGTGTTTGTAACAAGAAATACTATCTCCTTTGTTCTTACACGTGTTAGCCATGTTGAGTTTGTAACAAGAAATGCTATCTCCTTTGTTCTTACACGTGTTAGCCATGTTGAGTTTGTAACAAGAAATGCTATCTCCTTTATTCTTACATGTGTTCGCCATGTTGTGTCTGTAACAAGAAATGCTATCTCCTAATTTATTCTTACATGTGTTCGCCATGTTGAGTTTGTAACAAGAAATGCTATCTCCTTTGTTCTTCCACGTGTTAGCCATGTTGAGTTTGTAACAAGAAATGCTATCTCCTTTGTTCTTACATGTGTTCGCCATGTTGTGTCTGTAACAAGAAATGCTATCTCCTAATTTATTCTTACATGTGTTCGCCATGTTGTGTCTGTAACAAGAAATGCTATCTCCTTTGTTCTTACACGTGTTAGCCATGTTGAGTTTGTAACAAGAAATGCTATCTCCTTTGTTCTTACACGTGTTCCTAAATAATGACGATACGACTGATGTCTATATTCTCTGTTCCTACAGGTGTTCCTCAGGTGGTGCTGTTGACCAAGGTGGACCAGGTGTGTCCGATGGTATGCAACCACCCTGCCCTCACTTTCCACAGTAAAGCTGTTCGTGATGCAGTAGACCAGACGGCCCAGCTGCTTGGCATCTCGAGGCTACACATCTTCCCGGTGAAGAATTACGAACACGAGTGTGAACTGGAGACTTCCGTTGACAGACTGACTCTGCTCAGTATAAGACAAATGATCCGGATAGCTGCTGATAATATGGATGATGCGATGTAGGCTACTTAGCTAAAAACACGACTTCGTTCAATCCTTGGTTTATATCTCGATATATCATCTGATATCTGGAATGACCTACCATGGACTCCTTGATAATGTTCTTGTGGACTAAAAGGCCTCTGTTAAAGTGTATCCTCAGAACATTTGTAGTAAATATTGATGTAGTTAACGTGATATTTATTGTTTACTTTGTGTATATTACACTATTAGATATTTATTATTTATTATGAGATGATTTCATGCTTTACTTTTTTTAAATAAATTTGCATGAACTTAAGACCTTCAAGGGGAAAACTAGTAACATTTCCATGCCAATGTTTGCGAACAAAACGTTTTAATGAAGCAAATGGCAATAAGCACGGGGAATATGTCTCATCTTTATGTTATTTAACAAAAATGAACTCGCAAGTGTTTTCAAAATATATAGAGATAATTCATTTTTTTATGATTTCATGTCATTTTGTATTATTTCTTCTTGGAAACGCATGGTCTTCATTTTCCTGAAATCATAATATGTACTTGTATTCTTAATTTAAATAAAGAAAAATTCTAATTCGAAAGTCTTTCATTTTTTTCTCATTAGTACCTGTTTTGTGATGAAAGTTAATTTGATTTGATTGTCAATTTAATTCAAGATCATTTTCACTATAATCCCGATGGTTTCCATTACCTTCAGAAACGCAGTTGATTATTTATATTAGTGCGAGACGTCATGGGCTATAGGCTGTGCACGTGTGTATTCATATTTATTTAAGCAGTTGACATTTTTAATCTTATATCTATGGGCCTCCAACTGAAAATGTTGGCTTCAAACTGCCAAAGTGAAAACAATTTCCAATTTGTATTCTACACTATGTTTCATGTTTTTAGATCTTTCAAAGCTTAATTCAATCAATTACATAGACTTTTACGTTGAGTGATTTTTTCATTATATGTTATCGCATCATTGTTGTTGCCGTTCAAATTGATATGCCTAACAATTACAACAGGTTGTTCATCACACGATAATGTCAAATGTTGTGTCAAACATTCGCCTTCGCATAATTAGGTACTTAACATTCCACGTTACATAAAAAATACAATATTTAATAATTCACTTTGGCAGTCTGGTGGTAAGCAATTATTCACGTTTCATCTCTTCATGTTTATCAAATTTTCTTCATGACAACTGTTATTTAAAAAAAAAACAATATATGATTTTTCGTAATTTCATACAAAAACATTCAACACATTTAAGATTTGGGATAATGATTTCTACATGGACTCTATAATATGAGCTAAAGTGGGTACCGTTTACTCGATGCATGCAAAGATTTACAAACGTCAGATACTCAATCATTTTATTCTACAGAAGGTCCATGTACATGTCACATTGCAAACAATATGTCACATTGTAAATTTCGATTCTGTAGTCGACTGCCCTCGCAAGGCATAACGATCACTGGCTAATTGAAGCCTTGCTGTCTAATGACACAATTCTTTGCTTTCCTGCAGCGAGCTCACATGATATTGTTAGAAAAGCTGAACTTGGATGCGTTGAGATCAATATGTGGAGCAGTTCGCGGAACAAGCCATAAGACACTTTATGACGAAACGAATCAGAAACTCCAGCAGAACGTAGATATATATCTAAATTGACTACTTTTTATAACATGAAAAACAATCTAGCACCTCAATATCTTAATGACCTCCTACCAAAACCACCCAGTACGAATGACTACAATCTCAGAGAAAATTCATCCGTGCGAAATATGAAGAACAATGCGAACAAATCCTCACATCCAAAATATCGATACATTATCCGGTTTCAAAAATAAGCTTTGTGGATCTAGAAATTCAAATGTTAACTTCGATCTTAATTATTGTTCAAGTATTTGTCAAATTATCCATTCCTGCCTCAGGCTCCATTGTAGTGACTTGAATGCCGACAAGTTTGATAGACATATCGCGGACAGCCCAGAGTGCTCATGCGGTCACCCAATTGAACACGCCGTACACTATTTTTTCACATGCCATAAATGCACAGAATTAAGACAGAATTCATTCTTCTATTTGAAAGGATTTAGTATTAATACAGTACTTAGGGGATGTACATCTCTCTCAAACGACGATCTTAATAAATTATTGAAGTCTATTCATCAATATATCATAAAATCTGATCGATTTGACTCCTTTTAAGCACTTGAATATGTAATGACTGCCACGCAAACAACATGATATTCATGTAAAACCACTATCTTTGAAGCTGAAGTTGTGAAGTTGTGAATCGGACATGTGTCACTAATATGAGTTTGTATTGATGTATATGTAGCTGTATCGGAGCGGCAGGCCAATCCATACATATACATACATACTTTTATACATACTTTTATACATACATGCAGACACATACATACATACATACTTAAAACTCACATGCATACATGTACTTATATACATACTTATATATATGCATACACACATACATACATGAAAACAAAATGATTATATCGATCTTTTAAGATAAAATGTAATATTTTCATAGTTTGATCTACATTTTGAGTAAATTTGGGACACTTTACTGGCTAAGAAATATAACTCATACATTATTATTAGAATAAAATTTATAGAATGAATGAGTTAATTAAGGTTTTTTTAATAAATTCTAATGAAAACATGGAATGACAATTCAAGTTTTAGGGATAAAGTTATACAAAATTCTGTTTCCTAAATATGATAGAAAATTATAAATGACTCGAAATCCAAATGGCACATATTGATAATCAGTAATGGATATGCTATCGACGGATAACTGTTTATATTCATTTAGAAAAAGAACGAACTTTTACATGAAGACAAGTAAATACTATAAATCGCCCCCACACTCTATTATTACGCTGTTACTGGACCTCATTACTTGTTATTCAAAATTTCATGTAGGAAAGGCATTTTTTAATACGGAATTGATGAAATTTGAAATTTATTACTATTTCATTTGTCGATAATTAATATACATTTTTATATATCTAAGGTCATTAAATTCATTTGTTGGCTCTACGCCTAATATTAACTTGATTCCTTAAAAAGTGTCAACCTTTATGCAAACAGTATCAATAAGTTTAACTAGTGACCACAGTAACAGTGATGATGAGAGTTATGAAGAAGAAAAAGAACTTTTACCAAACACTGATTGATAACACACTCGCATACTTAACATTTAATCGCATACGAAACTAATATTAGATAAATTGATGTAATACTGGCATATGACGCACAAAATCTGAAAGAGCGTCGAGCTCGTGTAAAGATTTAAGATACTTTAGTATTTGTTAAAAAATTGGTATTAACTGACAATGAAACATTCATTAAAGCAATTACTGAAATAGCATTTTTTTTCACATGATATTAGTTTAGTCACAAGGTGTCTTACCAAAATTGTACTTCAATCCTTTTTTAATTCATCGTTACACTTATTCGTTCGACTAGTTTAAATCCATCGTCCAATAACAAATAATATGATCCCTTCCGTTGAATCTTATGGTCATCCACTACAATTGATAATTTTAATATTTTCGGTGAAGATTGTATGCGATTGGGCCTTTAACTCGGGGTTATCGTCCGATAACAAGTAAAGACATTAATTTGTAACTTTCTACCGCAGATATCAGATAAGCCTAATCAATATTGACTACACATTTACCGTGGACAAAAGTGCATTGCTAATTCTGTATATTGTAAGGGCTAGGCGCCTAGGCCTATTTCATATGCTCCTCCACGGTAGGCCTATCCACCTTTAATAGTATGGAAGTGAAAGCGCTTTTATTTCTTCGTACAATGTTTTTAAAAAATGAATCGAAACCGAAAGTACAATGAATTTCGCTTAGGAATTTTTGTTTATATCCATCTGTGAAGGAATGTACCAAATGATGAATAATAGCATTATACGGTAGTATGTGTATCACACATTTATATACATAATATTTTCTTTAAAATTAGCATTTACTCTCGATTTACACATAAATACATGACTTGCAACGTGCGCAAAGGATTGGTGTACTAATTAGAGTAAAAAATCCTGGTTTAAAATCAATCAGCCATCTTATGAAATAATAAGGTCAATTAGGTATTTAGGATTTGGGATTTCTAAGGATAACTAACCTGCTTGTAAGATAACCGGTGTACCAGCGAGGATTACGCCTACGTCTGTGTGTTATGTACATCAGTCCGTTAACTAGCTAGCGTGTAGGCGATCATTCCGCCGACTCATTCGGGGAATCCCCTACACTTGTGCATATAATTATCTCTGATTCACCTTGTTACACAACAAACAAAACACTGTTTTCTATGGAAGCGCATCGCTGCTAGCACTGAGAAAAATTTACAAAAGTTCCAGTTAGATGATATTTTCATCTAAATGAATTTTATCTAATTATATGAAAGTTTCATTATAATTCTATAATTGTTTCATCTAATTATTATCTAATTATATGAAAGTTTCATCTAATCATAAGAAAGTTTCATCTAATAATATGATAGTTTCATCTATTAAATAGAGGATATCTAACAACCTTTTAGTTAAGAGTATCATCTAATTAGACGAAACTATCAACTTATTAGATAAAAGTATCATTTTGTTAGACACAACTATCATCTAATTAGATAAAAGTATCATTTTGTTATACACACTATCATCTTATTAGATAAAAGAATCATTTTGTTAGACACACCTATCAACTTATTAGATAAAAGAATCACCTAATAAGACAAAACCATCATCTAATTAGATTTTAAAAATCATCTAATTAGATGTTGAATAAAAATATTTTGATTTTGAAACTAGTGTCTAATTAGACGAATACTAAAATAACTGCAGACATTATTAGGATGAAATGGACAATATCTTTCCACGAGCGTTGGTCGAGTGCTATAAGCACTTGGTGATGTCAGTGCTAGCGAATATTACCTGAATCACAGGATGGGGGTTAAAATCTCCAAAAGAACTAGACCCGAAAAAGATATATTAATTTTTTAATCCCAAGGATAACTTCATTCTCTTCCAACAGAGGTAGCTCCTCCTTATATTCCTATACAACCTTTGTCTTTGTTTCTCGGGCTTCCGGCAGTTTCCCCTACCGGGACAATATTTCAACTTAAACTACCTGGCAATATTTCAGCCAATGAAAACAACGAATGCATGAAGAACATATTTGTTGTCCCACAGGCCTGTGCAATGATACAGTCGCAAAATGAGGCGTTTGTGTTCTGTAAAGACGACACAAGTGCTTGATGCATATTGAAAAAAAAAATGCTTTCGGAAAGCTTAGGGAAATAAATAAGACGTTTTGAATGATAACTTTTTAAACGGCGTCGCTGATTGCTCAAATTACTTCTTCGAAACCTTCGAATTAAGACAGAGGTTGTATAGGAATTTATGACTAAGCTACCTCTGTTGGGAGAGAATGGGATTACTTGTCAGATGTTTGTTTTTATTAAGTATCAAATTTTATGTGTTTCCAACATGTTTCCCAGTTGCAAATCCTAAGAAATGTACCAAACACGATATTGTACGCCTTTATCTTTATACATAATTTGAAATAAAACATCAAGGGATGGCATTTATAATGTATTGAAATTGTAAGATCTTTCATAAAATCACATGTCCCTCTCATAAACCGTAACCATATTGTCTGTTTCTACAATACTTGCATATATTTGAAACCCAACAAAAGAGATAATTGAAGACTTTTTGTCATCGAAATTCATGCCTTTGTTTTTAATTTTCTAAATGAAGACATATTCAATTTAACCTTTATCATATAATGTTTTACCGGACACAAAAATTCATTACAACACTGACAAATGTATTAGCACGAATATAGACATGCAAATGTTCGTTGATCCCGCAAGACTGCAACTTCCTAGTTAGATTTCAGAGGAAATGTGAAGATATATTGCATATGCTAATTTCGATTTCATCTAAAATAAGAACTTCCAAAGAATATAGGTTAAGGGTCTAAGATTTAAAATCTAAATCCGACTGTGAATATTCGACATTTGTTATATCTGATGATCCTCCCATAAAAGACAGAAATATACTGGACAAAATACATATAGGAAATAGGATTTTTTATGAATGATATTGTTCAGTGTTTCAATCAAATTTAGATAAATTACTTGCCATGTTTATCTTCAAGTGACAAGTGACAATGAATGATTGTTAGTTGGGAATTAACACCGCTTTCAAGAGTATTTCACTTATATCATAGCTGCTTATATTATTGCAGGGAAAAAGCCCGCAACACCATTTTGTTGATGCATTGCGGTGAAACCTGTGAGCAGTGCAGTTGACACTAGCGAACTATGGCTTGTCTCGCGATTATATGAAATGTAGCATTTCACCTCAAATTACAGCATGTTAAACAGTTTTGTAATGCAGAAAAAGTTGCCGAGCCCCTAGCGAGTATCAACCTCTTGAACCTCTTAAACCGAAGTCCAAAACGCGTTCAGCACTACGCTATCCAACCCCCGGCAAGTGACAATGACAAGTTTATTATGTAAAAAGGCCACTTGACCATGGGGTACTTGAAGACAATTAAATATTGACTCGAGACAGTCTACATGTTGGAAGCTTCTTCTCAAATTGATTATTTTTTTCCTTCAGTATGTATTATAGAATCTCTCAATCTAAGTTATATTCAATGATTAAAGAAAGAGTTCTGCCGACATCCGGTCCCGCTGCATTCTTGATATTTTGATACATTGAGTTGAAAGCCAATATACTTTTACAAAATAAATGCATATTGAAAAAATATCCACACAAAATAAATTAATGATAATACTAATCAGCAATGCGCCCTGGACTTTCTTTCACAAAGCCTTAAGGTAACCTTAGTCCAATGTTAAAGCATGGGAGTTAAGGTTAACCTTAGTTACGGTTGCTTTGTGAAATGAGGCCCAGACGCCGTGGAAAGGCTAACCCAACAGGTGGCTCTGAGGAATGGAATCAGTCCTCGATGTTTTTTCTTTTTGAGTGAATTTGTTCGGTTGTTTAAACTCGAACATAAATTTTTGTGAATTGTGAAATGATAATCTATTTGTGTATACATATTAATGTCCCTGCGAATTTCCTTTTGTGTGTAAAAGACGTGCTCTCGCTTACAGGGTACTTATGGGCCATCTTTTATCTCCAATGAAGAGCTCTACAAGCGGAAAGATATCATCCCACTTTCCCAGGTAAAGGAAGAGAAAATGGCGATATATCAGGCACATGTTAAGGATGCAACCAGATGACATTCCGCCAATCACATGAAATGGACACCACAATGAAGGAGAAACAAAGGATCGAAGGTTTAGGGAAATATGGGGAAAATATCTGTTGAGAAGAATGAAGGAACAACGATGAAATTTGGGTCAGTTACATCCCTTGTCCAAGCACTGGTCAAAATGGCGATCTTTGGTAGAGGCCACATGTGCTCCATAAAAAGAGGAACTTTCTCTTGGAGGATATTTTAACATATGAATCAAATCAAATAATAGTGATCATTCATTAGCCAAAACGTTAACATTATTCACAGAGTTCGTTCCAATCAAACATTAAATGCTCCTTGACAACGCTGACACATTTGTCATCACGCGTTTTCTAGTTTTTCGGACTACATTGTCAAGTAAAGGCATTATGGAATTTCTCCTCCAGACATTCTGATAAATGAGATGATTCAGAAAGTCACACTCATCCTATTGTTCGAGCTATTTTAGTCATGTTCCGACTAGATTGTATGTCGTGATGTGGGGATAAGCATGATCACATTCCCTTTCTATACTCTAAGTAGCTTTCCACATCCCTCAATATAGATTATTTCATACAAAACATGGTTGAAGGGTTTGGTAGACACATTTACACAACATAATTGAATATTATCCGAATTTCACGATGCAATGACTGTTGTTAATGCATATATTTTCAGTGCATTATCTGTCTACTTCTTAGTTTCAAAACCCCTCCGATTTAAATGATAACTAGAGTTTAGACATATCTTTTATAAGAATTGGTATAGAAAAAATCTGTAACAGGGGGAAGAATATAAAACAAACTATGGGGAGCTGGTTTTAGAAGAAAATGATATTGCGAACACTTACAGTAATCACGGTTCCACGTAATTAATGTTCCGGGGGGAAAAAAACAACCAAAATGACTCTTATGAAAGAAATCCCTATACACTAAATCACTCAAAGCACTCCATACCATATACTTTTTATCGTTTTACAAATTTAGTTTATGTACGACTTTGCTGAATCGTATTCTTCACTTACAAAACTGATATCGTTATTGATATACATGCAGTTGACAGCATTAAACAAACCTGTCAACTTTTTTGTTAATAGAAATAACAGTATGCTCATTTCTCAGTAGGTCCAAATAATTCCTTCTTTATTGGTTATGCGCAAACGCCATTGTCTTCCTTGAACTGTTAAAGTTTTCTATCACTCGTAGAACTTTCAAAATTAATAATCTTTCCACCACTGACACTAGGCATTTGCCTCTGTGTTTTTCGAAGCATCTAACCGCTGGATATTACCAATTCATTTAACCAATGAACACAGCTGTATAAAATTAAAAACCACGGGACAATATACGTATCCCGAAATAATTGGCAGACTTTAATATATAATAGGTTGTTTCAAACACCTCAAATTGACATATATAATTCTTCTTGTTCAATGCAAGTGTCAGACCATTTCATACATTCATGAACACAAGTGTACCAGTTCAGGACACGATTTTGCATTCTAAAAACACATTCCATATTAGAACTTATCCATTTTAACTATAAACACGAAACAAAATTTTCTATATTTTATAGTTGTTGATATTTATTATTGATTATTATTCTTTTTTCCAACTCAAATTATCATAGTGAATAAATTCAACTGAGATATGGTATGGAGAACATTTTCAATTAATCTAAGGGCCTTTACAGCGCATACCTAATTACTGTCTAGTTACAGATCTGTGTTATTTTAAATTAACAGATCGGGACATGAGGTCAAATATTGTCATTGCTGACGAACTGATCAGGGAAATTATGTAGCTGTAAGTTATTGTGCTATATTACCCATATGGTAAGATGGACAGAGGGTTCTGTTCTATCGTAATGACGTCATAGACCCGAGCGGCTATGACGTCACAGTCTCATAAGTTACATTACAAGTTTAGCCGTCTTGTAGTACTACTATAGGGCGTCGCTGACCTTTTCAAATTAACACAAAACTGTTCGATGTAATTATTTTGAATGACGGTTATGAAAACAATAACAAAAACGTTAAAAAAATAACTACTTTTTAACTTTTTCACAAATTACAATTTAGCCGTGCGTAGATAAGAGTGAAGCAAAACCAAAGCACACGCGTATGAATTCGGAAATTCGCAACCCTAATCTTTTATAGAGGAACGATTATTTCTATCATATTCGAGTTTTAATATTCTAAAAATCAAATAGGCAATATAAACAATAACCAACTCGTGACGGGAATGACAGATTATCTTTCCCTCGTTATATTAATTGTGTAATACTCTCGCCAAGGCTCGAGAATTACGAAATTAATAAAACTCGGGAAAGATAATCTGTCATTCCCCGTCACTCGTTAGTTATTGTCTATGTAATTTTTTTTATAAAGATACTAAGCAGTGCTGTGCAAAGATCTAGCAAACAAGACTTACCTTATAGCATTATAAATTTTATAAAAGCATATGGAGAGATGACTAGAAGGTGTAAAATCGCGAAAAATTAAAAAACCAGCATATTTTGTTACTTGGTAATAATTTGATATTCGTGATTTTTAATTTTGAAGTTTTTTCATATTTCTAATATTGCATTTGTAAAGCATTGATTTTGTAAGAAGTTTACTAAGGAGAATAAGGGGTTGTGATTCGTTTCTTTGAATCTAAATAGATTGTTTCTTCACCGAAGACAATACATCCCTGTACATAATTTGCAATCCAGTCTGATAGTTGTCAACAGAAGTTAAAGTGTATCGTAAATAGTACATCAAACAGATAAAAACAGGCCGCTAGCAAACATTTTGTGTGAAATATAACATCGACAAAGTTTATCTTGCCAATTGCAGGACATATGGTAGACATGCTTCTGTCACCTCAGAGTTCTTTTGCATAAAATATTTGAGAGACTACATGATAAGAACAGAAGAAGCAATTACCACACTTTCAATTCGTGTTTGGATCATGTTGTAGCTCTTATATTTCCACTCAAATCTGGAGATGCATCATTTCCTGCCTTCATAACAAATATTCAAAGCTCTCGTTCTGATCTTGGGGCACACGATGCTGTTAAAGGGGCACAGAGTATTTAGTTGGATTCAAATACCTCGAACTTCATGGAATGGTGTTATTTTATCGAGAGGTAGTGGTTGTTTCAGAAAACAGAATCATAATGCTTTAAGTTCAGTGTAGTGACAATAGACGAGT
The DNA here is from genome assembly GCA_921293015.1 of Phorcus lineatus. NCBI lineage: Eukaryota > Metazoa > Mollusca > Gastropoda > Trochida > Trochidae > Phorcus > Phorcus lineatus. The sequence goes on from OV121084.1 coordinate 25,249,675, forward strand.
AAAAGTCGTGATTTGTGATCGAAAATCGGACGTAGGCAGGCGCTAACTATTCAAACGATTTTAAAACTTATTTACGACGGACGGAAAAACATAGGTTAAAAGTGTTGATATGGCATTACTCAAATAAACGCCTAAATCGGACGCGGAATTTCGAATTATTAACATTTATAGAGATCTTTCCGATTATCATTGAAAACAAGATTTTAGAGATAAAGATGCAAGTTTAGGGAGGAGATTTTAACTTAACAGGTCAGAGGGTAATTTGGCTCTTACTAAAGCCACATTAAAAATCATGAAACATACATTATGTCACATTAAGAAAGAATTGCGAATCAAAGAATGTCGGTTTCATCGTTCGCTGAATATGTTCCTCGGAAGTCTTAAAGATCCACTCCGTGAGTTGTTGGAGTCATGTATGCCAAACTTAATCAATGATGTCATTTGATCGACTGTTACCAAAAAGACACATTTTAAAGCTTATGTTTTTTTAAAGTGACAATATGAAGGTAGAACGTCGCAATTGTGATCGAAAACCGGACAGTGGCGCACATCAAATAGTCAAACGTAATTTTGAAGACTTATCTAAAACAGCCATGGCCAGGAGGGAAGTTAGGTGTTGATAGTGTTTGTTAGTTTATAAAACTAGTTTCCATGTATACTGGACGTGATAACTACACCTCTGTGCATTTATATGGCTGTTTTTATATTTTCATGGAAAACCAGTATAAGTAGCGCAGCATATAGCGAAGTGAAGTTGATTTTGCCAAAATAACCAGATGATAATCAAACAAACAACTACCCCTCCAATTATAATGTATTGTTTTTTATTCTCATGATGTTGATCGACTATTTGTTTCCTTTGCTGGGTCTTGGGTCTTTTTGTCAAATATATGTCTTTTGGACATGAAAAGATAAGATGTTTTGATTTCGTATCACCACATATGACATATAGATTAGTATCAAAGGTAAATAATATGTAATGAAAATCACGGAGTGGCTATTTAAGAGACAAATTTGAGCTTATAATGGTTCAAACTGTCGATAAGGAAAGTCTGAGGAGGAAAAACATATTAACTGGAGGCGATGAGATGACGATGAGTTTATTATGGCATCCCGATTATTTGATGTTACGTGCCAAAACTAGGATCGGGCAGAATCGTTTATCGCGATGTTGGGAGAGTAGGGAATAATTTTCCTACTTTAAAAGAAAGTAAATATCCGTAAAACGAAATTCTACGATAACAGTGCGAATTATGCGATTCTGTATGACTAATGTGAAAATTATATTTTAAATCAAATTAAGAGGTATTACAATTCAGTTATATGCCACTGGATTCCAAAGACAGTATGTTTTTCTACTTAACATATGTCATTTTGAATTGATTAACAATTGAAATACGGCTTCGAAATAAGAGTTTCGACGTTCGAATCCCGCCAGGCAACTTTAATTGTCTTCAGTAGAGATCGCTTCTCCATGCAGTACGGTTAGGGTGCAATGCTACAGTGAGTATCAGCGCTGTACAAACCATTGTTCGCTAGTTTCATCTTTTGCCTGCAGGTTTCATCGCAAACCACGGCCAAAATTGGCGTTGCGGCTTTCTCCCTGAAATGATACCTACATCCGTGATATAAGTGAATCCCTAATCCGCTAAATCCCAACTTACATTCACTCATTGAAATATGTAAGACTTTTTATGTATAAAATAATTTCACAATTATTTTAATAAATTCTTTGTTTTTCAAAAAGAATATTTTTAGGACATGTTAATACAATCTAGTGAACTCCCACACAGAGAATGTTATACCAAATAAACATCTTTTAAGCACGTTGTGTCAGCAAAAAGATAATCATGTACCACACAGTTCAGTGGTTGATTTTCTCGTTTGCAGAAATAGCACATACGGAGCCGTGCTGAGTGAGTTATTTCGGTAATAAAAAACTGAGGTAGGACAAGTGTGGCTTCCGCTTCATTTGTAGAAAATAGCTTAAAATATCAATTTGCAAGATATAATCTATTTACGTTACCTTGAAAATAATTTAATTTCAGCATTATGGTTCGCTTTAGGCTGTTTGTCTGTCTTCATATTCTTTTATGGACAATGGTTATTCATCCACGGCGTTTGATTGGTCAATGCAAATGGTTTCAAAAGTGTACATTTCTATATCTCCAAAATTTTGCGCTATCATTAACCGTTCAAGCAAATCTTGTGTTTTTTCTAGTTGTGCAACATGGTAAAATAAATCTTGTGAATAACTAGAGAAGGCAATAGAGATTTTTTTATAAATCCTTTTCTTGAATGAATGAAATATGATTCAATGAAAGAGTTATTGCAAAATATTAACTACCGTAGTTTTGAAATACTGAATACAGCACGTGTATTGTTTCATGCCGAGCGTTTCAGGTGAATATGTTATAATTTTAAACGGTTGGTTTTTTAATGTGAACTTTTGGTGATAAGAGATACTTATGTGAACTTAAATTTTGAAAAAACATTCTGATTAACAATTTATATAAACGTGGTGTACAGAAGGAGTACTTAAATATACAATGGTTCTTTTTTCTTTTGACTAAAGCCGGGTTTGTGAAATTCTACACTAAAGAAAACAAACAGGGGCTCTTAGACAAAAGAAATAACGATTCCATTTTGAATTATGAATCAATGAAATGACTTTCCAGCATTAAAAAGTATTTCAATAACATTTCGAGCAAAATATTCACATTGAAGTTGAGAAGTTTCAAACGAATTTGCAAGTAAAAATTGTCTAATGTTAAATAGCAGTAAAACATTCATCATAAGAACCCTATTGCAATAACTGTAAGCTAAATTACTTAACTATTGAGGCTTTTATCACTATCATGTACCACGTAATGAATATACATGTAAACAAGACTGAATTATGTCGTGCGCCTTGATATCCAAGTAACATTAACGGTTTATTGTAGTTTGTTTATTTCGTTATGAAGGACTTTTGTTGACTTGGGTAACAAATTTATAATCTTCCACCGTTTACGTACTTTTATTTCTGTAAATCGCCCGATAAAAGAAGACCAATTACTTTTTGGACTTTATAAATCTATCGCTCTATAAGATTGATGATAGAAAGTTTCGTTTAAAGATACTTTACATTGCCAAGAGTGCCAACAACTTTTCCTGCAAGGATCATTGCACTGATGACGTTCCGTTGAGCAAAAACGTTTCCGTCGATACCCCTCCCTCGATCCATGTCAGAAAATAGTCTCAATGCATGGTTTCATAGATAGGTCCTAACTACATGTGTTATTAAGCGTCTCAAGTAAACAGGGCCAAGATTTTCGAAGCTCTGTTAGCACTAAGATAGGCGTAAGTAACATACATTTACATTGGCTTAGGATTACCTTAGCACTAAGATATCTTCGGAAATCTATAAGCCCAGTAACCTATTAACTGATATTCCAGATATCTCTCTGTCAGACAATTGGCGAACATTTGGTCTTGTTAGAGATATGTCAAAAACTACCCTTATATAGCTATCGTTTTCTGCCCTAAGCTCTCCAAGTGAAAGTCAAGATATAAACAACTCAACTGAGAGGTCCTGAGTATGAGTCTTATCCTCATTTGCAACAGAAATAAATGAACTTCGAGCTCAAACAGAAACAGCTGATTACTTCAAATACATATGCACCAGTCTATCAGCTTTTGGAAGGAAAAATCTTTTTGGGGAAAGCAAGACACAGCATTTTCATTTTATTTTTTAGATCAATTTGTTTTGGCAGTGAAGTAGGTAAATGTTTTATTGCTAAGCCTCCAATAGCGGATTGATTTCCGATGCCTTCAAAGATATGTATTTTAGGAATCCCGGACTGTATAGGTGGCTGAAGCCTTAGTTTTCCATATTGTGGATTGAAGTTTTTTGTGTTCATTGTTTTGCTTCTGGTAAAAGTGGACGCAAAGGTTGAATTCAAACCTTATTGTGTGAAGAAATGCCCGAAGCAATTTCTCTAGCGTATTTTCATATGTTTTCATGTTTCTCTTATGTATCAAAGATAAATCATATAAACCAAACAATGTCCAATTTTTTCCACCGGTTTCACTTCCTATTAACAGCGTTTGAAGGTTTGAAGAGACTTATGGTTAAAGTTGTTGAGTTTATCGAATCTACTGTTATAAAATTATCTGATTACAAATGTGCAGGTTTATGAAAAATAATCATAAACCGTGCTGCCTTTTTTAAAAATTAAAATATTTCATAGTATAAAATGCTCTCTATCATCCCTTCAACATGAACAGTTCATTTAGAGTTTTCATTAGAATTCTGTCAATACTTGGCAAAGTAAAACTATGTCAAATGAGATTATCATATCACGTAAATGATGTACATGTCAAAATGTTTATCATTAACATTGTAATTATCGTCAATATTGACTATAACTTCTCCGTGACCGACACGAGGAACTATTGAAGGTGATAAATCGCATCAAATGTGTTAATTATTCTAAATCGAGAAACAAGTTAGCTATTCAGCGATCGTCATCAGAGAGCTGATGGTGTTTATCAGCTGTTCATGTCAACAATCTCACTAAATAATCACAACGTAAAAGATCAAAGCCCAAGGTATGACAAAGATTACACACCATGTAACGATATCAGACATGAAAATGGGTAGTTTGCATGGAACAACATATAAATCTCTAGGGACGTCCTTTCATCTGACACGTTAAACCCAACTCACCCACTCAACAATCCACCCACCTTTCAACGGAAATCGCAGTAAAAGCTGACTCTTTTGCACAGACTTAGTATTTTCTCAGGAGTATAATCTATAAATAATAATAATAATAATAATAATAATAATAATAATAATAATAATAATAATAATAATAATAATAATAATATTGCGCTAATTCGTGTCACTGAGGGATATGCTCTAAGCGTATCCTGTATTATTACCCTGGTCTAACCCAAGCTGCCGGTTACAGCGCTCAAGGTCACCTCCAACACAATCTACACCAGGTACCCAATTACTACTGCAGGGTGAACAGAGGCACAATTTGAATAAAGTCTCTTGCCTAAGGAGACACCACAAGTTGTTCACTTGTGCCTCAGTGAGGGGCAGGGAATAACCCTTCAAACTCTCAATTAATACAGCAATAATCGGGTAACCAATCCGGCGAGACACGCCAGATATTGCCGAACTTCACTCAACTGAGCTACGCACAGGACCACGTGCCACCAGGTGGTAATCACGTGACCGTTTTTAAGGGTCAAAGGGACCATGCCCTAAAAACTATTTTGGTATTTTGTATGTATACGTACGGCTTATTATTGCTATTTAAATCAACATTCAATTGCTGCATATGCTTTTTATATTCACTTAGCCCAATAAAAACCCTCATTCCATTTAATATCAATCATCTTATGTCAAATTTACTAAAATTAACAATTGGTGTTGCCACTTGGTGAAAATTCCGGATGGGTGCAAAACACAAATCAATTTTAAGAATAATGGAATATATGATTAAACAATTTTGAGATCACGGTTATCACACGTGTTAAGTATCCTCAACTGATAATTCAGGGTTTCGCAGTGAACTGTATACTTGCAAGTTCTCTTTCACAGTTTATCACTTGACTGGTATCATTGGTCGAAAAAGACACACACATTCATTGCACAGCGCATCGAAATACAGTAAACCCTGGTTATAATGCCACCATTTGTCCAAGAGAAATTATGGCACTATATCCAGGTTGGCATTGCACCTAGGTAAGGCATTTAGAAACATGTTGGCTACAAAGATAACAAGTCAGCATCACTTTGCTTATTTGTATGTCACTCAAGTAGTTCATGCCTATTAACCACCAATTAATTTACCTACAATGTATACAACATGCACCCAATGTGAATTGATTTGAGCCATGCCAATTAACCTTAATTAGTTAAAACAATACCTAAAATAGTGTGTTTCATTAGCATTATAGTCAGAGAAAACTGACTTTTGTTCTATAAAGATTTGGCAAATAGCACTACAACCAGTTTGGCATTATTACCAGAGGCATTATAACCAGGGTTTACTGTATAAGTTCTCTTGGAGTCAACATCACACTTTATCATAAGATGACATAAATGTTTTCAATCAACTTCGATTTGATGTCCGCTCTAGCCAACTCATTAAAATGTGATCATAATTTTCCGCATTGCGTTAACGTATAATAATATGCTTAAAGAAGCTGTAACAAAATGATTTAATTTAATGAGATTGCTGTGCATCATAATAATGATATTTGATTTAAACATATTTTATTCATGAAAAGTAAATTACATGAATATGGATTGGCACAACAAGCTTTGAGCTTATGTAAGTGCCGCTCCATTAAATATGACAAGATACAATCATTGATAATACAAATCAAAATTTACAAAGTAATTAAAGTAATATTTCCACATAGGCCAACAAAGAAAAGGCAGACAGTAATAAGCGGTACAAGATCATTAAATATATTGAAAATAGGAGTTTTGTGGCATTTATAATAACCTGAAACGTTTAGAATCTTGTATAAAAGTATGAACAGATTCAAGAATATTCTGGTTACGTAATTTACTTAAATATTGATTACCATGTAGAATGGTATATAATTCAAAACCATGTCTGTAGAAAAATTTATCAAATCTTATGGAATCATAATTAGGGCAAAAAAGGAAGTAGTGGAGAGAATCTTCCCATCGATGTCCACATGAACAATTTGAATTGTTTGAAATATGCCTGTCGAATTCATCGGCGTTTAAGTCACTACAACCCAATCTGAGACGAGCATGGATAATTTGGCATAATCTAGTTCCAAAGTTATTGTCGAAGAAAACATTATCTTGTTTGGTCCGTAATTGAGTTTTAAAGGAGTTAATTGTTTGTGATTTAATTATTTCGGTTGGTAAATTATTCCATAAACGTATAGTATCTGGTAAAAAGGAGCGTGCATACATCTGTGTATGACAGCGGATTGATATTTGATACCCTAAATCTGATAGTAATGTCTTTACCGTTAGTTCCATCTGTTAATTTGGACAAGACACTCATAAATAATTCCTTTGTTATAAAACATTTTTGACTTAAGTCAATCTTAGTCAGAACCTATCTATATCTCTATTGGGGAATAAGCAATATGTAAGTATTCGGAATTAGCATTGAAAATCTTTAAAGTTACCCAACACAATTTCGTTTATCAACAGTATTGAAACGAGTTTCAGATGTAATGTGTAAAGAATACGATGTTGTCCCAAATGAATAAGCTGTCATTCATAGTTATGATACTCAAAGTGAAGTGAAATATTTTCTTTGAATGGGGAGCATGAAGGACTGTCTTTTGAAACATCTCAGAGTGCCTGGTACATTAAATGCAATAGCTTTGGTTCATTTATTTAAAGTACATTCTTGTAGAAATTCTATTTGAATAAACATCACTTCCTCTTGAAACAATGTTTTTGTGGATCTTATCAATAAACTTAAATAATTTACAAATAAAATAATTTCTCAACGATTTTAAAAAAGTCATCAAGAATATAAATGAAGATGATAATGTCACTATAGAGAGATCCTACGCTATGATTATGACCACTATTAGAAGTGAAAATAAAGTCAAGAGACAAGTGTTGAAATTATTTGTAGCTATTTTAATAATACGTGAAATAAATATATCTAACTAGATTCCAACCATAGAGAATGTTTATCACTTGAAACTTGGGGATTATTTTATTGTTGCCAATTAATGCCCACTCACATAAATATCGCATAATCAACTGTTAAGAGTGTATCGGTACCCTTTAATCGGGGTACATTTTAATATAAAAATAGGTATTATATATGACAAATATATATATAAATATAGGACAAATTTGTAACGATGATACTTAATGATTTATATAGTAAGTAAGGAAAGCCATAAGAGAAAAGGAATATGACTAAACCAAAAACGATAGGACGAGCAACGTGTTGATTTTCATATCATTCATTCTCATTCATTGGATGCTTTGATTTCGTACAGCAACCTGATACCTATCGAGGCAAATGCCTCGTACACTCACTAAAATAACCAGCAACTAAGAGACATCCCTCGAGCAGCAGCGAGGGCTCGAGACATTTCGTTTTATGCTATTCGAATAAGGACAATATTTCATCGGTTGAAAAAAATAACATGACATATCTAACCTTGAATAAGAAAATGTCACGAATACGAGGCATCTGCTTTGATTAATATCAGGGTATTTTCGGAGCTTCGTCGATACAAAAATGCTAGTCTAGAAGGATGCCTTTATACATACAATAAATTATCATTTCAACACCAAAGCACGTGTACGTTGAACTTGATGCAATGTTAACCATGTACATCTCAAACTGAAACGGCTTGCTTTTCCCCGTTAGTTCTATTCCAGTAAAAGGAGTTGTCACAATGGCGTGCCACAGGAAATCGGTAATCATGGTCTGGACCCTCAGTTAATTTGTTCCTGCTGCAGGGAAGACGTGGAGAAGACATCTAGTTAAGGCCTATCTAAGGAATCTTGTTGAATATTTCCGGACATGGAGTGGAATTGATGGAAACTTAATCGCTGAACAGAAAGTCAATTGTATTCTGACTCGTACAAGGACAAATGTGTCCTCTGTACTGAATAAAGTATGTTAATTTGTTACTAGTCAAAAATAGACTCTGAAATGAAAATTTTATCAATAATTGAAATTTCTTTAAAATTAGATAAAAGGAAAAGGAGACTGAATTTCTTTAGAATTGTACTAGCAAGATCTCATGTCATTTTATAGACTTGTTAAGGCTTTCATCGTATTTTAGGATATAGTATAGTTTCGTATGTAGGACTTATGGAACCTGTTGCAATGTTTGTAAGCAAATGCAGCCTGATTAATTATTATGATTGTAAATATACTGTACATATTGAACAAAGGCATACATTTAAATTGAGGAAATACTTTATGCCCAATGATACTTTAATCAAAAAGGTCAAAGTAATTCATTCATTGTCCTGAAATTATGTTTCCATTCTCAATTACTGCAAAGAAAAGAGCAAGAACATCTTATCAGTATCTATTACATACATGCAATTTCTTTGTGCTGAAATTGACGTACAGATCGAAGTGGCTACAATTACTTTGAATTCAATCATCCATCAACGATATTAAAAATAGGGTTGCTTATATTTTTCAATTTAAGAAATAACAATTTATATATCATCGTCATTTTTCAGCAGTCTTTAAACAGTGATTGGAGAAAAGTTTGGAATCTAATTGACATTTGACAGCTGGTGACATGTTTCCTACAGCAAGACAGCTTTCAGGGAACTAATCCGGATTGTCGCCGGAAAAGAAAGACAACACTCCTCTTATATCCTTTAATTCGCGTCGGAAACGGGAATATTCTGACAGCATTTCTTCTTGAATAGCTTATTAACGACAATCCTTGCTTCCGATCTCCTTTCCGGCGCTTTTATTGGTGGTTCATCCCCGCAGGTGCGACCTAGTCTCTCTGTGATTGGTTTACGAATCAATCACATGATTTAACACCGTTCTGTGGTCACATGACCAGTCAATGATATCCCGAAAACAAACATTGCAGTAGTTTTAATAAACGGAAATTTCTTGTGAGTTTTGAAAGTAAGCAGAGCGGACTCGCGCGTCATCTACTGTTGGACTAAACATTTGATCTTCACGACAGCCGTCAGTTTGCCGAATGGATGCATCATCTCCGAGTCTCCACTGACGAAGACGCGAAAGTGAAGAGACATTGAGACTACAGTCCCGTCTATGGTTGCTGCAGTGGAGATGGGAAATAACCAGGCAATCTCGTGTGTGGGGGACAAACAACAAATCGATCTCAGTGCCTACCTCACTCCAAAACAGATCAAACTTGTACAAGACTCATGGGACGAGATCAAAGACGATCTGCCGACCCTCGGACTTACTATTTTCATGAGGTGAGTAAATTTGAATTTGAAAAGTAGTCAAAACAAAGATTAATTAAGGATGCTAAGCCTTCAACATGAAGTCATATTCAGATTCTTTTAGGGATGTTTAGCTTAAAAGTATTAGGGTTTTCGATAAACGGCTTCAAATATATATTGAGTGTTATTATTTAAAAAATGGTTTAGATCATTTATTAGATCCTTATTTTCTTTCCATTCCATCATTCTGTTAGAGAAAGCCTAAAATTGTTTATAGTTCACATAAACTTTGCTAATAAGCCTTATCATTATCGCCGTACATCATTCAAAGGGTGTTAATGACTGGACCAAAACGCTATTAACATGCCATTTCAATTTACAACTTTACTGAAGTGATAATCTCAGGACATATGCACTAGTTTCCCGAATAGATGTATTTAAGGACAGCCGCACGTAAAGGCAACTTCAGGAGACTGTGTACTACACTTTTAATAATGCCTATATTGGCATCTATATATTCAACTAAAACATCTTCATATGGAAGTAGCAACCATTTTGAAAAGGTCATGTATACAAAGCTGTAGATGATGTTCACGGTGCAAAATTAACTGATATTTATGATTTAATTATTTACATGTAATAAAGGTCGGTATGCATTGTCGATAAGACAAACCATCCAGACTTTGTATCATATGTCATTGGATAATTCTTTACAACTTACATTTTCAGAATAATTTTTTATTCAAAGATATCAGATGGTTAAAATGATAAATTCTATTCGTGCTTCAAAAGAGCTTATATATTCTTGGCATTAGGAAAATCTTTCCCGTTACTTGAATATTATGCTGTAGTTTCATTATTTTCAATTTGACATTACATTGGCTAGCATTACATTGTTTGCTAACTTACAATTCATACAAGGCTGTGTGAAATAGGTTGTACTAGTTTTATGTTTGATATCAAACCCATAACTCAGACGTGTTACAAAAGAAACACATACACAAGTGACAGGTCAAAGCTTTTTTTATACATTAATCAAAACAGTTTACATAGAGCGTGGTAATGCAATAGCGACTCTCTGTGTGAACTGGAAATGAATATATTCGTTCCGAACAATGTAATTAGTGTTACAGAGACTAAAGACACGAGATTGATTGAGGAGATTGGGGAGTCTGTTGGCCAACATCTGGCCTTGTATACACCAAGAATTGCGTGTATAATTACATAAACCGCAATGGGACTTGGTCAAAGCACTGTAATTAGCAGTCACATGCAATCTCCTTGAGCTAATCAAGGGAATCGTGTAGGAATTCGTTTTAAAGAAATCTAGAAGACATCATATTCTTTATTTCTTTGTATTTATGTTGTATCAATGGGATATAAGATTGATATAAAGTCAAACAATGTATCATTAATGCTCAAGTGTAAAGCTTAAAGCTTTGTTTTTATTCTTGTAAATAGGCAGTAACCAGTTCCTTTAAGCATTCATCAGTCACTCACGTTTTATGTAGGTAATGTAAATCTATACAGTTAGGAGATTTTGAAAGAACCGAGAAACATAGCCCACTGGTAACAGAGGTGACGTGACAGATATGGCTAGATACCAGACTTGCTAGTTGATCGGGTTTGATCAGGTCTGTAACATGTGCTCCGAAAAGGACAGTAGATTTCTACCAATCACAAACTTAGTTCACATCATGAAAACGTTAAATGTATGATACACGAGAACATCAGTCCAAGGATTATAATTAACATTCACGTACAAACCAGTCAGAAATTCTGACAGGAAATTAAAAAAATGAGAAGATGACGCGCCCGGTCCCCCATAGTTTGTAAGATATCTATTATCATGAAATAAAACTTTTTTAAAAAGCATTTTTTTAGTTATGCTCCATTTCAACTTATTTCCATGGAAACGGTGAAATAAAGACACGAGCAAAGGAACCACTACATTAGGTGGATAACACACATGCAAAGTTCAGAAAATTTCATAAGCGTTTTTTTAATTCTGCTCAGGATTCTTAATGATTACAGACAGGTGGGATTAAAAAAGAAATAATTGGCAATGATTAAACATATCCTAAAATCAAATGGATTTATCTCTACACTTCAATATGAATCCAAATTGTACTTACATCGTAAATAAGGGTTTTGGTTTCAACTTATTCGGCCTCATCACTTTAAATCAAGCGGAACCAGAACATATATGTATAGTATGCGCAGACATGCAAGTTGGCACTTAAATGCACACGCAATCTCTTTGAAGTAGCTCAGTGATCCGATTGAAATGCAAGGATTTAGATTCGAATAGATTCATTTATAACTTGATTGAAGATGATGAGACATGACACGATCAGGGGAGAATACTGGCAGGGTCACTCGATTAGCCACACGTGTTTAACGTCACTGGTGTTAATATGTTCAGAGGTACCGACTCTTGGAGAAAAGTAACGAGTCAAAGCTCATCGATTCAGTGAAGTAGAAAAATAACGGCAACAATTTGAGATTTTAAGAATAAAAACCGTTAATGCATTTCTGTTAGCGTACGTCATTAACGTTATTTTAAATGTAAGTTTTAACTTATGCCGGGGTGATAGGTTGGCAGTATTTGACATGCTATGTAACTAATATTCATGTAAATGACACGTGTGATTTAGTCATTCTTTATTCTGTGGCAGCAACGTTTCGACATACATGTTAATGTCGTTGTAAAACAAGTGACGTCGGAATCTTAGCTTGACACCGACATTACACATGTCGTAACGTCGGGTTTCACAAAGAGAGTGAGAGAGAATGCGAGAGAGAGGGAGAGAGAGAGAGAGAGAGAGAGAGAGAGAGAGAGAGAGAGAGAGAGAGAGAGAGAGAGAGAGAGAGAGAGAGAGACAGACAGACAGACAGACAGACAGACAGACAGACAGACAGACAGACATAGAGACAGAGACAGAGACAGCGACAGAGAGAGAAAAAGAGAGACTTTTATGTGGCAGGTTGAAATACTATAAAAGATATTTACAAACGATGTGAGGTTTTATCTTATGTACAGCACAGCAAAATCTAGAAGTGTTCCCATAACATGAGATCAATTGACTTGTAAAATTACGTCCTGTTCTGATAAGAAATGATGCAATATGCAATAATCTACAATGATCTAGAAATACATCTCTACTTGAGGGTTGTTAGCATTCGTATAGAATCCCGATAGTTAGCAGCCTCGTGGAAGATTATTGAAGTTTGAAGGCAGTCTAAAAGGAAATGAGCTCTTAGAATTACACATGTTACATGGATTCTTAAATTGTGTAACCCCAACGTAACATAAGTAGGTACTTTAAGCTTTATTAAACATAACCAAACATACTCTGCCCAACATTGTTACAAAACGCTTTCATACTTCAAAAAGAAACTTTATGTATGTAATGTCATTGGGCACATGCTACATGGCCAATCGTGTTTCTTGTTTAAATGTGAAATATATAATACAAAGATTTGAAAAGAGTTAAAGCCTACTTTTGAACTCTTAAAAAACATCAAAAAGATAAACGTTTGTATCAAGAATGTCATGTAGCAATCTGTACGCGACAACTGTTGTATCTCGTTGAAAACGGAAAAGGCAATTTCAAACATCAAAGATAAGTTGTAAAAGCTTTCCAAAGATAAATGAGAAAGCAGGGTGACTTTCTCTCAACAATACAACAACAGGAAGACAAAGTGGTATAGTCAATTGTTATACCATGTTTGCTACTTGATTTGGGATCTGCTGTCAGTAATAGATAACTGCGAAAAGATTTACTCTTCTTAAGACACGTGTGGAGTTGAATGGCACGGACAAGAGCTTTGACGGGTAGAGCTTTTTAACGTCATGGGTATTTGTTATGAGGTTATCGCAAAATATTTCGTAAATGAAATGGCTAGGATAAGAGGAATAGTTGGGGTGTTTTGAATTTGACAAGCATTTTTTAGAGAGAGGAAGGGGGGGGGGTGGGTATTCTGATTTGGTAAAAGATTTTCCGAACAGATGAACCGAGGACTTGGAGGAAACGGGAAAGACACATTTGAATACCTTAAAGTTAAAGGTAATATAGTAATCGTCACAAAAGCATCAGGTCATTTCGGGGAAGCAAACGTCGAAGTGGGATTCTTCTTTGTGCTTTGTTGATTGTGATGGGTGTGTAGTCTCTTTTACTGAAGATTCAGCGTTTAATCGATTTTGGCAAACTTTACATTGTCAGTGTTGAATTTTTCAGCATGGATATCACAAGTTGATCCTTATTCAATAATTAAATAGAAGTGCATTTAGGAATAATCATGGTAGTTGTTACACAACGTATAGATAGGAAGGGCGTGGTGGTATAGGTAAAAAAAATAAATCAGGTAAATCAAATGTAAGTCATATTTTCTTGAAGTGATGACTCTCCTACAACTTACCAATTATCTTGAACTGAAGTCTAGCTACGTATTATGATCCACAACATGCCCCTCGGTCACAAATACTACCTTTTAAATAAAGCAAAATGTTCAGGCAGCGATTTTTTTATTAATTATGCACATTGATAATTTTGCAAGGGAAATTATTTTTCTGATACAGATAAAAAACAATTGTTGAATAAAGATACTGTATCGTAAAAGTGTCTTTTGTTCAAGTTAATCTTCATGATCCGTTACACCTTCTTTACTTTGTTAAGTCCTCTTACATCATTTATTGCAGGAATGTCGCTTTGACATGCATGTATAGTTATAATGTCAAGGTGGAAAACCAACTTAATCAAAATTTCATTCAATCCGGATACATAAGTAACAATTTGTATCCAGGAAGTTTTGAGTTTACAAATACAAAATGATAGTCTGGTATATTAATGTGGCGTTTTAATAAATACAAGTGAATGAAGCAACTCCTGCATAAACACATTTCTTTCTTGTATAGTACAAAACATGGTATATACCAATACGCTGATTACGGTCGCATATCAGTGAATAACTAATACAATTAGTCACTACAAGAACTGCATAGATGTTTGTTTTCGTAATATGTTTTGTATGTGCACATGTACATTTTTGAAAAGCTAATTAATCATACTGGGAAACAATTAAGGTCAGGTGATAAACATACATAATCTGGTAGCTGCATTATAAATGTCTGAAATTTTCATTGCTTTTTTGATACTAGTACATACAAACATTTCTTACTTTTTAGCCTTTACAATTCGATGTTTGCACAATCCTTTTGTTTAACATATTTCACTTTTAGCTAAATGTCAATAAATCAAGATCTTACTTTTGCTGCACTACACTACGCAGATTATACGAAGTGCCGAAAACTTATAATCTTAGTTCGTTTGGTTAATGAGGTTGCAAGGTGTTAGCAAAGTATAAATGTCTCTCCTACAACCATTTCCCTGAGAGATATTATATTGTCCAGAATTTCTTGGACAGAGACCATTTTGTATAAAATGATAATACCAAAGCTATTATTATTATTCCAATGTAGATGCCCCTTGACATAGGACATAATTAATTTTAGTGTTTGAGACCATTTGACTAAAAATATAGGCTACATATACATCACTTCCAACACTAATTTCATGTCTTCTCTTCTAACAATTAAAACTTGTCCATGTCTGGATGTTAACTAATTCATCTTAAATTTTTTTTAAATGTTGGAGCCAAAAGAAAATTATAAATTCTGTTTGTTCACTATAACATGTACATGTGACACCTCAATTGAAAGTCTTCATTATTTTAGTTATTTCATGTTTTTAGCCGATTTTTCATAAAATATTTGGTAGATCGAAAGCTTAAATAATCATTCAGTCATTTTCTGTTTATTTCGTTTCGTATAATCATTTACCCAATATGTAATCCGATCCTTTTCATATCAAATATCTAATTCTGATTTCGGTTTTCGACCCGTTGGTGGTTACACATTTATTTTACAACGATAAATCATTAAGAAAAAATAAATGGAATAAACATGATATTTTGCTGTGATATCAATGATAGCTAACATTTGAAATAGTATATCGCTTGGAGCGATGACATAATTATTTTAGGAACATTTATTAAATGAAAACAGAATATTGCAAACTCTTTATTGAATATCTTTTTCCTCGTCATCTTGGTTATTGACATGAACACATTAGCTTTGTGTAACATGTTATATGTAACATATTACATATCATATGATTACAAACGAACCATCTTCTGCGAAGATCATGATCATGACGGAGTTATCTTACGAACAGTATTACATCATTATGAAAATCATTATATTAAAATGACAACACATTTTGTATACAAGTAAACTCGGTAGGTACGTACGTTCTATGTAAAAAAGAAGTGCCTATTGAAGACCTTCACTGTACATCGTGCCAATCCCATCAAATAGAAGACGAAAAACATACATTGTTTTCCTGCGAAAAGTGCAATCACTTTTGTGAAGCATACCTCATCCAACTTGAAAAGGTCTACAACGGCCCCCTATTCCTCAACAACTTTCTAAGCTCTAAGCATCCACATGTTATATTTATCACTGCTGTCTTTATTCACAAAGTATTCTCTTCCAGGTACAACTAATATGAACGACCACTGTCCATCTAAATCGTAAATCATGTAACTGTATTATTGGCCATGTGCCAACATTACGGAATAAATCTGTCTGTCTGTCAGACAGTGTGTAATTCTAACATACATAAGAACGTTACTGTTCTTTTAAAAGGATATGACACCCAGCAAAAATAACTTTTTAAGACCATATATGTTACCAAATAGGGTGAATCAATAACGATTCAAACTATTTGAGTTTTAGGCCAACTGAGTATCTTATCTTGTTTGATAAATTTATATTCACAACCAAATGAGGGGTTGTCGCACTAGAAACAAATAATTTATAAATATAATGGATTCTTATTTTAGAAATATACTGTGTTTGTATCAAATAATTTGTAATGACAAGTTTCAAATAATGAAAAGTTTCATAAAAACTATATCGATGTATCTCCAAATTTGAATGATAATCACAATTAGATAAAAATTATTATCATTCTGTGCCTGAGTAATGTCGTGGGAGTATTAAAAATGATTTCTTAAGTGATGCAGATTTTCTCACATTCCAATTTCCGCTGTTCTAAATGTGAACTCACACGCCCCCTTGTGTTCTGTACCCTGTGAACTCTTTGCACCATCAAAAAACACCAAAATAGACACGCAAGTATAACTAAGTGCACCCTCAAGGTAACAATTGTCTTTGTAAGGAGTATTGAAGTTGGAATCTCAATGGATTACCATGAGAATGTAATTTCCGGGAGAGAAGAAGGTACCGGATTTTTTATGATCTAAAACATAAAACCGACCTCATTGAACAATCGTGTTAACTGCATGGAACGTTATTCAAGCTTGGGCTCCTGTGAGAGTGGAGTGGTGACCGAGTTCTCGTCCATGTCAAACCCATTGATCTTGAGGCTTAAAACTTTGTCTAGATCGAAGGTGAAGTGTCCTGAGAAACGACTGCTGCATAGGAATCACTTAATGCAATGATTTACACTCTTCGTCTTCAACAAAAACTGAATGTAAGATAAAGCGTAGGATGAATCCATGATATCAAATATGACAACAGGCAATGATGAGCAAAGAAATTACTTAACCAATACCGTTTCATCTTAGCTCGAATCCATTTTCGAATTTAAAAGATATAATATAACAATGAAGTTTACATAAAAATGACAATTAGCGTTTTCTTTTGTTTTATTAGGAAGATAAAATGTCCCGCATTTCCTGGCTTACCGGTAGCAGTCGGCAAGTTCGTTAAAAAAATTCCTTTTTTAGTATTCTGTTTTCTAAACATTATAAAACCACTCATACGATACAATGCTAGAATGAATTATTAGAAGTGAGAAAAGGATATGAAGAAACATTCTTACTTACCTTTCACAATGTTATCGAATTAAATGTCATAAATTTATTGTTGGCACTAAATATACGTTTTACAATTCTCGATGTATTTGGTGGAACAGTGGAGATGGTTCAATTACCATTCTGATCTCCGTCCTTTTATTTTGCTGTGTCCCGCCATGGATTTCTCATTTGCGGGAAAAAATCGTTTCTGCTTTCATTTCAGCCTTCAACCGTTATTGAAAGAGCCCAACACTTGCTGATAGTATTAAGTAGAGCTTCTGTGAAATTGCACTACTATCTCTTTCTTCCAATCCATTTACGAAAAATGCCTCCCATAGTTTATTCAGTTCAAGAAATGGTTGTAACAGATAAATCGTTTCTGTCAGAAACTGTTCTTTAACAGAGAGGTTCATCCAGTGACAGAAAGGATCAAGTATTCCTATTCCATATATTCTAATCCTTTTCCATATATACTTATCCTTTTCCATATATTATAATACTAATCCTTTTCCATATATTATAATCCTTTTCCATATATTCTAATCCTTTTCCATATATTCTAATCCTTTTCCATATATTCTAATCCTTTTCCATATATACTAATCCTTTTCCATATATACTAATCATTTTCCGTATATTCTAATCCTTTTCCATGTATACTAATCCTTTTCCGTATATTCTAATCCTTTTCCATATATACATGTACTAATCCTTTTCCATATATTCTAATCCTTTTCCATATATTCTAATCCTTTTCCGTATTTTCTAATCTTTTCCCTATATACTAATCCTTTTCCATATATACTAATCCTTTTCCTTATATTAATTTTGTCCATATATTCTTATCATTTTCCATAAATTCTAATCCTTTACCATATATACCATTTTGATTCCTTTTCCATGTATAGTTTTAAAGACTCGGTTATATGAGATGTACAAGCTACATGTTGGTCATGCTGTGTTTAGTTATGATACAGATTTCATAATATTTCAAAGATTAGAGCAATCTTTAGTTTAAACATATTTTATCACATGAAAAGGATTAGGAACAAGTTCTCCAACTTAGGATACCCTCTCCTTGAGCAATCTTTCAATGTGAATGGCTTTTTCATATGTGGTATTATATATATATATATATATATATAATACCACATATGAAAAAGCCATTCACATTCACATATATTGTACATTGTTCACGTTAAAGAGGTAAATCCAATAAACTACATGTATACACCTGGATAAAAGTTTAGCAGCACTCAGGCTTTCGGTAGTAAATTTCTGACAAAAAAGTTAATAACCATAATAGGTTTTATGCTATTTTAGGACGAATATATATCATTCAAATTCAAAGTTCATTCAAATGGTCCACTGTTCTTTACAATTTGGTTTTTATATATAAACTCATTCTTTGGATCTCAAATCAATGAAAACAAAGTCGTTTTAATAAGAATGGTATCATAGTTGGAAGTGAAACGACTGAGGTTTTCAGTTACTCTTTTTGTATTTCATTGTTTTAGTTTTAACTGCACCATATGCTTTAAACAAGCAAAAATATTAATTCCAATAAAGTAGCTTTGCGATACAATAAAATCTTAGCTGAAATGTCTCTCTAGAGAAACGGCAATTCTTTCTTTCACAGATTAAACGGAAAAGCAACATTTTTTAAATGTTTTTAGCACTTCTGTCTTATATGTTTACCAATTATTATATTAACTGAATATCACGATCTTACCTAACAATGCATTGTTTAAGAAATAATGAAGCTAGAAAGGGCTATGCAAATCTAGTGTGTATCTTGGAGTATTAGCATGAGCTCAACTGTACCAATAATTATAACATTAATAGCATAAATTGGTGAAATTTTATGTACGGACAGAAATAATACGGTCTTTTTAAAAACAAAACATTCACAATACTAAATTTTATTTCAATGAATAAACCTTTTTATAGTCGTTATTTTTCAATTCAGTTATTCAAACTTTACATTCACATATCGTCGCATTAATGTTTTAATGTCGAGGGATGTTTCCGGTGTATGTTTATAGTCAAATAACGAGACAAACGTTGTGCCTCGAAGGAGTATAAATCTAAAGTTAAAAACAATGCCTTCTCCAATTCTTAATATGAAATATCCAAAACGACTATCAGAGAAAGTCAGTGTAGTAAACAACCCTTGATTTGATACCGTGTGGTTCAATTTGATTTGCCAAAAAATTCATGATTAAGAATAAACAGAAAAATTTGATAAAATGTTTAATCGAACGATCAAATGCACCAATCACCACAGCACCAAACAACACAATGGCGTAATTCGGTTACCAAGAGTACAACAACCAAGATGACGATTCTATTATTATTGACAAGAATATTGATTTTATTTCGTATTCAAAAAGAGTTTATGCGCTAAATAATTAAAACCGTATGGGTAACTATTCTCGGAAGGCCGTTAACTTGTTTTACAAATCTTAACATATGGATGACAACTAAAGTTCAGAATTCATAAGTTTAATGATCGTTTCAATTTATATGACTAAGAACTACTTTATGACCATGTGAGTAGAGAAAGAAATGGTAATTGAAAAACAATTTTTTGGTCGTTTTTATATAATCTTTTATTGGAGCCCTCCCGGATTAATTCCTTTGAGAATCCCCCATATCCGTTAACATTCGATACAATAACTTTGTTTTGCTTTCGAACGAATGATTGAAAATCCAGTCAGCTGTTGAGTTGACTTCTTGGTCACTGACTGTAAGAAAATTTCGTTTTCAAAAGGTTACATGTGCCTTCTCAAGATAATGAAATCGAATCTAGTTGTCGAACTTCCCCGGCAATACCAATATTTAATGTAAAATGCAATTGTCTTTGTTTTGTGGGTTTTGCTTTTATTTGAAATTGGTCTGTTTCGAAACGTGTTTAAATTGACAATTGTTGTCATAATTGTCAGAGATTTACTCAACGTAGTGGACGATGAAATTTCAGTTTTAATCAACAAAATTTAAATCATATGTATTTCAATATAAAAATAAAACATACCATCGGTAACCCTCATTTCACCCTACAAAGGTAGCTAGAATCAAATGGTCTATGTTAAAACCCTTCGTTCCTTGTGTGGGTAGAGAAAGCGGTAACCAAAGATTAACGTCCCAATGCTCCTCGTTTTAACTCGCATGAGATATTTCCTCACTCTTACCTCTCGATAACGAAGGACCGAACTGATTGACATGGACATTTCAGCAATAACTCAGATAGTTTAAGTTTTTTCTGGCTAAGTGGTGAGATGACTGACAGTATCGTCATTACGGAGATCGACAATTAAAAAAAATTATATAAGAAAAAAACGATGATAATCAACATATACCTTTTTACAGCAACTCTAAAAGGGTATAGAAGCTAAGGAAAACAACCAACGGATATTTTGTGTTTTATAAACTTTACAACCACTCTGTCGATCAGTGAATAAGCCATTATCTACATTTCAATATGTACATATATCCCTCATACTGTTTTTATTTTCGACTAAATTATCTTTCAGGTTTTTCGAGACAGAACCTGACATGAAGTCGCTGTTCCCGAAGATAGTGCGAATGAACGAAGCGAACAAGTTGGAGTGGGATCTGGACCGAGAGATGCTGCAGAGGCACGCCGTGACGGTGCTTGAGGGTCTCGGAGCAGCTGTGGAGAGTCTCGAGGAGGCCGACTTCCTCAACAGTGTTCTCATCTCCATAGGACAGACTCACGTTAAACGAAGTGTCAAGCCGCAGATGCTGAAGGTACCCACTTTTGGAGAAACAATTCTCTAAACACTATGCACTGAGATATGGAACTGCCAAGGGAATCATTGCACCCTTACGTGGTATTAGCTTAAAGAACAGCACTAAACTAGTTTGTTTTGGCATTATTGGATGAGATATTTCCTTCGGCGTTTTGAAGAGTATGAACGCCAAATAATTGAACATGAACATGGAGCTACATTAATGAAACCATTCCATTAAAAAATGAGTTTTATTATCGCACACATGTCCTGTTTAATTCACAGTGTAAGTGCAAAAAAACACAAAGAATGCCTTTATCAATTCCAAAAACACTTACTATGCTCATGATATGCCTTGATATCAACTGATCACGTCCTTCAATTGCAGAGGCTCTGGCCGTCCCTGCACCACGGGCTGGGGGTTGCATTGGAGGGCAGGTACACGAAGGAAGTGTCAGAAGCCTGGCGGAAGGTCTACATCTACATCTGTCTGCAGATGAAGCGAGGGATGGAGGACCCTGACAGAGACTTCAACGAAGACATGTCTGTGTCATGACGGTCCTCTGATATTTCTAGTGTAAATTTCAGGTTATACATCTGTCGACAAATGACGCGAGGTATGAAGTACCAGAGATTTCAACGAACACATCTCTGTGTCATGACGGTCCTCTGTCCTTCTTGGTGTTCATATTGTATCAGTTACCTGTTATATGACATCAGTAGACAATTTACCTCTGCATAATGCAGCGAATATTGCAGGACCAAGAGGCTTCAACGAAGACATGTGTGTTACATGACGGTCCTCTGTCCTTCTTGGTGTTCATATTGTATCAGTTACCTGTTATATGACATCAGTAGACAATTTACCTCTGCATAACGCAGCGAATATTGCAGGACCAAGAGGCTTCAACGAAGACATGTGTGTTACATGACGGTCCTCTGTCCTTAGTGTTCATATCTTATCGGTTACATGTAATCCCTTGAACCTTTGTATACATATATGATGAAGAAGGGATGACAGATAACGAGGACATAATGGTGTCATTTCCAGCCTTTACATAGCGTGTATCCCTGCGACATCCCTGTGGCCAATTTGAAAAAAAGTTAACTGCACATCAACTCTTAAGACTCTGTTAGTAGTGCTTCTGTTATATCAGGTATATGACACGTCATGGGACTCCGTCTACATCGGACCGACCATTGCAGAATGATAAGATGCCCAATTTGAAGAAAACACGATCAGCTCTGAGAAAAGGTCCTATTTTGTGATTGTTGCCTCTTGCCAATAACCTTTCTTATCATTTTTGTCATGTCATTTAAAAAATGTAATCTGTAGCATCACGTGATGTGACTATAAGAACACAAAGACGAGCACAATTACTTTCAACCACGTTTCTTTTGCAATGAGACACGGTTACGCCGTCATTTATTTACATCATCTCATCCTTGATCGCTATGCATTCCTCAAACGAGAAAATTCAGACGATAATATGCGGCCATTTTTTAAAAAGAGTATTCTGTAGTGTTTTTATTTATTTCTGGTAAACTAAAACATTCGTCCACTTGTAAATATGTCTTCATAGCAATATCATTGTATATGTATTCATTTTTCACCAATGTATAGTTGAAACATGCTGCTTCATCAGAAGAGTTTAAGGGCCTAGATTTTCGAAGCTCTCTTTGCACTAAGATGGTCGTAAGTACCATTCATTAACATTGGCTTACGACTATCTTAGCACTAAGAGAGCTTCGAAAATCTAGGCCCAAGTGTGACACGACATTCAAATATGTGTACAATCTAGCTATAATGTTCATTCCGCAATAAATATTAACATAACCATATGAATTATCCTTTAACAGACATCCTTTTATATATTTAGTTCAGCGAACATCAAACTTTATTTTCTTAATCTCATATTTTCGAGTTGTTCGTAATAAAGTAAAGTATATCTAAAATCTAATGAAATGAAAAGTATCTTACAAATGCCCAATACATACGAATAACAATAACAGCTATTCATCAAAAAGCTAAGATTATGTAAATGATCCATTTTTTGTCAGTAAGTATTTTCACTTGCGTGTGTGTTACAAATACAAACGTTTTGAAGATAACGTTTTTTTTGAAAAACTGCTAGATATTTTAGATCACATTTCTGATTTATCTTCGATATTGTTCTCATTATGAGCTTGTGATTGAGATGTTACTCTCTTTGCTATGTATCTGATAAGAGTGGCGTCTGATTGGTAATGATGTCATTCTTTCTTGAAATCATAATGTCAGCCGATTTCCAGATCTTGACAGCATAGCAGGTTATACACGACTAAAATCAGAGGTAGTCATAATCATTCGAAGCATATGTTTTAATACGAGAAAATCTTATGGATTAAAAGTTGCAATTTCTTTGTGCCCTTGAGTTAAAAGAGAGCCATTTGCATGGATAGTTAACTTTCTCAATCGAAGTTGTTAATTTACTATTCGTAAAGAACTTACTATGAGGAAAACATGTAAGAGAAATAAATACATAAGGACATTTTTTTTCCGTTTTAGGCTCATGAGATCCAATTGGCTTACGTTGTGATATGGGCGTCCAGCGTCTGGGCCTCGTCCGTCCGTCCGTCCGTCCGTCCGCTTGTTCAATTTTCGATTTATCGATTTTCTTCTCTCCAATTACTTCCTCTAGTTAGTTGTTGAAATCTTATAAATTTTGTATTTGGCGATTCTGTAAGTGAAAGGACGTTTTTTTTAAAAAAAAATTCAAAACAAATAATGATTAGTTGATGTCAAATGTATTATATTCAGAGGGCCCAACATCTCCTAACTAGACCAGTTCATCTGTAATCGTAGAGAAAATAATCAAGCATCAAGCAGAAACTATCGGCGACCAGTTTTATGTGAGCTCCTTTTAATTATTTGAGATAGGGAAATGCATTCACCGATCACAGTACGTTCATTATAAACTGCTTCTTATGATAAAAGACATTGACTTGCAATTGAAAACATTGATTTTCGTTTTCGTCAGTTCACTTTATTCATCTTAAAATCCAGCTAAGGGCCAGTGTGGCCACGTACTCAAAACCCTCTTTTATATTCCTATCCAAAATATAAAGGCCCAGCAAGCTGAAATATGGTTTTATTTCTTTACTAAATAAGAATTAAACATTGTACAAAAGGAATTTGGTACATAATCAGTGTTACGTTTCATTTTCTTCACCAGAACAAGAAAAGCTTAGAAAGCTTTTGTGTACAGTCTCCTTAGCAAAGTGGGATTATGATTTCTAGATTTTGTGACTCCGATGTCCCTGATAAGGGCCAAAGGAGTCACGAGCCATGGTCATTTACATCTTCATATACAGAAGCAAGAACTGAAATGCTGTTCACAGACCCCTTGTCTAATAGGCGGTCCCCATTGATTACCAGTGACAGGTTTGAAGTCATTATGTCAATGTACCAGTCGGCTTTACTTGGCAATCAATATTGATCATTAATAGAAGCTTATTATCACAAGTTAGGTAAAAAGTGTTACATATACTATTGTTCCCGTTCTCCCTAGACTTTTTAAACTGAAACACCGCAAACAAAAAATTTGGAATTTATTGGTTTAGTTCTTAGTCAAATTTTAAAACAGTGAATATATATATATATATATATATATATATATATATATATAAACATGTGATTGTTTTTACTTCTAACTTCATATTTTTCTATATCTAATACCTGGGAGCTGAACATCAATCTCAAGATTGTGACCTTTTTTCATATATTAATATGCATATAGAACTATCATTTTTCTGTACCATTATTGCTCAGGGTTAATGTAGGCCATCCATGTATCTTTTACACTTAAGTATACGTGTTTGTTATTTATTTACACATTCTGATTCTTAAGCTGAATCTTGAAATCTACTTTATAACAGACATAACATCAAAGATTAATAGATATAAACTTTAGATGACGTAAAGCCATAATAACAGAATGACACTTTTTCTATTATTAGTGAATGTAGTCTGGAAGGATTTGTGAAACAATTGACACTAGTAATAATTACAAGTCAGAACTCTAGCTCCAGACAGCGAGTATCCGCTCCGTGACGTCACTAATATACTCGCTGCCATCAGAAGGCTTCAAGGTGAAAAAGCTCTAACACAGCGCGTGCAACCAACGATTGATGTCACGCTCTAAAATTGAAGCTCCTAACTCATAGGATTCACAATGCAACTCCGAACAACGACTCAAGAAATGAGTACGGCAAACGAAACTTTTTGTTATTTTATTAAGTTGTCTTTGAATTTTTAAAACGTAACAAATTGTCCACCATATGCTCATCAAATACAAAATTATATTTGAAGCAAATTACACCAACTTTTGAAATATTCATAGAATTTCATACGCCAAACGTTTATAACATACTCTCGAACCAATTTATTTGTATGTAAAATAACAATTTGGTTCGAGATTATCGATGACGTCAATTCCTATTGTTGTCAAGAATCCTGACAACAATGCCCCCGCAAGTGAAGGCAGGGCAACTACCGTAGAGGTACTCGAAGGAAAGGCGCCCTGACTTGGAGGTTGGTCAGAACTCAGACATCCTCAGGACATCAACGACGTCTTTATTAGTTCTATTCTATGTATATATCAAGATGAAAGGAAACAAAAACATATAAATCATTTTTTATCACTACATCGTATAAAAGGAATAATGTAAACTCGGTTATTTATGTGTATGTACTAGCTTATATCTTATAGAAACCAAACAATTCAACAATCAAAAGTACAATCATAAGGGAATGGAATTCATAGATGTTAAAAAGATATTTTTATAGTTGTTATCAAATGCCTTTTCCCACACTATATGTACAACATCAGTGCCAAAATCATTTTCAAAATACTTATAATTCTTCATTTAGACATATAATTGGTAGCTTCTCATTGTCAAATGTTTGAAATGATTGAAATAAACAACCAGGCAAAAGAAAGGTTTCACTAATTTTTCTCTTTAAAAGGCATCTAAATATCGGCATTTGATTTACCCAAATACATAAGAAAAGAGACAGGGGGGGGGGGGGGGGGGGGGGGGGGGGGATTTAAAAATTACACAATTGTGAAGTTTAAAGGCAAGTGCACAGAAACTCTCAGTAGTAGCTGGAATCACGGAATCTGTCATCAGTAGCGAGTGGCATCAATCCAAGCAAGTACACGCCTCCTCGTTGAAGTCGTCAGGCGTCGGGTGACATCAGCAGGGATCCTGTTCCATGTATTTAACAGAGCTTGCTCAAGCTACCGCTGGTTGTTCGGAAGTGGCAACAGCTCTCTGAAATGGCGGTCAATGTGATCCCAAATGGGTTCGATGGGGTTCATATCTGGTGAGTTGTCTGGCCACGGCAAAACAGTTACGTTGGCGTTCTCAAATTAGTCTCTAACAATTTTGGTATTGTGAGATTTTCTTTTCGTGTTGCAATAGCAATCATCTTGGGTGTTGTTGGATGAAAGGAAGGACGATAGGTCTCAGTACCTCATCAATGTATCGTTGGCCATTGAGATTCCCTCGCAGAACAACCACCGTCGTTGTCATTTGGCCACAAATCCCTCCCATCACCATGATGCTTCCACCTCCAAACAGGTGATCCTATCTGATGCAGTTTGGTGACTCGAACCCTGCCATCGTTCCTGAATAGACAAAACCTGCTCTCGTCTGTAAACAGCACCCTCCGCCAGTCACGTCGCTGCCACCGGCGTACGGTAAGTGTCAATCGTAATCTGCTTTGACGGTATACACGGGTCAAAGCCATTCCACGAAAGGGACGGTAGGCTCGTATACAAGCCAAACGAAGTCGAATTGCCGCTGTTGTTGTCGTCGTTACGACTCGGTTTCGGAGATGAATCTTCCTGATGTAGCGATCTTCGGCCGCAGTTGTTACCCTAGGTCTTCCCGATCTTGGTCTGTCCCGTGTCTGTCCTGTCTGCAAGTAGCGTATTAACAGCCTTCTGATGATGGTTTGGCTGCAGTTGAAGTTCTTGTCATTTGACGCTGGGAAGCCCTCATAGTGGACATACGGATCGCTTGGTCACGTTGCGCTTGCGTGAGTTTTGGCATACTTTTTGTGGTTTTTATGTTACTGAATGTCTGCTCTTTCCAACAAGGGTATATGCCACACTGCTGCACGTGCATCACAAATCATGCCTCAAAAACACGATTTGCACGTGTAGTGTTGATTAACAATCCCAGTGCCTGCGTTCTATGTCGTTCTATGTTCTATGTTCTATGCGTTCGTGTAAAGGAAACGATGCAGTATTACTACCATTTCCTGCTTAGAATCAAACCCGTACCAGCCCTAGGTCTTAATCTTTTCATGAAAAAATAAAAGTGAAACCTTTCCTATGCGCTGAGGGTGTATATATATATATATATCGTAGCTACCCCTCCCTTCTCCTTCCTCTCTCATATGTGATAGTAAAGTTTTGAAGTAATGAAAGGCTAACAAGCAATAGGTTAAAGGTGTGTACAATTTAACTCCCTTATATCGATTGCTTGTAAATATTTTTTGTTCTGCATTGAAGATATACATCTTTGTAAGTGATTCCAGTCATCAGTGTAAAACTTCACACATTTGTTCAGTTTTCTCTAGACACATACTGTAATCTGACAAGTGTGTACTTAACAGTATTCTATGAAGACTAAGACTGTAATATTACTTACCCTGACACAGCTTATATCAGATGAGGATTTACTATGACGTTCAAGAATGTATTTCATAACAAACAAAACATTTATAGGCTGGTTTCAAACATGATTAATGTTACCCTGACCAGTGAACATGCGGAAGGTCATCACTTTCATAAGCTGGTAAAAAGCTTGCGTCTGAGGTAAAACAAATACATATTATCTAATTAAATTTTATATCACGTTTTTCTTTTCAATTACGGACTTATTTTAAGCACTTAGAACATGCACGTTATTTTCAGAAACTGTCAGAGATGAATCCACAGTTACGTCTTTCAACTACAGAAGAAAAACTTCTTATTTCTAGAACCAGGAATAAGAAGTACTTTTTATAAGCTTTGAAGTAGATGTGATGTAAGTCGTTAGATGTGTTGGACTGTGAGTGCTCAGATTCATGCTATGAAATTCTTCTTTAAAAAATAAATAATCGGATTAGTCTTCAGAAGGCGCCGTGTCTGAATTCGGTGTGTGTAATGGCTGGATTAAAAACCATTAGGTTCTTACATATTGGCGGATATTCTTTTTAATACCCGAGGGGACTTAATGCATTTTTTGCCTTTTCACGTTAGGTAGTGATGTTGGATTGAAGTGCATAGCGTCAGTTCGACAGCGCTTAGTAGGATAATTCCTAAAGTATTTCTTTGTCAAATGAACATTAACTTATTGCATCGGATTTAATAACTAAAATTTCAATATATAAACCATCAAGATTATTCATTATTTCTTCAGAGGTAAATTAGAAATTGGTAAAAAGAAAGTCTCCCTATACATTAATATGAATTAATGTAACCACATCTCGTCACGGTAGAAGATAAATAACCATCATAATCATGAATTTAAGAGAACGTCAGATATGCTCAAAGATATGATTACCAACAGTTTGGACTAAATACATAAATCATGACACAGTTTGGATAAACGATGGTTTTGACAATGAGAAATGAATTGCACTAAACCTATGAAATTATCACTTAAATAAATGTTCACGTTTGTATGATGCGATCAGCACAGAGATGAAATCAATAAATGTATCGGCGTAATTCAACCTGCTGTCTTAAATCTTCAATCATAATTATTTTACAATGAATATTTCAGAGAGTTTTCTCAGATAAGGTGACATGAAAGTTAAACTAAGTAAACGTATAAGCTATAGATTTATCACAAGAATTTGAATGGGTCTAGGTATGTTATCTACGCCCCCTAGATAGCATAACTCACTAGATAAAAGGAAGGATATTGCTGATGATAATATAAATATTAAAAGGGGAGAGTATTACTGTTCACAAAATCCACTGAAAACTACTGTTGATGGGTAGTTTCGCAAATAATCATAACAATATCATATGTGTATATTTGTAACAATAATCGTTTAAAGCAAATCTGTTAAGTGGGAAAGAAAAACTTGTAGCATGATAGCAGAAAAGGGAACAAGAGAGAATGCGGTTGCACATTTGTAAAAATGTTATTTCGATTTTGCCAACAACAAAAAAAGTTTCACGGAGTCAATGTTTTATGGGTTTTTTTTGTGAAAGGCGGACGTATTCTATGATTCGTTTAAATATTAAAATGAAATTTGTTAGTTTTCGCCTTTTGAATTTGTATCTGAATTTTATATATATACCCTGATTTATATGCGGGAATAAGCCATCGTTTTACTTATCTACTCATCTATTGATGGGCTTAATGGATATTGGGTGTGAAATACTTTATAGGCAATTGGTAGATTACATTCCTTTTACATTCGGTCGATGTCTTTCAATCCTAAATATTCCCAAACACGAATAGGAGCTTTTCTTTCACGACGAATTCAGTGATATTTCGAGAGAGGAGGAAGAAACGTCTGTTCATTTGATCCACGAATACAGAAACATGAACCTAGTGAGTTATTCGGTGTTTCCTGTAATGTTAAGTATGGCTGATGCGATCGTCAGGTCATTCTATCTCCGTCATATCAACCCTGATGAACATGGCCTCGGAGGTCCCCCGTTACATCAGAAAGTACAGTGTCTGCTTGACGCGCTCAGACCCCTGAAACCTTCAATTTACATTAATTTGCTATTCGACACTCGATCGTGTACAATTAAGGATAAAACAGAAGTTGCGCAAATCAAGAATGCAGGAGACCTCTGGGTAACATGTCAGGTAAAGAAATACTTTTGGATTTTTCTGTTAGGTAACCATAAACTTAACAAGTTTTGGGCGAATAAATCAATTTCCGGTGGTAATGTGACTAAAGACGCGATCACGTCACAGATCAAATTTTGGCACAAAATGGCGTCTGCAAAATATCAACAGTAGCAACCGCCATTTTGTTTTAACTATATCACGTGATCGATAGCTAGAACACATGGATTGCGGAAATTCTATTATTTGCTTTTGTCAACATGTCCGTCTGTATATTTTGCAAGAGCTTTTCTGGGTGATTGTAAAAATTTGAAATCTTCTTGAAAAAAATTTGGAGGTATTTTTGAATAATGCATTCTTGAAGTTGATGTGATGAACAGCGAGGTCAAGAGGGAGGGAAGCGATATAGGAATCTATATAGAAACATCTTCTTTTAGATTCAAACGGTTGCTTATCAATTATGAGTTACAGTTTAGAATTATCAACTAAACGACATATCCTATCGGGGGTACTTTTTGTGGAAAAGAAATTAAATAGAAAAGAAATTAAATTAGATAAGAAAGTTATTAATACATTTGTGTAACATAACGCAGTTGCAACATGGTAATGAGGATAACAATTTGGTCGATTTATATTTTATGACTAGATAAATGAGAGCTCACACTCCCTTCATCGACGGTATACGTGGGTGAAAATCTTTGCCACGGCATTACAAGACATTGCTGATTAGTCATAGCATAAATCAATTGTAAATTTATGGATAATCTATCCATACATATACTTAATTTTTATAAAGCCTTAAAATTTGTAAAAGCGACTTTATCTATATGTCATTTTCTCTCAAAGCAACATGGCGGTAATAATACTAGTAACACACAGCTCAATATAACCATCTGATGCCTTGTTAAAATCAACAGAGAAACATACATTTATTTGCAACAACGATTAGTGTTATTATCCATTTTCAGGAACCTTGTGTTCACAGTTCAACTCAACGCGTTAACGTAAAAGGTAAGCAATTAATTTAGTAGAGCAAGAAAATAAAATAAATTGATGATATCTTGAAATGTAAATGTAAATCTTAGTTTGACAACATTTATAGTACTCTGCCGTACAAGTAATCTTTATATACACTATCAGTCCCCGACGTTTAAGTTCAAAGTTTATGTAATGAGTTGAAATTGGTTTGGTATATACACAATAACATTAAAGAAAATGTTGTTTCTTTTCAAACCCGTAAACAGATGCAGAAAGAACACAATGTCATGCAGTCACTCGGAAAACATTTGTAATAACGTTCAACCAAGAAGAACAGATTTATGCGATCCATGACAGAACAGGGACGGTTGCACATTTGCATATCAAAAGAATCGGCGTCTTAAATGTAACAGACTTGGTTTATTGTCCTGGTGGTGACAAACCTCTAAAATTTATATCTGAACAGAGCATCATATACTCCTTCACCTTCCCGGAGATTGACGGATATGACAAATACCAATGGAAAGATGATCAAGGAATAGGTAAGAGGAATTTATTGGGAAAAAAGATAATTAAAAATATTTCATGTAGGATACTTAGAAATTAGATTGAAGTGAGAGAAAATACGTAGATAAAAATAGAAATAATAGATTGTAATAGATTAATCATGAGTTTTGCCGATTCCAAAGCAATTGAGAATCATCTTTGAGCCAGAGGTAGACTTCTCATACCATCTGAAAACGCCAGGAAGCTAAGAGGGCTAGAAAATAAAAAAAATGGCATAGGTTCTCTTTTTCAAGGCAAATATTATTGCACACCAGGCAATATTCACTTCTCACATCAATATATCCCCTGACGCTTACAACAATTGTCCAGAACTTTGCGTGCATCCTAACCTTCAATATGTTTATATTCAAAAACAATTACACAACCCCGTATATTGTACGAGACGGCTAACCAAGTCTTTTCGCAAAAGCCATGACGTGAAACCTAGGAAATTTATCAGCTTAAAAAGTAATGCAAATAGCTCATGCTTAATTTCTTCAAATACAAAAATAACATTCAAAAGTCGATAAACTCAATGAAAAGCGCCTGTCATCATGCAGTAAGTATTACCGATGCAATTGTCAGATTTTCGGTATATCGAAGGCGTGATGCGAGTGTAATGGGGTGCACTTGATTTTTAAAATATTTGTATCTAGAACCGAAAGACCTAGAATGCTTTTCGTGTATTCTGAAGAATTATATAAATGACTTCCTTGTCATTAAAATATCTTGTTGGCCATGCACATGCTGCTGTTGAAAATTAGAACAGTAGTAAATTAGGTCGTTGGTGATAAATTATGCCAATATAGTAGTAGTAGTAGTAGTAGTAGTAGTAGTAGTAGTAGTCGTAGTAGTAGTAGTAGTAGTAGTAGTAGTAGTAGTAGTAGTAGTAGTAGTAATGATAAAAATAATGATGATGATGATGATGATGATGATGATGATGATAAATCATCGTCATCGTCATCATCTTCATCATCGTCATCACGATGACAACCGTTTTGCAGATTTAAAGTTCTTGTACTGTGACCAGTCTTCTGGAATGATTCTACCAATCAGTAACGAGATGATCTTTAAAGGAACGTGGACGGACCACGGCCCGATCGTACGTGTCCTCGCATCTACCGCCCAGGAAATACTGACCGTCTCTCTTGAAACAGAGACCCGGTAAGCAAATTTCATTATCTTATCAGAAACATTCATATTCAAAATAATATTATGATTATACAATTTTGATTTTTGTCTATGATATTCAAACTTTAATTGTATCAACAACAACACCTATTGTTGTTTTTGCGCAAGCAGATATATGTCTTAGCCCTTTTGTTCTACGTGATCAATGCCTTTGGTACGTCAGAGTGAAATTAAAACATTTTAATCGACGAATCAAAGTGGATATGCTGCATTGTTTTAGTAAGGAGTATCTGTATCGAAATGTCGCATATAATGAATAAAGAAGTTGCTATCCATTATATCTTGTTATTATCGTCATTCAAACTTCTACACTGCCCCTAAAAGAAGTAAGTAAGTTGTAATCTGAAATAAATTCAGACATCGAAAATAAAGCGATAAGTTCCCTTCTGACTGGAACTTACAAAGAGTAACCTAAAAGCCCTCTGATTTGAAGAAGCAAGGTCAGGTAGAGGTCGGGACTACTTTCTCAATGTAGCATTCCGCAGTTAACCAACCCTAAAACGCCAATTTCATAAATACTTTTTCAAATTGCATAAATATCATTAATCATATCATATCAAAACATTTTACAACAGCTTTCACAATGTCTTCTGTCAACAACTTTTTGTCAGCTGATAATTGGGCCTGTTAAATAAAAATCAATTGTTTTACTGTAATTTGTTTTTCATTAAATTTTGGTAAATGGTCATTTTCAATTTAATTAGAATACTTTACCCTCCGTTTAATTCTAAAAGTTTAAATTTGTAAGCACCTTTCAGTCTGTTTCTTATTGATGTTCACGTGACTTTTTGCACTCTCAAATTAATAATTGTTTTGACAGAATGCTATACTGGGTGCAAAGGTCAACTGATAAAGTTGGCTTGTACAGAATTGGATATGGTGCGGGAGAAAACAAGATGGAATATATTAACACCTTCGATAAACCCTATGATGACTTTGTTGTACATTCTTCTCGTGAGTATTTGTCAGTTTCAAAAACACTGAAGGCAAAAAAATATTCATTAAGACTTTACATATATTATGCAACATTCCTTCTTTTACGAAATCTACTTTCGTTTGATGTTTAACCTTTGCTCTCACACACATCAACCATGCTGAAAAACACTAGGACATAACACGGAAAGAATCCATATAACAAGGTTTTTCACATATACTGCATGTGGGGACATGATTACTTTCGAGATTCTAGAAAAGCTTTATATAAATGCTGTATATCATTATCATTTTTATGGCAAAACTAATATTGTTCAAAATATATAATGAAGGTACGGCAAGGTTTAGCCATTATTGATCTCTCCTCTGTCCGGAAATGGATTCTTGGCGTAAATGTGCTTTATCAAGTTAGTAGACGGATCTTAGTTTCGATTTCCGGGCTGGGGAGGGGTCTAAGATGACTGACTTTGTCGTACCTTCTCTTTATGTTAAACAGATAGGTACCTTTGTCGTACCTTCTCTTTATGTTATACAGATAGGTACCTTTGTCGTACCTTCTCTTTATGTTATACAGATAGGTACCTTTGTCGTACCTTCTCTTTATGTTATACAGATAGGTACCTTTGTCGTACCTTCTCTTTATGTTATACAGATAGGTACCTTTGTCGTATCTTCTCTTTATGTTATATAGATAGGTATAAACAAATTTGGCGCCTGTGTTTTTTACAGAGAAATGTATTTACGCGTGTGCTGGGCCTCTTGTACGCCTTTCGATGTCTGGCAAGCCCGAGGCTTCCAACAGTGATGAGCGAATAATGTTCCCGAGGAATTGCTCAGCTCTGACTTTGTTCGAGGAAACTTTGTATATCCGCTGGAAAAACGAGTAGGTTTAAATCCTGGAAATATTCTCTGAAACAATTATTTATTAATATCCTTGAAAGTAATTGGTTAAACTTATTTTAAACCAAGTTTAGGATTGGGCAAAGGATTTATAAAAATCAGATTGTCGTACAAAAAGAGTCGTATACGTTAATAGGAAAACTGGTTATTCTACAACCATTGCGCAACGCTTAAACTGGCCTGTGGTTAAATCCTCGTGAAATGATTTTTTAATGTCAGCATTTTTTTCTCATTAAGAAAGCAATAAATTCTCCTCTACTTTCATTTTTACATAGAAGTTTGAAATAAACAAGTGACAAATACATCACTAATATTATTCTTCTTTCAGGGGCTTGGCTGCGTATCCTCTAAATTCGAGTCTACAAGTACCATGTTTTGAATCAGTGAGCGGAAGATGTACAAGTCGTTGTCGTTTACAGGTAAAGACGTTGTCTAGTATATTTTATATTTATGTTAGCGTCAAAAAGGAGAACCAGGTAGTATCGGCAAAACGTCACTGCCGGGGCAGATTTTATTACTCATAAAGTGAAGCAAGTGAGTTAAGAGAGGCAAAGTAGCTGACAGTGACAAGCGTTGCGCAAAATCCCCTATGTAATGATATTTTTATATGATAACAGTTTTGGCTTTTACACCTCTTGGATTAATATAACGCAACTGTCAAAATTGGCCTATACAATAGCAACGGTTTTGCTATATTTTTGAAGAATCGGTACGTTATATTGATTTTATGGTTGGTTAAAAAGATCAATTGTGCAATACATATATATATTGCTATAGATGCCTCTCTTTCCGATAAATCTTAACTTTAATGTTATGTACTATTTTCTTTTACAAAAAGTGTGGCCTAAATAAATTGCAGTTACTGTAATTTAGCGCAGATATCACTTCGTATGGTCTACATGGAACTCCGAGATGATGTTAAAATAAAATCAAACCAAACGAGTGTAGTCGAGCATGATGATTAACGAAGGGGTAAATAAAAAGGATAAAAGATTGCGACTTGTAGCCCGCGAAAATTCTTGATACATCAGCGGTTTTGAATCCACATAGCTCGTTCAAATACGCTGATATAGCAGAATGCAGAGTCAGAGACAGAGACAGTCTAGAAGCTAAGCTGTCACTTTGCATTCATTTGGCTACCACAGCCATCTTTCTATTATCCGAGGGAATTTTTCTAGGAAGCTTTTTAGAATTGAGAAGGACCACGGTTCAATGTAAAGAACCTTTAATTGGACGAAAGATGCCTTTACGTCATGGTCTTGAAGAACATTTTACTTGGATGATTCAACATGATGTGCAAGCAGGGTGCGTTTCATTCTCTCCCGACAGAGGTAGCTCCGTCGTAAATACCTATACAACTTCTGTCTTACTACGAAGGTTTCTAGGCTTACCAGCACTTTCCCTTAGCGGGGCAATACTGCAACTTAAACTACCTGGCTATATTTCAGCCAATGAAAACAACGAATGCATGAATAACATATTTGATATCATACAGGCCTGTGCAATGAAACATTCGGAAAATGAGGCGTTTGTGTTCTTGCACTCAAAGTGCAAGTTGCATATTCGAATAGATTTTAGCTTTTGGAAAGCTTACGGAAATAACTCAGGCGATGTGAATGGTAACTTTTGAAACGGCTTCGCTGATTGCACAACTAACTTTGATTGCATCCAATCAGCGTTCTACATTTCGTGCACAAGAAACCTTCGAATTAAGACAGAGGTTGTATAGGAAGTTTTGAAGGAGCCACTTCTGTCGGGAGAGAATGGGTACGTTTATATGACAATATATTTTGGTAAACAAATCACTAAAAAGAAACTATGTATACTTGATTTTCAGGTGGTAGAGGCAGACGTGAAATTGTCATAGAAGCGTACTCGAAGAGTGGCCGGGACATTCATTTCACTGTGGTACCAAGCTCATCGTCATTCTCAATACTAGATCCATTACTTGTTTATAACGCGTCTGAAAAATGCACGTTCTAAAACCAATATTTTATAAGAAAAAACATGCTTTTGTGAAAATGCTTGTCATGTCGAATTTATGGTACGAGTTTGAAATAAAGTTATCATTCAAACGTTCTGTTGAATAAAGCATGAAACTTTAGGATGTCTTTGTTCTAATTTTGTCCAATTTCCTTGAACTTCCTCTCACATTTACACTATGGCACAAGACACATCCTCGTCGAGCTTCCAGATTGGGATCAAGTAAAAGTTAGCGTTCATAGAATTTCAATATGTATAATTATTGACCTAGTTTACACATTAGGTCAACACAATGAGAGAATGGTCCTCTCCGAAATTTTTACTTTTACTTCAAAGGTCACGGCGAAATTTTTGAAGATGCAGAGGCCATGACTTTTCTTTCTAATCACGACAGTTAGTAATGTAATAGATCTCTAGAAAGTGTCTGATCAATATACATATGCTCTCATTTTAATTATTGATGAGTATTTGCTTGAATCGAATCATTCAAATTTAATGCTTGCTCTGCCCACATCAAATGTGGTCTGTCGAGACTTAA
This sequence comes from Phorcus lineatus, assembly GCA_921293015.1. Classification (NCBI taxonomy): domain Eukaryota; kingdom Metazoa; phylum Mollusca; class Gastropoda; order Trochida; family Trochidae; genus Phorcus; species Phorcus lineatus. Next base: position 25,287,149 of record OV121084.1, read on the forward strand.
AGGGCCATTGATTATGTTAGTGTTTCTAATACAACATTTTTTCAAAAACGCCTAAAAATTATATCAATTTGTAGATAACTGTTTCAGCTACAACATGATATGTGAGAAATAGTATATATACCACGACAAGTTGGTGTAATTATATTTCACCCGCACGAGTAGCGCGTGCTACTGAATTATGCTGTCATTACGCGAATTTTCCTTTCCTGTGTACTACGTAAGCTCGGACTTTAGTGATAACAAATAAACAAATACAATTTCTTTTCTTAAAATATTATAAACACTTGAAATTCGTGAACAAATAATAACCATAATTTTTTGACACAAAAAGTTGACCAATACTTGCAAAACATAAAAAGGATGTTGTTGTTGTTGATGATGTATCCTGCTTCTCTTTTCCGTCCCCACGTGGTTATTTTGTTTAAAGGATGGGAGCCAACTGCGACCACAATGCTTTGCGCAATAAAATAATAAAGTCGATCTATTTATAGACACGGGAAACACCATTACTAATTAGTTAGATTTCTCGGCTTATTTGGGGTCTAAAAAATTGGCGGAAAATTATGTTAAGATCTTTGAACGAGATGGATTTTTGGCACTATTTTCTAATTTGTATCAACATACTATGTGGCCCTTTAACTCCTGAAACGACTCCTGACGACACTACAGCTACATACCGAAAGTATCGCAAATATCATGTACTTGGGATTTTGTTTGGACTTATAGAAAATAACTTAAGCAATACTGACATGGAGTCATCCATTGCCCATTTGTACCATATCCATTCTTTTACTTATTTTGGTATAGTTTAATCTTTTGTGAAAAAAATCGAATTTTATCCAGATGAAATAGACACAAGAGGTCAGATTTTCGAAATGACGGTTTACCTGAATTTCGATTAAAATATTCAATATCGACTATATAAGAAATATCCAGCACAAATCCATTGACTTAATCCGAACATGACTTGTTTTTAAGCTATTGATCATTTAAAAATGATTTGTAGAGAGAAATTTTGACCCCTGGTCACTTGTATGACCTCCCACAACTGTTACGGTTAATTGTGGGGTATGCTATATCATTGTGTTAAAGTATATAATAACGTCAATTCTGTAATGAAAATTCAACAATATCAGTTTTTCATGCGTTAAAGGTAGTCAAAAGCGCTTTATGTGCTTGGGGAGAGGCTAAGAACATAGGAAAACAGGAATTTTCGTGTTGGCTAGATGTAACAAGTTGTCGGAACATATTGCTTTCTAAGGCGTCATTTCGGACTTGAACCTTGATATTATGGTATAAGATGTAGTCCCGTCACATCATGTAGTTGAGATGATTTGTTGTTTAACACCGCTTTCAAGAGGATTTCACGGCTGCTAGTAATATTGCAGAGGGAAAGCCTGCAAAACCTTAGTAGCTATGTATTGCGGTGAAACCTGCGAGCATCGACTGGAACCAAGGAATCATAGGTGGTACCCCACATAAAAACTTTAGCATGGCATCCAAACCTTACTGCCTATAAAACATATCTCTACTGCAGACAAAGTTGCCGAGAAACGGGCGGGATTTAAACCCCGGCCGCCTTGATCCGAAATCGAGCGCGTAAACCACTGCGCTGGTCACATTCAAACCAACTCCCATATCTGTGATACGTACGCTTTCATTTGATCCTTTTGGCACCTCCAACTTCGCATAGGTTGGTCCTAACGTGTCTTCAAGCCTTTCAAAAACACACCAATTTTCTTGTTTTTATTAGTTATCATGACTCAAACAATGTCTTACATCCAAAATGTACAGAAAACAGCTGTTTATAAAAAGAAAATATTGATGACAATAACACATCTCAGAGATTTATTATTCGAATATCCAAAAAGGTTGTAATGAACTAAATTTTGAGATGTAATTTGTCAACTAGGAGTTCAAATAATACATAATTATGATTCATAATAAAGATATATATATTGTTTTTTTAATTTTCAACTGATACATGGTTACGGAAGAATGATATTTGAAACAGTGACAAAGATAGTATAAACTGTGTTAAAGTTATATGAAGAATTGAAAGTTAAGCATCAAAATGTGAGACGAAAGGAAACCATTTGTTTTTAAATCATTGGTGTCATTATTTCATTTATCATTGACTCTTTCAGCATGAAAAATCATCTCTGAAGTTTTCAAAAATATTCAATTTTGGAACTGTATTTCTGACATTCTATAAATAAATATGCCTTTTTGCCGAGAATATTATTTGGTTCAGAAGAAAAGTCCCGAAACAAATTAAATTATTTGTTATTTTTACTTCTTGATTGAGGAAGATATCTATCCAGATTTCCAGGAGATACATATACCCTTGATTCATATTTAGATGAAGAATCTGTGAGGGTATTTTAATTTCATCTTTGGTATACCTCAGAAAGCATTAACCCGTTGATCACAAATTTTCCCTATTTTCCGACAAGCTTGGACTGTGTTCGACAAAGAAAGGGGGTTGGTCTGGGACTATGGTACCATTCAATTCAAGAGTCTCAAGAATTCCAGTTCCAATATCTCGTCTTTTCACAAATGGGTATTTATCCTTTAGCAAATCACAGTTAACTTCCTTGAATTTGTAACCCTTGCCTTGCGGATGTCGTGAAATAAGTTTGTGATATTCCCACTGGCATATATTCAGGTTGTATAATTTTTCCAGAATTAAACGTGATTTTTGTGGTGCAGGAAGATGAAATCCCATAAACGGTATTTTTCGCAATGGGAATATGAATGTTTTAAGATAACTTCTCGAAGGGTCATTCAGATCCCATATATGAGTACTATTTTCTTCATAGAAGAATATATCAAGATACGGCCATTTCATGTCGCTCTTTCCACTCACAAATTCAGACGTTTGATGATAAAACCTCCAGATAAACTCAAATAATTTTACAATTCCGAAGTTTTGACCGTTATTGAAAGACTTGAAGTTGTTCCACACCAATGGTATATCAGATGCCTTAACAATAATGTCGACGTCAGCATCCCAGGGAATGATGTCATGGTGTCGGTATGCTCCAAGCAATGATCCGTACATCAAAAAGCACGTCACGTTCTTTGGGACAACTTCAAAGAACTTCTTTACCAAAAGTTTGTAAATGATCATTTCCTCGCTTGTGATGAATTTCTGAAAATCCGATATGCTTTTTTCGCTCTTGACGACTCGACGATTGACATCAGCATTGACAGACATTTTTGTTCTATAATGTTTTGTTTTTTCGTTGACAGTTGAATTGTTCGAGACTAAGTAGATAACACAAATACAAATACAAAGGAATACCATCGTTCTTGTCTTATGGTAGTTAGCAGTCATCTTTGTTGTAAAATCTGCAAACAGAAAACCGATGTCAGCGATGCATTGCAATTCAACGTTTAATATACTTAACAATGTTTGTCCGTTAACATTGGTTAACTCAAAATGCACGACAAGATCATGACCAATTATGGGCAAAGGTTATTACTAGATTTTATTACTACTTTTGCGCTTGAACATGTTTGACATATTTGCAAATATATAAAAAGCGTGAGCCAAGCGAAATTAAGATTTCAAATTGGGAGAGAAGTGAGTTGTGAGGTCATAGGATTAAGCTTAATGATTTTCTAGAATTTAATTTACAGTGACAATCTGCTAACATCTGTTTAGCTGCGGAAATTCGAAATTACATAGTAATTTTTAAACAGACACTTCATAAATAGTTGAATTCACATGGGCCAAACTCAAATGAAAGGGTCTTTTTATTGAAAGATTCTGAATGATGCTCGAAAAATGCTAATCGGTTCATACGTGTGATAAGAAAGAGGTATAAAATCGCAATTGTAATCGAAAACCGGAAATGAGGCGACCCAAATATAGTCAAAAGTAATTCTTAAAATCTATCAGGTTAAGCAGGTAGAAGAGAAAATTTGAGAGGAAATCGACTTAAATTCATTAATTATAGGTTTTTTCACTTTAACTGAATACTAATAATTATTGTATACATCAGGCATTTGGGGGCACAGGGGCGTGTATCGCTTAGAAATAGCTTTAGAAAGACATATATACCTATAGACCCTTCCCTACTACTATATAAAAGGATAGTAGTAGGGAAGGGTCTATAGGTATATATGTCTTTCTAAAGCTATTTCTAAGCGATACACGCCCCTGTGTTTGGGGGTTTATATATATTGTAAATGTTCATGAAAGTCAATGAAATACTCTGAAATTCTCATATTGATGCTATAAAAGAATATCAATTGTCAATAGTTGTCACAAGTCAGCTGTAAATGGAAACATGGAACGGTTTGTCAAGACACACCCGGTGAGTTTTGTTGAGGTGGTGCACGAAGCACGAGAGATGTGTGCAAAAAGGTATATAAAAGTGCGTGTCGGCAGTGTTGGAGGCAGACGACTGGAGTGAGCGCATTGAAAGTACAGGCTGTGTAAGCCGTAAGTAGAGTTTGATTTTTGTTACTGTATAATAAAGAACTTTGGAACATGTTTCATTTGTCATTTTATGGTTTTAAACTTGGCATTTACAGTCGAAGGTGATGTACTGTGATGTTTAAAAAATAATGATATTTATAATGTACAATTCAATTGTGTGAATTTGTCCGAATTTGATGTTTTCATGAAACCAATTATAATATCTACCATGTTTGAATGAATGGTTAAGCATTGTTTTATGTTGGTAAAACTTGACAGTAAAACAAGTGTTTTACAGTGTTGGAGCATGGACTTGAGACTTGGTGCGCTTGCTTTACTGCCTTGTTGTCGTCTGACCAGTCCATGGGTTTTGGACGTCTGTGTGACGTCTATGCAGTCTCACAGGGTGTGATAGAGTTCAGCCTTGTAGCAGTCTATCCAGCTGAGGGATAAGGACTGAGGAGACTGTGATACGCCAGTCACGTCACGGTGATACTATCGTGAGATGTCAGTCACGTCATGGTGATACTATTGTGAGATTTCAGTCACGTTATGGTGATGTGTGTGGGACACTTACAACGCCTTGATGGATCAGCAGCTACGTGCTGAGTTGTAATGTGAACTCTGTTTCAATTCAAGTGTATGACTTGATGTAACTATATAAGAATGCACTATCGAACTGTCTACAAATTGTTTTGGTATGCATATCTTGTAGATTTTTTTTATGTACGAAACCTAAAGGTGTTATAAAACTGAAAATTATATACTGATAGTTGTACACTTATGGTTTGCATATGTTTAATTGATACTTGTTTTGCGTAAGGGTATGCATTGTTATAGGATGAGCTGTGCAACTCTGCTGAAGTGTATTAATGTGATGCGCAAACGAGGGAATGTGTGCATGTGAGCAGAAAGTGAAGATATGGTTGTTGTGCATGTGTATACATGATAGCATGTTATGGGTATGCGTTGAGAGTGCATGTGAAGTTGGGTTGCGCGTGTGAAGATGAACTGTATGTTGAATGTGAAAATAGGATTGTGTTTGTATGTTGAAAGTGTTGAGTGAATGAGTAGTTGTGATTCGTCTGATATCATTTCCGTTAAAATATTTGTTTATTGTAATTGTGTGTTATTCATTCTTAGATTTTAGCAAGTCACGTGACAATAGTATGTCAATATCAGTACCTATATATATATATATATATATATATATATATATATATATATATATATATATATATATATATAAAACGTATACGCGGACTGTTGTACATGTATGCTGATGTATGACTGTAAAGCGAAATACGATACTTTTTGTGTATAAAATACTTGTATGGATTGAAAGATTTCCTTGTAATAAGTAACATTTTTGTGAATGTATTTTATTTCCCTAATAAGGCGTACCGCAATGTCTTCAATTCTGTGATCTAAAGATATGTCTATATCTTTGATATCATACAAAATGAAAGACAAAAGTGAACAGAGCTCACATACATCAACACTAAATTGGCCTATGAAGACACTCGTTGTATATTTTTGTGAAACATTGTAACGAACGTAATCTTAGATTTCCAAACACCTCGTAAGATAAAAAAAAAGACTTCTGACATTACGCCGGTTGAATGAAACTTTTTTAACTATTTACCTTGTCATGATTTATTGTAATATCAACAGTAATGAATGAGAGATGCTTAGTAATGACATAATTGATTTTTAAGATAGTGTGTTATCCGGTATTTTAGTGATCGACGATATATTATTATCCTCTTAGCGGATGAGATGTGTGTTCTATGTTATGTTTGTAAAATGTTATGCCTGTCAGCATTGCAGTAAGCAGATTGAAAACAGTGTTTGTTAAATGTGAAATACCGTGTAGTATTCACCTGATAGAGACATTAGAAAATATCTACTATCGATCAAATATATTTACATTTACAAATGGACTTGATAACAAAAATATGATTTAACATACCTTTCAGGTAGACTTACGACACTGACACTATATACAAACAATGTATTTACTTCACCAGTCTACCTTTGAAAAGAGTGATGGTCTCTCAAACAGTGTAGCCGTTGATTATTAGATGTTGGAATTAGAACTATAACAGAAAATATATTTACAAATATAATTATAATGAAAGTGATGATGAAAGTTGAGATAAAAAGACGATATGAATTATGAAGTAATTGTAAACAAATTCAACAATATCAAAATAATCTGTCGAAGTCAAAACCAATCAAAGTTGTCCATGCGGAAATTACGCAATTTTCATCACACCTGTTAACAACGAGAAGGGAATATGATCTAATTAACCTAATACTTTATACGTCAATACTTCATACTTCAATATACAAATTCACAACATCAGAATTTTCTTTCAAAGTGAAAACCAACAGGAGTTGCAAATTATATTATAGTGTAGATGCAATTAGCTAATTTTCCTCACACCTGTTTACAACCTTAAGGAAATTTAATCGAATTAACCTGATCGATATATATGTAACGAAATACGTCACATGGCTACACGTGGAGTGTGAATCTTAATAAATTTCTTCTAATTATTTTGGATTTAGTCATATATCAACTCCATTCAGTCTTATTTCACTGGTGAATATGATGTTGTTTAGAAGTGTATTAAAATTGATGACTTTGAAAAGATACATTTACGTTGACGAGTCATCAATTGTTTGAATATTTTATCTTAAAATAATCTGCTGACTTTACTCATCATCAAGTTCCAATTCTCCATAACACGGTCTAATGTTTATTTAAAGTATTAGCTACTGCTACTGAGGCTATTTTGGGGTCATTCAAGGGTGAAAATGTGAAAAGCAAAAAAGTAACGAAAGTCTTCAAGGTAAACATATCGCCAAAGTAATAGCTTTTATTTTATTTATTTTGTCAAAACCGTCAAAACAAAACATTATTTCTTTTAAAGGTCAGCAATCAAAGATGAAAACATTTGTTTAAGTTCGTTTTCCAATGGATCAAAGTAAATCATTCACAAATGTTAAAAACACGATTCCTTACGATCATATTCGAACACATCAAACTTTGTTCATAAGATTTGCTTACCTTCGCCTTATATCACCCGTGCGACAACGAATCCTAGAATCCAACATCGGGATGATAGCGCGGTTAGGTGGTTAACTCGGTATGTCAGGGCGGGAGGCAGGTCATGTTAATAAAATGTTTTACTCGCGGTATGAACAACTCAGATCGAGGGGATGTACATACACTTGGTGATGTTAATCACGTGACCAAAATGTCCAATCAGCGCTCCGCGTGTACCGTGCAGCAGTTGCTGACTACCTTGACAACAGCCTGTACAGCAGAGTGTGGTCCACCCAATCTCACTGAAACCAGAGGAACCTATCACTGCTCCACAGGGTAAAATGACCTTTTAACCAATCGGAGACAAGCCTAGAAATTCATCGACATGTTTGATATTTCAGCGATCCTCTGATTGCTTGAATTTGTGTCCGCCAAGGAGAAAATTTGTCTCCAACTTGGTTTTTGATAATTATTAACGATCTTGAAGATTCACTAGCTGTAGATTCATGTTGTGGTTTAAAACTTAGACCTGAAGATTTTTACAACCGCTTGGAATCATTTATCACACTTTTCGCATTGTTATATGCCGATGGTACGGTTCTTATATCCGCAGACCCCAATGATTTGCAAAGTATGTTAGATTCTTTTAGTAATTATTGTAATAAATGGAAGCTTAAAAATAATACCTCCAAATCCAAAATTCTCGTTTTCGGTGGATCAAAACAAGAATACAAGAGAAGCTTTAATATTGGAGACAACACCCTTGAAAATGATTATTGTTATACTTATCTTGGTGTAACATTACAAAAAAATAGTAAATTTACTAAACTAAACGGTTACTGGTTGAAAAGGCAACAAAAGCTATGTTTTTCATATTAAGCCAAGGTAGAAATTAAACATACATACATACATACATAAATAAAGACACTTATACAGCGCTGTTTTCTGACCGAAGCCACTCAAATGCGTTGGATACGTGCACGCTAACTGCGATATGCAGACCTGAACAGATATGTTTTTAGATTTGAGTTCTGTTTATTGCTCCAGTGATCGTAATTGCATGTGTAGACTGTTCCAGAGTGATGGCCTGACCAAATGACTGACATCTGGTGGGTGGCACTTCTAAGAGAAATTTGGAACCTGATCGTAGGGATCTGGATGGATTGTAAACCTTTCCACTTAAAAGTTTTTGATTGTATGGTTACCCCAATTCTTTTATATGGATGTAAAATCTGGGGTTTTGAAACCACTTCATGTTTTGAAAATGTCCATCTTCGTTTTCTCTCAAATATTTAACATCGCTGCGGAAATGTACACCCAACTATATGGTCTATGGTGAATTTGATAGATTCCCACTTGTTAATGTATCAAAACCAGAATGGTGTGTTTTCGGGCAAAACTTATAACTAGAAAGTCGTCAAAATTGTGCTCCTTGATTTATAAATTGAAATTCAACGATTTCATCCTTTGCAAATATGTACATAAATGGATAATTACCTTCTGAAAATTTTCGACGAACTCGGATTGAGTTTTATTTGGAAATTTCGAAATTCTTCTGGCTAAAATCAGTCGTCAAAAGTGAATTAAAAAATAATAAGCAAATTGGAATTCAACAATCGAAACCTCTTCAAAAACAACTGCTTATTGTATATTTAAAAATCCATCTCTCAACTTTGAACAATATCTAAATTGCCTACATTACATAAATCTTTTGAAATTCCGAACTTCTAACCATTTTCTCTCGATCAAGACGGGTAGATTGCGACAAATTCCTGTAAATGATAGGAAATATACACTGGACATTGGTGATTAATTTCATTTTTTATTTTTATGTCCGCGATTAGAATTTGAAAGAGAAAAAAACATTCACAAATTTTACTTTATAAGACCAAATGTATTCAAAATGAACACCCTTTTTAATACAAATAAGCTAGGAGCTTTAAGGAAACTGTCAATGTTTTGTAAAATTATTATGTCTTTATTCATGAGATGTCCATAAGTTCGAAAGACACATCTATTCAATCCACTCAATGTATTCAAAATTTGCATTGTATTGTATGTTGTGTATATGTATATATGTTATGTACCTCTCATGCTGCGGTCTGCAGCCTGAGTGTATTAAAGTTCAGGGCCTGCTTTCACAAAGCAACCTTAACTAAGGTTAACCTTAACTCCCATACTTTAACATTGCACTAAGGTAACCTTAAGGACTTACGATCACCTAAGGGCTTTGTGAAAGGAGGCCCAGTTCAGTTCAGATGATCAAAGACATGGTCACTTGACACCAGTTTGGAATGCTTAACTGAGCTACGTAGAGGTTACAAGTGATAAACGTAAAACTTTAGTAGTTCAATTATATAGGGATTTTTGAGGGGTTAGCAGAATTTGGGAATTATTTCAAAATGGATTTGTACTTACCTAAACCTTCTTGTTCATTAAGAGACATTGCAGTTGTAAATACAAAAACAGTAATTGAATGTAGACTTAAAAGAATCTTGGAAAGAATTTTGTGGATCTGTAAATTGGTGCACCTGCATTAGTCCGAAGTAAAAATAGATATGAAGAATTAATAGTTTATACGTTGCAAAAGAACTGTTGATTAAGTATACGAAAATGTTTAACGTGTACATTTTAAGAAACTGATTAAAGAAAATCTGCATGAAATGGAAAAATAAATTATTGAGTTAATTTAGGTATAAAGAAGATTTTTAAAATGTTGATAATAAAGTAATCGGAAAGACAATTTTATCTTCTCTACCCAGAATTATTTTTACCACAGTCTCTACAGTCTCAAGATGTCTTACAAATACAACAAGAAAGAGACAACTTCTACCAATGTCAATCATAATTCTTAGAGAAATGTACATGTCGAGATGATTAATTAAATTTTCATCTGGTTGTAAACAGATTAATTACCGCTGAGTTCCCATTTATCTGTGATAGCAGATGCAACATTAATTGTTCTCGACTTTAAGAGAATGTCGTATTGGAATTGTAAATTGGAATATTATCAAACACAATGTTATAAATGTCCATGAAACCTTTGATCAAAGAAATAATTTCAAACAGACATCCAAACCAAAAACAAAATTGACATTAAATGAAGAATTGATTGAATTAGATTTACTCTCAAAGCATAAACAATCAAACCTGTTAAAGGGGCACAGAGTATGTTGTTGGGGTCATATATGTCAAAACAACTGATTGTATCGTAAAATTACCATTTTAATGCTTATCAGTTCAAAATAGTGAGAAAAAAGTAGCCTAAAGTTGTGATTTGTGATCGAAAACCGGACAGTGACGCGCGTCAATGACTAAAACGAAATTTCGGAAACTTCGGACACAACGACAAATATGGTATGGTAGTGTTAAGCATATCATATAAGTAGTATACAAGCAAATGGGACGTAGAATTTCAACTTCGAATCCTCTATATTGCCTTTCGTCGATAATCATTGAAAATAATTAAATGATAATAAATAATTTTTGCATTTAAGTGATATAAATGCAATTATTTCGACATGACTTGAACTTTACGCAGGCCACATCGTATATTGGTTACTAATCAAGCTACATACTCAATTTTGAAACATACTATGTGTCACTTTAATCGAGATTAATGTATTTTAACCTCACTTGGAGGAAATTACAAAATAAAATTAAGTCGATTGAGCAAAAATATAGACAATTAGAAAGCAGATTTATAGAAATAATTTTATGATAAGAACAAGATTTTGATTAAAGATCAAACTTGAATACCAGACGATACATAAAGATTACGCGAATGAAAAATGCACACATATTAATTAGAAGAAGATTTATTCCGCTTTAACCTCTTGGAGGAAAACCTTCATATGATGAAAACATTTTTGACTTTGAAAAAAAGAAATATGATCAAAGTTCTGGCCCTAACGAATTTTTGAGCGACCCTTTTAAAATTCGTATGGAAATGATTTAATGAATGTTTGATATACAGTTTAAACTATGCATTTCCAAATGGTTTGCTATATGTACCCCAAAAAACAAGCCCTTGACAAAGCATGACAAATGACAACAAAAGTAAGAAAAACTGGACACCAATATAATCATTAGATATTTCATTTTGATTATCTTCAACATTAACGGCACTAGTGCACGCATTACGGTTTAAATTGTCTATTTTAAAGAGGACCTATGCATTCACTTAAGCTTTCTATCGATGCAAAGAAATACTTAAAATTCTTTACAGTTGACCTGCAATCAACAATGAAAATGTTTAGACAGCCGCTGTCAGCTTGAACATATAAAAAATCTTTGGTTAGCTGTGCACAAAACGAATAAATTATGGACAGTTGAACGCGGCTGAACTAGTATTGTGTGCAGCTATTGAATTTACCTAAACTCTGAACTGAAAACAAAGATTTATGTTTTATGAAAGCAATGTTGTAAATAAACCGATTAAATAAGAAAGCATTAGTATTGTTATTAGATTGACCAAAGCGGCTGCCGTTTCCGCTTTTCTGTTTATAAGCAAAATTTTAATATTACCGATATCGTAGTTCATGCGGATTTAAAGTTACGTTGCATTGAATACTTCCGGCCTATAAAATCAAATTTACTAGCTGAATACGTAAATATTTGTTAAATAACTTACCAGGAAGAATACTTGAGTGAAGGTCGTGAGTAATATCGAGAAATATGCAGTATCTGTGCATTCGTTGTGTTTACCAAATATTGGTGTGCATTAATAGTGCGTTTAATACTAAATATAACAATTTAGAACAATCGTAATATATCAACGAATTTTAAAAAATGTTTGATTCCTTGAAGATACACGGTGGAAGTTACAAGACAAATATGGACCATACAGAATCTGATCAAATCAGAATCTGAGTCTAATGTATTTTCAAATATGATTGCAACTAATTTCTTTAAGATAATGAGTGGTTCAAGACAGGGAGATCCAGTATCGCCATATTCTTTTATTATGTGAGCCGAAGTGCTAACTCTCTTAATTAGGAAAAACAAAAAATAGAGGGACAAAGGGTAGGAAATATTCAAAGACTTCTAGGTCAGTTTGAAATGACCAAACAGTGACCCCAGACAGATCAGAATAAAGTCTTTGTGCTTTCAAGATATCGAGCTTGAAGTTCTTTCAAGATATCGAGCTTGAAGTTCTTTCAAGATATCGAGCTTGAAGTTCTTTCAAGATGTCGAGCTTGAAGTTCTTTCAAGATATCGAGCTTGAAGTTCTTTCAAGATATCGAGCTTGAAGGTTGAGGCAGAGAAAAGGCTGATATGGGGCATGGCAGGGGTAACAGATTCACTAAGTTTATTGATTACATTATTATAATCCCAAATATTCAAGTAGTCTGTGCAAATCATTTAAGCGTGTTTTCTCTTTTCCTGTAAGAGAAGAAGATGAAAATAAGTCTTCAGGGCATGACCCTCCAGACCACAGAGTCACCACATCTACAATTTATAATCGACATCGGTCATAGTACTGATATCAAGTTTTTAAGGGCTTTTTAATCTTGAAAAGGTGAAAATAGGTGTTTGGGCATTCGTCAATAAAACTCTCATCAAGGGCTACAGAGTCACACAATCTACAATTTATAATCCACATTGGCCAAGAAAACTTTTAACAAGATTTCAGCCTCCTCTTCTAGTAAGTTTTCTTCTGGGAAAAAAATATTAACAAGATTTAGAGGTTTTTCTTCATTTTATCAAAAGACAGTTGTTCATTCCTAATCTTAACTTGTTTTTCAGGAAGATTCATGTTTCGGTTAACGATTTTAAAGTCAAAACGTTATGAAACACATTGTGTGTATGGTTTAGCTTTACAAAATTACTGATAACTGCACTTAAGATAACAAGAGTTACTTCCCTTTCTGGGTTAGCTCGCTAGACGTCTATGTGTTTGTACATTCACATGAGTATCCTCAATCAATCTTTATTTACTCAAAAACCATCAACGGCAGTACAAGAGCAAAAGAAAAGTACACATTTATCCAACATTTTACACGCTTCTTATGCAATAGTTATTCAAGAATGTTTGCAATTAGTACACGCTGTGTTCCATTAAAGAGTATGCTACATGAGAAAAGTGAATCAATTGACCGTTTGATTCACTTTATTGTGATATAATTATCACACCACATGCAGTTCCTTCATGCACTAAAAAAATGTCATCTTTTTCGAAAGGACAATGGTCGACGATATAGGGCATGGTCGATACCGGACATAGAACAGCATTCAGGTTCTTCCACGACCTTCAACATATTCAGATCTTAACCCCATTGAACACCTGTCGAACAAAACTGATACACGCATATGCTGACGTCATGCGTAGACATTCTCAAACTTTTCTATTCGATGAAAATATAGAAGCAGAACATTCCAATGCCATTTGAAATCTGGTCCTCTCCATAGTGTCGAGTTTTGATCGTCCATGAGAGTGGCCATAACGTAATTATTAATTGCCACTGACCTTAATCTTAATATCATTGTGAACGTAGTAACTAACGTGTCCACATAGTGCAGTTTCCTTGCAGCAACGTAGTTCCATATGCACGTGATGCGTTGCTAATATTTTCTAATTAATTTTGACATTATCTTTGCTATGCGTTCTTCCATTGAGTAGTAAACATTTGATTAGGGAGGTTGCTATCAACAACATATCCAAGCATTATTAAAACTTTCACGAGTATTTTTTCCAAGCACTAAAACTCAGAGACTATGATATGAGAGGATTAGCTACACTAATAGTACATAGTGAAGAGCTCAGAGACAAATACTCGTCTCCATGACAACAAAGACAGAATTGACAACCTCAATTTTGTAGACAAATGTATACGTGTCAAAGAGCCACTCCGTGAGTTTGTGGAGTCATATACGCCACACTTTATCAATGGTGTCATTTGATCGTGAAGTATCGACTGTTACCAAAAAGGCACATTTTTAAAGCTGATTGATTTTTACAGTGGCAATAGGAAGGTAGAACGTCGCAATTATGATCGTTAACTGGACAGTGGCGCGCGTCAAGTAGTCAAACGTAATTTTGGAGACTTATCTAAAGCAGACAGGAGGGCACTTAGGAGTTGATAGTGTTTGTTAGGTTATATAACTAGTATCCATGTATAATGGACGTGATATCTACACCTCTGGTGTGCATTTATGAAGCTGTTTTTATTTTTTCAGTATTTGTCAAATATATGTCTTTTGGACATGAAAAGTTAAGATGTTTTGATTTTATATCACCACGAGCACATATGACATTTAGGTTCGTATCAAAAGTAAATGATATGTTATGAAAATAACGGTGTGGCTCTTTAATGGAACTAGGAAAATTCCTTAAATAATGTGTTCATTTTCATTTTGATATGGTAATTGCAATGCATCATGGGTCTACGGTCCTTCAAGCAATGGAGAACGTCATTCAGACTGTTTTCCTACACTAAAGTCGTTTGTGTTGCTACGCATCCACTCTCTGGTCCAACTTAATGCTATCAAGATAGCATCAAAATTCACTAAGGACGCTTAACCCTTTTACCCCACATAGTCCAGTCAATTTACCGAGAAAAAACATCTACCTAAAACAAATTGCAAAAGAAAATGGTTTTTGCTTTATCAAAAGGCTGAGGGTATGGGATTAACATAGAAAAAATAAAATCCAGTGATGTATTTATGTCTGGTTGCTTGGGGATGAAAGCGTTTAAGCATAGTCGGGTGAAAGAAATCTGTTTTATTTTCAGTAATGTTTGACTGCGAAGCTATTCAAAGCAAACTGACAAAGAATAATTCAATAAATGAAATCAACATTGATTGTTTATTGTCATAGAACAATATTTTTTGCTGTGCGTTTGTGACAATAATAATTATCCCTGATCGCTCCCATTTACCTTTTAAAGGATATACAACACCTTATTCAATGTTTAACCATTAGATTATATTATCGATTAAACAATAACTCCTTAGCTTTTTTTGTTGACTAAACTAATAGGAAATTTATATATATCAATGTTTCGTAAAACGATAGAAACGTGAATTGTCGAAAACAAACAGTCTATAGAAGATAGTTGGAGTAGACGAGTGCCTGCCACTATTAAAAAGTAAAGGAATTTAACGTGATGAATATTAAAGACACATATTCAAATAACCAAACATTTTTATCATCACCTTGAATTTTTTAGTCATTCCCACTGCACTGCCAGGGACTCGGCAACTTGTCAGCAAGCAGTCAGGTTTGGGTACAATACCAAACTGAATTTCATGGTTCGCTAGGTTTCACCGCAATGCATAAGCCAATGGTGTAGCGGGCCTTATTCCTGTAAAATCAGCTGAAGTTACGATGAATTAGAGCCACAATACTATAATGACCATAGATATAAAAAAAACCCACGTACCTAAACTGATAAGCTTGTTAGTTAAAATGCGGTAGCCCCCATGGTTCAACTTGGTTATGTTAGAATCATGTACTGATAACATACTTGTATAAACGAAAATGTCCCCTTGAATTTTTTTTCCACTATAAATACCCGATAGGACTGTATATATAAACTTATATTGAAACTTGCAAAGACACTTTATCAAAGAGGAATCGGCAAGTTATGCAGTTATTGTTGTTGTGTTCACTGTTGAGGTAGGACGATATTTTAATGAAATAAATATTTACAAGCACAGTGATTTAGATATGACAATATTAAAATTATTCGCTCACTGATAACTATTATTCATATGAATAATTCAGTGAATGGTTTATTTTTACTAGAACAGACTTCACAGTAATACAAATCTCTGTGCACAAGGAACATCCTAAAGTAGTTTTAGGTAGAAATGAATCTTTTGAAATAAGATAAAACAGTTGAAACATTAAACCGCTTGTATACAGCTGTTAACCATATTAACTATTTATGATCATACCTCGTGTGTTCTATAAAAATGCCTGTGCTTGATACAGCTGGAGCCTGTTGCAGTCTCGGAGTACGCCGGTCACGTGGTCAATGTATACGCACTTTAAACGAATCAAGCAGAGCCATTTTAAGTCTACACTATGAGAGGAGGGGATGGTGAGATGATATTTTTGTATAATTGGGGAAAAGGGACGGTACTCTGTATAAACATTTCATAACGCAGGCTTGGATTTAAAGAGCGAGAATTTGATAAGATGATTCTTTTAATCTTAAATGATTTAATATAATCGTGTATGTACTGTTTTCATTGAAACACACGTTTAAACTCATAACTAGGCTAGACTACTGTAATGCTCGAAAACACCGTACGCGAGGTTATAAGTAGTTATAGAATCTAGGCTATCTATCATTAGTCTGTGTGATTTATGTTGGAAAAACACATTTCAGTTTTACTGAGTGGGCGGGATAGCGCTGTGGTAAGCGCGTTTGTCTTCGGATCAAGAGATCCGTACGTGGTTCGAATCCAAATTTGTCTGCATTAGAGAACTGTTCTACACGCAGTCAGGTTTGGGTGCAATGCTAAGCTTCAACGCAGTACCACCCGTGGTTCGCTAGCTTCAGCTGTTGCTCGCAGGTTTCACTGCAATGCATAGCCACAATGATGTTGGGGGTTTTCTCCCTGCATAAACTAACAGCCGCGATATAGGTGAAATAATCTTGAAAGTGGCGTTAAACCCCATAATACCTCACCTCATTTTACTGAATTCAATACACTGATAAAAGAATAAATTTACTTGTTAAACAATGTGATGTTATTGCAATCAGTTTACAATACTTGTGAACATTTGAGGCTATAGACCGATCCATTAAGCCCCGCCCCTACAGGTTTCCGACCAATCGGCGCGCCGTATTTTTGACCTACCTTCCCGCGATCGCTTCCTCGGACATCAACAGGCAACATGGCGGGCTGTCTTTATGACACAGGATTTTCGTCCAGACATTTTACGAAGAAATTGCAGTAATATCAAGTCAATATAGTCGATGGGAGTGTTAGTAACATTGCAAAAAGGGTCCTTTATTTCAGAAAAATACATCGGAGACAGCATATCCGACTCACATCGGAGATGTATCAATAAAATAATGAGAGGTGAGTGCACCATGCTCGGTTTGTTTACATAAATAAAAGTGTGTTTTGGGGGTTATTTCAAGCTAAATTTTCCAGTACAGTAAAATAAGTTGAATTAATTTAAAGGTAAGTTTGCCTCAGGCGAGGTGAATAAATAGAATCAAATATTCTTTTTCAAATAATATATTTCTAAAGGCTAAGTTGAAATCGATCGATAGAAGGCATTTGTTCCCCGACAGGTTGGGGTGAAACAAATAACACAATAATTATTCTAATCAAACATTAAACAATTTGAAAGCTAAATAGATGTATGAATTGGAATTTCATAGATTAAAAACTAATTTAATTATATTTTTCCAAGTTTCCATTAGATGTGATACCAATTAATAGAATGTCAGATTAAATAAAAAATAATCTCATGAAAACATTGATGAAATACTATATTCATGGATTAAACATATATAGGCCTAAAGTCTGTGAAAAGATCATCTCATTAATAGGACAATTAATTCTAACCTTCAAAAATTCTTGAAAATATAGACATATAATTGATGACATTTTCTTCATGAATATGTAATTGTCAAATAAGTTTTCGACAAAGGTGAAATAATTTAATGAAAATGATCCTATATAGACACACAATCGTCATGTCTGTATAAAATATTAAAAAACAACCAGCAAGTGGAGCCTTCTAACTAATTCTTACAGTTTGTATTGCTAGATCTATAATAATGATAATTTGGTCAGACTATTTATTTTATCTGATTTGATAACACTGACTTTGTCAAAATGTCTATCTAATAAGTTTAATCAATTTCTTTTTATGTGAACAATCAAAATAAACATTGCCAGTTTTTAATTTATTTTGAAAGGCTGTTAATTATCACTATCATCAAACCATACACTCTTTTATTTATGTAATTTTGCAAACCATCAGTTAGAATATTTTCAGGTTTACACCCTTATTGATTGTTAGATGAAAAGAAAAGTCAGTTGATGCATGAATAAAACACACTCATAAGCTTGTGTTCCTTTTTTCAGAGTCAAGGAGGCAAAGGGTTTTGATAAATCTGCCCATCATTAATAAGTACAGATGTAAAAACAGTATGACATGGGCAAATAAAGCAGCATGTAAAATATACCTAATTATTTTTATGATTGAATAATGATACAAGTGAAATCATTGTTTTCTCATTCATTAGATAAAATCTTTTAAATACTTCAGCAAAATAGTTTGCAAATTAATCTGATTGTATCTGAGCAGAATAATACAGTCCTATAAATACATTCATAAATACATATATTGTGACAACATCTATAATGTACTAATAATTATATAAAGGTACTTATAAGAGTTCATATTTTAGGCATGATTCATTTATTGAATGTAAATTATTTCTAATATTTTCTTTTTGCAGAAATGTTTACTGAATTGAATTAATAATTGTTTCTTCATCAAATGATATTATTATAAAAAAAGCACATATCACATTCTCCCTATGAATTGCTATATAGTTAAATATTGATAGTTATCACAAGTTTCATGAGTAAAAACAATTATATCTACTCTAAATACAGGTCATGTCCAGTCACTGGAGGAATGATTTAGCCAAAATACAGTTTTAAAATGATTAAAACAGTCAAAATATTACATGATAGAACACTATAAAGGGAGATAACTGACATATGTTACGATGTGTCATAAACTTTCCACGGGTTTCAACTCATAGATTCATAAAAGAAGCTTGTTATTTTCACTGATGCTAGATTAATTTTTTAAAAACGACTGTGTTGAAGGCGAATACAATTTTAGAAAAGATCAGTCTGCGAGATGAAAATCATGTGATCCAGTCCGTACGTGTTGCTATAAATAGGCAGTGCACGCACACACTAATGCATATGAACCACAGGATTTTACGATTTTTTCAGGGTTTTTTTACCAGCAGTTCTCAGAAATGAAAAACACCTGAAACCATCATCAGCAAATTTATTGTTGCTCGATTTCACAATTAAATATAAATCAGGGCCCATTGACGCGACAGAGGACCTGTTTTCGCGTGATCAAATATTTTTAAACAGTTATTTTGTTCCAATTTCTGCAGTTACATTATCAATAGACTATATTTTCAATAATTCAACCGTTTCTGAGACATGACAAAACTCTAATTAGCCGTAGTCGTCGGCAGAATACTCGTACTCAAAAACACATGTGTCGGACACTTCCGCATGTTTGTCCGAGGTTTGCGGTTGCTAGGGGCGGTCGTTAGGGGGCGGGGCTTAATGGATCGGTCTATTGTAGGCCTAATTATAATTTTATATCACATTTTTATATCCTTTTGAAATAAAAGATTATAGATATCAACCTTTCAGAAAAGGACCAAACTTCATTTTGCTGCTGGTCAGGGTTGGATGGTATATACTTATGTTTTAAAAAGTTAATTACAAGAGACAGTAATAAAAAGATAGGCATTTAGAAAACATTTGTCAATATATAGAAAGGAAGGTGAATGTAAAATGTGATGAAAAGTTTCACAATTACGTCTTATTGCTGAAAGTTATACACAGAAAACATTTATCAATGTATAGAAAGGAAGGTGAATGTGAAATGTGATGAAAAGTTTCACAATTATGTCTAATTATTGCTGAAACTTATCCACAGAAAACATTTCTCAATGTATAGAAAGAAAGATGAAAGCTATTTATTTTACTATATATATATATTAGATAATTACATTCATGACATTGACTCAATTCATATTTTCTTTGTTGCAGAATATAATGACATCCCTTGAAGTGAAAGGACTGGCGCATCTCTGTTTCACTGCCTGTGGTTCCCAGTTTCATGGACTTGTAGTGACAGAAGCCAGGAATCAGTACACGTTACGAGGACAATGTAAAAAGTCACATAGTCACGTTGATACTCATGAATGCTGTTTTGATGAGACCTCGTCTCTTATGGAACTAACAGTTATAGACCACGGAGACTTTGATGAAGTGTTCGTCATCCCCGATGTGATGAAGTCAGGGGGAGATAACTGCTCATTGATTTCAGACAGTGTAGAGTTTCATACAGATCAGCTGCTTGTGGACCTCAAAGCTGAGAAATACATAGAGAAATTCTTTTCAAAAACATTGACTGGTCAGAATTGTATTATTTGTGTTGGTGATATTGACATCAAATACAGAAAAGAAAACATCAATCAAGGGCTTAAAAGATGAAAGAAAATGTTGACAATATGAATCTTTTCTTGTTTTCACATTACATTAAAAGTTATTTGTTGCAAATCACACATCTTTTGTTTTTAATTTGATAATCAATCATAATATTTGGTTGCTTTTAGTATCTACAAATACAAAAGATGTAACAGGTAGGACAACAATGAACACTTGATTGGAAGACAGATGCAAATTATGAAAACAGAGCTTTTGATTCAATGTGTAATGTTTTTAATGGAGACCACTCTTACTGCTTTAAAGTTATAAGCTAGGAATATATAATTCTACGTGAAGTTTAGTTGGGTCAATAAATGAAAACAAATTCTGTAAGTATACCAACATGCTATATTTTTTAAGACTTGTTGTCTCATTTAGATTATTTGGGTGTTAACTAGTGTTAAATTTTTATCATTCATGATATTTGATTTTTCTTTTGATAATGTATATATAGGAACTGGGGCTGAAGATGTCAACAACTAAAATAGTTGAATTGTATTTATTTTCTTTCAGTTGGGCCTACTGCCCAAAAAAATTTACTTTCAGTTATTGATGCCTACCGAATTAAATTATTCGTCTCAATGTCATCTATATGTATATGTTAATTCTGGTTATGGATATTTTTAGGGATTCTTTCTTGTTGCATTCTTAATCTTGAACATATACTGAAAAGGTACCAAACTTAGGGCCCAGTCTACAATTTGTACCAAGCTAAAGCTCAAGGTTAACATTTAAACAGGTTAAGCCAGCTTTCAATTCACACTACATGATACATTATCATATCTACCTGCAGTATATTGCTCAAAGAAAGCCAGTAGCACCACACTGAAAATACATTGCAATTAAAGCTTTGGGTGATGCTTGAAATAAGTTAAGTATTGCTAAATAGATAAATAGACAAAGCTAAACTTCCCCGGCAAGGCAATACTCCTATAAGTCTCCTTTACCAGCTAATTAAAATCTTGCTGCTATGCACCAAAATTCATGCTCTTGAGTGCAGGGCTGTTTTAGCTAAAAGCTGCAACAACGTTCCTTATTTGAATATTGAAGTCCATTGCATTAGCCTAGAGAACAGACACAGAAAAAAGGTAAATGCTGCAAGGCTTAACTTAGGCTGTCTCTTGGACTTGTGCAAGAAATGTCGTGTGGCATACATGATGGATACTGCATAGAATTCAAAATTGATATATGCTAAATATTATAAATCACAGATGAAGTCTATGCAATGTCATCGCCTTTGCCGACTGAGAATGCAGCATTGGTATGACATTGCATGATATACCTTCAAATGAAGCATTTTTGGACATAAATTGCTACATTTACTCGCATGTTCTGAGTTAAGCCTTAACATTAGCAGACCAATCACATAAATGCCTTTATATATGGTGATGATTTGGTTAAAGGTAGTTACTTGCCCCTTGGTACTGACACAGAAGACTTTGCTTGTCTTTGTGATTGGCTAGTTGAGATAACTTCAGAACATGCAAGCAGTGAGTCTGTTTTCAGACCGTAGTGGAGAAGAAAACTCATGTTAGAATGTAGTAAATTTTTAAACTTTAATTTCTCAGAGCAAGGTTGATTTTAATGAAACTGGTTTTAAGATTTAAAAAAGAAGATAGTATTATATATACACTGACACAGATTCAAGCCAATGACAAAACTGAAAATGTCACAGATTCAAAACATGTTTCTTGCCTGATACTCAAACATTTAAACTTAATAAGTCGCAATACAGATCTGAAAAACAAAAGAATTCTCATCTATGAAATGTATTTTTTTTATTTTCAGATAAATATGAGTGAAATATTTGAACTGAATGCTGATTTAAAAATAAACTTCCACACAAGACTGCATAGTGTTATTTCTCAAAACGACTCTAAAACAAGCGATCAATCATCTGTAACAGTTGCGCACGCTTATATGATAAACAATTTTATTGCCTTTGAGTTTGAATAAGAATTCCTTAATTTTTAGGTGATTTTTCCATATTCATTTTTTTTAATCTTTAAATTTATAATTAGAAATAACAAGAGCATCTACAAGTGAGATATGATATGAACAAAAGTATTTAAATCTATCTCCATGGTTTACGTAACTATGGAATAACGCAACCCAAATAGGGCCCCTTTGTATGATCAAGAAAAGATAACTCTAAATTTCGACTAGCAACAAGCACTTGTTATGTTGAAATGGCCAGTGTTATTCAGTGGTTTAGAGGAGCATACAATCGACGTTTCATAAGATATGGTGCCCCCTTTTTGGTAAATGCCTCTTGATATGTTTTCTAAAGCAAGCAATGTAATCTTTGGTATTGGTGTAAGAAATTGATTTGAATTTTATAATGTTTTGAAATTGAAATTAACATGCTAACATTAATTTTTGAATCAAAACCAATATCAGATCTGTACAATACTTAAAAAAAATAACCAAAAAAAATGTATAATCACATTGATTAAATTATAATTTCAGATACTGATTGTCGGTGGGTCATTTGGATTAGAAAAGTTTACATCCATTAGATACCAATTTAGAAGTGGAACCAAGGTATAAACATATAAGTATATGTAGTAATATGTTTCTTCCTTACCTTGATATTTGACTATAATTTTTCATCATATGCTTGACATGAATTGAACCAAAGAATTTGAAATTTGAAAATATTCCACATATGTAAGTCATCCTCAAAAAAGGCAAAACACTGATTTTGAGATCTCTATAGTTTAATTGTTAGTTTATTAACAGAATTAAACACTTCAACACAAATACATCAGACTACAGTAGTGGTTTATAAGACACTCTTACAATGATGTCGCCTAGCACCGGTTATCCAGTTTTCTAATTGTTTCTGAGAAATCAACAGGCTTGAAAACATAAGTAGAATTTTACATTCAAGCAGTAACCAGAATGCTTGCTCTGTTATGTCTCAAAATTTAATAAAGAAAAATCTTCAAGGCAGTTTGTGAACAATCGAGTCTAACACACATACTGTAGTTCATGATATTTTTACAGTTCTTTCTTTACCTCAGACATATATTTTTAGAAATTCAAATCCTTTTTGATATTTTGACCTTCCATCTTAACCCATACTGCTGAATCAGCATATGAATCTGCTCAGCTCTTTTCTAATAACCTGATCACTTTCGAGCCAAATGCCTTGTACTGGGGAGAGCCTTGATATTCTTGGCTTAACTCACTTGTTATTTTTGCAGCCAATGAATTGTTGTTATGCAAGGAACCTCAAGCTACTATCTTGAACTCAACGGATTTTGCCATCCGGGTTGTGCCGCTCTTGCTGGATGCGAGTCCTGTCATTGGCTGGTTGGATGGCAAGCAAAACAAGGCTTTTGGCCTGAAGGAGATCAGGGTATCAGGAAGAAGCTGAGATGATTCAAATACGCTGATTTAGCAAGATGATCCTAACCATATTTCTAAAATTTATTGAGATGGAACAAAACTCTGCCAATCCTTCTATTATTAACACACTTCTACGGTTTAATTTGCTATTTTAAGGTTTAAGAGGACTTATGCATTCTCTTAAGCTTTCTATTGATGCAATGAAATACTTAAAATTCTTTACAATTGACCTGACAATGAAAACATTTTAACAACCGCTGTCAGCTTGGACATATAAAAAAAAATGGTTAGCTGTGCACAAAACGGATAAATTATAGACATTTGAACGCAGATGAACTAGTAATATGTGCAGCTGTTGAATTTACCTAAACTCTGAACTGAGAACAAAGAATGAATTATGTTTTATGAAAGCAATGTTGTAAATAAACCGATTTAATAACACAGCATTACCATTTCTTTAAGATTGACCAAAGCGGCTGCCGTTTCCGCTCTTTTGGTTATAAGCAAAATCTTGATATTTCCGATATCGTAGGTCATGCGGATTTAAAGTTACGTTGCATTAAATACTTCCGGTCGTTAAAAATCAACTGTACTGTCTGAATACGAAAATATTTGTTAAAGAACTTACATGGTAAATTACTTGAGTGAGGATCTTGAATAATATTCAGATATGCAATAACTGTGGATTTGTTGTTTACGAAATATTGGTGTGCACTAGTGCGTTTAAGTACAAACTGATTTTTAAGTATTAACTCATAAGAGATGTGTATTACTTATTGAACCAGTGTATTTTCGTCTGGAATCTAGGCATAAAGTTTGGAAAATCAAGGAGCCTTTAATTCTAAAATTTGCCAGGCCCTGCTATATCTTGAGAATAAGTTATAAAAAATCTTCAAACCCAAAGAGTTTCTGGTGGTTCTAAGCTTCAATATGTTGAGCTATAAAACTAGAAGTTATTAACATTGTGACCATTTACAGAAGAATAAATGAGAGCATTGTGAATTGGTAATGATTCCTTTTTTATCTCCTTAGCTAACTCCAGAGGAAGCAGAGAAGTATGGTATCCGTCATCAAATGAAAGAAAAAGCTGTGTCTTTAGAAAGTGAATATCAAGTAAGAAAAGAAATTAACTTTTATCTAATCAAAATTGCCTTATCATAATTATTTGGCGAAGGATGCATTTTCAGAAAACTCTACAAAAAAAGTCATTTCTTTTGACCATGACCTTCATGAAAAAATAAATATCTCAAAAATTTAAAATGACTAACTCTATACATGTATAAGTCTGCAATAGGCCTATGGTAGTATTAGGTTTAGGGTTAAAGCTATGTAATCTTCGATGCAAATGATATGAATATATCAAGGTTTGATCTCTCTAACAATCCTTGTATTATCACTGCTATGCATCAGTATGACAATAGGCTCATGGCAGGCCAGGCAGGGCTGTTATGTTCACTTTTGTTATGTCATTCAGTACTTGAGAAGGCATTCTCAACAATACATGAGAATTAAGAGCAAATCTATGATAGTGCGTGGCATTGAGTAATGTGACAATCGTAAGGGATTATTCCCTTAAGATCTTATTCTACTTCTTCCAATGACTAACTAAACATTTAAATGCTGAACTTCTTTTGTAAACATACCTTATGCTGCAAGCAGATTATGATCTTATAAATGTTTTGTGATGCATCCCCAAAACCTAATATTCCATATGTAGATGGTCAATGAATTGAAAAACCTGATGAGCTACTGAGCCAACAGTTCTAATGTTAATGCTTGCACCTGTTTTATTTCAGGAATTTCAACACAAAGATTTAGACTCATGGGAAAATATCAGGGGGCCACGGCCATGGGAGGATTCCAAGACTGTCCAGGATAGTCAAAGAAAGAAAATGAGCAGCTGATGATAATTGCCATCATCTAAAACAAAATTGTAGTTGTGATTGTGTTCAGTGATAGAAAGCACTGTTTGGAAGTGAAAGAAAATGCTTGTGATGAATGTACATATGAAATTATATATATATATTTTGTAAATAATGAAAATTTTATAGTACAAATAAAAAAACCACTTCTGAGAATATATCCTTTAATTTGTAAATCTTAAATATATGATTGCAAGCACCACAGAGTCAAATGCATATTGGAAGGAGTACATTAAAACAAGGTGATAAACACTTGTATCAAACAATCCATAAATATTTGGTAAGGAAAATATTTAAAATGTTAATTGTTGTCTCCCTAGAAAATCACCAATATTACCACCTTTGTCACAATCTCAGCATTATCTTGAGAACCCTATAAGTTGCAGACAAAGTTAGTTCGGATGCTCTGATTTATGCTAAGGACAAGTTGCAGAATTCAGAATAAAGAATACAGACTGCAGTATATAGAGAAATCTTAGATGGCCAGATTTTCAGGATGACTGAAATTCTGATACAATATTTGTTGAGAACAAAGGCATACATTGTTTTCATTATGAATTTTCATTTGGTCATAAAAATCTAACACTTACATAATATTTGTAACAGTTACATACGAACCACTCTTATAATTGTAGAAACTTTTGACTGCTTTGGTAGGGCACTTTAATGAATTGTTTAAATTATGTGTATGTAACTGGAAAATTGATGTTGATAATATTTATTATATTGAATTCATATAAACCTGTTTTATTAATTGTTAAATTGTTTTAGGTATTATCATATGAGTTAAATTGCTAACTGTTACACAAATATAAGAATCAATTAAGGAACAGGTAGTTGGGGGCAACACATGAAAATCCACTTCAAAGGCACAAAAAGAGAATTTAAATCATCTATTTGGCATTTCCCTGGTTCATTTATTGAGTCTGAGGCACTTCTACCAGAGTAATTTCAACATCATCATCTCTCCTCTGGAATAACATCTCTCCTTCAAACCGAACAAGATCTTGTTTTCGTGCACGCATCAGCATACCAACAAGCTTATTAGAAATTCTTGTATAGGCCTCGAATAATACTCCAAATGTTACGACATATGTCCCATCAGGCTGTTGACGCCCTATATCAGTGATTACATGACAGAGCTCCACAACCTCCCCACTGATATGACTTCCAGCCTCTCTCCCTCTTCTTTCAGTGGACGACCCGGCGACCGGTTTACCATAATCCTTGTCATCTTTGCTCAGCTTTGCCCGATGACATGCTCCCTCCCACTCAGAGAAGGGGTTGATCATCTGCTTCTGAACATGCTCGTCAGAACGTTGCTGCCATAAGGCAATTTTTCCAGACATGCGTTTTGCCATTGCTGTTGGGATAAAACACTTTTTAAAAATGCCCATAACTTCAATATAATTCACAATTAAAAAATAACATGCTGCAGTCAACTAACATATAGTAACTTATGCCCATACATTAACCATATTCCTTTGTATTAGTTAACCTATCAAATAAAGTAATATAAAACTTGTTAATGAACAATACTATAGAACCCCCTATCTTCAGGACATGTATTATCGAAAACAATATTCTAGAAGGCAGCTGGAAGCGCTGATTGAGCACCTCTAGTAACTGGCGCTCGATCATCGACTCCAGCTGTCTCCTAAACTGTTGTTCTGCAAAAACAAGTCCCTGTGCTACCAGCAACCACTACTTTTTTGTAGCATAGGCATCATCTGATAGGGCTGATTGGCTAATGGCATGACATCCATCTGTCTTTAACTTTTTGCTTTTTTCAACTACTTACGAATATTTATAGAATCAGTTGGACTTTGATGTGGTTTCTTATGGACAACTGACTTAAGACTTGACTCTTGTGTATACAGATACATTTGGCAATGGATATTATGAATTGTACATTTTGTGATTTTTTTCACAGATTATTTTATGGGGATTATTAATTATACATTTCACTCATTAGGGTCACAGGGGTCACTACCTACAAAATTCCAATCTTTGGCTCTCAAAGGAAAAACATTCTTAGAAAACTGAAATGTGGATTATATTTATAATTATTGATTATTATAAAAAGGTGACTTAGGTTCTAGCCTTATGATGATAAATTGTACAGTCTGATGAGCTACAGATCCAATATTGCTTTTTCAATTTTATCTATATGATGCATTTCTATAGTGTGCTTGGTAAAAACTTAGTCACGTCAACATCTGAAAATATTACACACATGTATCGTGATTTCGAATTAAACAAAAAGTGCAGCAAATCATTTATTTCTATTTTTAGAGTATTATTGAAGTTAAAGGGCCACATAGTATGTTGTTGGAGTCAAATATGCCTAACTTCAAAAATAGTTTTATTTTATCGAGAAGTGGTGGTTGTTTCCAAAAATTAAAATCTGAGTACTTATGTGTACAGTAGAGTGACAATTAAACATGTTAAAGACTTGATTTGTGATCGAAAACCGGACAGTGACGCGCGTCAATGACTCAAACGTAATTTTGGAAACTTATTTGCAGCATACACAAATGTAAACATGGTTGGTAGTATCGATTATGACTTTTAACGTGTATATACGTAAAATGTACCCAGAATATCGACGTTCTAACATTGATATGGTCGTTTTTCATTTATCATTGAAAACATAAAAATAGCACAATTTGGGAATTTGGGAGATAAAGGTGCGAGTTAGGTAGGCGATTTGAACTGTATTGAGGAGATATGGTAATTTGGCTCTTATTTAAAGAACATAAAAAATTCTAAAAGATACTCTGTGGCCCTTTAAAGGAGATTTCTGATTACTATTATGGTCAAGTGCCGTATGCTGAAGAACAATCCAAACACAATCTGAAAAAAACTCCTTATCAATATCACCACAAATGCCCCTTTCAAGAATAACTATTGAATTACAGACTTTCCTGTTTGCAAAAGAATTTTTTTCAAACCTTGTAAGAAATCAAGTGAAAAATTCAAATGAAGTAAAGATAATCAATGAATTAACGTCTATCCTTCAATTACTAGATACAAACATGTTGTATGATTTTATCTTTTGCAACCCTATATGGGCCTCTTTACTTGTGAATGACAGTGAAAGTGCCTTACCATAAATGTTTTTTTGCATTTGTGCAAGAAGTTCCAAAACTTTATTGTATACCGGCATGCTATAAACAAGCTTAACTGCTATCCCTCCATTTCCATCAACTCTTTTGCAGCACAACTTCATACAAATAACACCTTTGCAAAAGCTACCAGTGTTCTGTATGTCAACTAGAATTGTCTCCCTTACCATGGAAAAGGGAGAGAACTGCATTCAAATTATCTCCTCTTTGCTTATTGCTGCTTTTGTTATGAAAAGAATATCATATGTAAATGTTTTATGTTTGTACATTTCATTACCAAATCAAGTGGTTAAAATTTTATTTCATTTACCCACTGATCTATATAATAATAACTTATTTTATTTTCAATAGCAAAATACACCATTTATAGGTGAAAATAAAATTTAATCCATAATTTCACTGAGTGTAATTATAACGTGATTCTACTCAGTGAAATAGCCCTACAATCATATGATATAATCTGTGACGTCAAGAAACAACTGATTAATGTCTTGCATTGTTTTGATGGATATAACAAATAGAACATTTGTCATTTCTCATCGAAAACCAAGTATATCTCATCTTGTGAGGAAGACAATTATATATATAATTATATATTTACACTCATGAAAATATTAATTTCTACTTCAATCAATGAGATATCCACGGTATTCAAAGAGTCTGAGAAATGTCAAATATCCTCTATATATTTAAACTCTCAAAATTCTTTTAAACAACAACAAAATACATTTCCACAAATAATTTACTCATGATAAAATCAACATCTGTTAAGCATAGGATAAACAAGTACAATCATAACATATTTACAATACTACAAAAAAACACATTATGTCCACATATTTATTGTATAAGTGTTTTGTACTAGATGTTTCTTTCATTTTCAGAAAAGCTATTTCTGACTCTTAAACATTTTATTCAACTTCTTGGCACTGTACCTAAAAGATTTCATCAAGCCTGCTGTAAAGATACTTTTGACACTCTGGCTCAAACTAGATCTCCATACAATACTTGCAGCTATTTTAGCAACCTGCTCATCACAGTGACGATCATGTGCAAATATTCTAAGAACTTCCTCTAGATCTGGTGAGCTCCCTCCCTGTGACATTCCCTCAACTAAATGAGCTTGTATATTTTTAGGCAAGAGGCTAAGGTGGTGATACTGTGAAATATAGTTAGGATATTGTTCAAAATGACCCTTAGATTTGTGCCAATAAACATGTTCTTCATGATCAAGAATCTTTTCATAAATTCTTCTAAAATATTGAATGTTGGGTTTAACAATATTTGATATTTTCTTCTTGTCTTCCCCAACCGTCATCCTGAAATCTCCATGGTATGAAAGTCCAGTAATCGTTGAATACAGATCTTCTTCGGAGAAGAACTCTGGTAGAATAAGCAGTGCTGCATGCACGGCACTCTGCAAGTTAATTTGCAAGGCAGAATTCAGACTTGGGTTTTGTGGAATAACAAGAAGCTTTATGGGTTTGTGCAGACGTCCACTGAGATAGAGACAATCCCAGTCCAAGAGATCAGTAATCAACCGATCTGTGCTGACAACTCCATACTTAATCAGTCTATCTTCAAACGGGACAAGAGTGTTGAAGTAAACCCCTGCCTTGTATTTATCTTGAATTCTTGCAACAGTTTTTGCTCCAAAGTACTTCAGAAAGGAGTAATGTTTTGGGTTGGCTCGAATATTTTGTTGATGCCATGATAGAGGATCATCTACTGTTATTATGAAATCGAGCATGTTTTTTGACATGTCAACGTGACCATCTTGTTGATAAACTCCTGATCCATAAGCAAACGCCATTTGAATGTCCTCAGGAAAAGAGGAAAGAACTCTTTGATAGAGTGAAGACACAAGGTTCTTTTCCACTAGTGATGAACACATTTGTCTTGTAAACACCTTTGAACAGTGTCTAGAAAACACCTTGAACCTGAAATACATAGTTGCGAAAAATTGTTTAGCTACAGTAACAGTAATGCCTTTCCAAAAACAGTTCTGCCTTTCCTTCACTTTTTGTCTCTTATATCATCTTCATCTCTTTCAAACACACCAACACTTGAAACAGATGACGTTTTTAACATTTCTAACTGTTTTTGTCCTTTCCTTACTGTATACTCTATTTGAATGATTTCAGTTCTTGGCATTTTGGCATTTCTACGAAATTCAGATCGTACATACGACTTCAGTCCAGGCTGATCCTTTGCTTGACGCAGAAACTGACGATATAAACTCAATACTTGCAATTGTAGTTTGCTGTGACGAGGCATTCCAAACTGTTTATGAAAATTCACCCTTATCAGGATTTTCAAACATTTGTCTTACAAGATGTTGTTGAAGATTCTTTCAATCTGAAAATAGATTAAAAGGACACATCATAGCAGTTTATGACCACAAGCGCCTGTAGTCTAATGGGTCAATATGAATATACTAAAGAAATGTAAAAGAGTAAAGGTGATTCAGTCTTTATGTCTATGTTGAATTCCTTAAGTCTGAAACGTAAGTGATACTTTCATTGATCAATAAGTTAAGGGACGTAACTCTAATCTGTTTGAATTACATTCCTTTACTTATCAATTAATGAATACTGTTGTTCTTGAATACGACAAAAGCATGAAAAGTTACCAGTTGAAAAGTCGTTCATGGAGTGCAAAATCTCCAGCCCAGCCTTTAAGTGAACAGATTACTGATTGGCTGACAGGCATTATTTCATTATTGATCATAGATTTACTCACATTTTGAAGATTAATTAGTTAATCTTTATAGTTACAAGTTGTTATACATACTCTGTAGAAAAAGGACACAATCTTTAATGTGTTTCTATCTAAAAGGGCCCCATTCTTTGAAATAAAATTAAGGTATAAGTGTTCTTGTCACTGTTCACTGTACAATTATATAGTAATGATGAAATGTTGATACAAATTTAGAACATTTTCAATTATATCAGTTATGTAATAAAAACGTCAACAGTCATACATTCCAATTCCTATATCTAACAAGTGAAATAGTTCATATCATTTTTGAAAAGGACACGACGGCATATAAGCGTACATTCATTACGATTCTTCTGTTTCTGTCAAACCTTCTAACCCAACATGTGCCCTTCCAAAGGTCATAATCAGCTGAACCGGAAGCAATTCAAATTGTCGCATAAATCATGCCAAAACAAATTCTGCGTTAGTCCATTTTTAATCACCATCATTAAAAGTGGTCTTAATATTGATTAAAAATATGATTGATAAACAAATGATGTTTTCACCAATGATATCTGATGATGTGAGTATATTTTATAATGCTAGGAGCGACTTTTTGCAGAACGCATATCCGGGTCCATTCTGTTCAAGAGCGGCAAAATATAAACATTGATATTTTGTTTGTGTTTAGAAAACTATTGTTGATATGTTCTTTTAGTAATAGTGAGGGTAAAAATTGATGATCCCTTTTCCTTCCAGCGACGATAAACATAAAACAACCGTCTACAAATGCAGACAGCAAATGCATTTCTTGCAGTTCATGCAGGTAATATTTCTGAAATCATGGGAATTGTGATTCGTTGTTAGCATAAACTGCTGAGTATAGAAACTATTCCTGCACCGTTATCATTTTGAATAAGTTCAACTGTTCAATGGGTATACATATTTAGTACATAACAGGCTGAAGATTTTTCAAAATTGAAAGATGATTTTGTGTGTTAGAATGTTATCTAAATTCATATGATGAATTATCTTAATTAATTAAGAGAGAGTTAGATCGAAGTAAAAGAGAGACTGTGAGGAAGAGACAGTGAGTGAGAGAGAGAGAGAGAGAGAGAGAGAGAGAGAGAGAGAGAGAGAGAGAGAGAGAGAGAGAGAGAGAGAGAGAGAGAGAGACACTGGCAGAGAGAGGAGAGAGACTGAAATTCACAGCCTGAGCACAAGTGAAGGGCATAGACCTTACTAGTGTCCGAATATGGATATCAGTATTGTAAGAGAGATTATATACATATTCTTTCAGTTATGAATATGGAAACTGTATATTCACTGCAGGTGCTGGTTTTCATTCTCAAGACAAAGAAAAGGAATATAAAGCTGTGTGCAAAGATGCTTGCAAACAGGTAAGTTGAACATTGAGGTGTTCATAGATTTGAAGATGCAATTGTGTGGATTCTGTCAGCTAATATTGTGCACATAAGTATATTTTTATAGTGGTATTATGTGAAAACTGAATTTGAGGCACATTTCTGTTGAAGCAATATGCATATGATTTACCTGAATACAATATAACATAATCCAATTGAAAATGTAACTGAAGGAGTGAAGATTACTTTAGATTTGAAAATTGTACGAAGCAGCACACATTTCTTTCAGATACCTTCAGAATTCAAGCCATGATGTGTGGAAAGACTTGCTGATCAGTCTAATGATTATCTATTTATGTATTTAATTTATGCATGTTCTATCAACACATATATTTATCATGATTCATAAAAATAGTGAAATTATTTTATTTTTGTTAATTCACACAGTGCTTTAGCAAAGCAGAGTTATAAAATTGCCCCTTTAAAACCTTATTACAAGCAAAAGTGGATATATATATAATTAATTCAGGCCTGATAGTAATCAGACCAATTATTATTATTGTCGCCCGTAGCATTTTATGACTTCTTGGGTCAACTTTGATGTTCACATCATAAATGAAAGTGGAACACTAGTAGTAAGAAAGAAGTAAGAAACTTTGTGCAAGATGATGATTTATAACTTCCCATTTGTTTTATGAATTTTAAAGATAAACTTAAAGAGATTACTTACAAGTAAACTCTAAAATGAATTGATCAAAACATTCAGAATTTGGACTTGACAAAATTTGTAGTTTGGTTTGGTGTTTTGGATATAGACATAATGTATATGAGGAAAACATATGATTTAAATAAACTGCTATTATGTTTCATTAAATCCTTCTATAGATATGATCATTAATCCTTTTAATAACCAATAGAAATTGGTTCATTATAGGCTATGGAAATACTTCGAAATGGTGGAAATGCCTTGGCAGCCATAACCAAAGCTGTCGCTGTCTTGGAGGTAAGTTAAAACCGCTTTGTGTGTACAGTCTGATTAAAATTGACAAGGTTCTGAGGAATAAAGATTTCATATTTTGCCCCTATCAGGGTATGAATGCTTTCCATCTGGAAGTTGCCAAAGCACAATGGCCTGAGAACATCAACTATGGTCACACGTTCTGTTAAAGTTCAGCTGCTTATCACAAGGCTTATGGCAGAAGCATTCAGTAGATAAGCAAGGGGCCAGTTAGGAACTTCGGTGTTAACCATTTGTTCTACAAATTCGCCGCTATCTTTTTATTTGATTGTGATGATATGAATGGGAAAGGTATGACTATATATCATATGTACATACCTGGTTAGAGAATAGGCGCCTTAGCTGGCTGTCATAAAACCATGTGGAGAAGTAAACAAAAAATTGCAATATTTTGAAACGTTATTTCCTTGGTAAACTGCTGTTAAACAGACCAGACAGTTAATATATGTCTGTTGATGAGTGATGCTTAGTAACAAAGATAGTAATACCTATATAAATCCTTATTCTTTGTAAATATTATGAATAAGGAGTGTTTATATTTTGTATTAAAATGTAGTATTCACATTTAAAAAGTTATCTTGCTTTATTGTATTGTTTATTAACATAAGAAAGAATTTGTAATTTGCTGGTTTTGCAAGAGATTAGAGCAATGTTTGATGTTGTTATTCTATATTTCACCACCTTCTCCACCTCATCGGGATGTATTCTTTAATAGAACTCTCCTCTTACAAACGCTGGTGTTGGATCCAATCTGACGCTAGATGGCGCTGTTGAATGTGATGCTTCTGTCATGGATGGAAAAACTTTAACCTTTGGCGCTGTAGGCTGTGTAACAGGTAGCCTGTTGATAATCTTATCACTTTTTAGCAGAATGATACAGAGAAAATAAATGATAGCCTGTACAAACTTGAGTATTATTGTGTGTAATTGTCGTCCTCATTTTTAAATCTTAGAGTATATAGAAAACTAAATTCTCCTGCAACATTAAGTGTGCCAATCTCCATAAATGGCTTATTTAGTCTTGCTTACTTTTGCCAAACTGTAAGGTTTGAGGGCAATGTCTTATTTCTGATCGGTAGTAACCTCTAAGATTTCTTATAAGACTTTCAAGTTCAGGTGCAATAAGCTGAAAAGCTAGCACAGAATAGGTGATGAGATGCAGCAAGACTTTATTTAGCAAGTGCTTGTAACTGGTATGAGTTGTAACTTGCAGGGGAAGTTAATAGCAAACCATCCATATCATTACCGTATTCGCTGTATTAAGCGACCTGGGTGCAAAGAAAACTTTAAAAAGGGGGGACTTATTAAAATGACTTTCCATAAAATTCAAAAGATTGAAGCAAGGACAAATTCTGTGACTGAAATACATATGCGACCTCGTATATTCAAATTATTTGAGCTTTAAAAGTTTTGGCTAGTTCCATCATATGAAATAAAAGACAGTCACATACATGTAAGAATATACTTGAAATAGTCAGCTCCATGATAAATGATAGAAAGGGTGATACTCATGTTTTCAATGCCACTGTCCAGCTTTATCACACATGGAATGAAAGGGGGCGCTTATTACTTTGTGAGTTACAAAAGAGGTTAGGGGCGCCACTTATAGTGAGACTAAGGGCGCTAACTTATTGTGTCGATTATGATACAACATTTTAAGCAAAATAATCAAAATATTGATGTTCATTTGCAGTTTGAATATGATACTACATTTATAAATGTTGATTACTATTTTGGTGCTGTTTAATGTTTGAAATTTAAGCAAAATTATCAACATATTGTTGTTCATTCGCAGATGTTCAGAATCCAGTTGAAATTGCAAGGCACCTTGTTGATACTCAGCTACAGGGTTGTCTCCCTTTAGGCAGAATTCCTCCAAGGTAAAGTGTTTCTAGGATATCTTGTTGAAATAATTAATAGCTTTTGAATAATAATAAGCCATAGTCTTTAAAGTTCTTAAAGACAAACTCCTATGATTCAATACAGAATAAAAATAAAACATCTTATTTCAATCGACACATGGATAGAAAGATAAACCCTCTGGCTACCATATTAAACCAGTTTGTCACCTTATAAAATTGTCTTTCCATATAGTGTAAAGGTATGCATTGGAATTTGATATAAGAGATTTAATATGTTATGTAGATTTTATGGTTGCAAATGTATTGCGTAATGTTATATAATTTAATTGAATGTTAAGTGAATTTCAGTTATGATATATAATGGATTCAAATTAAGAAAGTGAAATACGTGTTTACATAAGCCCTAACTTACTACATTCAAGTAGACTACACAAGAATATTCTAAAGATGAAACTAAATGACAAGCTGATAATGGCTAATAAATGGGAGAAAATGACTAAACAAATATGAACGTACTCTACAAGGCAAATTAACGATAGGATTTATTAGGGATGGGAGGGCGGGGAAAACACGTGTTGCTTGCTCGATGAGTACTAAAACAATGACCGCCAACTGTGCGCAGGGGTAATTTGATATTACGTTGGGTCAACTGGGGGGTAAGTGGACGAGATCTCGTTGAAACAACGGCTAGCAGACGAGAGTTGGTGGAGCGTATGCAGACGGGAAAATGCAGCGAAAGGAGTTAGATATTTATATATCAGGCTACGTTAATTTGCCTTCTAACCTAAAACATGCAAAGGATGTAACGCAATATGTATATGGGTTCCGTTTCAATTATCCATTTTCCGTAATCGAAAATTATGAAATTAAAACGAAGAACCAACAACGAAATAAATTCAACAGGTTTATTGTTTGGCAGAGTAGTCAATGACAATGTTAACACAAATGGTAATAAAGTGAAATCTGGAATTTGATATAAGAGATTTGATATGTTATGTAGATTTTATGGTTGCAAATGTATTGCGTAATGTTATATAATTTAATTGAATGTTAAGTGAATTTCAGTTATGATATATAATGGATTCAAATTAAGAAAGTGAAATATGTGTTTACATAAGCCCTAACTTACTACTCCCAAACAAATGCCAAACAAAGCAAATTGAAATATGAATTACGGGA
Organism: Phorcus lineatus; assembly: GCA_921293015.1. NCBI lineage: Eukaryota > Metazoa > Mollusca > Gastropoda > Trochida > Trochidae > Phorcus > Phorcus lineatus. Next base: position 25,324,390 of record OV121084.1, read on the forward strand.
ACCTTGTAAGACCCCTGGCGAAACGAGTGGCTGCAGCAAGTTTGACGTCAGGGGTAAAGTCAAGGTAACGTAAGTAGGCGTCGGAAGTCCAGCCCCCTAACATTTGGATTAACTCGCCCGGGACCCCGTTCTTGAAAGCCCAGGAAGCCCCGCCCCGTCTGAAACTATGCCCAGTGAAGGCAGTGGGGGATAAGCCCGCTGCAGTGAGGGACGCGCGGAGGTGGGATTGGAATGGTTGGTGAGTGACGGAAACTTGGCCGGACGGGAGGGGGAGGGTAAAGAGGGGGGCTGTTGGAGAAGCTGGGACGATGGCTGACATGACCTTAAACGCCCAAGGGGGAGTCGGGGAGTGAAACTAACGGCACAGAGAAAGTTCGGTCTCCGAATTGATTGGTTTTAGAAAATTTTAGTTTTACCCATAAGCCAAAAGGGGACGGGGTGACGTCAGCTCTACAGGGAAACTTGATTGGTGAAAACATGGTGTGCGAGGGCGGAAGTAAGGAAGACTTCCGAGCCATCAAAAAGAACAAAAACAGGTACAAACAAAACATAACTGCATGCTCAGATGAGCGAAAGTCCATTGCCCGCCAGATAGCTAACAAGTGACAGGGCTCAATGGGAGAAGCTTGAACGGGTTGGCGAAATAGTCGTTTACCAATGCCAAGGAGAGTTAGCCGCAAAAGGAATGAAAGTTGAGGGAAATGAAAGCCTTTAAATAAATGGAAAAGTTTAACGCCATGTAAGTAATTTTTAACAGAAGTGGCACTGATAAACGACCTACTTAAAAATTGAACATAAGCACATAATGTGTCTTGTGAGGCTGGTAAATAAGTTAGGTGAAAGTAATGACAAAACATGAGGAATGTCCTCCACTGAGTTCTAAGGTTCGCATATGTCCCAGAGGAGAAGGCGGAGTGCTGCGCTTCCCGTACCTCCCGTAGTAGTCGGTCCAGTTGTGGGTGTTGCCGTGCAATTACCAATCATGGGAGAGGGTAAATATTGAGTCATGGACCGGACAGTGTTGTAGGTTTGGTACCCGATACACTGACCGGAAGTGGTGTTCACTGTGGGGGGAAAGGTGCCACCTAGATAAGATATCCGCGGCCGTGTTTAGGCGCCCGGGAACATGCACTGCCCTTAGCTCGAAATCATGGAGTGCGGTCAAAAGAGCAATATTTCGAAGGCAGTCGAGTAGCCAGGTGTGCCTGGCTCTGCCCGAGTTCAAAAGGATGACCGTTGCCAAATTATCACATCCGACCGTTATGCACAGACCTGTCCACTGTTCCCCCCACAGGCTCACAGCAACTAGAATACCAAAGAATTCGAGGTCGGCAATTGGGAGTTGTAACTGCAGTAATGGTGAAGGAAATTCTTTGTGAAAAAACTGGTTCCCACACACACCTCCACAACCAGTCAAGCACGCATCCGTGCTAAACATTACGTCCGCGTCAAGCCACGGGTCTCTCTTGATGATAGATACACCGTTGTACTGCCTTAGGAACCGGCACCACCATCGAATATCCTTTCGAAATTCCGTGTCCAATACAATTTGCTGCTCGTTCACTGGCACTCCTCGGAGGCACTGCAACATCCGTCCGAGAAAAAGGCGGCCAGGTTTGACACATTTTGATACAAATGACAGCTTCCCAATGAGGGACTGCAGGTCACTCTTTTTACACGATTTGCTTGACAGCCAGGTTGGTAAGACTGCCTCGATAGCGTTCCACTTGTCCTCGGGAACCCGTAGCTCGGAGTGAATAGTGTCAATAATTATGCCGAGGAAGACCATGCACGTTGACGGGGGGCATGCCTTTTCTATAGACTCACAAGCGCCGGCGTTCTGCAGGACGCATCCCAACACTTCCAATGCATTCTCGGCCCTGGTGGCAGTATCCGCGCCGCCAAAGTCGTCGAGGTAGTTCACACACGAGACGCCGAGGGATCGTGAGCGCCGATGTGACACGTTGGCACACATACGCGGCTGATCGCAGGCCGAACGGCAATACCCTGTCAATATAAATACTGTCCTTCCAAGAAAAACCAAGTAGGTGTAAATCCCCGGGGTCAACGGGAATTTGGCGATATGCTCTGCTCAAGTCACGTTTAAAAAGTAAACAACCAACACCTTTACATTTGACGATGTCGACGAGAGAGTCCACCGTGGTGTAAGTAAGAGTGACTTCTTCCCACATATAAATGTCCTTATCAATGCCATCATTCACAGAGGTGCCTGGAGGCCAGCTGAGGTCAAGGATCACCCTCCGTTTGGTATCATGATCCTTCGGCACAGGAATTACATGGCGACAGGCCATAGCATTTGGCAGATCAGCGTGACATTGCACTAAAAAGGACGTTAAGTCCTCCGGACGAACATCTGACTCAAGGGGGGAAATAAAACAGGTGGACGAAACATGAGCTGTTGAAAAGTGACTGTCCGACGAAACCAAGGGGGGAGACGAAACAACATTATACGACGAAACGGTACTGTTAGCATCGGGTAGTCAGCGTGCCGTGTCATACTTGGGGGCACGTGTCTTGGGGTTGGGTGTCGGTCTACTGTTCAGGGGGCAGTCATAACTTATCTCGGGATGGGTAGCCACCTCTTTGTTAACGAGCCAGCAAGTGGCACAGATGTGAGACAGCAGACGCCTCTCCCCTGAGAGTCCTACGTGGGGGGAGCTGGTAGCGTCACACTGTCCCGTCTGGAAGGCTTGACAGAACCAGCGCCGGGATGATGAAGTACTGTCCCTGCTCACAGTGGGGCGCCTGTCCTGACCCGCTGAGTGCCGCGTGCGGTACAGCATCCCTTCGAGATCCAAGAAGGAGTCCCCCCACTGTCGGCGACCCCGCTCGATGTCCATGAGCACTGCCGCATGAAAATCAAGGATTTTTTCCCACGGACACGTGCACGCTTGATGCATGAGCAATTCCAAGTGGTCAATTCTCGCTGTGTGCTCTGCGCATTGAGGGGGAAGCTGGGCGAGAATGCTTGAATAGCCCGCAACAAACTGTGCTATTCCAAGTTCTTCGAACTTCACGTCATGGGTGACGAACTGGCGTCGGAGGTGTGTGTGAGGCCAGTGCTGGGAATTTATTATGTGATCCGTGACCTTCAAGTCCCGACCCGATTTTAATACCCTCTTACCGGAACTTTGGGGAAGGATTCCGGGGAAAGTCGAAGTAATTTCCCTGTCCGCCAAATACTGTAGGTTAGTCATCCGTCGGATATCTTCTACCGTCACTTGGGTGGGGTCGCTGGCAGACTGTTGGTCGATGATGTCTGCTTGTGGGCCCCCTCTGTGCTGAGGTACTTGCGACAGCTCGGCCCGCAGGGCAGCAACTTCTTCTTGAAGGGCGTTGAGTTTAGAGCGCTTGCTCTCTGTTTGTAAGCGTTCTTCTAAACGTAACTTCGCCATACTCAGGTTTTCGATCTGCTGGTCTAAATCTGCTGAAATGGCGGATCTAGATTTGGTAGTCGAGGTAGTGGGGCCAGCCGATTTGGACAGGCCAGACTTTGATGCGGTCGCTCCCTCAAGCGGAGGAGTGGTATCCCGTCCCTGGGAAACCATTGTAGTTTTTCCTCCAGCGCATTCTGCCTCCGATATGTCACTGGGCAGGTCTTCATCCATCAAAGATATGATTCCTGAGTGCAGATTGGCGTAATTGATGTGCCGTTGACGGTCCATTTTCGGCCATTATGTAATAACAACTGAATTAAAAACGAAACTGACGAGACGATACTGAAAACACGTGTTGCTTGCTCGATGAGTACTAAAACAATGACCGCCAACTGTGCGCAGGGGTAATTTGATATTACGTTGGGTCAACTGGGGGGTAAGGGGACGAGATCTCGTTGAAACAACGGCTAGCAGACGAGAGTTGGTGGAGTGTATGCAGACGGGAAAATGCAGCGAAAGGAGTTAGATATTTATATATCAGGCTACGCTAATTTGCCTTCTAACCTAAAACATGCAAAGGATGTAACGCAATATGTATATGGGTTCCGTTTCAATTATCCATTTTCCGTAATCGAAAATTATGACATTATAATTGTTTATTTTTCTTAAGATGAATTCTCCACTTTTGATAAATAATGTTGATATATCAATTGATGAGGTAAACATGCTTTTACTCAAGAAAAGGCAGAGATCCTGTTTGTAACAAAGCATTTTGGGTTGTAATTTTCGGGTCTGTTCTACCCTTACAGTGTTCTTGTTGGAGGGGGCGCAAGGCAGTGGGCTGAGGAACACCACCTGCAACTGACAGAGAGGGCGGGGCTCGTTACAGGTAAGTTGCATGTTGATTTCTTTACTCAATTATTTCATATTATTATTGTACCTTGACCCATAACTCCAGGTAGGTAAATCCTGAATAAAACAGCTTTAATACCTATTTATTATCCAAGGTCTGACTTGTTATGAGAACATTTGAGTAATGGGGCTGCTGTCAGACCTTTATAGGTTAACCCTTGACAGAAATAGTTAAAACCTTGGCAGAGTAATTTTTATAACTTTTATTAATTGGAACAGGATTGCTTTTAATCATATTTTCTTCAAGAGGGCAGGACTTGAGGATGAAGGTGAGTTATTGTATCCCTGTTTCATATCAAGTTACCATCTTGACTGAAAGTGGTGAACCTTTAATCAAGGATCTATACACAGATTAACCTCATAACTTTGAATTTGATGTTGGAATATGTTTCAGAACAGTTATCAGTATATTTATGCTTAAATCTTTCAAGATTAGCAATCTAGATAGAGGAATGTCATGACCCAGTTTATGACTAAGGATAACTAATTCTGATTTGTTAATCGATATCTTCACTCTGAAGGGGATTTATTTTTAATAAGTATTTATTTCAGCTTTAATTGATTGAAATCATTTCTCCTATAGTACAATCTTGATATTTGCAAGCCATAGTACAATACAAGTTTATATCACTATGAATTGCAATATAGGGTGCTGTTCCACAAAGCAGTTGTAGAGTTACAATCAATTGTAGCCCATTCTTAAACACTGGTCAAAAACAATTGTAAGTGTTTTGTGGAACAGGATAGTGGACTTTCTTTGCTGTTCAGTAAGTTTTTCTTAATAAAATAGTCTAAAAAGAACCTATTAGTAAGCTTTCTAATTGAATAAGTAAGATTTCTGATTCCACCATTTAGTAGTCTTATTAATTCCTTTGTAATAATCCTAATCCTCCACGTTTAATGCATTTGAGGAATGACTCAAATTGATAGAATGAAGCTAAGTATTGCCTTAGCAAACATGGTCATAGTCATGAATAGCACTGGGTTTTTTGTTACATAAATTCTTTTACAATGTGCATTACAGAATGAAAAGTAAAACATCAAGTTTATAGATTTACAATACAGTTATATTCTGGAATTTTAGCTTTTGTAAGGTTTCTGTAATTGTGAATTTCTTTCACATATGTTCCCCCTGTACAAACAAGATGTTAACATGTACGGAAAAGTTGTTGAAAGGAAAATTCACTCAGTCAGCTCCATGTTTAAACAGCTCAGCATGTGTGTTATCAGATCGGTACGGCAAACTATGAAGGACTGTGGTATGGGAAGCACCTGTTTCTGTTATTAAATTACAGGTAGTTTTCAGTCAACCATATGTTCTTTGTTCTTAGGAACCAACATAAATCAATATAGAGCTTGAGAAAGGTGGCGCTAAAATCATGTTTGTCCCGAAGGGTTGGGACACATATTATTTTTGGTTGAGTTTTCGTCTCATTTGCGTTGGCATTGACCTTAGCATCCATGTTGGCATCAGCTTCTGTGCTCCCATTGTTTCCAGAACACAATTCTGAAGTCAATATCATGGAGTATCTTTTCAATTCAATTTTTTTCAAAATAATTTTTTTTTTTTTTCCGGAGCATCATACAGTCTGTAACTGCCTAATCATTACCAGATTCAGTAGATTGGTTCTACATATTGTGTAGATGTGTTATTTGAGTTTGCCCTCTTTTTGATTTTGTTTTTTGTTTGTCTCTATCTAAACAATTTCCTTTTTGAAAAGTAGTGTTCAGTCTTACATCCATAGTTATCTGTTTTTGTAATCTGGAAATTAGTTAAAATGAAATAAACTTCAATAATGTGAATAACAATAAAGTATGGAATTCGGTATAATCGAAATTTCACTTCTTACTACTGTGCATCCAACCAAAAACAACATACTGCAGTTCAACGTCTTTAGTTGTGAACCTTTTCGCTCTTAACTTTAGCTTTCTAATGATGCAACAAAATACTAATTAATATTTATATTTTTTCTGCAATCAATACTGAAAAAGCTAAGGCTGCCAAAATCACAACAGGATGTGAAAAGTCTTATGTGTCAGTTATGTACAAATTGGAAGATATTGATTGTTGAAAACGCTAAACTAGGAATATGTTCAGCTTTTGAAATTATTGTCATCTCTTAACTAGGGACAAAGGATGAAATATTGCCTATCGATATATATGTTTTACTCATTTATTAGTTCATGCTTATTTGATTAAATGTTGCTTTAAAGAGCCACTCCGTGATTTTCATAACATATTATTTATCTTTGATACGAACCTTAATGTCATATGTTGTGATATAAAATCAAAACATCTTAACTTTTCATGTCCAAAAGACATAAATATGACAAATATACTGGTTTTCCATGAAAATCTAAAAACAGCCTTATAAATGCACAGAGGTGTAGATATCACGTCCAATACACTTGGATACTAGTTATATAACCTAACAAACACTATCAACTCCTAACTGCCCTCCTGGCTGTTTTAGATAAGTCTCCAAATTTGACTATTTGACTCGCGCCACTGTCTGGTTTTCAATCATAATTGCGACGTTCTACCTTCATATTGTCGCTGTAAAAAACCAACAAGCTTTAAAATGTGTCTTTTTGGTAACAGTTGATACTTCTCGATTAAATGACACCATTGATAAAGTTTGGCATATATATGACTCCAACAACTCACGGAGTGGCTCTTTAAGTACTTTCAGTCTTTTAGAATTAACTTTATAGCCTGACTATATGCATATTTTCACTATGAGTGCAGGTCATAGGTAATATTGAGTTTTATGCATTAGCTTTTTGATCTTGAATGATAATTAGTTCAGTTTAGTTGCTTTGCAAAGACTTTAATTGTTTACCCGAAATGTAACTAATAAATCATTTATCAGAAACAGATATGTTTTATTTTTCTGTTTCTGTTGGTCCTGTAATAATCTAATATAGGCAATGGCTTTTTCTGCCGTTTGTTTATGAAGGTTACATTATTTTCAGCACTGAAAGCATTATCTTTTATTAATGTATCAGAAAGAATTCTTGAGCGAGAAATGATACTCCTGCTGGATCAGATTGCAAGAAATGATCTGACAATCATATCAATAACTGTGATTCTTGATAGGATGATTACATTGATACAAATGCTGTTGTATGACATAATTGTTCAACCTTGGGTTATTGTTTCAATCTCCTGGTTTTACATCAACTCTGTTTTATGTAGAGAACTGGGTTGCATTGTAAACTACAAATTGCTTAAAATTAGCAGTTAGTCGCTTCTGATGTGGAAAGTAACACCTGAGATATACAGTGATTTACAGCAATTTTTTTTTTTTTTTCAATTTATGCCCTTCTACAGCATTTATAACCATTTGACATACTGCACTTATTCAAATTATTCGGATCTCTTTTTAATATAAACTGAATTCTTTTGCTCCTTTTTCGTAGAAGGCACTACGAAATTTTGACCTGCTGTATGACGTCAGCAAAAATGTGCACAAGTATCATTGTTAAGCAATTGGTGTAAACGCAAGCTGCTTAATTCAGGGGTGCGTTTTTATGCATAATCGCTGCAGTCGTCGCAAGGGATTTGTAGTTTGTAACGCACTGCTGTACTACATGATTGTGTGTGTTACAGTGCTGAAATTTAGTGCAATTCAACCAATCAGGCCCATCAAACAAACTTGCCAAAATGCTGAAAACCACTGAAAAATTCACGTAGAAATAGCATCATTAATATACTCCCCAGACACAGAAACAGTAAAAGATGCCTTGAAAAAGCCAGCAACCACACACATGCACACATTGAATACGCAGACTCTAATGCTTTGTAAATTTTTGCAAGTGTGGGCGGAATGCAAGTGGTTTTCCCACCTGATTTATACAGTCTTTATTGTTTCATTGATTTGTAACAACAGCATAATAACATATTTATTCCCATTTGAATCACATCTTGTATGCAATAAGAATCACAATTTGTAGTGTCTATACGCATACACAATGTAGGTCGAAGTCTTTTCTATCTTTCATTGTTCTCAATTTTGTTCCATCTTTAACTGGTTCCTTTTTTGTGTTTTTTTATGAGGTATTCTTTTGATGTGTTTAATTTCAAGATTAAGATAGGCTTTTCGAGGGTTTTCTTAGTAACGGAGAATTTTGTTTGTTAGGCGTGATTTAGATGATTTTATATGCTTTTTGCAGGTTTTACTCCAATGTATTGTCCCGATGGTGTTGCTTCCTCTCTCCCTGTACGATAAGACTCTTTTGGTTATTTAATTGAAATACTCTTAAAATGTAAATCTCATTTGTAGTTTCAGGCACTTGACCTTTCTTTTTTGCAATGATATCCTAATGTGACCAAAACAGATATTAAAGATTGATGTTGGCCTTGTCATGTCGAAAACATCACCATTTATGATACATTTTGATATGCTTTATACCCTGTAATCCAAAATCATTGACCTATGGATATGTAAAAGGACTCTTGGTGTCATAGAAGGTATAGTACGAACAGTACGACATCGTTCACCGGGACACCCAATGTCCATATTCCTCATACTTGATTATATTTTATCATAGTTTAACTTATTGTAGAGACTGTACAGCTTGTTATATTTACCTCAGTAGGGGGATCTTTATTATCTATGAATATCATCCACGTGTTTCATAACTGAAAGAATGTTCAAAACATGTTAAACCCAAACTCAAGCACTCACTCACTCGATGTCTCTTGTAACCAAGCAGGAGTAGCTATATTTACATTATAAGCATTTTATAGGAAAAATGTTGTGAGATGTAAATTAACTATCTGTCTGTTTAAATCAATTAAATATAATAAACTATCAAAACGTGCACTCGATTACAACAGACCTAGCTTTTTCATTTTGTTGCAAATAGAAAAACTTCTTATCCTCTAAAAGCGAAACGTACATATGTTGTGTGGAGAGGTTGAGGCTTCCTATCACAAGGTTGTATTTTATCATATGAACCATACATGTTATGCATGACCTAATTGACCTCTGACGTATTGTTTTGTGATTGGCTAGTGAGGGAAATCTGCATAGATTGCGATCTTTTCATCCAATCAGCAGAGCTTGTATTTAACACGAAGATTGCAATCAAGAAACTTTGGAAAGGATTTACGGTATCATTGAACATTTACTCAATCGATTCCATTCTCTTAAACGTATTTCCATGTCAAATTTTTTTGATCGTGGCATATTACTACCAAAAGATAATGTTTCTGTGCATACGTTTTAATAGATTCATAATACAACGAACTACAATGCAAACTACTGGCGTTCAGGTAACGGACAGTCAAAACAATTTGAGGCATCTATATGTATAGTATTATGCCATCGATCGTTTTTATGTTGCTGAGAGTTTGTAATCTGAATCATTTCACATCAACGATTTGCCCCTTCCTTTCAGGCCAAACTGAGCCTAAGGCAAAATAATTTTTTTTCTGGCCTGATGAATAATTCACAATACTGTTATGACGGGTATCCGGGTCGGGTCGAGTAATAAGTGGTCGGGTAACCAGGTAGGAAATTTAGACTCGTCCCAGCCCTAGTATCAGGACTCTGGGTGTAAAAAGTTACACAGTGTGGATTTACAGACGTATATAACAGTACTCTTTGTGTAAAAAGTAACACAGTATGGTTTCAATACCTTGCTTTTCCGAATAACGGAAAATAACAGGTATCATTTTATTTGGTTGAAAAACAACCGAGAGACAATGACAAATCTTAAAGCTGATGAACATCAAGGAAGATCAACCCCAAAAAACTGGGAAAAAAAGAACAAATCAAATTAAATGGCAAATTAAATGCAGGTACAGGTTAATGATGAAAAGACTGAAGTTAAAGTGACACAGAGTACATATTTTTTGGGGGGTCAAATATGTCAAGTGTTGTCAATTATGTGCTTTTATTTTTTTCAACCATTAATAAATGTTGCTGAAAGTTTCCATCCTTTTTGTTAACTTTAATCAAAAAGTGACAGTAAAATGATATTCTATTTATACATGTATTGATCGAAAACTGGACAATGTACAGTATAAACCAGTGCGCATCATTGAGTCAGACTAAATATATAGCAGACATAAAGAAAGAATTGGTTGGTAGGATTAAACTTGTGTAACATTTGCTTGAAAAATCATTTTAAAAATTGTGATTAATTTGAATAATTATTGAATGAATATGCAAACTGAACCTAAATAATTACATTTATATTTTGGAATGTATAAAAAGCAAGATAGATTTTCATGAAAGATACTCTATGTCACTTTAATAGATTTTTCTTTGTTGGCAAACTGTCAAAAAAAATATTATATTTTAAACATTTGACTTATGTTAATAAAGAATTATGAATAGATTGGCAAAACAATTTATTCAAGTAGCATTACTTTTACTTTAAAGTACCTTATCTTTTGACTAAATCTAGCTTAAGGTTTTACTTCCATAATGATATATTAACATGACTTTTATTTTATTCATTGTATGTTATGGTTTGCTATAGATTCTTGCAAGAAATGTGAGGTGAGGTTTAAAGCCGCTTTCAAGAGAATTTCACTTACATTACGGCTGGTTAGTAGTAGTATTATTGCAGGGAGAAAGCCTGCAACTCTATTGTGGCTTTGCATTGCGGTGAAAGCTTTGGCTTTTCAGTGTAGCATTGCACCCAAACCTTACTGCATGTAGAACATTTCTCTACTGCAGATAAAGTTGCCAAGCCTCTGTAGGGGTTCAAACCCGAGACCTCTTGATCCGAAGCCAAATACACTAACCACTGCGTGATTCCGCCCCCGCAAGAAATATGTCAAAGCATCACACTTATCTTTTATGCATTTATACTATAACTTCCTTGGTTAATTTTTATATTCTTATAAATTTAATACATATTCTACAAAAGGATAATTGTCAAATCTAATTTGAATATCAAGAATACACCTGACCATTAGATGATTTGTTCTGATAATTGTCTATTTGCTGGTCTAGATATATGCCAATATATTTCAGTTGTCTGGTCCAACAGAAGATATTTTTTCGAAAAAAGTAATTTGATAATTCAGCTAGCGAAACCTTGCTAATTAAAGAATAAACCTATGAATGACACTAATAAACTACCAAGAGTGCATCCTTCTTAGTCTTGTGTCCACTTATTAAATATGATGGTGTTTAAATATCTATACCAGTGTCACAAACCACAATCCCCTCTCCCTCCCTGCCTTCTCTTTATTTCTTTTCAATTCATTCCAAATTTCAAAATTTCAAAATTCACATATTTTGACTAGGGCTTCAAATTCTTCCTCTTAAAGTTTTTTAAAACTGTCTAAAGGCCCCTTGCGCCGAAGTACAAAATCATCGCCTTTGGAAGCACTTGTAAAATCTTTAAAGTAAGTAAGAAACAAAGAAGTTTGGTTTGGTTTTCAAGTCTTTGTTTGAGATTGTATGAAACTGAATATATATAAGAATATTTATGTCTATAAATAAGCAAAACATGTATGGAGATCTTTATTGAGATCATTTGACTACTGCACTCATCAAAGAAGAAGTCCTGTCAGATATTTTTTTGGGGTAACAGAATTGTTTCTGTTTATACACTTATGTTACTAATGCATTAAATCATTTCACAATCCATTTGAAACATAATATTTTTGTTGCTTCAGTATTTATGATTTGAAAAAAAATAATATGATTATAATTTTGAAAAATAGCAAAAAGGAAAACATTGGGAATTATCAGATATTGAGCTACGAGTGTTTAATGCTTTATTCTGGGCTTGAGAAACCATTGCCGATTAGTCTTCTTATCAATGATTTTATAATCTGGATTTATTTAAAATTTTTGTATCTTATCATTACTATTTGTAAAATTAGTCAATATACAACAGGTTGTTTTTTTTTACATTACACAAAAGAGATTTTAAAAGCAGGGCCTAGATTTTCGAAACTCTCTAAGGTGGTAAGACAGTCGTAAGTACCATACATTAACATAGGCTTGCCACTTTCTTAGCGCTAAGAGAGCTTCATAGATCTAGGCCCAGATTTTTAGCCTACATCATTCACTCGCTTCAATTCTCTACTTTTCTAGTGCTCAACAATATTGACGGTATATATCATGATTTTGAAAAGTGCAATTTTGATTTGGTAAAATTCAAAGGTTTTCCTTCTTAAAATTCTATTCTAGTTGCATTTGAAAAACAAGCATTTTGGAGTGATAGAACCCTAGGACTAAACTATGTTATAACTGTAAGTATTTTTTCAAAGTGAATTCTCATTTTGCTTTGTTGCCATTTTATCAATCATGTGCTTATGGAAATCTATGCAATGTTTATTCAAATCCATATCTCTTCAATAAATACATTAAAGTGCTGTTGGAAGCTCATACCAGATAAAGAGGTAAACAGTGCCCCTTCCTAATAAGTTCCCTACTTTAAAAAATAAGGGGATTTAGAGTCTTCACCACCATTACAATTTACAAAGAACAGTAAATCGTAAACCATGTTCACTCCTGTGCTGCATACCTGTCTCAAAGCACGTGTTATGATAGGACTTTAGAGTATGTCTTATAATGTAATAATACTTTCAGGTTTAAATAGCTTTTTACCATTCTCTCCCCACAGAGGTAGCTCTGAAGTTTTCTCGGGCACAAAATGTAGAACGCTGATTGGATGCAATCAAAGTTAGATGTGCAATCAGCGACACTGTTTCAAAAGTTATCATTCAAATCGGCTAAGTTATTTTCGGAAGCTTTACGAAAGCTAAACTTTATTCAAATATGCACCTTGCACTTTGAGTCGTCAGTTTACAGAACTCATATACCTCATTTTGCGACTGCATCATTGCATAGGCTTATGTGACAACAAATATGTTATTCATGCATTTGGTGTTTTCATTGACTGAAATATTGCCATGTAGTATAAGTTGCAATATCGCGCCTGTAGGGGAAACTGCCTGAAGCCCGAGAAACCTTCGTATGAAGACAGAGGTTGTATTGGAATTTATGACGGAGCTGCCTCTGTTAAGAGAGAATGGCTTTTTACATGAGGTGATAGTTTGGTGTAATGCTATTCTTAGCTCTTTCCAACTGAATAAACTACCTAGTACTTGGAAGACATTTTGAGTTTGATTTTACAGTGTAGATTGCTAATAGCAATATGAAAAGGAAATTCTTTGACTTTAAAGCAAGGTTTAAACAGTTTATATGACACTTCATAAAATATGTCACAGAGGAATACACAATCTACAAAACTAAAATCAGTGTATTGTGACCGTTGTAGATTTCATTGTCATCATTATATATATATATATATATATATATATATATATACACATGGATAGTGAAAGAATATCTAGATTGCTTTCTAACTTCCTTATGATTAAATGAAATTGGCATTTTCTATCATATAATTTTTATAAAATGATAATTCTTTATAATAGATTATTTTTAAGAAATTGAAACAAAAACAAATATCAAGCCAGTTTGAAGAAATACACACATATTCATACATTGTTTCTCAAGATAATGGAATTTGCTTTGCATACAAGCAACATGAACATATATGTTTATATACCGTATTTCCTCTAATAAGTGCTCAGTCTCTAATAAGCGCCGGGGGTCAATGATAGTTGAGAAATTAGACACATGGCTTCTTTGAAGTGCCATGTCTAATAACATTAACGAATGCTCGGGAAACATCACATACATTCTGTAAAATTAAATTTTCTATTAATGAAGTAAGCAATTGGTATTGGCGCCAGGGGGTCAAGGGTGGTTGAAGAAAAAGGCGCCTGGGCACTTATAAGGGGAAATATGGTATTTGAAATGACAAATAAGGAATGTTAAGACATTAGTGAGGCACTTACACTCTCGTATGGAAACACTAACTGTTCAGAGAACATCTGAACATATACAGTGGCATCTGACAAAAAAAATTTAATTTTTATAAAAGAAATATTTTTGCTGATATTTCTGTGAATTTGATTCTCAGAACCAGGTGGATTTAATGCTTTGCTTCAACTAGATTTTTATTGTTGAACTAAAAAAGTTGAAAATTAAAATTAATTTTGATATTAAACATTGAAGCCTTGTCAGAAATGGTGAACTTGTGGCATTGGAGCATTTTAACTAACCGATATGTGTATTGTTGGTTATAATATTCATATATGAATAACAACATCCTAAATATATATATATGAAATCTTAAGTAAATCTTAAGCTCAAATGTGCAATATTGCTTATTAATATTTTTAGATTAAAGAAATGATATTTATTATTTATGTTGCTCAATCACATAATAGTTCGTAATGTTTTAAAACAAGTTAAAAGCAATAGAAAGGCAATAAGAATATTTCTAATGAATTTTTGTCTACTAACTACAAATATTATTTATTCAACAGGCAACAATATTTTAAGAAAAATTTCCCTCAATAACTCAGAAAAGAAAATTTGATTCTTATAGGATAAAATTATCAAAACATGTTTTCAACATCTCATAATTCAGTGCTGATTGAGTAGTAACTACCAATTTTTGGGGGAATACGTCTGTGATCAAAGTGTGAAGTATAAATTGGATCAAATAAAAGTTTTTTAGTTCTATTTCATTAGTTCCTCTTCCTAAAAGGATCCATTAAGGTCCATTACCAAAGATCTAAAGGTATTTTTGAAATGATGTTGTATTGTGAAAACTCTTCAACTTGTAACATGAATTAAAAGAAACAGTTCAGCGTTGTCAGAAACATCAATATTCACATTCACACTTTGAAATTGCATCAAACCATTCAGAAGACTAGTTTTGTGTCAGGACTTGTACTTAGTTTGGTACTTGAGTGTCTTTGGAACTGATTTCACAATGAAGTCCCAATGTGAGTACCAGATATGTTGTGCATCAAGAAACATGGAATCTTTCGTTAAACTAGAAGTGTTCACAAAGTCATGACCAGCAACCATGGAGGTGTGTCTGACACCAGTTTTCAGTGCAAGGAACCCGGTAACATACAAATCGTCTATCCAGAAAAATCGAACATCACTGGAAGCATCAAAGAGTTTTTTGGCAACGTCTGGTGATGCCAAGTAGGCTGCACCAGAACAGAAGTCTGGATACATCATGAATGGATACTCACTGTACCCAACATACCACTTTTCTCCAGACATCCTTTTTGGAAATGCATAGCTAAACAGATAACAGTAAAGGAAGTTGTTTTTGAAGCCATGTTGAGATATGTAGGCGGCCATGTTGAAAAGATTAATAAGAACATCATCATCAGTTTTCACAATTAGCTTAACTGCTGGGCAGTGACTACGGACCCAGCCTAGGGCCATTATGTGTTTGTAAGTGAGATTTTTGTAAGAGTCAATGAAATTGCCTTGAACAATATCTTTGTAAGTGTGAGCCTCCTGCAGTAAAGACTCTTGTAATGTCTGATTGGTTGTAAGCCCTACCATGAACACAGTTGCAATGGAGTGTTGGTCAACTTTCGTCACCCCTGCCCACGTATCCCGGGATTTCATTCTTCGAAGGAAATTATCAACAGCCGTATGTACAACAATTATCACATCAATGTTCCTTTTCTGGCAAACGTCAGTGTCAAGAAAATACGCAAATCGATGTTTGTTGAGCAGCGGATCTTTCAGCTTTTCGTCTTTGACAGAAATCCATTTGAGCAAATCCTCGTCTGTATAGTTTGCATTTATCCATAGAAATACAAGACACCAGAATACCGCAAGGCAGGTTAGAGTCTTGTTTCGATTGTGATGTAATCGGAACAATTTGCAGCCAGACATTTTTGACGAAATAAATAAATACCCCTTAGTCAAAAATTTCATATTTAAATTTTCCGAGATCGTTTTCTGATCATCATTATTGAGATCTAATCATTTGATTCAAAGACATGTTTTCATTATTATGTGTTTGATGCTTTCCATTCTGTGCATAAATGAAGGACAAGCGTCACTAAATTTACAGAAGGTTCTGATGAATCATTGGTATCAAAGAAATTGGCTGCCTTTAAGTTTTCTGCATAGAATAGGTATGTTGCGAGAGGAACAGATACTTCCTTTTCCCCCATTTTTGTTGTCCCCATCAGGATAATGGTGCTGTGCTGTTGCTACGGGATACAATACTAGGGGTCTCTGAGAGTCTTGGAATGTGTGTGCAGTCATCACTATCTACAAAGGACTGGCCTCGAAGTGGAGAACTGTCATCATGTTGTGGTCTTCATGGTGAACCTGCAAAACACAAGAAATTATACTTTTATATTTCATGAGTTGCTCTATGACTTAAGATGGCATGTTGAGGATTACAGCATGAGGAATTTCATTAGCTATATCTCCAGGGACTTAAACAGGAGCTTGCAGAATTTAAAGGGGTAGACAAAAAATAACACCTGAAGATTTCTGCAACAGGAGAAGAAAAAGAACTTTTACATTATGGGTCACGCTATCTGCAATAGTACAAATTCTTGTATTTTTAGGGTTGAGTCTCAGGCGGGATTTGAACCCACACTCTCAGAGTCCGGTAACACAGCAAGCTCAGACCCGAACCAGCTGGCCAACAGGTAGTGAAATTTTGAAACATTTAGTACTCCTTTGATAGATGTTAACTGACACAGCTCCCTGGACCAAATGCATCTCTGTCTAAATGGTATGTATTTCAAGAATTCGGAAGTTATGTTTCAAGAGTTCTGTTTACGAACAAAGTATTACCTATTTAACATTTAAGTGCAAATTCTCCTGGTCCTGCAGATAACTCCATGTCTTGTTGACAGCTCTATAATCCTTATCTTAATTCGATTTTGTCACAGTTATTCTCATTTTGCAATGCCAGCCCCAATAACTTGCTAAGATAGGCCTTGCCGAATTTCCCATACGTTTTTGTGCTTGTATAGGTATAGGTATATTCATAGGTATATCATTAGTAATATTCAAAGAACAATTTGAAACCTGTGTTATGTGTACATCCATTATAAACCTCCAAGAATTTAAACAGCTATATCTGCTTCATATCATCCAAATTCAATTTGACAGATTAGCCTTCTGGTGGAAAACACCACATACAACATGTAATGCTATCAAAAGCATCTAATGAAACCTTCTGTAACAGCAATTTATAGTGAAGTTCCCCCTTAAAATTAGAAATGAGAGATATTCAAAGTTGTTGCTCACCAGTTGAAGATATCAATATTTATAAAACCTACAGTGTAACTACATATTGTGTAATGACATTGCAAACTGTTTGACATGACGTCAATGCCCTTCAAAGACTTGACATTAAACCATGACATCACAGTGTGAGCTGTTTGGCAGCAATGGATATGTCAGCAATTTTCTTGCAATCCTTGAAGACATAATTCAGTGAGTCATAGATAAAATACTGAACTCAGTCCCGCTTAATAACATTTCATGAAACTCAAGACTTGCTTCGAAATCTTAGTCACTTTTGCTCATTAAATACTAAAACATTCACTTGTTTCACAAACAGGGCTTCATTTAGTATTTTCTATGTCTCAAAGAGTAGAAATATGAAGTATTTTTTATGATATCATATCACCCTGATGGAGTGATGTTTTATTTGAAACATTTGAATCTGGTATGATTTCCATAGCATGTAATAAATTGAATAATGTTGCTCGCTGTTATAACCTGGTGATGGCAATTTTGAATCAACCCAAATAATTGTCATTTATATGGTATACATGCTAGCTGAGTGGGATATTTTTAACCTAAATCAGAACCAATGTTTTTGGGCCATATCTAAGCCAATATGATGATACACTTAACACTTTATCATAATATGGCATTTTATATCTTTGTTATATCATTAATCATTATCTTTAGTGAATTCATAACTTAAAGATATTCTAACCATTTGGCCAGAAACAAGTGAGTTCATTGTTTGGAAGTTTGTTACTCTTGCTTGCCTTAGTTCCATTTGAGTTTGTTGACATATAAGTCTTTTATCTCTCATCTTTGTAAATAAGCATATACCATTGCCTGAAAGTAGTTTAATAGTCTGTAAACAGAATAATTCTTGCAACCAGTTATTAAAGGGGCAATCCTCTTTTTAATAAGACAACATTCTAGGGGAAATTTAAAATTGCAGAAATACGTTGTTAAAACATGATTTTAATTATTGAAACATTTTCCTGAGAGTGAAATTCTTGTTGCTTGGATTTGACAGTTTGATTAAAGAGGAGCTCACATAAAAAGTAATAAAAAAAGCCATCCATATATGGTGAGAACCTCATAATGACTTGATAAGGCATAATATTGATCTGTTTGATAATTATTTACTCCTACCTCTGTTTCTATACATAAATTCATTTGTTCAATCATTACAAAAATTACAAAATTGTAAAATAATTAAGTTTATACAGTCTTCATTTCTTTTACGCAGAAAAACAAAATGGTTGATCCCTTCCAAAGCCAAACAACTAGCACACTAGATTGTATGCATGTCAACTTTAAATCACTTTCTTGACAACAGATCTAGATGTCAAAAATAGAAAATAATAACAAGCAAGACAACAAATAAGAAGTCATAGCAAAAGCCTGTTTAAGAAGATTAAGCTTCAGGTAGAAAATGATTTTGTTGACATATGTCAAAATAAATAGGCATCATCCCCTTAAGGTCAGTGAAAAGGAAAATATCAAATGTCAGACATCTCATATGAACATATATATGTATATCTATATGGCTAGGTAATAAAATTCTAAAATTGCCAGAGATGAAGTTTTATGAAGAATATATAAACATATAACGATTTACTATAAAGAAGGAAAATATTCACAAATGTAAAAAGAGTCCAACACCAAACATACCAAAACATATTTACAACAAGTTTGTTTATACTTTTGATAAACTTGATGTGATCAATCACATGTAAAAGAATGAAATGAATTAATAATAAAGATTTGATTTTTATTATTTTATATATGACAGTTGTTTGAGCATATTCATAACATCTAATGATAATATTGAAAAATAGAAGTTTTCAATTAAATTTTTTAATAAAAAGTTGCAGTATGAAATAGAATGAATATGATTTACTTTAAACTGCAATAAAATTTGTTCAACTAAACAATTCTAAATCCTTTCAGTTTAAAATCTGTGTATATAAAACAGTTGCCTACTTGTGCTTTAAAAAAAAAAGATTTAAAATATCTAAATTCAGATAAATGAAATGTAAACTGGTAAAAGCAAGTTTTGGTGAGGTGATATCCATGAAATAATCCTTATGATGTAGATATTATGATATTTTTAATTTCAATTTTTGAATATGAGGAATTAGCAAATCACGTAAAAACATTCAAAACTATTTTTATCACAAGCATAACAAACAGTTTATATCTTATATTTGAAAATTTATTATTGTTATAAGATAGGACTATTTCAAAAGTGATATTCAGGCAAAGCGAAAAGACTACAAATTCAAAATATCAAACCTGTATCCTGCACAGGAAAGTGCCGGTTTAGTTGGAATGAGGTCTCATAGCTAACTGCCTCTCGCTGTTCCCTCCAGCGTGAAAATGACAACCTGATGGCCATTGAATTTGAAACTAGAGACAAACATTCTTCTTTTTGGCCAATATGGAGGCATAGTGTTATATTGATTTCACAGGCTAAAACAATATTAAGAAGCTCGTCTGCAGGCAGAGGTCGGGCTGACCTGTCTGGATGTCACGAAAAAAACAGTGGCATAACTGGAAGTTGACCCGCCAGTCAGTATGTTTGGCGGAATTCCCTCCATCTAAACTTAACTTCAGTCTCCTCATGCATTTAAAGTGCCAAGGCAGTGGTCGTGCTTTCCACTGTGAAAGCTTGAATTTTATTTCTTTTATTAAATATGATCAAATCCGAGGTGAGTTATTGTTCTTGGAATTGTTTTAATCAGGGCCTCTCTGTTTGCTTGTAAATTAATTCAATAAAGATATTTTTTCCCCTTTTTTGAGAAAGTTGGTGTTTTATATTAATTATAAAAACAACATTTGGATTATCTTAATGGTTTACCATGTTCAAATTATGTAAGTGGGCATTTTATTTTATTTTATCTGAAAAATTGCCTAAACTCACATGTTTGATATGATTTTGAGAACAAATCACTCACAGAGTGAGAAAATGTTGTTTTTCAACTTATTTCAAGAAAATGATGTTATGGCTCAAACAAATAAAAGTATTATCCTAAAAAAACAACTTTTGTCAGAATATAAAAGCCTTAAAACAATACTTTTTTAAAGATGTATGTACCTCTTGATAAGATGATCGGTTGATAGCTTTTGGCACATGTGACTCCAAATATTTATCAGTTCTCTTTAATGGCATACATCTAACTCTCCGAATTTCCTTCAAATAGGATTGCATTCTATGACTTATGTATCTACTATATATACTATCTGTAAGATTGCCTTTACCTAGATTTATATGTTACCCCTAGTATGTATAATATCTATCACATTTTTAGAAACTAAGATTTGATATTCCCTGATGGATTTTTACCAGGACATATAATTAATAGACTAAATTTCATTACATTTTGATCTTACAATCACTCTGGCCAGAAACTTCACAGTATGTCCAGCTTTGTAATCACTGAAACCATCACCGAAAATACCAAATTGAATAATATTTGTTTCCTTTTTTAAACTTTTGCATAACAGTTTCAGTATTGATATTTCATAATCATCATATAATAGGATATAATATACTCTGACACTAATGTCAGTATAAGCTTATAGTTATCTACCGGTACTTGACTAGGCTGCTATAGCAATCATTTTTATTTCATAGTCATGAATCTGATCAGACCGTAGTCTGTTCAGTATCGCTGTCTTCCACTTCAGACGTGTTCTCGCATGAATCTTATCAAATGAAGAACACATAGCCTCGAAGATATAGATAAAAAAATCTTTTACTCCTTAGAATATTATATTTTATTACCTCAAGCCATGAATCTTATCAAATGAGGAAACAATAGTTTGAAGAAAATGTTAAACAAAAATTTTTGCTCCTTAGAATATTATATTTGATTACCAAAAGCCATGAATCTTATCAAATGATGAACCAATAGTCTTGTAGATATAGATATAAAATATTTTCCTCCTTAGAATATAATGTTTTTTCATCACAAGCCGTTGATATATGTTGATAGGTGTCATACCACTGCAGTGTATAACAGAGACCTCACATAGCCATCCCCTTGGGAAAGAGGGTTTCAGAAACATTTAGAACATTAGTCATATTCATTTTAATCAGACCTGATGAGTCTTTGATCAAATGATTAAAATTCTTGTAGCTGTTTGAATCTGATATGACAAGAACCCATTCAGTCCATGTTCCTCTGCTTCGCATAACACTTACATACATATATAAAACAATAGAAAACTGAGAGAGTCAAATCATCCCAGCAAGGAGTGTCTTGACCCACATGTATTTAACTATTTAACTATTCAACTATTTAACTATTTAACTATTTACAATCATAAATTTCTTTTTGTTACAGTATTGTAAAAAGAGTGACACTTTTCCATCATAATCAAGATAATAATCAGAAGTATTTTTTTGTTAAAGTATTGTAAAAGGGTGACACTTTTTAATCATAATGAAAATGATAATCATAAGTATTTTTTTGTTACAGTTTTGTTAAAATAGTGATAATTTCCATCTTATTCAAAAGAATAATCATATGTACTGAAATGTTTCTAACTTTTGAACATTTCAAAGATCAGTATAGTGTTAAGATATCATTAATTGCATTAATGGCTGATTCTCCATGAATGTCAGCTTCAGAAAGGGATTTATTACTTCACATGTGCCGAAGAGAGCCACATGCAGTAAGAGCTATTTTTAGAACTCTGTCAGCTTTCTGCAATGTCAGAGGTCATTGCTGGAGAGATCTGAATTCATGTAATATGATTTTTTTCCAAAACTAACTTGGGTTAATAATATTTTGGTTATCAAATAATTTTCAAACCTTTTGAAAAAAGTTGTATTTCTACAAGGTCAAGATATGATTACTGAATCAAAATATAGTTTCAGAGGGCAATTTTATTTTATTTTTTAATAGTAAATCATTGTTGATTCAAATATATATTCAATCATTTCTTTTCTTCTTTATTTGTAGATAATTTCAAATATCTATTTCACTAAGGTAAATAAATAAAATGGAAAAAACATTAGAGTTTCAAACAGGATGTAATGTAATGAAGTAAGCAAATTAGAATAGAAAAAACATATTTGTATAATTCACTGTTTTCAAACCATGATAATATTTCATTATGTGCAGTATTAAAGAAGAAATAAGTATGTACATAATCAGCGGTGAAACAGGCACTGCTAGGCAAAAGTTATGTGTGCAGGTGTGCATATATGAAAACTATTATGTTAATACTTATGATTGTATGACCTTTTATTGCAGCTTGTACCTAATTTTATATATTGACAATTTAAACCTCATTACAAACAATTCAAGATGTGCTTTTAAAAATGGTCTTTTTTTCAAGTGGTTCTTTGCACTAGGTTGTATGGAAATGAAGATTCCATACCTAATACAATGATTTAAAGAAATAAATTCTATTATTTCTATGACAAAATGAAAATAAGATATATATATCAACGGAATATATATCCACAAATGATAGATAATTGATGACAAGACTTATCAGCTATGCCTTGTAATGACTTAGCAAGGATTTCCACACAGACAGCGCCAGTGAATGGTTTAATTTGTTTTTTTTTGTTTTATTGAATGAATGTGCTCTAAATTTTTTGCAAAATCTTATATACTTATCTAATCAAAATATTGCACTAATTTACTCGTTAACAGTGAATTTTCAAATAATCATGCATTGAAGATTTAAATCTTTAAACAGGAATTTATTTTGCCGCAAAATGCAGTGTGCACTATGAGTCAGAGTTTTTTCCATTGACAATTCAAGATAAGCTAAAAGAACTGTTTCTTTAGGGTTACTCTTAAGACAACAGTGCTAGAAGGAACACACTTCATGTTTCTTATTCCAGACAAATCTCCTTCTACAAGTTAAAGCAGTGATAAACTGACACATTTCTTGTCGGTAATTTGTGAGGAAAACACTGTATCTTAGCACTAAATCAATGGACAGCTTGTTTTCTAGGGTTTCACAGGTATTCTAACAGATAGAAGAAGGAACACTTTCTGGGTTAAATTGACAGAGAGATTAGCATTGGTCTTTCTCAGGTGTAAAATATTTACTTTGCTCAAGAAAAATAGCAAAAATATCACTGTTTTTTCACACTGTGAAACAGTTCTGTATTCCACACCATGCTATAACACATTGTTCCTTTTTCTAATAAGAATTGTAAAAATAATTGAATTTCTATTTTTGGGTAATTCATGATGCTTTTTAAAATTGTAGAGCAGAATGGAAAAATAGGTTGCTAATAAAATTTTGTGCACTTATTACAAAAATGATATTACATGTAACAACTTATGCATTTTTTTTCAGTATTCATAATATTGTTTAGATCATCAGTTCATTCAAAGACAACATATGTTTTTGTCCAAGAGGATCCAAATTAATATAACGAATAAGTGAGTTATGAATATATTTTCATCTAAACTATCCACACACGGTAATATAGCTGCCACTTAGTTTAGAAAAAGAATTATGTTTTTCATAAACAGATAAATGACAGGTACTGGTTGAAATGTATTTGGTTTAGTTTGACATGGTCAAGATAAAATATTTACAAACAATTTGACATGGGTAAAGTAAATCTGATGATTCAGTCAAGAGAACTGTCAATGACGTCTTATTTTGCTTCTTGCATGTTTGTTTCATTTTTCCAAAATTCTTGTTTATAAATAATTCATTTTAAATTTTAAAGGAACTGTAGCATGATTTAGAAATTTTAGTTGCTATTCCAATTAAGAACTTAATTTGATGTTTAACATTTTCTTCTGAGGGTAAAACATCTAATTAGTAACTCTGATTATTCTTAGTTAAACAGTTATTTAAAACTGCATGTGGCCATTTTAGAGTGAACCCATTTTAATCATTTGGGCTAGGGAAAAGGATTGGATTCACTTATCCTAACCAAACATTTGCTAAAAATATCCTTTTATGAATTAAAAAAATTTTTTCAAGCTTTGCATAATATTTAAAATCCCTTTATTTCTAAAAATTAACATGCTTCAGTTCCTTTAATAGTATTCATTAAAAAATTTTATTTCAAAATCCCCATCAATTTAATTTTCAAATTGATTAAAGATATGAATTGGTCTTCCCACACAGAAATTTTTAACAAAAAGACCATCAAATGTTATTATCCAGTTTCTCAAATGAAGTTTTTCTATATTTCCTCCATTTTCCTTTGTCAATTAAAATAGATATATAATGTAATAATTTTCAAAATGTTTGAAATGAAAAGGTTTATTTACAACCAGAAATATTAACAAATGTCAGAATGAATTTGACATTCATTTATAAACCTGTATCATTGTTTTCTTCGCATGCATAGCTTTAATTGAGGAACATAATTATCCTAATTGAGCAATCAATGGGAAAAATCATTACTGAAGGCGGTTTTCGTTATGTTCAGATTCTGATTTTGAATATGCAAGTGTTTGATAGAGCAATAAATAATTAAGCACCTAATGCATGTCAGTTGCGCACAATAATTGGATTGAAGTTAAATTGCTTAAAAAGCAAAATCTTGGTGAAAATGTTAGCACAAAAGAGGTCGATGATCAATTAGAGTGTTTAGCAATGTCAGCACGACCTTTTTGTCTAGACATCAATGTTTCTGATTCATCCTTGTTCGTTCTAATTGTTTTGATTGAAAAAAATGTCTTTTTTCTTATTAACAGAACACGTTTCATTCAAGAGAAAAAAAAATTCACATGATATTGTCTGATGATAAAAGCATGTTATGATATTGTAAATCTTTCTTCATTCTCTCCTTAACTATAAAGGAACATAAAAAAATTAATTTGAAATATTTATATGGTATAATTTTGCATATTAGGTAATTTTGAGTGTCATATAATTTTTCTATTTAGAGGGAAGACCATGTCGTAGATTGTTATATCATTGGATCTGTAGTGAAAACAGAGGTTCAAAACTTTCCTAACACATGAAACTGATATAATTTTTCTTAGTACTAATACAATTTTAATATATTTATTATTAATTATTGACACAGAAACATGACCTTATTACTTCATTCCTTTAATACAAAATTATTTACTAGCAAAATCTTTTGCTAATGTTTTGTAAGATAATTCACTATGATTAAATGCATCTTTGATTTCACAGGATCCCCATGTGCACATTTCTAAATTGAGAATCAAAACTTTTTTTTATTAACTAACTTCATGTAAATTCTGAACAATAATAAGAAAGATATCAGTATATGTTCTTATTATGAGCATAACAGGCCTCGAAACATCAAAGCATTTTAGAGGATAATAAACAACCATCTGCAGATTTCTATGTAAAGAATAAAAAAGATTTTCATCAAATCTCCTAGATGTAAACGCTGAACATTGATAACAATTCTTACTCTTATAATTGTCATAACAGGCCTCGAAATGTGTAAAGTAACGAAGATAATATCAAGAGGCAAATGGTTGTAATAACTTACTGTTATCAGTAGTAAATCCATTTTAGCAAACGGATGAAAGATGTTTGGAGGGATCAACTCCAACGAGGAGAGCGCCAGGGAGTGAGAGTTGTTAGCTCCATGCTGACCGGGATCCGCTACCAATCGGCGAGTGACTCACGATGTCCTAACGCCAGTAATTGACAAAAATAATATCCAGTTTGCACTGGAATTCACCCAATCCATAATAAGTCATGCTCATCCCCAAGCATCAACGAGGCATGAAGTGGTTTGGGAGGCCAATGTAAATCAGCATTGATAGGGTTATGACCCCTTCGATATCACTCGGTGCAATGGAGGGATGTTGTTCCTTCTAATTAATGAATGCTCCCCGAGTGAAGCCCCTGTTCCCAGTTGGACAGATGTACGTGTAATTGTATTCTATGTTATCTTCTTTTATTACTTTTGTCTATGTATACAGACAATTATATGTTGTCACTGAAATTTATATTTTCATGATTTATGAACTGACTGTTCTTGACAATCTGATCAAAAGTATCGTATGCATTTTGAAGTTATCGAGAAATGTTTTTAAATGTTTAAAATTAAATTTGATAAATATCAAATCTTTTAAGGAAAATAGATTCGGTACATACGGTGGATTTTTTGTGAGAAATGATAGAACACATTTATTGCTATATTATATATATATATATATATATATATATATATATATATATATATGCATCCAGTCATCATTAAAATGATATCTACAGCAAGTGTCGTCTGAAGTATTTTATTTTCAAATATATATATATATATATATATATATATATATATATATATATATATATACATATCACTGTTTTTTCACAGTAAATCAATAATATATATGTGTGTGTGAATATGTATCTATATATATGTGTGTGTGTGTGTGTGTGTATATATATATGTATATATATATTTCAATAGATATTTCAACTTTTATCTGCATATGTAGTATTTTGAATATGTCAACCCAAATAAAGAGACATGAGAATAAAAATAAGAGTATCGTCAACTGCAAATTTAATTTAAGCAAATGTTATTTAATCAATTCACACGCTAATGATTCATTAGAGTCAAATGTATTTGAAATCAATTGCTTTCTACATTTTCTCTTTTGGCCCCGTATCTTCAATTGTTATTTGATAAAAGCTAATGATTTAAATTTCAACATGAACTTCATTATTGACTTTGTTTATGTAATATGTCTCCCTTTTACACTTCATTTTTTGATGAATTGGGACATTGAAAGGTTTGACATGTAAACTGAACTGAATAACTTGACATGGTATATTTTGTTTCAGGATTTATATGTTCATTACTTCGGTCGAGTTTGACATACTCAGAGGAAAAAAGGCCTTTACATTTTTTCAGTCACTTTTTTTTGCTTTTTATAAAATATGAACTATTTTTGTAACTATATATTTTCAGGCATTAACCCTTTAGTTAGATATTTAGTTTTGCTCAACTTAGCCAGTCGCTGTACCAAGATTAATGCAAGTTGCAATTTTTTCACAGAGAAATGATTTGTGATCGCTAAAAAACATAAATCAAACTTTCTCTTTTTTGTATTCAAAATCTGAAACAATGATCTTCCTGTAAATATATATATACATATATATTTAAAGGAATTTTCTCAAAATGTTAGATGAAAAATCTTTTGTACAAATGCCAGTAATCTTTGTGTTGAATAAGTTTCTCCATGAAATAAAGTGAGAGAAAATATACATGTATGAAATCATGATTTCTATAATGAAGTGGGGGAACTTCGAAAGTTTTTATGTGCACAAATTACCTTAAAATTTGATCCTTCAAGTGCTGTGTGTTGCTAAGTGAAAATCTATGTCATCACCAAAGAAATGAATAAATGATATATAAACTCAGGCCATACGACTTCATCTTATATGATGATGATTAGAGAAATGGCTATGTTTAGTATAAACAAGTTTGTTTTGAAAGTGTTTAGTATGAAAGTAAACTAAATTCATACATACACTGAAAAGAAAGATAGTACCAAAAATAGAAAAACATACAATTCCATTTTGCAACAATATTTTATTGTAGGGAATAAGTCTTGAAATAAATGCATTACACTTGTTGGAGTTAAGGTTTAATTAATGATGATAATTATTATGAATTTTATGGAGTGTCTACCTTTCTGCTATGTAGCTGCTCGACAGCACTAGTGTCAAAAATGACAAGAGTCGGGTTAAAAACCTTTTATAATGAGATATGTTCTAAGATATCTTTTGAGAAATCTTGATTGTTGCTGAAGACCCTAGTCCAAGGGGCAGAGAGTTCCATATTTTGGTTGCAGCAACTGAAAATGATCTTTCTGGTTTGAGACTAGATCAGTCTTTGAAAATGAGCAGATCTCAGATCACGAGTGGGGTGATATACTTGTAGAAGCTCTTTCAGATACCTTGGTGAATTCTTATCATTCACAGCTGAATACATGAGAGTAAGGACTTTGTACTTGATCCTCTCCTTAATCCTTACACTTGATGTGTATGTCAATGAAAAATCATACTGAGCATGTGAAAATGGGTTATAAAATTATTTTTTTTCTCAAAAGTGCCTATAAGAAAAGTTTCACTCTTTTGAAAGTTAAACTGTTATCAAATTGAAAGATATACCTATATATGATATAAATCCCCTTATGAAATTGTTCTTGAAGGACTCAAAGAATTTTTAAGGAAAGCGTGAGCTTTATTCAAGAATACCAAATCAGTCAAAAATAGCATAATTTGCTATGGCAGCATTTTTGTTAATAAGGATAACTCAATAAATAGTTTGGTGATCCTCAATTCTATTCACAGTTTTAATTATATACATTATAAACTGTTTTGAAGAGTTAGATGAATTCCGAAACAAATTATTTGTGTGTCCCATCTCTCCTGAATTGGAGTCACAAGAACATTTCAATAATTCCTCAGTCTAACCATATAAAAGTAAAGAGAGGTATAATACAGAGCTGCTTAGTTAATGTGAAAATTCCCTGAATACCCTAAGAAGCAGATGGCCGCTATGATATAGAGCAGCCATGACAGTGGTCAGCCTAGGGACATCAGTTACGTACTCTCAAGCTTCACTCACATTTGATCGAGTGCAGATTGAGTGCTAACAGTGGACCAGCCAAGAATTTTGAAAGGGTATGGGTTCACCATTCTTTGCGGTCAATTTAAAAAAAATACTTAAGAACCCAATAAGGGGTTGCAACCCCCTGAACCAATACCTGCCGGCTGTTTGATCTGCCACTGACTTTACGTTACTTTCGCTATTGAGTCTTTTATCCTACCCATAGTCAACCGTTGACCTGAATGCAGAATTTTAAAGAGAAAACTGTGTCATTCTGTCATTCCAAGCGTCCAGTCAATACAAAAATTGGCTTTTTTAATGATAAGTGCCTTTGTTGTCAGACAACTCAATTTTTTTTAATTAAGAGTGTTACATTGTCATATTTTTTACTCTTTTGAAACCTTTTTCAGAAATTCCGAAATTAATGATTTCCAAAGGCAAGATCAGAGTGTACCTCATATGAATTGAAGACTGTTGAATCATGTTATTGACTTATATTAAAAGTACTAACAATCTGAAAACAGAAAGATTTTCTGGTTCACAAGATTGCATTGTGACAATCAGGATGATCCGGAGTATAGTCAAATCTCAAGTTTCAAAAGAAATTCTTATATCTTGTATCAGGTTATTTGCAAATGAGCAATCAACAACTCTCACAAACAGTCAAACACAGGAAGACCCAATTCAATAAATTTCAGGAGGCTCCCTAAATACAATAGAGCAATTATCAAGTGATTGCTGAAGATGGACGAATCAATATTGTTATTGGAAGGGCACTGACCACCCCGGAAGCCCTCAGTTAGACTTGAATTGCTGGCTGATAGGGCCAAGGTAATGAGTTAACCCTGTTACCCAGATTGTAGATGTCTGTCTGACTGTCAATACAATCACACGCAATGGAACACATTTCATTCTCCCCCTCTGTCCCAAAACTGTCATTTTGGTCAAATTATTTATGATTTGTTTGATTTCCTATTTTCCCATTTACAGATGCTATGTCCAGATGATTGTTTGCCTCAAATTGTTTCACATTTTTTTGATATTATAAATTTGTTTTAAATTAATCAAATAAATTTTTCACTTGTTCAGAGTTACTTATAATGACATAATAGATATTATAGATGAACAGATATGGACGCTTCTCACATTTCATCTCATGTAACGGTTTTGCTAGTTTTAGTTAATCCCAACATCCAACCTAATGAAGGAGTAATTAACTATATATTCAGAAGCATCATGATTTTCACTGTATTGAGTTTTTCATAGAATCATGTTCTTTATGTATGTGTCTTCAAAATGTCCTTCAAAGACTTTTAGGGACATTGTGAGTTCATGAGATAACATATACCAAATGTTACCAGTTGTATTATCATATTGAGTAGGAATGACTGTAGACCAAAATTTAGTCTATGAAAAATTTTAGTAATTAAATGCACCTTCATCCATAATATTTTTTTATTTGGGGCCCTTATTTTAGGTGTATTCAGTCAATCTAGACTTGCTGAATGTGGACCTAGACTGTATTTAAGGCTTTTTTATATACACAGTCATGAAGCAGGACTAGAATGACTAGTTAAAGAATGAAAACTAAAGGTTTAAAGTTGCAATGTTGATCAAAAAAAGGACAATGTATTTTTAACCTTGCGTGTTAATCACTAACATTTTTGGAACTTTTGGAAAGCCAACAGAACGACAGAGAGGTATTTATAGTGTTTGATTTTTTGCCTGCATGAGTAGTAATCATGAAAATTGAGCTCGGGGTTGATTTAAAGACAATCAGTTGTCATAGTTTCGACATTTACTGATGACCACAATTAAAATCAGCATAAATGGTAAATTTTGCACTGCACCAAAGCCAAACAAAATGTCATGAAAAAAACCGTCTCTTTAAAGAGCTAATCCTGAGTTGGCCAAAGATATCTAAGAATTCTTTCCAGTTCAGCACAACTAGTTTTGTACACTTAATTTATTTGAGGTTTTTACAAGTCTTGGTCTTCTTACTACCTGAACACCATAAAAGGTAACTTATTGTATAGATGTAATATCATGTAAATCAGTGAGTAAATTGAGCATATTGTTAATGCTAAAAAAAGACCTCAAAGAAGTTTGCATGCTTTCGGAAAAAGCAGCCTGCGTATTGATTGTTCTACTTTGTTGCCTTCAGAAATGTTGAATAATATATGAACATCGGTTACTTACTTCGATAAAACATTTGATTTCGAGTGAGATAACATCGTTAATTTTGAATGGTGTCATGTTTTAGCAAATTTGCTTTTTGATGTTATGTGGTTAGTGGGTATCTGATAGTAATCTTATTAAGATCCGTTTTCATGTATTCAACATAAAAATTCCAATTTCTTCAATAATTGCAAAGCTTGCAAAAAAGTGCTTGAGTCACTTTTGAATTTTCCTCATATCAGAATCATAAATGTAAATGTAGTGAAATAAATACACCATGAGGTTCGAAAACTGAAAAATAAAAAATAAACATCCTGTTTCTCTGTAACACCTGCTTATTGTGAATATGTGTTCACGTCTTCAAATTAACCCTGAGGCTGTTTCTAACACATAAAATGAGATTTTTTAAACACACTCAAGCAAATTCTAGACATCACATTTAAATATTTCATTAGTAAAATATCAAAATCACTGTTGTTTAATATGTTAGGAATAGAAAACATGATCATGTTTTATTCAAGGAGTGTTTCCATAAAATATTTTATTTGGCTTTCAAACTTGTCAAAACCCATATTTTGGTGATATTCATTCAAACATCACATACCGTATTCGACTTAATAACCGCCCACTCCCCTATAAGCGCCCACCCACCACGTTTTTGAGTGAACAATATGCGTCCTGATTTAGCGCCCACCTATCAACATTGCTTACCTTGCATGCTGATTCATTGAGGAAGGTTTTTCAGTCTTGCAATAAGTCTTTTACTTCCACTAAAGTGAAGAATACAGGGTATTTCAAGACCCCCAGCCACCACCAAAATGATAAAACTTATAAGACCATATTTCAAAGACATGTGTATCGTAAGAAAACACTTTCAAGACTAAACTTGAGGACAATTTTTATCGTTTTAATTAGCGCCCCCTTTTACCAATTTTTTAAGCGCCCCGGGCGCTTATCACGTCAAATACGGTATATCTATTCAATAAAGTCCCTATAAATGAATATTATTAGTTTGCAATAAAAATCAGACAAAACCCAAATGTGTGTGTTGAAAATGAAATCATACCATTTCTTGAATAATAGTTTGTATAACTTTTCAAACACTTGTTTCTTTTTTGATCAATCTCCCTATCAAGTTATCAAATATCAAACAACCAACATGTTACCTTAAAAAATATATCAATGAGATTTTGATGCAAAACTTATCAATAATATTGAATAATACTAAAATTGAATTTCCAAAAAAGCACTGAATCGAACAGTCACTATATTACATTTTTACAACTTGTATGGCGATGTGATAAACTGAGATATCAATAACAATATTTTTTGAAAATTTTCCTCTGATAATGTGGTTTGTTGGAGAACAACAAAATTCAGTTAACATTCACACAAAAATTAAAATAATCTGCACAATAGTTAACTAAATTGTAAAATTGGACATCCATGGAGTGTTCCCCACCAAAGCCGATTTGGCCTGTGGTCTTATTTTATATCAAAGAATTAATTTCTTGAACCATATCGAATATACCTTGAATCAAGTCATTGTTGTAGATGAAATTCACTTAAGGTTGATTGTAGGAGATGTTCTTTTAATTTCAATTTCATAAAATTATCTAGATATTACCAGAATGACACTGAAGGGTTTTTTTGCTGTAGGTTGAAATTATATTCCACTGACGTGAATGTCAAAATAGATTTTATTCTGATTTACAAACATATAAATCTCAATCTCAAAGGCTTAATTTATGGATTATGTTAACTTTGATGGAACAGTTAGGCGTTATGGATAAGATCTGATATTCAGACAATTTCCATCACTCTGTCTAAAATGTTAGATAAGTGTCCACAACATTCAAATCATACTGAGAAAATGTAATAAATGTATTTATTTTTAATGAACATCATACTTTTCATACTATTTCTATACTATATTATCACCACATTATACATGCAACAAATATAATTCTCATTTATTATCAGTAAAAACAAAGTGATTGTAAAAAGATGTCGGCCCAAACAATTTATAACTAGTTAACTATTTGGATGATCAACCTTAACCTGATTCTTTTAACTAATTGAATTGCCATTAAAAAAAATGTATACATTTAACTATAAAGATTATAAACCATGAAAAAGGATAATTTACTAGTACATCGAGACATTCATAAGAAAATCAACTATCTATGATCTTTTCAGTAGACAGTAAACTACACTGAAACCGAACAATTTATAAAGTCATAACACTCTTTAATTGTTAGACATAACATTTTAATCACAGAGAATGTCAAGAATCACCAAAACATTTACTAACCCTTTAAACTCCACACAGCTCCTAAATGAAGGGAGGTGAGAGGAGCTCCAGCGATCACACAAGTATATGAGAGAGGCTTATGTCTAGGTCCTGTTGCACTTGTAGCATGAGAGGTACTGAAGCAGACGAATTGTTACAAAACTAGCGTCTGGTTCATCCTGCTCACTGGCTGGATAGGGCCAGCTGTTTTCAACCAAATCTGTACTCTTAATTTGTAGAGTTTGTTAGAGGTACCTCACAATGTGTGTCCGTTAAACCACCTTGCACAAGCAACCACTCTATCATTCTATTATTTCATTAAGAAGATGTTCCTTTCACGACATGGAATCTATCAGCTAGTTTTACCATGTTGCGTCTGTAATTTGTTTCGTAAGATTGGTTGTGTGGTAGGTTTACACTAGTGTATCTCAGACTCAGGAGCTTGAAAGACTGTCTGCTACATTAGCATTAATTTTGTGTGTCG
Organism: Phorcus lineatus; assembly: GCA_921293015.1. Classification (NCBI taxonomy): domain Eukaryota; kingdom Metazoa; phylum Mollusca; class Gastropoda; order Trochida; family Trochidae; genus Phorcus; species Phorcus lineatus. The sequence goes on from OV121084.1 coordinate 25,358,333, forward strand.
GGCAGCAGTTCTGCTGCTGCAGGGAGGGTATTAATAAGGAATGTTTCTGTACCTAAAATCATGTAATGAGTGCATATAAAAGGGATTTTTCTTTCAACTTATATCTTTAACTGATTGAATTTGAAGATTCTCAAGAATCTTTGACTCTGAAATCTTGTGTTCATTTGTTTTAACTTGAATAATATGTTATATAAAGCCTGATGAGCTACAGAGACAACGGCTCTATTTTCTTTATCATTACACTTATTCTTATCGTGTTGAATATTTAAACCATTACCAGATAAAAGCTAATACTGATGCTATACATTGAAGGTGTAGGTGAAGACATTACCTTTACTCGGAATTTGAGTCAATTTGTTAATGGAAGTTTCGCACTTTTGATTTCTCCATCCTCTATAATAGTGTAACTTAAATGTAATATACAATTTGGACACCTTTTTAGGGTAAGTTTCAAAGAACAAAGACCGAATAACTTTTCATTAATTAGTATAAATGTAATTTTGACTGCAATGAAATGTAATGGGATAGTTCTGTATATCAAAAACTTCTTAGATCACAGAAATGTCCCATGCATTGCGTAACTTGCTCTAGCTCCATTGACCTGCTCATTTAGGCCTTGTAGCATTTCCTAAACTTCTCTGTGCTCTGCATCAAGGCTTTGGATATTCCAGTGAAAAGTCTTATAAGAATTGAAACACTTAATTTGCCAAAGAGAGCGTAGTCTAACAATTAGACTCTGGAATGAAAAAAGCATCAGTTGATCAAAATTTTTTAGAAAAATAAATGAAATGAAAAGGAGACTGAAATTTATTCATTTTCAAAAATCAAGCTTTAAAGCCTTTTTATAGACTTGCTTATGCTTCTACCTTCTTTCTTAAAAGAGCACTGCAGTCAACCTGCAGCTTTTATGCTGAGTAGCTAGGTTGATATAGCCAGGGATTGAGACAGATGCAAGTTATTACCTTGTGGGAGAAGTTTGTTAAGGAGGTGAAAAACTCATAGAGATCCCCAAATGGTCAACTGGAAAGTCATTGGAAAAAATCACCTCTTTCCAAAAGAAACAAAAAAAAGTTGGGAATAAATGTACAGTCAAACACCTTTCCAATTTATCCAGTTGGATCTAATTTGGAAACAAATGTTTAAAAAATACTGTGTTATGTCTGAAAGCAAAAATCAGTAGTAACATCTCACTGGAAGCAAATATAAAAGGCTGACACATCTTTGTAATAAGATTTTCTACCTTGTTAAATATTGGTCAAGCCTTGATGAACTAATCAGAAGAGGTGCCACATTACCACAAACAGATACAATGGTGTAAGACGTAGATGTAATGTCTACACATCCTTCTGAAGATTGCAACCAACTCCAGAAGAACAACAACAATGCCATCACCTCGTTTAAACAAAAAGCTTCGCTCTGACGGAACACTGGGAGTTGTTCAATCAATAATCACTTATCATTCATGCTCCCCTTTTTGTTGTGTTGAACATTTGCATGTGCTATCTCGGAGGTCAGAATAAATTCCTAAATCCCCGGTTGAAAGTAAAACCTAGCGTGTGGCCTGTTACTGCTGTAGTGGTTTGTTCCCACACTTGTTTTCCTCACCTGATCCGCCCTGTTATTGAAATTCGGGCTCGTCTTAAGTCTCGGAAGAGCACCAGGCAACTCTTAATTGAATTGTGTGCTTCACCGGTCACATCTGTCTACCGGGCTTTAGCTTTGTAATTTGAAATTTTGACAATGTGGAGATACAATTACTATTAACAAACTGCAAATTGGTTTAGATTCATGTAACATAATAATTTTTGCTCATGGATTCTGTTAGTAGTCTTATAGTATACAAGTTTGTGTTTCTTTGTTTTTAAAACAAAGGTTGATTTGGAATATGAAATTCAATGAAATGTCAAAGAATGCTAAGAATAATTGTTTTCAAATCATTTGAATTGAGGTAATAATTACATCTAAATATATTGACATGTTAAAACCAAATTATTTTTGTTTTCAATTTGTTGCCTTCTATTCTTGGTTTTGTTATGATTTATTTGCAAATTCTGTATGAATATTTGCAAACCGCTTCCACAAATAAGGTATGGACTGTTTACAAACCAACCTTAACAAGGCACATTTTTATAAACATAGCTCCTTGAAATAATTCTGAGTCTCATCAAGGGCGGTCAGAGCATAGACTTCTAGATAATGACAGTATTTATGACAGACTGTGATATGAGGTGAGGTTGAAGTATAGAGTATGTGACAGGTCCATCTCCCCAATGCATTGTTAAATCTCTAATGAAGCCTCAAGAAGCCTTATCAAGGGCTGCAGCATTTATCAACCCTGACACTGCTGTAATCCTTGCAAGTGCGTATTATGTGGTTTTCCTCTACGATGTAATTGCAGGAGACGGTTTGACCAACACATACTGTACCTCAGGTGACCTGCAGGTTTAATGGGTCTTCTTGGCAGTAATTTACTGGTGTGTGGGAACCTCTGAAACGCTGCTTTTCTAAGAAATAATGTAAAACATTTTCACAAGTCTTCAAGGTTATGTGTATGGATGGATGGATGAATGTTTAGAGCTATTGATGAGAGACAGAAGGATGGACATAAACATCAGAGGGATTGATGAATAGAATGTAGGTTAATGACAATAGACCTAAGAAGGGATAATGACAATGAACAGAAAGTGGGATATGACTATGTAAAGAAGGATGAATGATTAGTGGTCAGAGGGAGGGATTGATGAAGACAATAAATGGCAGAAAATGAACAGAAAGATAGACAATATGGCAATGGACAAAAAGTGGGATGGATAACAATGAGCAGAGGAATAGATGGATGACAATCAACAGATGGATAGATGGATGACAATTTACAGATGGATAGATGGATGACAATCTACAGATGGATAGAAGGATGACAATCGATATATAGATAGATGGATGACAATCTACATATGGATAGATGGATGACAATTGATATATGGATAGATGGATGACAATCAATATATGGATAGATGGATGACAATTGATATATGGATAGATGATGACAATCAACAGATCGATAGATGGCTGACAATCTATAGATGGATAGATGGATGACAATCGATGCATATACTGTAAAATCATTTATTTTCGCGGGGTGTTATTTTCGCGCAAACGTAAAAAATGACTGATTCGCGGGGTTTAATTTTCGGGCATATCGACTAAGCAATAGCAAAAATTTACTGAGCAAAACTACATGCACCATGCAGCAAAGATTACACTGAAACTAGTAGAAATAAACAAGGAAAACAATCATATTTATTCAAAAAGTCAATGATCAAAATTTTATTTATTGTCATTAAACGTCTTCAAGTTTTGAAGTGGTAACGATACCTGTCGCCAAGTTTTCCCGGAAGTAAACATTCGGAACGATTTAGTTTGATCTTTAACTCCCAACAATAGTGTTTGAATGATGTGAATCCTCGAGATCTCGTTCAAAGAAATATCATGCCGAACCGAAAATATATTTGAACTGAGGGTCCTTTACCGCAATACGCACCGAATCGAAGCTCAAGCGTACTGCAATCAAAACATCAGGACACGGATATTGGCGATCAAAAGTGGATTCCGCCAGGCCGGATTATTGTGATGATTGTGTTTGCACAACAAACAACGTGCATATCGGCGTACACGCTTGTGAGAGCTCTAATTAGTGACTTGTCATTAATCAACAAACCAAACATTACTGTGAGTAATAAAATGTGTCAACCAAATTATTTGTCTGTTATTGGTTTTCTTCACGTTCATAACCATAATATTTCGCGATGTTTTATTATTCGCGCATTATGACTTTGCGCGAAAATTAAACCCCCGCGAAATATTATGATTTTACAGTAAATGGATGACAATCAATATATCTATAGATGGATGACAATCGATACATAGATAGATGGATGACAATCAATATATATAGATAGATGGATGACAATCGGTATATGGATAGATGGATGACAATCAATATATAGATAGATGGATGACAATTAACATATGGATAGACGGATGACTAGTGACAGATGGATAGATGATAACTGTGAACACAGAGATGGGTGATGACAATCAACAGATGGATAGATGGATGACAATCGATATACAGATAGATGGATGACAATCGATATATAGTTAGATGGATGACAGTCGGTATATGGATAGATGGATGACAATCAATATACAGATAAATGGATGACAATCAATATATAGATAGATGGATGACAATCTGTATATGGATAGATGGATGACAATCGATATACAGTTAGATGGATGACAATCTGTATATGGATATATGGATGACAACTGATATACAGATAGATGGATGACAATTGATATATAGATAGATGGATGACAATCGGTATATGGATAGATTGATGACAATCAATATATGGATGGATGATGATAATCAGCAGATAGATAGATGGATGACAATCTATAGATTGATAGATAGATGACAATCAATATACTGATAGATGGATGACAATTGATATATAGATAGATGGATGACAATCGGTATATGGATAGATTGATGACAATCGATATATGGATAGATGATGATAACTGTGAACACAGAGGTGGATGATGACAGTGAACAGAAAGAGGGATGGATGACAATCAACAGATGGATAGAAGGATGAATATGGACAGAAGTGAAGCCAATATCAATATTATACAAGTGTTGAATGCCTTGCTATTGCATATAAAGGCAACGTTCTTAATGATTACATTATCCCTATCATAAAGTTAGGGTTTTATTTATCATGCAATGTAGTGTGCAAATAAACCCAATATGCCAGACTCCTCTGGCTCATAAATCAGCCTTTTTAACAAATTACCACAAGTATTTTTCAACGATAGTATGCTTCCTTTACACTAGCAGGGTAATTGAACATTTCTGTCGTCTAAATCTCTGAGTTCTATACCGAGCTGACTTTTTCGGGTTTAATTCAATATTAACTTGTTATTGTCACTTAATGGCAATATTCCATATGTATTAAGCCTTCAGAGGAGCCAGGGCTCTCATAATTACGCTCACTTTATACAGAATAATGTCTCGGTCAGCAGGAAATCAGTTTGGAGATGTCAGATGGGAAGTGAATGATAATACTTGTCACCAGTGCTTGGTGTCTTGTCTGTAGCCAGAACAAAGCCATTCATCATTAACGATAATTAAGAGGCTATTCTGAATCCTCCGAGTTCATTAGCCTCAACAGATCCATCTGTGCTTCAACTAAATGAAGGATTTATGTGAAAATTGCATAATATTGATATAAAGATTATCTCATGAACACTTTGTGAAGATAGTCTGCAAGACTGATTTTGATTGTATAGTTGAGTATTTATTGATGTAAACACAATTTGAAAGTTTAGATTTGGACCATTGTTGTTTTCTCTTCAAGTCAAAGGCTTTAGAAAAGCTTTGACAAAATTGAATATACTGGAATGTTCAATAATCTTTATGTAGCATGTAATTATATCATATTCAATGGATTCCAATTATCAAGGTTTAGTTGGAAGCTCATTATAAATAACCAGGAACGGCCAGATTCTATTTGCCCATTTCTCATTGTAACAGAATGTAGCCAATTGAGTGAAGTTATTGACATGTTTGACTTTGTGTAGTTAAGAAACACAAAGATCAATTTATTGAAACTTCATGAGCAAATATTCCCTCAAAATTGTATAAATAAAATCATTGAGAAGAAAAACTTAATTCTTTTGAATTCATAAACTTGAAATAATTAAATGAAGAAACAAATTTCATTGAATTCAATCAAATATTTCATCAAATCTTAATTCCAATGTCATCAATTATCTGAAATCAATAATCCCTTCTAATCTAAGGCTTCAAATATGAAGAAAGACAAAGTCAACACGATATAAAATTGTATCAACAATGTTTCTTTCAATTCAGAGGCATCAAAAAGAACTTTTCTTAAATACAAGAAGAAGTTAAGACAAAGATCAGGATTAGAACAAACTGGCTTACCGGATATGAAAAGACAGACAATGCAAGGAGACATTGCAAGCTCCAGTACAGAGCAGACGTCAACAAGCAGACAAGCAGACGTGAGTCAATCAAAAGAATCAGGGCAGTTAATCGAGATACTTTTTCACTGTCGCATACCACAGTCAAATAAAGTACAGTTTGTAGCCTCTCATGCATATATGTAAACTGAATTTGAAACTATCTCAGCTTGACAGGATACAAGATACCCGCAATTTCCTGATAATAATGCAAATCTTGAAGCATATAGATATTCACACAAAGAATGAAGGAAAACATTACAGATTTTGATATAGATTGAATTTTGTAAGAGTTTGTGTGAAAAAGTTGCTAATATAACAATTTAGCATAAATATGATGATTTTATTTATCCTTTATATCCACACAGCTTGGTGAGGGAACCAGCAGTGTCCAGGACACAGTTGGTGCTGTGTGTGTTGATGAGTTTGGCAACATGGCCGCCGCATCCTCTAGTGGTGGGATCTGGCTCAAACATAAAGGGAGACTAGGACCCGTAAGTACTTTATTGTTAAAAATATATCAAGTATTCTTCAAGAGAAGGGTATCTTGATGGATGTGAAGGCTTCAAATTTATGCCCTGCTACAAACAGGTCAAATGTAGAATGATTATTCAGAAAAAAAATTGTGCTTTTTCTAACAACCAATCATAGCATTAAGGCATACATCCCCTTGCATTGTTGAAGGTTTTTATATCATAGAGGAAGAAGAAGAAGAATTATATATTTTTAAGATAAGACATATAAATAAAATTTATGATAGGTCGAGTTCAACAAGAGTGTTGTAGAAAGTCACACCCTTCAAGAAGATCTTGAAATTGTCAATTTGTTTCTGATTGTAATAATGACTTTGTTCAGTAAAATATATATAATTTTAGGGAAGCATCATATTCACTTATATTGAGCCCTCCTAGACACCTCAGTAAAAAAATGATGTGTTTGAATCACTCACTTTCTCAACTACAAGATATAGCGATCTCAGTGTCCATCTGTCCGCACATATGTCCACGCATCCAAAATGAATTCCAGATCATTACTTGAAACTGTAAGAGTTTAAATCTTAAAATTTTTGGTTTAAGTACAGGGTGATGACATATATCCATCCTTGTTCATGCTGTATGTTAAAGTCAAAAAGGAACACCTAAATGGCTGTAAAAGAGTGCTGTGCTTGTTTCTTTTGTTCATGTTCAATTTGTTACAAAAGGAATGACTGTAAAGCATTGACAGTTTACAACCCTCCTTACGTCCATGCTCCTGTGTTGAGGCCATTTGACAACTTCAGAAACTTGCTGTGACCCTATTCTCCCATCAGCCTATCTTACATGGTTTGCTCTCTTGCTATTCCTGAGGGCACTCTGTTGTCTTAAGATCAAGTTGATGATTCCCTAAATAATCACTGATTTAGCATCTTACACTAAGCCTGCTAACTCATTTTAGTCAACTTTTATCATTATGAAAATAAATTATCCTCTATCATTCTTTCTAAGTATTTCTTTGTCTTTTAACCATTTTCCAACTTTTTATCCACTAAATTTACATGAGCGCAAAGAGCACCCTGTGTGAAGTTCTGCGCTATATAAATGAATGTATTATTATTATTATTATTATTTAAGTTATTTGGCTATTTGCTAATAATAGGTTATACCAAGAATATTTCTGCATAAGCCAGTAAAGGCTCAAGAGACTGTTTATTAGTAGTTTCATACTCACCCTTGTTTCATTTGATAAAAAAAGTTCTGCAAACTGGGGATAATTTCAATAGGTGATCATTATAATGCATAAACTTTTTTGTGCCATCATTATCATTAAGAATCTTCGAGCTTCCTTTGACACTATGATACCAGCAGATTTGTAGAAACCATTGCATGTTTCAGCACAGTTTTTCACTGTAAGTTTAGATTAATTCATCAAAGATTGCATGTCTGTTCACTCTAATTGGATTTGTAATCAATTCTTTTGTATTTGTAACAATTTTGAAAGCAAAGCTCATCTACTCTGAGTCTTTTAAATTTCTAACTTTTTGTTTGAATTTTTCCTTAATTTAATTTTTAATTAAGTTAAATTTTCCTTGGGAAAATAATGATTGAATTGCGTCTTTGAAGAATCCTATTATTCTAATACAAACAAACTAGATTGATTTACATTATCTTGACATGTTCTTGTCAAAGTAAACATGAAATTTATGAAGGAAATGAAACATTCCTTTTCGTCCAGTTTTGCAAGTCTGCAGATGTGCATGACAAATATCTTTGATTTGAAAACAAACTCTTCAAAAAGTGATTTGTATTTTGCAGTTTATGTTAGCAATTGTAATATATTATTTTTATGCTTGACTATATCCCTTTTCATTTCAAGAAAATACTATGAATAAAGATGAGATTACTGAATGTCGCTACATATTTAGTGTGATAGTTTTTATTTTAACACTCTTTACTTTAACAAATATATAAATGTGAGGGTGAGATTACATTTAGCAAAATGACTTCATGACTATTGACTTAATAACCAAATTCAGAAAGGAGAATTGTACAGAACTCTATTATTTCATTGGCCCTGTGGGTAGAATGTTCATTGGTCAGTGTTGGGGTCTCTTCGTCAGTGCCTGACTAAGGGTTTGTGTTCAAATCCTTAAAGGGATTCCTCTCCATGAAATAATAGAATCTGTCCTATTGCAAATAGTATGATCCCAAATGTAACAATGTCACACATCTTACTCTTGATAAGAGCTATTCATGTATTTATCTTAAGGAGGAATTAAATTTCGTCGTTGTGATGTATCGACCCTGTTAACTTATTATTTATTTATTTTGTTAAGATCAGAGGTACATCAACAAGTATTAATCATCGTCTCTTTAAGAGGTGCTAGTCTTTGTATGATCAGTTATTAGTTCACCTTAAAACAATATGTGGCAGGTTTCGGAGACTAAACATATTTGCTCCTCCCAGAGTAAACACTACATGACTTGGATGTGCAAACAAGTTGTATACAAGGTCTGCTCTGTGGCATCTTTAGAGGAAGAGGAATTGATTTACTTCTACAGCTGTTGGTCATCACTCGTCATGAGAGCGTTGACAGACTAGTATTTGCTGAGTCAAAACTAATACCTCAAGATTACTTTTCTAGCAGAATTAGCCAGATCATCTTAATATATGATATAAATTAACATAATGCATTCGAAATTGAACTGATATAAGTTTCCATTTGATTGATATGTATGCTGTCTGAAAAAGTATAAAAAATACAAATTATGATTTAGGGAATTTATCAAATGGATAACAAACAGAAAAGTTGTTTTAAAAGAATTATTTTCAATGGAAACAACAATAATCAAGTTAAATGTGTATTAAGTAATCAGTTTAAAATGGGTTTTTTTCAGTGTAACATTCCCGAAAGCATAAATATTATATTTGATGCTGGTTTTGTAAAGTCAAACGTGAGGTGCACCTTTATTCAGTTTTCTCACAAATTGACTCACAATAACTTCCAACCATTGCCAAACATTCGATGGAATGTTATAACTTATATTATTCATCTCCAAAAGTTGAAGGAAAGAATATTATCAAGGAAATGATAACCTAGTCTTAACTCACACACCCAATCCCAAAGGTATTCTTTCAGCTTATAAAGTATCATTACCAGGGCTGCAGAACACAAAAACTCATTTTTATCCTCAATCCTCACGGGAGAGTGGAACCCATACTGCCTGGCAAGTTTTCAAAGGTGAACATCTACGTTGCCACATACTCTATCAGGATTCTCCTTATTCTGTTTGTGAGTCGGAGAAGTATTGAAGCTGACAGACAATCCCAGAGTGAGATCAGTTGGTTTACAACCCACGTCTTTAGTATAATATGTGTCTTACTGAATTTCCAATAACTATATCAAAAGTGATCCATAATGTCTGAGAAAAAATTCCGTCTGCCCTTTAAATTCTACTGCAAGATTCTTATTGTACTTTTGGTATATTTTCTGCCTAAAAAGTCCTTCTTTTTTTACTTTAGTCTTTTGAAAGGTATTACAAAACACTTAAGGACAGAATGAAATTCTTTTAAAGCATTTAACTCTGAAAATGCTGTGCCTCTTCTCAAGTTTTTGTCCTGGAAACTTTTCTTTCTCTGATGTAAATACAAGGAGAATACTAAATGTTTAAACTTAATGTAACCTCCTTCAACTATTGGTTAATTTTGAAGCAATGTTCAAACTTCAATTGATATTGATTTTAAAAGGGTTACTTCCTTTGTTTTCTAAAAGTAATGTTTTAATCTAGCTGTATTTGAAGGCAATTGACTCTCGATGGTATATTCAGAATGGCATATACTTGCTTGTAAACATGATATTATTCAATATTATTCGAAACTATTCAAATAATCAATATCATATACTTGATTGTCATCCAGAATAGTATATACTTGATGGTATATTATAATGGTATATTAAAAATGGTATATACTAGATGGTATATTTAGAATTGCATATACTTGTTGGTATTTTTAATATGGTATATAACTGATGGTGTCCTCAGAATGGTATTTACTTGATGGTGTATTCAGAATGGTATTTACCTGATGCTGTATTCAGAATGGTAAATATATTTGATGGTATATTCAGAATGGTAAATATATTTGATGCTGTATTCAGAATGGTATGTAATTGATGGTATATTCATTTCAGAAGCAGGATTGAGTTCTCTTTAATACTTTACTTGAAAATGATTTTTATTAAAAATGAAATAAATCTAGAATTACTCAAGTACTTCAGCTGGTTGATGACATTTGATTTTGATCACATAATCTGGACCAAAATTTTAATATCTTAATTTGAAATACCACCTTGTCTTTTTCATTAATTTGGAGCCAGTGGTGACAGAGTCCTATTGTTGTGATATCATTAATGCAAAAAGAATGTTTACCATTCCTTTAGAACAAGTAGTCAATTGCAGTTTATATATTTCAAGAAGTTTGGAATGTCTTTATCTCCTGTTCCAAGGTTGCTTGGAGTTCTGCAATGTGTTTTCCATCAATTTTGAACCAATTTTGTGATGCTTGGTCTGCACAGACTAACACTGGTCAATAAGCATCTAAAGAATGTCTGTCTTCCTCGGGCTTGCCAAATTAATAGTCCAACAGCAATACCCTCTATTTCTTTCCAATTCATTTGACTGCCATCCAATTTAGGACATTTGGTTTGGCTTAACAATTCGATTTTAATGCTTTGGTTCTAGTATAGATTCTCTTTTTTATTCTGTTGATCCTCGAACACTGTCCGTCATTCTTTTCTTAGATGTTCTTCACTAAACAATTTGGTTTTGGTGCTTTTTGCTTAAAGAGTGAGTATTGTTGGTTTTTAGTCTGCCATTTTGATTTTGGAGAATGTAATGAAAAGCCCAGCTATACTTAAATCAATTTTACAACAAGAGAATGATAAACTATATGTATTGTTGATTGTCAACAAATTTACAAATAATTAGTGATAGGACTAAATGGCAATGCATTTTCATGCCAATGCAATTCTATTTACATTTCGTTTATAGTGCCAATGAATGTTTTTATTTCTGAATGTTTCGTTTTGAGGCAATTCAAATTTCATGCTATCTCTTGTCAAAATGTCAATCTAACTTTAAGAAATCAAAATTTTACACTCGCTTACATGCTGGAAAGGAATTATGAAATTATTATCTTTTTATTACATATATAGATAAGCAGAAATGTTCTTTAGATTTTTGCCTCCTCAATAAATACCCCGACATGACCCTCCCTTTAAAGTATTATTCGAAAATTGGCTGTCCTTGAGTAAACAGAAGGGAAAGTCAATAGGACTTAAAGTTAATTTTGTGTAAATGGAATCAGCTAAATTGGCAACAAATGCTGTTTAAATCTTTTTCCTTAAAGAAACTATTTTGAATCATTTCCTCATTTGGTTTTAAATTAATCTGATATGTCATCAGATAGTTATTGGCATCAGTTTTTAACAAAAATCATTCCTTGATATCTATTTAATATCTCAATAACATTGGATATTTGACCTTTCTGAACTCCTATATATAGTCTATGAAAACTGTGAAATAACATTTATTGAATTTATACTTGTCATAGTATTAAGCCCTTAGGAAACTTATTATTATTGGTTGAGGTCTTATCTGCAGAAATGTCGGGATTGGGGCAACTTTACAAAAACTATTTGACCAATCAGCATCAAATTTGTTACATCGCCATTCTCATATAATGTAGATTTGTCATTTGGGTGTACAACCTTCTTAAAAAAAATGTTATGTTTCTGTTAACAATTTTGGAATTTGAGGGACATTTCTACTTCAATGAGTAAAACCACCCTCTAGTGTCAAAATCTGTATTTAATCACCTTCAGTGGAAATATCTTTTAGTTGGTATAATTCCTAATAAGCTAATGTCATTAGATAAATGTGTTTTGCCCAAATGCATCCATTTGCACAAAATAATTGAATGGAGAATTTTAATTTCATGGCCAATTTCCCTGATGATATCATAAGCATCAGAATAGAAATATCATCTCTCTTCAACTTAATGGACCAAGTAATTTTTGTTTGTAGTACATGAGTTGAATCCTATGCTAAGCACACTCTGACCAAATGTTTTTTAACCTTCATCAGTGTATGTCCATGTTTTCTTTCATACATTGTCTTAAGGTTTAAAATTCATTATAAAGGTTCAAGACTCAATAATGAGGATTGGAAGTGTAGTTAAGCTGGTAGAGCTGTCACTTGTCACCAAGAGTTTGATTAAGATGTTATGGCATTTAGATACTGAACAAATCCAACACCTTTTTTGGATCAAGTAAAAAAAGTACAAGAACAAGAATATGTACTATTGCAGATCCAAAATATAACAGTTACAAGAATTTGATAACTGACCATCCCAAAATATTTCTAATATGGTATTTCGTGCTTGGAGCTTATTATTGTAAGCGTAGGACAAGTTACAATAGTTTTATTACTAACCATCCCAGAATATTTCTATTATGGTATTTTGTGCCCGGAGTTTAGCATTATAAGGGTAGGATATCAGTTTTCTTTGTGCTGCAATTTTGATTTTGGGTGCCTCTAGAACACAAAGAAGAATATCAAAAATATGTGCTAAGGACAAGAAAGTAACATATAGACTAGTAACAGTATCACTTTTTCCAACACTTATTTGAACAGAAGTATAATGAAAATGCACACTGTGCAGATATTCAGTGCTCTAGACTAACAAAAAAAATTATTTTTCCATGTGAAAAGAAAGTTGGCAGTAAAGATCTTTACATTCATGAACCTTAAGTTTTAAGAAAAAGAATTTATCTATATATTTATGAACCTAAACCTGCGAGGAATTGCAAACTGTGCTTTAATGTTTTATCTATAATGCTTGTTTTAGGAATGGCAAAGTAGTGTCTATTTTATGTGAATGACAGTTGTCTTTTTACCTCTTGTTAATTTCATGTGCATTCTTAAAAGCATATTTAAATAAGAAAAATAGATATGATGCAATTTTGTCCGAATGTCAAAATGAAGACATGATATTGGTACAAAAAACTCCAATCATGTATGCATGTAATGTACAAATTGCCGAATATGTTATCAATTATTTTCAAGAAATGACAGATTAAGAAATTTATTTTAATGAAAATGAGAAAAACCGTTCTTGAGAGACTTAAAAAATGTTATGACAAAAATTTTGTGTTAAGTTCAAATTTGAAACTGGAAATCTTTAGCTTTAGAAAATAACACTTCAAAAGCTTTGTCTCAGAACTTAAACTAAGCAACTTTACCATTCTTGTTTATCTTCTATACATTGAATAATACAGCCAAAGTTTAGAATTAGCTTCCAATAAACTTTGAATACGATAATTGAGAATCAGTCAATTTATTCTTGAAAGATGATGCCTCTGAAGCTGATTTAATCCAATAGAAAAATTTCCAAATTACCGTGAGCAAGATGAGTATATGGATGTGTGATGTGCCCTGTTATCAAGCGCTTCACACACATCCATTCTTACAATCAAACGTAGGGGTTCTCCTTGTTCTGATGCAATTATCTCATGCAGAGACATCCAACATTCTCATTATCTCTCCGCTCTCAGTGTTTATGCCTCACTTTATCAAATTACTACTATTTTCCTGATAGTTCCTGCAATTTCTCCAGCTTGCTTTTTCCCTTAATTACATTGGAGACTTTTGCCATGGTCTGTTTGTTTTGGGGATAATTGTAATTAAGTCAGAAGACAGAAGCATCCCAAATACCAGAAATTCGTAAAGTTTTTCCCTGCTTCTTGGCTGGCATATACATAAACGGAATTTTATTTCTATTTAGGAGAGGTGACTTATCTAACTGATATCTTTGAAGTGCATTCATAGACAATTACAGAAAATCGCAAGTCTCTGAACATTTTCAAAAAAGATTATTTCAAATGTAAGAAATGAGCCTCAAGAAAATGAATGGCCCCCTTGACTTTTGTTTTTTTTCGAAAACTAATAGTACCCTCTCTATAAGGAAGTAAGACTTGAGTTTCTCACTCACAGGGTGTGTTATTACCAATGCAGTAAAGAATTACTTATCCTATTACAGTGAAAATATATCCGAGGGAACGATGTCACTGATAATGTTAAACTCTCTCTACAATAAAGGCAATGTTACAATGGTATAATATGGCATAATTTCCAGTAATGAAATAGCCTAAGATTTAAACAAAAGTTTTTTTTTATAACATTATGGATTTAAATAGCTTTTTAAATGAAAAGTATTTTGATGCATAAGTCTTTAGTTTTGAATGATTATATTTGAGAGTTAAGGAAACTTATATGAATGGTATATAAGGAAAAGGTAATTGCATCCTTTTGTGACATTGCATGTAATACTTGTGATTACGACTGACTGTCAACAGCTGTGTGAATAACGAATGATATACATAACTGCCAATCACAATATGGTCGCATTCTTTGACTATCTGTTTATCACAATGAAATATTTCCCAACTGTCAATCCTTAAAAGAATCCTCATTTAACATTTTGATAAAATTGGTGATCAGATTAATACCAAAAGTAAGTGTAAAGTTTGTTGTCAGCAAGATTTTAGAATTTTCCGAAAAAAGACCCGAATGTTTTCAATCTCATTGGAATCAGTTAAAAAGCTATGACTCATCTCTCACTACATATATCTGATCTGAATACAGGTACTGCTCCATATGGGTCATTTCAGGTTATATTTACAGTTCAACCAATCAGCAATGAGGCTAGAAAGCCATGGAATATCATTTCATATGGCTCAAATAGATTTGTACATTGTCCCCAAGAATTTTTTATATATTTTGTTAAATTATATATCATATGAAAGCTATTATATAAAAGTGATATTTTTTAGAAATATATTATATGACAATTAATATAGTGAGACAATAATCAACAGGAAAATATTTTTATTGATTTTTTGAATTGATAGAAATAACACACATACAATTTTGTAGATTCTTGTCCTTTCAGTCATGGGCATGTCTTACAAGGTGACCAATGGTCAAGAAAGAAATAAGGATCTTTAAAAAAGTGATTGATGAGGAGATCACAGCTTTCAGACAAAGTAACTTCTGGCGTGAGAGAGGTTCATTAGTACACTTATGTTTCACTTATGAATGTTTGATATTAAGATGTATCTATAAAGCAGAAACAGTCATCACAGTCGCTCTTTGAACTTAATACCAATGAATACTTGGAGTATACTATCAACATGGCAAATATGTCCTCGTAACCTTGGAGAAAGGTATAGTCTCATTTGTTGATGATTCCCAATGCCTAATGTGCATATCATATACAAAAACATGATTCAAGTATGATTATTCAAGATGAATTGTGATGCAGAGTCAGATAAATGTAATAGAGACAGACAGACAGACATAGACAAGTATATAAAGAGAGACAGAGACAAAGAAATAGATAGACAGAGACAGACAGACATACAGAGAGAATATGAAGCTGGAAGTAAACCAATCCATTTTAATGGCTACAACTCTCTGCTCTAAGAGCCATTTCAGACCCTACATGCAGACGGGAGCCATGAAAGCTAGAATTTATCTCAGCCAAAGTTGCCCGTCTGCTTGATGCTTTAAATTGGCAAACACACGATTCCTTTTGTCTGCAGCTTGCATTTCAATTATTCAATAATTGATAGTCTACCAGATTAGGAAGAAGCTGATAGTTCAATGAATTCATTCAATGGTGAAACGACAAGTGGAAGTTCATGTCCATTTGACTCGAGTACCCTCATAAACTGCCAATGGCATGATGTAAATTTGGAAATGACCGCTTCTGGCTGGACATATTTATTACTGACACTGGAAACCATTTACCCAGAAGCAACTAGGCATAGTCATCACCAATTTCAGAACTGTTCCTAGACTAAAGGTTACAGCATTTCTTATAACTGGTGTCTTGTTCCCTACCCAATTCTGTCACAAATTCAGACACAAATTTCACCTCATCCACCTTAAGGACAGAAGATTGCTTGGAAACATGGTGTTCACCTTAACTGGAAGTTGCATCCATCTTGATTTAATCAGTGCCTATTGCTGTAAGCTACACTACAAATAGAAACCTCATCTAATATATGTCCCAAGCTCCTCGATGTCAGATTTACTCTGGTCAAAACATTTTATCTAGTCTTTAGGAAAGCAAGTCAAGGTAATACTGTGTTTTTATTATTTTGTTCATTGTAGGCTTACATGTTTCAGAAATATTAAGATTTTTGTTTATTTATTTCACGTTTCATAAATATCCTTTGATTTGTCAGAAAATTATCGTAAAGTATGGACAAATATATGTAGAAATTAAATTTGAAATAATAATCATATTCCAATGTATTGGAAACCAAATTAAGGCAAATTAAGACCTCAAATTGGATGTCGAAAACTGAAAAATAGTTAATCAAAACAATATTGACATAAAGATATTCTGAAAATTGATTTCTTTATACAGAAAAAGCATTAAAAGCTCTTTAAAATGAGATGTATATATGTTTTTAATAAGATATGTTTTGAATTACAGCTTGCAAATAACAAACCCGACTCTCTTCAAGACAGGCCATCTCACAAAGATAAGATGTTATCATCCTTTGAAAACATAGGTTTTGATAGAGAAAACTTTGTCGTAAAACTCTTGCAGCTCAAAGAGATGAGATGTTAAATTATCCTTGGAAAACACCTAGGTTTTGATAGAGAAAACTTTGTCGTAAAACTCTTGCAGCTCAAAAAGATGAGATGTTAAATTATCCTTGGAAAACGTAGGTTTTGATAGAGAAAACTTTATCGTAAAACTCTTGCAGCTCAAAAAGATGAGATGTTATCAACCTTGGAAAACATTTAGGTTTTGATAGTGAAAACTTTATCATAAAACTACACAGCTCAAAGAGATGAGATGTTATCGTCCTTGGAAAATGTAGGTTTTGATAGAGAAAACTTTAACGTAAAACTCTTGCAGCTCAAAGAGATGAGATGCCATTCTTTTGATCATTATCTTGGAAAACTTGTAGGATTTGATTGAGGATATTTTGTCATCAAACTTTTGTAAATGTAAAATCAAATTCAGTTTCACACAGCTTTATAGCACAGATGATCTGTTAAAAGTCAAAGTATTTGGCAAAGCTCCAATCTGTTTTACTATGCGGAGAATGCAACAACAGTGTGAACTTTGAAACATGGCACAAGCTGTCAGCAGGTGTAACGTGAGTTTGACCCAAACTGTCATGTCACATAATTATGAAAATCACTAAATTTTGTCAATGATAAAATGACTGAGATGGGTTAACCCTTTCACTTCGTGATGGCCTGAAATCAGGTTTCAAAACATATTTCTGGTTTCTTAGAGTTGAAAGGGTTAAGTTAATGAATAGGTATTATCAGTAATTATGACATATATCAATGAAAATAGGAAAATTCTGATGTATATCAAAGAAAATGTTTAAATTATGAAACACAATTGAAAAGTATGACATATGAAAACAGGGAAATTATGACATATCAATCAGAATTTATTCAACATATTGCTGAAAACTTTCATGAAATATGTAAACAAGAAATTAAGGAAGTGATTGGTTTGAATACATTGGAAGCTTGTCCGTTACTAGTTACTTGATCATAGAGTAAGATGAGGAATATATGAAATATGAATATATGAATATATTTGAAATTTAAGAAAATATTGCAAAAGCTTGCTCTCAAATACTAGTATACCATTACCCAAGGTCTGAATCATGAAAAAGCACGGGGGGAAACAGCTGTAAAATTGAAATAACTGGCAACAATTATGGAAAAGATTTTGGCAATATTTAAAACCTATAGATAGTTTTACAGGAAGCTGTCCTGGACCTAACAAGTGTCTGGGTAATCTGCCCATGCTCTCTTTGAATTACAATAGCATGACATTAGTGCCAAAAATAGCAGCCGACTTCAAAGCATGCAGCACAATTGTGAAGCCTTCAGTTTGAAGCTTATGCCTCCTTAACAGCTTAGCCGTTCAATTAAACTCACAGTTTTAGCATTATTCACAGTTTGTGATCTTTATACTGGAACAAATGACAAATTTCCACAAAGACAATTATTTTTACTCCCACTTTAGCTTAGTTTGATATCTGTCAATGTGAAAAATTATCTATAGTGATGTGTCCTTGTAGATGCAATAAGTTCTTTATTAATATTTTGATCAGGATTTTTTATTTCTGCTTTATTTTATTGTTTTTTATTACTTTTTTAAAATACTTTTTTCACAGCATACTCACTCCCTAAACAATAGTAATTATGATAAAAATCTTATTGCCAACCCAAAAATCATTCAGGAATAAGAAAATATATGTTACTTTCCTCAAACTTTGAAAAAAGCAATAATCACTAATAATTATTTCCTTCTTTTATCGATGTGTACAAAATCTGGAGGGAAAACATCATAAAGCAATGTCACAGCATCCCTATACCCCCTTCCATGTCACCAATATCACTATAAGTATATAGATACATATCTATCTCATTTTGATGCATGTTATATTCATCCCAAGCATTGTCATTTTAGTTTCTCATAAGATGTCAACTTTGATGACTTGAACACATGAAATGTCATTTATTGCAAGAATGTATCATAAAGACAATTTAACCATTTGTCAACCTGAAAAGCATCTCTTAGAAAAGATTTACAATTCATATTCAAGTCCAGCAATCTAAATCTTCCATCCATTTAAAACTAACTCTTTCAGATGCAATCCTTAAATATCTACAATTAACATTTCTTGTCATGTTTTCATTTTCATAACTGACAACTTGATATCAGTTCCAAAGATATCAGTACCATCCACAACCTGGCTATCCCATCTCCATCATTTCCCTTTAGCCACACTTAAAATCCTTATAACATCTTTGCCGCCGAACCTCTAATATCACAATTTCATTTTCATCTTTCTCAACCAAAGCTAACATCTGTTCTCAAAGAATGTCACACACATCAAATACCCCAGAGCCCGTTCCTATCCCAGAATGACCCCAACCATGTTCAATAAACAAGAAAATCTCCTACCTGTTTTCCAACAAGCATCTACAGTCCCTCTCTCATCCTGGTTTGTCCTCGGACAAGTAAACGCCTCTGCACGTTTTCCTGACCGCGTCTTTCTATCACTCTAATGGTACAGGCCCGAAATATTGATCTCTTCTCATTCTCCATGCAAACTGCTCAGTCTGTCCGACTGTCTGTCTGTCCATCTGTCCATGGCCAAAGCTCACTGAACGTCCTTGTATTGCATCATGCAGTCCTCTGTCCCAACAGAGCAAACGCTTCTTTTTCTTGCCTTGCATTGCTGGGCCGGTTTAATCAGGCCCTGTTCCCAATTAATTGAATAAGTCTACCCTCTGAGGTTCCAGGCAATTCTTATTCAAGGAGTTTTATTCCTTGAAGACTTGATTTTATTCTACTTGAATGTTATTCCTCAAAGTTTTGTACCGTGTATGTAATATTCATTGAGAGAAGTTTAATCAGTGGATGTTTTCCTTTAAAAAAAGATTCCTGTTGTCCATAAATTTCTGTTACCAATTAGGGGAAATTTGACTAAAACAGATGATTAAATATATGTAAATAAGGGGATGGTTGTAATTCAGTGTTTGAATATGCAGAGGCATTTCTAAGTAAGAAATTAGAATTAATGATATATGTGTATATTAGTTAATGATATATACCGGTAGGTTTTTCTTTAGCATAGCTTCAATGTTTCCAATACTATTTAGAATCAACATTTCATTTTAAAGGTTAAGTATATATAATTAAGAATGATGTAAATACTGTGCATGAAAATTAACCCCTCGGAATAATAGATAAATTGCCAATATTTTTTAGATCATATTTCAATCTGCATATGATAAACATTTGTCATAAAAAATTAGAATTTTATGATTTTATTTATCAAATTTCTTGTCTTTCTTCTCTCAAAATTTTGAAAATCATATCAAAATAACTCCTTACATTTTCAAAAGTGTAAAGTGTCCAAATAATTCTGATAGAAAAACTTTATAGTCGCCCAGTGATCTATATTGGTGTGGTTACAGGAAATGAGGTTGACATTAATCAACCCCTATCCCGATATTCTGCTGAGTAAACAGGTACCTCCTCTGTTTATTCCTAGTTGTTACCAGACTGGTGCCGGGCCGGTTTTCATCAGCCGCTCCTCACAATTGATGGAAAAGTCTACTCCTATCATTGCAATATCTGTTACATCAGCATTTTATACCATGGGTTTTTGTCATCACTCATGTCTATACATGTGTCTATCTGTCCGTCTGTCTGTTGATCCTATAGTACAACTTCATGACTGTATAATATAAGAGCCTTTAAACAGTCTAGGTCATTGTCTTAACAAATCTAGATCTACTGATAACATGAAGAAAACCTGGGTTTGTTAAATATTTTATTTAATAGATTTAGATTTATTCTACTCATCAACCTGCAATTTATTTCCTTATTCTTGTGTATAAGGGTCTAGAATAAGACAGTAGCTACTGCGTTTGGCATTGGTTCTAGTGTATAGGGTTTTGACCCCATGAAGGGCTTAGCAACATTCCCAGCTGCACAGAACAATTTTGCATGAGTAAGATTGCAAAGATACTTTGAGTTCAGTCCCATTCATTGATTCTTAGTTCCAGCAGTTGCTTTAAGGTTTCACAGCAGTGTATTGCCACAATAGTTATAAAGGTTTTTATGCTAATACTGTGCTATTGTGTATGGAAAGTAATCTCAACTCAATTCTCCAATTCTCATCTCCTCACCTCAATTCTTATCTCACTTTGCTTCATTTCATGTGACCTCACTTCAATTTTCCTTACTTCTATTCTCATCATCTCATCTCAGTTCTCACCACCTCATCTCAGTTCTCATCACCTCATCTCAGTTCTCACCACCTCATCTCAGTTCTCACCACCTCATCTCAGTTCTCATCACCTCATCTCAGTTCTCATCACCTCATCTCAGTTCTCACCACCTCATCTCAGTTCTCACCACCTCATCTCAGTTTTGACCCCATCTCAGTTCTCACCACCTCATCTCAGTTCTCACCACCTCAAACCCAAATTCACCACCTCAACCCAATTCTCAACACCTCACTCAATTCTTATCACCTTGCCATTTCTCATCACCTCACCTCACTTCATGCCTCACCTCCATTCTCAACATCTTATCCTATCTCACCACCTCATCTCAATTGTCGACACCTGACCTCAATTCTAATCACCTCACCTCACCTAAATGTCATCACCTCAAGACACTTCTCATCACCTAACCTCACTTCACTTTGCCTCACTTCAATTCTCATCAACTAACCTGAATTCTCAACACCTCAACTTATATCTCATCAACTCGCCTTATTCTTATCACCTCAACTCAATTCACCTCACCTCACCTCAATAATGAACACCTTTCCTCAATCATCATCACCTCACCTCAAATCTCATCACCTCATGATCACCTTATTTCACCTTGCTTAACCTCAATATGCTCCAAAACACAAAACAACTCCATTTCACCTCACCTCACCTCACCTCATTACAATAATTATTCCTCTCAACTCCATTCATCAAACCTCATTTCACTTTACCTCATAACAAAACATGATAGTTATCTGAAAGTTAATGTACATGTCACGTAATTCAACTGCTTCTGGTGTGTTTTTTTATTTAAAAAACCTGACTTAAAATCAACACAGTGACATGTTAGTTGTTTAAAATTTATTTATCAAATCTTTAAAAAATGTTTGTGTGTAAGAACAAGTAGTGTTTTGAATTATTTTAAGCCATTCAGTTTCAACTTTCAGGTAAGTATTTTTGTATCCTTGTTATCAAGATAACTGTTGTATCAAAACACCTATTAAATCAATTAAATTTTTCTTGTCATGTCTGCTATAAATAAGTGTCTAAAATTACGTTAGAGTCACTGGCTTGCTCCACTTTTTTCATGTTGTCACCATGCTAACTGACAAGCATTGAGATGAAACAACTTGAGATGAAACACTACTTGTTTATGAAATAACATATTTGACCCCATTAACATACTCTGTTAATGTGAAAAGAAATGTAAATATAACACTTTTTGTATTGTTTACTTTGCAGAAAAGGGAGTCCAAATTTGTTATGATTACAAATAATTGAAACAAAAGAAATGGTGAATAATGGAAGACAAGAAAACTGTTTTGTTAGCATGAGTTCCGTATTTCCACTGTGTCATCATAACACAAGTGTTTTTGATGTCACTATAACAAAATGTTGCAAGGATAGAAATTTTCTGCTTATTTATATGTGTTCAAATAAATTGAGTCGAGAATTTTTTTTATGACATTTGAGAGTGTAGCTGATGACTTTTACAAGACTTATGCAAATTTGTGTATAACCCTAGCTTATACTTGGGGAATACAAAAAATCACACTTGTTTCATAAAAGTCACATGACATGTTTTTGGATAGTAATCTCTATTCATGTTCTAAAGCTGATTTGTTCCAAAGCCACTTGACTCAATAATAGACTTTAATACGTCTTTTGATGGAAGACGGAACACTTTCTGTGTAGAATTGGTTACATGTTGCCACTCATTGAAAGACGTCTAATTGATATTGTGACTCCAGGCTGCTCAGTACGGTGCTGGATGCTGGGCTGATGATGGTGACGGTGATGAGTTGCCTGGCGTTGCTGTCGTGACTTCAGGTAGGCTCTTAAATATAACATTTTGATTACATTTTTGTGTAGGTCAGCCGATTTGTGACTGAGTGAATTGATGAAATAGATTTTGATAGAACTTTAAAGAAAAATATACCACTATGTACTTTAGTTGTGGAGTAAGGGTTAACCCCTCAGAATTACCAGAATTTGTAATATTTTGTGAGCCTATCTTTCCGGACATCTGATTGGTCGAGAGGTGCTCATTGGAGATTCAACAGAAAGCATGTTGACTTCATCCCGAGTCCGACCAAAAAAATTTTTGAAATGAGATCCTAAAAAAGACATGATGACATCTGACTGTTGTTACATGAAATCATGCTATGTTATTGTGACTTCGTTTTGTGTTTTGTAAACAACCAAAATACTGTTCATGACTTTAATTTTCTTTTTTATATTTTTAATTCAGAACCTGATAAAACAATTATGGACAGGTGAATTGGATCTATACCTGATTTTATAGCCAAAGGAAAACAATATTGACCTCGGGGAAGTGGCTTGGCCCCCAACGTGTGCCATGGGCCTGTAAGAACTCACAGAAATAATGTGATGTCTCTTTGACATGTATGTATATATGTACCCAGGTGGAGGGGAGCACCTAATGAGAACCCTGCTGGCCAAGTCTTGTGCTGAGAAGGTGCAGCATGGGGAGAATGCCAGTCTGGGAGTCAGCGCAGCCTTCAGGGACAACTTCCTGGGTGATTTTATTACACTTCTTTCACATCGTTTTAGTCTATGAGAATCGTTTTTTATTTGATATGCATTCTGGAAGTTGATTTTTTCGTGAGCCATCGGACAATTTTTATGGATAATCAACTTCTTTATTTTGTGAAAGTGGTGTTTCAACATAGATTCTAATGCAAGAGATGAGAATTGTTACAGAAGTATTGCTTGATGGTTTGTTGGTACGATGAAATCATATTGAGAAGCTGTTAATGAAATAGCATAAAAGATGGGTTACCATATTTGGTGTGTCTAGAGCCCTGGGTGCTTAGAGATATGAAAAGAGGAGCCACTTGTCAAAATGGCTTACAATGAAATTCATTGTTCCAGGAAAGTGTCTTGAAATTCTAGAACCAAAATAAATATTCAAAATTGATGAGCATTTATATTTTTCGCTTGCTACCATATGGAATGAAAATGAAATTTTCTGAAATGCAAAAGGTATATTTGTTACGTAGCTCACAGACTAATGGTAGAAAGAGCAATCTAATTTTTCAGTTGATGATGAATCAATGAAACTGTTTAGCTTTATCACGCAGAGTAAGTTAAGAGAAGAGCTAGGGGCTAAATCTTTCATGAATGAAAAAGTGTTGAGGGAGGAAGTATAGGAAGAAGACTCGTCTGGTGGTTGGTGATATGCTTCCTGATTTTGATTTTTTATTCTTTTTGCCTATACATAAGTAGATAACTGTTGATGTCAAAGTTTGGCATACATCAGGATAGTAATGTAGGTTGTGTCATCTTGACCCCACATAAAGGATAAATATTGCATGTTTTACATATCAAAGATACTTTTATCCAGCTAACATGCTTAATTACATCATGTTGGTTGAAGTAATAACATAAACCAAAGCTGCTTATGATAGTATTTAATTAAGTCAAGGTATCTAACTGACAGCTCATGATATATAATGGCTTGTCATGTGTATTGTGTGTGAAGATTTTTCGCATTTTTATTTTTCATTGCAGTTTGTTTTATATAGTGATTGTATATGAATAGTTTTCTTGATAAGCTTAATGTCTTGATGAATGATCATTGCAAATAATTATCACCTTATCACAGTTATATCTTGATGAATAAAATGATAACGGTAAGTAGTTATCACTATCAGGGCAATGATCTTGATAAATACAAAGATCATGGTGAAAAGTTAACACTTTAAGAATAAAATGATCATGTAAATAGTTATCACTTTCAGAATAAAATGATCATGTAAATAGTTATCACTGTTAGAATAAAATGATCATGTAAATAGTTATCACTTTCATGATAAAATGATCATGTAAATAGTTATCACTTTCATAATAAAATGATCATGTAAATAGTTATCACTTTCATAATAAAATGATCATGTAAATAGTTATCACTTTCAGAATAAAATGATCATGTAAATAGTTCTCACTTTCATAATAAAATGATCATGTAAATAGTTATCACTGTCAGAATAAAATGATTAGGTAAATAGTTATCACTTTCAGAATAAAATGATCATGTAAATAGTTATCACTGTCAGAATAAAATGATTAGGTAAATAGTTATCACTTTCATAATAACATGATCATGTAAATAGTTATCACTGTCAGAATAAAATGATTAGGTAAATAGTTATCACTTTCAGAATAAAATGATCAGGTAAATAGTTATCACTTTCAGAATAAAATGATCAGGTACCGGTAAATAGTTATCACTTTCAGAATAAAATGATCAGGTAAATAGTTATCACTTTCAGAATAAAATGATCAGGTAAATAACTATTACTTTCATGTAGTTGTCTAAATAAAATAAAGTAAAATTCATTGTAAATAAAATATATATTCATTTTACATAAAAATTTTTTTTTTACCCTATGTTTGTGTTGTGATATCAATTGTTAACTGAGTTAAAGAAGGTAATGTTTACATTATTAACAGATAAAACATAAAACTCATTATTATTAAACCTTGTTATTATTTAAAGTTTACATAACCACAACCATATCTCACTATTTTCTTTGGAATATATGAATGTCTGATTACAATATAGTGTAGTGCGTCAAAAGTTACTACTCAAATATGTTCAGTTTGGTAATGAAAGCTGTTTTTGAATGCCACTTTTGATTGGCGGCTTAGATCTATCTGGCCACAAACCAGTGAATGCATGACTGGTCACACGCCCTTTTTGTGACGTCATAAAACCGAATCATTGCCTCGTGATCTATACATCTATCATAACAACATCACAGAAAAAAAACAAGAATTAACAATTTTCAGAGAATGTTTACCACTCAGATAAATCATTTGACTATGTAATATTATCAAGCGTTTGGTGTAAAAATGATATCCACATCAATGGTTGTTAAACAGTTATTTAAGGTGGTATTTCAATAGAAATAATGATGCGCCAGTCTGTACAGTCTGTTTATTACGCCACACCCGCACAAATTTTATGGCCCAGGTGGGTTTTTCACAGCCAATAATTACTCTGTCTTAATGAAAGGCTAATTATAGGTGTTTATTGGACAAATTAACAAAAATCAAGCCAAGTTCTTATTTTGCTGACAAATTTTTGAACGAAAATCGAGAAGTGATAAAGTGGAGGTTAGTGGTTGTTTAACCTTCATATATTAAACTGATAATATTCAAAAACATTAGTCAAAAAGGAATTGTTGACAGGTGACAATTCATAGCATATGAATAAACTTGGATTTGTTAAATTTTTCAATCTTCATTAGTATCATTTTAACTCTTTAAATCAAGAACATCACAAGAAAAAACACCAAGAAAGACCCAGAATTTTCTTCTTTATCTAAGAATCCAAATGACTGATGACTTTTGGCTGGTCTCTCCAGAAATCTAATGATGGATTGTTTTTTCTCTTGTCTACTTTTCTCTTGGGAATAACTGGCCTTCTCAAAATTCCTTGGGGTAAATTTATTGAACTAGAAGAACCAAGCTCCAATGGTGAAAGTTTGTCTAAAGCCATTATATTTCCCATGGGATGACCTGGCAGGGGAGGGATTTATCTTGTTTCATCAAGGGATGTACAGAGAATACTTAATGACATCCCATTTTATCAAATTGTTTTGAAAAAGAGTGTTGTTTGGTATTTAATGAATCAAGTTTGTTTATAAGATAACATAATAAGATAAGATAAAACAATCAAATTTAATGGATTATAAGTATAATAGTTATCTAAGAACTCTCTTTTTCACCAGATCTCAAAGGCCTAGAAAGCTGAAATGTTGCCAGATTCTTAAACCTACAGGGTTTTTGAATAATGGCTTTGATGACTCTGTGACCCTTAAGTGCCCCTGAGTCCACATCCTTAAAATCTATGTCTTTTTCTCCAAAATTGATTACAATAGAGGGCCCAAATCTTGTGTAGACTCTCTACTTAGGCAAAAGGGGAATGCTTTTTTGCCTCAAAGAATGAATTTAAAGCCTGATGAGCTACTGAGCAAACGGTTCTATCTTTATTTAATTTTACATTATGATAAATTTAATAAAAGCACCTTATTTTATAATCTCCAAGTAGACCTTTTGTA
Organism: Phorcus lineatus; assembly: GCA_921293015.1. NCBI lineage: Eukaryota > Metazoa > Mollusca > Gastropoda > Trochida > Trochidae > Phorcus > Phorcus lineatus. The sequence continues at coordinate 25,385,865 of OV121084.1, forward strand.
TGAATGTGTTCAACTTGTTTAATGAAAACCTTGATCTTTGAAATGCATCATTTTAATCTTGATTTTCAGGATAAAAAATAAGAGCCTCCCTGATTTTCCATAGCCTAGATATTCTGTGAATGATGCTTTGAATATTCTGGTGGTCCTTATCTTTTTGTTTTGGGTATATATTGAATATTTCTATTTGTCTCCCTTGAATGACAGAGTCCAGATTTCTGAGAAATATTGACGAGAAGCATGGTGGAGTTCTGGTGTTGAAACATCAGCGGACTGAGGACTCCAGAGAAGGTCAGCATCATACTCCATTGATAATGTTCCATGAGCGAGTGTGTAATACAAATTGTGATATCATGATCAAAATTTTTGTTTGTTTTATTTAACGTTATATAAGACAATTTCAAGTCTTTGTGACGCCATCTTTTTCATCTATCAATATTGATCAGTTCGTGTGTTAACATTTTGTAAAAGGGACACAATTATTTTTATGGCGTCCCTGATGGTAAAATATGAAAATAAGAGATTTCTCATTTACTGTCAAAGAATAGTTATCCATTTAAAGCATTAAGCTACACATCAAATCAAATTTAGAGCTATCATAAGTATGTCACTTACTCCTGGTGTACAAACACAGTAGCTTTACCTATTTTAAAAACCAGGGGATGTGTTTACTGAATCAAATAGGGGAGAGATAGTTTTAAAAGGAAAGTTTATCCATCATATATATATCTATGGTTCAAACATATTTTTATTCATGTAAGAATCTGGTTCGATAAACAAGCAAGCTTTGCTTTTATGAATACCTCACAAGTACAAAATATAATTAGCAAAGTTCACAGGAACTAGAAGATGAAACATAACAAAATAAACATTGACATGACATATTATGTGTGGGAGCAAAACTAGGTGACAAAAAGTTTGCAGTTGCTTTTCATGATAATTGTATGATCAAATCATATACATCCATACACATGTATATACTTGAAATTTACTTGAGACACAATATATACCAACTTTTACAATTTTTTACTGAAAACCACTTACAAATCAAGACTTAGATACATCTAAAATTTCAGTAAATGCAAGTTTAGTACATTGAATAACAAAGAATGGTAAAAGCTGATAAGATGTTTAATACTTTTAGAGACGTGATGTTGTAGGGGGGATGGTCTGCCAACTTTTTGCTTAAAGGGGAACAACAACCCTAGCCTTTCAGACCTAATTGTCCAGCAGTTACGTAATTGCCATAGCCGGGAAAGAGGTCACGTGACACGGACTGGGCGCCGGCCAAGCGGTCATTGTGACAGGGGAATCCCCTTTATGACATGCGATCGTTGATTGGCTTATTCATTTTCGTTCCTGACACGATGCCTGAGTTCCAAATTCCAAATTGATTTTATTTTTTACCACTTTAGAACTTTTATTAACTTTATTTGGGTGTCTATGACCTATTCTAAATCTTATTCCCCCATTCATTGCAAATAACTAAGGCATAGGCCCCACGTCGGCGACATAACACAATGGTGGAAGCAGACGTTAAACGTTAAACGTTAAACCCAACAACAACACGATGCCTGCAGTCCAAAATGGCTAGCTTCTCTACTATCACGTCGCTGTGAGAACACCTGCAATCGGTCGACTATAGGGGGAGCATGTTCTTGCCGTACAGCCGTAGGCCTATATATTGCCTTTTGTCGATGATTATTGAAAATAAGTAAATATCATGATTTTGGCATTTAAGTGATGAAAATGCAATTATTTCGAAATATATTAATTCTTTAATTTCAGTAAGCTGCCTTACGCCCACATACAATCATAGACAAATAAAACAGAATTAGAGAGGAAGTGAATTGACAATGTTTATTCCACCTCGTCAACTGAATACATGGGAGTAGAGCGAGATTACAGCGACTATTTAGACCAGACTTTCCAAGTACTATATAACTTCCTTGAAGTGTTATAAATAACGTATGTGATCGATCTCTTACATAATATTCTTATCATTTCCTGTTCCGAGGACAGCTGTGCTTTATTGCTTTATGCCTGACTGGCTGGCTGATAAATTAGATAACATCATTGTTGATTTCAGCTTTACCGTTCATGCATTGTATAATGTCTGAGAGACTACGTGGAATAAGATATATCTATAAAAATGTAGATTATGCGGTTTTGATTATGTTCAAGATTAATCCAACTATATTTTACATTTTTCACTATCTTTTAAATGTCAAAAGCATGTGTTCATTTACTGTGAATAATTGGCGAAAAAAATCAAAACAAAGTAACTATTTGTCAATCCGGGATTAGGACGAGATAATTTTTATTGTCATTTACTAAAGTGAATCTATCATTAATTATGGCTCAGATTGTTGGTGCCCTTTTCTCTCTAAAACTGGTAAATACATGTACATTAACAATTACAGCCAGGTTTGTATACATCATTTTTCAAGTCATTCTTATTCTTATCCATTCGTATTAGAAACCCCATATTGGAACTATCGGGACGCATGATGTACGAGGTGAACCCCTTGTCGATGACTTTGAAATAATGAAAATATTCAATCAATTTTCGATTGTATTATCATGAGATTATACCTTAAAATTTTACTGATGAATAGTCAACTCAAATGCGAGACATACCAAACCGGACCCAAATAAAAAGTTTAAAACACCCTATCATCAAGGTAACCCTTTTAGTTAAACTTTATAACTAATGACCAGTATATCCTTCATGTATTCCCTTTTTATAATCATCAGTGATATTTTAAAATTATGGCAAACGTGTCTTAAATTTCTGAAAAATGATTGTGTCTGTGTTAAATGTCAACTTGGTGTTCAATTATGCTCTTAAAAAGTTGGATAACTATATGTGAATTGTATCAATATTAAAAGTGCATTGATTTTACAGTTGTTTAATCCAGGTTCAATTTATTGCCAAATATTAAAAAAAACTCAAACACCTATCTGCCATAGATAAGAAATTTCAAATAGTTAGGAATTGAGTAATAGTGACGAAAACCCCCAAAATATCCAAGTCAAAACCTAACTTTTAAAAATATCGAAAGAAATATTGTGAAGTTTGTATAGTGTCCAAGCTTACAAGTTAAATGTAAACAACTGCATAATACCAGAGTACCAGAATTGTTTATCTAATTTTGTAAAAGGTGAGGGAAATCTTAAAAAAAGCTAAAAAATATTTCACTTTACAAAGATTTATATATTTTTTTCTCATATCTCATATCTCATATGGCAGTTCAGTTGTAGAACGATTTGTTTAAAACGACATTCTCACACGCGTATCCGGTTGGGTAATTCGCGCGAGTAAGGAAACCGCGCGCATAGGATGCAGCGCAGTAAAAACACCGCTGAGTAGAGGGCGCGCTGATTGAGATTTACGACTCTCGCGGGGCCTCGCTAATTAAACACTGGAAGTTAAAAATTAAGGTTGTAGACCCCCTCTAAGAGACCAGCTAAGGCTCAGTAAAGTTCCTTTCTTGAGGGAAATTGACATTTGAGTTCACAAGAAGACAAATCATAGACTGAATCTCAGCAGTGAATATCTATATCTAAGAATGTCCAAGTCATGTTTCAAAGGATTCAATTCTCGACTCATAATAGGCCTAGACCTCCTTTCACAAGCATTAAGGTGATCGTAAATGACAAAGGTAACCTTAGCACAATGTTAAAGAGAAGGAGTTAAGGTTAACTTTGGTAAAGTTGTTTTGTAAAAAGAGGCCAATGAGATTTTGGTGATAGTGTTGTTTTGATATAACTCCCTCACAGTGTGGGAATGGTAATGGGTCTGTGAAGTTGGCAAACAGTTCCCGGTTCCCAGTTCCTTATTCAAATTGTGAAGTTGGCAAACAGTTCCCGGTTCCCAATTCCTTATTCAAATTGTGAAGTTGGCAAACAGTTCCCAGTTCCCAGTTCCTTATTCAAATTGTGAAGTTAGCAAACAGTTCCCAGTTCCCAGTTCCTTATTCAAATTGTGAAGTTGGCAAACAGTTCCCAGTTCCCAGTTCCTTATTCAAATTGTGAAGTTAGCAAACAGTTCCCAGTTCCCAGTTCCTTATTCAAATTGTGAAGTTGGCAAACAGTTCCCAGTTCCCAGTTCCCAGTTCCTTATTCGCTGACGGACTCACTGTAATTTATCCCTATATTATCCCTTTAAGATGGATACATGTAAATGGAATAAGTATATGTTAGGGCTGCCAAAACTGTTCGTATACACAAAAGATCACTGTCGTACACGCTCGCATAGCTAAATACTGAGTTATCATAGGCGTTTTGAACTGTATGCTGAATGTGTGATGTTGGAGTCCAGTTCCCTATTCGACTTTGCTCTCGCTAACTCCCGTTTCAGAATAGATAAGTTTATCAGGGAATAAGTACATTATAGGACTGCCTTAAGTCTACCTATAACCAAAAGATCACTGTCATAACCGCTCGCATAGCAATACACTGACCCCATTATTTATGGCGTTTTGAACTGTTTGCTGAATGTGTGAAGTTAGCATACAGTTCCCTATTCGATTTTGCACTCTCTTATGCCCGTTTCAGAACAGATAAGTTTATCTTGAAATATGTATATTATAGGTCTGCCTAAAGTCTACCTATAACCAAAAGATCACTGACATAAGCGCTCGCATAGCAACACACGGAGCTCATTATAGGCGTTTTGAAGTTTACTGTGAAGTTGGCAAACAGTTCCTTATTCGACTTTGCACTCGCTAACGCCCGTTTCAGAATAGATAAGTTTATCAGGGAATAAGTATATTATAGGACTGCCTAAAGCCTACCTATAACCAAAAGGTCACTGTCATAACCGCTCGCATAGCAATACACTGACCCCATTATTTATGGCGTTTTGAACTGTTTGCTGAATGTGTGAAGTTAGCATACAGTTCCCTATTCGATTTTGCTCTCGCTAACGCCCGTTTCAGAACAGATAAGTTTATCTTGGTATATGTATATTATAGGTCTGCCTAAAGTCTACCTATAACCAAAAGATCACTGACATAAGCGCTCGCATAGCAACACACGGAGCTCATTATAGGCGGCTTGAATTTTACTGTGAAGTTAGCATACAGTTCCCTATTCGACTTTGCTCTCGCTAACGCCCGTTTCAGAATAGATAAGTTTATCAGGGAATAAGTATATTATAGGACTGCCTAAAGTCTACCTATAGCCAAAAGATCACTGTCATAACCGCTCGCATAGCTACATTCTGAGCTTATTATTTATGGCGTTTTGAACTGTTTGCTGAATGTGTGAAGTTAGCATACAGTTCCCTATTCGATTTTGCACTCGCTAACGCCCGTTTTAGAAAAGATAAGTTTATCATGGAATAAGTATATTGTAGGTCTGCCTAAAGTCTACCAATACACAAAATATCACTGTCATAAACGCTCGCATAGCTATATACTGAGCTCATTATAGGCGGCTTGAATTTTACTGTGAAGTTGGCAAACAGTTCCTTATTCGACCTTGCACTCGCTAACGCCCGTTTCAGAACGGATACGTTTATCAGGGAATAAGTATATTATAGGACTGCCTGAAGTCTACCTATAACCAAAAGATCACTGTCATAACCGCTCGCATAGCAATACACTGACCCCATTATTTATGGCGTTTTGAACTGTTTGCTGAATGTGTGAAGTTAGCATACAGTTCCCTATTCGATTTTGCACTCTCTAATGCCCGTTTCAGAACAGATACGTTTATCTTGAAATATGTATATTATAGGTCCGTCTGAAATCTACCTATAACCAAAAGATCACTGACATAAGCGCTCGCATAGCAACACACGGAGCTCAGTATAGGCGTTTTGAATTTTACTGTGAAGTTGGCAAACAGTTCCTTATTCGACCTTGCTCTCGCTAACTCCCGTTTCAGAATAGATAAGTTTATCAGGGAATAAGTATATTATAGGACTGTCTAAAGTCTACCTATAACCAAAAGATCACTGTCATAACCGCTCGCATAGCTACATTCTGAGCTTATTATTTATGGCGTTTTGAACTGTTTGCTGAATGTGTGAAGTTAGCATACAGTTCCCTATTCGATTTTGCACTCTCTAATGCCCGTTTCAGAACAGATAAGTTTATATTGGTATATGTATATTATAGGTCTGTCTGAAATCTACCTATAACCAAAAGATCACTGACATAAGCGCTCGCATAGCAACACACGGAGCTCAGTATAGGCGTTTTGAATTTTACTGTGAAGTTGGCAAACAGTTCCTTATTCGACCTTGCTCTCGCTAACTTCCGTTTCAGAATAGATAAGTTTATCAGGGAATAAGTATATTATAGGACTGTCTAAAGTCTACCTATAACCAAAAGATCACTGTCATAACCGCTCGCATAGCTACATTCTGAGCTTATTATTTATGGCGTTTTGAACTGTTTGCTGAATGTGTGAAGTTAGCATACAGTTCCCTATTCGATTTTGCACTCGCTAACGCCCGTTTTAGAAAAGATAAGTTTATCATGGAATAAGTATATTGTAGGTCTGCCTAAAGTCTACCAATACACAAAATATCACTGTCATAAACGCTCGCATAGCTATATACTGAGCTCATTATAGGCGGCTTGAATTTGACTGTGAAGTTGGCAAACAGTTCCTTATTCGACCTTGCACTCGCTAATGCCCGTTTCAGAACGGATACGTTTATCAGGGAATAAGTATATTATAGGACTGCCTAAAGTCTACCTATAACCAAAAGATCACTGTCATAACCGCTCGCATAGCAATACACTGACCCCATTATTTATGGCGTTTTGAACTGTTTGCTGAATGTGTGAAGTTAGCATACAGTTCCCTATTCGATTTTGCACTCTCTTATGCCCGTTTCAGAACAGATAAGTTTATCTTGAAATATGTATATTATAGGTCTGCCTAAAGTCTACCTATAACCAAAAGATCACTGACATAAGTGCTCGCATAGCAACACACGGAGCTCATTATAGGCGTTTTGAATTTTACTGTGAAGTTGGCAAACAGTTCCTTATTCGACCTTGCTCTCGCTAACTCCCGTTTCAGAATAGATAAGTTTATCAGGGAATAGGTATATTGTAGGTCTGCCTAAAGTCTACCTATAACCAAAAGATCACTGTCATAAACGCTCGCATAGCTACATTCTGAGCTTATTATTTATGGCGTTTTGAACTGTTTGCTGAATGTGTGAAGTTAGCATACAGTTCCCTATTCGATTTTGCACTCGCTAACGCCCGTTTTAGAAAAGATAAGTTTATCATGGAATAAGTATATTGTAGGTCTGCCTAAAGTCTACCAATACACAAAATATCACTGTCATAAACGCTCGCATAGCTATATACTGAGCTCATTATAGGCGGCTTGAATATTACTGTGAAGTTGGCAAACAGTTCCTTATTCGACCTTGCACTCGCTAACGCCCGTTTCAGAATGGATAAGTTTATCAGGGAATAAGTATATTATAGGACTGCCTAAAGTCTACCTATAACCAAAGATCACTGTTATAACCGCTCGCATAGCAATACACTGACCCCATTATTTATGGCGTTTTGAACTGTTTGCTGAATGTGTGAAGTTAGCATACAGTTCCCTATTCGATTTTGCACTCTCTAATGCCCGTTTCAGAACAGATAAGTTTATCTTGAAATATGTATATTATAGGTCTGTCTGAAATCTACCTATAACCAAAAGATCACTGACATAAGCGCTCGCATAGCAACACACGGAGCTCATTATAGGCGTTTTGAATTTTACTGTGAAGTTGGCAAACAGTTCCATATTCGACCTTGCTCTCGCTAACTACCGTTTCAGAATAGATAAGTTTATCAGGGAATAAGTATATTATAGGACTGCCTAAAGTCTACCTATAACCAAAAGATCACTGTCATAACCGCTCGCATAGCAATGCACTGACCCCATTATTATGGCGTTTTGAACTGTTTGCTGAATGTGTGAAGTTAGCATACAGTTCCCTATTCGATTTTGCACTCGCTAACGCCCGTTTTAGAACAGATAAGTTTATCTTGGTATATGTATATTATAGGTCTGCCTAAAGTCTACCTATAACCAAAAGATCACTGACATAAGTGCTCGCATAGCAACACACGGAGCTCATTATAGGCGTTTTGAATTTTACTGTGAAGTTGGCAAACAGTTCCTTATTCGACCTTGCTCTCGCTAACTCCCGTTTCAGAATAGATAAGTTTATCAGGGAATAGGTATATTGTAGGTCTGCCTAAAGTCTACCTATAACCAAAAGATCACTGTCATAACCGCTCGCATAGCTACATTCTGAGCTTATTATTTATGGCGTTTTGAACTGTTTGCTGAATGTGTGAAGTTAGCATATAGTTCCCTATTCGATTTTGCACTCGCTAACGCCCGTTTTAGAAAAGATAAGTTTATCATGGAATAAGTATATTGTAGGTCTGCCTAAAGTCTACCAATACACAAAATATCACTGTCATAAACGCTCGCATAGCTATATACTGAGCTCATTATAGGCGGCTTGAATATTACTGTGAAGTTGGCAAACAGTTCCTTATTCGACCTTGCACTCGCTAACGCCCGTTTCAGAATGGATAAGTTTATCAGGGAATAAGTATATTATAGGACTGCCTAAAGTCTACCTATAACCAAAGATCACTGTTATAACCGCTCGCATAGCAGTACACTGACCCCATTATTTATGGCGTTTTGAACTGTTTGCTGAATGTGTGAAGTTAGCATACAGTTCCCTATTCGATTTTGCACTCTCTAATGCCCGTTTCAGAACAGATAAGTTTATCTTGAAATATGTATATTATAGGTCTGTCTGAAATCTACCTATAACCAAAAGATCACTGACATAAGCGCTCGCATAGCAACACACGGAGCTCATTATAGGCGTTTTGAATTTTACTGTGAAGTTGGCAAACAGTTCCATATTCGACCTTGCTCTCGCTAACTACCGTTTCAGAATAGATAAGTTTATCCGGGAATAAGTATATTATAGGACTGCCTAAAGTCTACCTATAACCAAAAGATCACTGTCATAACCGCTCGCATAGCAATGCACTGACCCCATTATTATGGCGTTTTGAACTGTTTGCTGAATGTGTGAAGTTAGCATACAGTTCCCTATTCGATTTTGCACTCGCTAACGCCCGTTTTAGAAAAGATAAGTTTATCATGGAATAAGTATATTGTAGGTCTGCCTAAAGTCTACCAATACACAAAATATCACTGTCATAAACGCTCGCATAGCTATATACTGAGCTCATTATAGGCGGCTTGAATTTTACTGTGAAGCTGGCAAACAGTTCCTTATTCGACCTTGCACTCGCTAACGCCCGTTTCAGAACGGATAAGTTTATCAGGGAATAAGTATATTATAGGACTGCCTTAAGTCTACCTATAACCAAAAGATCACTGTCATAAACGCTCGCATAGCTATATATTGAGCTCATTAAAGGCGTTTTGAATTTTACTGTGAAGTTGGCAACCAGTTCCTTATTCGAGTGTGCACTCGCTAACACCAGTTTCAGAATAGGTAGGTTTATTTTGGGATAAGTATATTGTAGGTCTGTCTGAAGTCTACCTATAACCAAAAGATCACTGACATAAACGCTCGCATAGCTATTTACTTATTTACTTAAAGGCGTTTTGAATTTTACTGTGAAGTTGGCAACCAGTTCCCTATTCGAATTTGCTCTGTCTAACAACCGTTTCAGAATAGTTAAGTTGATCATGGAATAAATCTATGTTAGATCTTTCTCATCTCACCAAAATAAAAGGGTAAATAAACGTTGGTGTGGTTATAAGACATCATTTTGGATGTTTGAATTTGTTGCTGTCTTTTTCTCGCTGCAAGTTCATTATCATTCTCTCCGAACAAAGTTAGAACCTTCATAAATTCCTATATCATCTTTGTCATGATACGAATGTTATCGGCCAAGATATGTAGAAACCTGGTTTGAAGGTTTCAAAGTTAGTTGTGCAATCAGCGACGTCGTTTCAAAATGTATCATTCAAAGTGTGTAATTAAGTTATTTCCGTACTCATGCGAAAAGCTAAACCTGATTTCAATATACACTTGCACTTTGTGTCTTTTTTTACAGAAAACATTCGCCTCAATTAGCAACATCCTGCTACATCAGCGTATTTTTCTTTGCCTAGCTCCATCATATACCCTGATATCCTTTGGCCTTAAACGCTCGTATCGCTAAATATAACAAGCCAATGCAATAGCGGCACCACCCGGATTAGAATTCTAACAAATGTCAATGTAGGCGATAAATAGCCGTGAATAGACAGCCGTAAGCGATACGAACGTTTTAGGTCGAGGATAGCAGGGTTTATGAAGGAGCTAGGCGGAGACAAATAGCAGGATGATCTAGCAATTTCATAATTGCATAGGCCTGTTTGACAACACATACATTTTTCAAACATTTGGTGTTTTCTTAGACTGTTCTAGGCAAAGTAGTTTAAAGAGAGGTAATTAAGTGACTGGTTTCGTACTATTAACAGGTCTGTGTTTCTTTCACTTTGCAAGCTCACACTTTCTTTACAACTTTCAGTAACATTATATACATATTTGTTACCTTTTCCTGTAATTTTACATGGAAATTGTTAATTCTAAAACGTCCGATATATTGGATATGTTCGGAAGAACGTATCGTGGTGTTCCTGTATTGCAATATACCGATATACCAATAATACTGCACCCTTACTATATACCCCGGTCTTAAAGCTATCCCCGCCTTCCTCCCTTAGGCTGTAAGGCAGGGGTATGATAATCAGCCATTTGGTCTTTTTAGACTTACCATTTGCGCCATGAAATTGAAACCTGTTAAGACGAGTTAGGTATATCATTGAATAACCATACGTTATGTTTGTCCAAGGTTTATATAGACTGGAAAACAGTTTCCTTTTCAAATAAAATACTCGCTGGAACATTACAGAAATAACATATATTTGGTCTGTTTAAATTAAAATGTACACCAAATCAATATATAGGTCAATGTATGGGTTTTTGCTTTGGTTTTGTTTGACTTACTGGTTAACCAAACAATCTTTATAACCATAAAAATGCAACAACAAAAAAAAAAATAGTGTGGGTGACCAATTTGTTTATTCAGTGTGCCTCTAACATATGTTATGAAACATATGACAATTGAGCCGTCCTTGTAAATCACAATTCTTAGTATCGTTCATACACAAGGTGATATTTAACTACTGAAACTGTGAACGTATAAGTACATTAGACAATATGTCATGTCACAAAATTTGAGGAAAATTGATAAAACCATATCATATTCCTTAAATAAAAAAGGTAAATAAAAAACATAATGCAGGTTACTTTTTAAAAACAACAACACATATGTAGCATTAACGGTTTCTTGAAAATAGAACAATGAAGATTTGAGGGTGGACACCATGCCATGGCCATATGGAGTTAAAGATGAAAACTAATTCCTGCAGACGACACCAGACAATGGACAACCAGATCTGATGGGTCAAGGAAAATTTTCTACATTTGATAATTTGTTCAGTGATCAACATGTTTATTTAACACATGGTTTTCAACATCATTTACATCTTGTAATAAAGGAAACAACTTATCTTATCATATTGTTTCAAAAATGAATTTTCTCCTCAAGGCTAAACAATATCATTTAAGATAGATTCTTTAGCTCATTTATTTTGTCTGCATTTTTCCTCAGATTGAAATAATTCAACATGTAAATGAATTTTTATTAGAAATTTATGACCATATATTTCAATTAGAGAATTGATGCATGATGTACGGGATTTAATCTGGGACAAAGATAAACTTACTGCGTGATTTCCCTACAACTACAGTTGTTGATCATGTTATCATAATACACAATCAGATTGAATTATGAACTTGACCAAAAAAGATACAATTAAATATTTTGAAATAAAATCTAATCATGACGGACCTTCATGTAATTATGAATTTATATACATAAGTTGAATTAAATCAGATGATTTCTTTATAAATTAAAAGTGAGGCCTGACCGGAAGATGTTTACTAACACAGTAATGAGTCTTACCAAGAAATGCAAATTTCGAAAATTACGAAATGTTATATAGGACACAGCTTCATATTTTTGTCTATAAAGTTGATCACAATTAAATGAGCAGTTTAGAAGATGAGAGCCAGACAGGCTTTAAAAACAGTGATCATTTTTTTGTAAAAAAGAGCTAACTTTTACAAAAATGTTTTCAAAATTTGTTTACCTTTGTGCTATTATGAATCTCAGTTCCAAATGGGACACAAATTTAAAAAAAAAATTACAGGAAAGGCGTTGGACAAGATTTGATATAGTTCCTTGACAGTGTCCCAAATATTTTTTGACGAATGCCAAATGTACCAAAATAATTGTCTTAATTGTTAATTAGATCACATCCTTACGTTATTATGCATGTATCACCAAATTTGATAAAACTTGGATGTTTAGGTTAGAGATTAAGAGCTGCACTGGACTTGTTAACTAGTTGTTGGACTAGTTTTCTTACTAATTGCCCAAAATATATATTTTCAGAGTAGTTAATGAGCCTAACACGACATTTAACAGACATGACAAAGTTTATCAACAGACTGGTAAATGATAAATAAGCAACCTGAAAACACATTGTGTAACACAAACTGCGGCAGTAGTCAAGTTAATCACTGGATTAAGATAGCTGCTGTCGTTTTTGCCCTCCAGGCTGTCAGCAAAATTTGAACATTTCCGATTATATCGTAGTTCTTAATATACTTCCGATGTTTTGAAATCAACTTTATAACCTGAATACGTTCATTTTGTTAAATAACTTACAAGGTAGATTTACTGAGTGAGGATCGTTAGTAATGTCGATATAATATGCATGATCTTTGCAGGCATTCGTTGTATGTAGGAAATATTGCGTGCGCTAGTTATATTGATATAAATGTCTCTGAAACGATGTTATAAAGTCGTCAATGATATCCTTTCTTTTCGAACCTTTCATTTTCAAGAATTTCTTATGATTGCGGTTGATAGATAGGATCATTGAAAATAATCGTTTGGCACAGGTCTTTATAAAAAAAAATATAAATTGTAAAATTAACACGAAGAGTTCTGCTTAAGGGAAACAAATGATTATAAATTTAGCAGGCTAGCAAAATTCAAATGTTAATAAGAAACTGTGGTACAAAGACCACAAGTTAAAACAAAGTTACTTCAACAGAGCACACTTCGATTTACAAAATATGATAATGAGCAAAATGCAAGCGTAAATTGCATTCTTAAGTAAATTCCACGATTAAGTTGGATATGAAGCTGAAGATGGAAATACGGTAAATAAACGACTCCTAACCCCATAAGTAAAGGTCATGTATTGGTGACATTTCTCTTTTTTTGTGGAAATAGAAGTTACACAAACTTCAACTGTATTGTAACTTCACACAGTCTGCAAACCTAAAAAAGCCCCGAATATAGATATGCGAGCGACAAATACACTTGTTTGCATGAGTAGATTTCAAGCAGATTTATTTACCATCTCCATTATACACTTATGATGAACCCCTCCAAAATATGCTTTAATTGATGACATTAAATAATAAATTTCATGCGAAGAGGTAGGCAAGCGACCCTTCCCCCACCCCACCTTTAAAAATGTGCAAATTTATGCAGACATGGGAATATGGGAATACATCAGATAAAAGAAGACAGTGAGTGTCAAACAGTGCATGGTAGTCCGGTAAAGGGTTCTGTGTATTAAGGTATTGCTGGCGATTCTAGTGATGTGTTGTCGGCGTCAAACAAGTATACTCCTGGCGGTGAACCATAACGGGTCTCCGTGTATGTCAGTGTAACGTTACACTCTCGCTCTGCGGTTGCGCAATCCAATTATGCATCATAGCTCTGCGAAGTTTCTCCCTCCTCGAGGTCGAGTGGACTTTGATGTCGCCGGCTGGAATCTCTGTGCTCTGTCTCACGTTATTGCGATCGAGGCCATCTGCACGTCGCGTATGAACTCCCTTTTTGCATGTCTAAGGACACAGGCCATGGTTCTGGGAAACAAGAGCCAAGTCGAATAGGGAACTGGTCACTAGCTTCACACATTAAGCATACAGTTCAATACAGCAATAATAAGCTCAGAATGTATACGAGCGTATATGACAGTAACCTTTTGTTTTTAGGTAGGCTATAGGCAGATCTAAAAAATACTTATTCCATGATAAACCTATCCATCCAGAAACTAGTGATAGCGATTGCAAAGTCGAATAAGGAACTGTTTGCCAACTTCACAGTAAAATTCAAAACGCCTATAATGAGCTCCGTGTGTTGCTATGCGAGCGCTTATGTCAGTGATCTTTTGGTTATAGGTAGATTTTAGGCAGACCTATAATATACATATACCAAGATAAACTTATCTGCTCTGAAACGGGCGTTAGCGAGAGCAAAGTCGAATAGGGAACTGTATGCTAACTTCACAGTAAAATTCAAGCCGCCTATAATGAGCTCCGTGTGTTGCTATGCGAGCGCTTATGTCAGTGATCTTTTGGTTATAGGTAGACTTTAGGCAGACCTATAATATACATATACCAAGATAAACTTATCTGTTCTGAAACGGGCGTTAGCGAGAGCAAAGTCGAATAGGGAACTGTATGCTAACTTCACAGTAAAATTCAAGCCGCCTATAATGAGCTCCGTGTGTTGCTATGCGAGCGCTTATGTCAGTGATCTTTTGGTTATAGGTAGACTTTAGGCAGACCTATAATATACATATACCAAGATAAACTTATCTGTTCTGAAACGGGCGTTAGCGAGAGCAAAATCGAATAGGGAACTGTATGCTAACTTCACACATTCAGCAAACAGTTCAAAACGCCATAAATAATGGGGTCAGTGTATTGCTATGCGAGCGGTTATGACAGTGACCTTTTGGTTATAGGTAGGCTTTAGGCAGTCCTATAATATACTTATTCCCTGATAAACTTATCTATTCTGAAACGGGCGTTAGCGAGTGCAAAGTCGAATAAGGAACTGTTTGCCAACTTCACAGTAAACTTCAAAACGCCTATAATGAGCTCCGTGTGTTGCTATGCGAGCGCTTATGTCAGTGATCTTTTGGTTATAGGTAGACTTTAGGCAGACCTATAATATACATATACCAATATAAACTTATCTGTTCTGAAACGGGCGTTAGAGAGTGCAAAATCGAATAGGGAACTGTATGCTAACTTCACACATTCAGCAAAGAGTTCAAAACGCCATAAATAATGGGGTCAGTGTATTGCTGTGCGAGCGGTTATGACAGTGATCTTTTGGTTATAGGTAGACTTTAGGCAGTCCTTTAATATACTTATTCCCTGATTAACTTATCTATTCTGAAACGGGAGTTAGCGAGAGCAAGGTCGAATAAGGAACTGTTTGCCAACTTCACAGTAAAATTCAAGCCGCCTATAATGAGCTCCGTGTGTTGCTATGCGAGCGCTTATGTCAGTGATCTTTTGGTTATAGGTAGATTTTAGGCAGACCTATGATATACATATACCAAGATAAACTTATCTGTTCTGAAACGGGAGTTAGCGAGAGCAAGGTCGAATAAGGAACTGTTTGCCAACTTCACAGTAAAATTCAAGCCGCCTATAATGAGCTCCGTGTGTTGCTATGCGAGCGGTTATGTCAGTGATCTTTTGGTTATAGGTAGACTTTAGGCAGACCTATAATATACATATACCAAGATAAACTTATCTGTTCTGAAACGGGCGTTAGCGAGAGCAAAGTCGAATAGGGAACTGTATGCTAACTTCACAGTAAAATTCAAGCCGCCTATAATGAGCTCCGTGTGTTGCTATGCGAGCGCTTATGTCAGTGATCTTTTGGTTATAGGTAGACTTTAGGCAGACCTATAATATACATATACCAAGATAAACTTATCTGTTCTGAAACGGGCGTTAGCGAGAGCAAAATCGAATAGGGAACTGTATGCTAACTTCACACATTCAGCAAACAGTTCAAAACGCCATAAATAATGGGGTCAGTGTATTGCTATGCGAGCGGTTATGACAGTGACCTTTTGGTTATAGGTAGGCTTTAGGCAGTCCTATAATATACTTATTCCCTGATAAACTTATCTATTCTGAAACGGGCGTTAGCGAGTGCAAAGTCGAATAAGGAACTGTTTGCCAACTTCACAGTAAACTTCAAAACGCCTATAATGAGCTCCGTGTGTTGCTATGCGAGCGCTTATGTCAGTGATCTTTTGGTTATAGGTAGACTTTAGGCAGACCTATAATATACATATACCAATATAAACTTATCTGTTCTGAAACGGGCGTTAGAGAGTGCAAAATCGAATAGGGAACTGTATGCTAACTTCACACATTCAGCAAAGAGTTCAAAACGCCATAAATAATGGGGTCAGTGTATTGCTGTGCGAGCGGTTATGACATTGATCTTTTGGTTATAGGTAGATTTTAGGCAGACCTATAATATACATATACCAAGATAAACTTATCTGTTCTGAAACGGGCGTTAGCGAGAGCAAAGTCGAATAGGGAACTGTATGCTAACTTCACAGTAAAATTCAAGCCGCCTATAATGAGCTCCGTGTGTTGCTATGCGAGCGCTTATGTCAGTGATCTTTTGGTTATAGGTAGACTTTAGGCAGACCTATAATATACATATACCAAGATAAACTTATCTGTTCTGAAACGGGCGTTAGCGAGAGCAAAGTCGAATAGGGAACTGTATGCTAACTTCACAGTAAAATTCAAGCCGCCTATAATGAGCTCCGTGTGTTGCTATGCGAGCGCTTATGTCAGTGATCTTTTGGTTATAGGTAGACTTTAGGCAGACCTATAATATACATATACCAAGATAAACTTATCTGTTCTGAAACGGGCGTTAGAGAGTGCAAAATCGAATAGGGAACTGTATGCTAACTTCACACATTCAGCAAAGAGTTCAAAACGCCATAAATAATGGGGTCAGTGTATTGCTGTGCGAGCGGTTATGACAGTGATCTTTTGGTTATAGGTAGATTTTAGGCAGACCTATAATATACATATACCAAGATAAACTTATCTGTTCTGAAACGGGCGTTAGCGAGAGCAAAGTCGAATAGGGAACTGTATGCTAACTTCACAGTAAAATTCAAGCCGCCTATAATGAGCTCCGTGTGTTGCTATGCGAGCGCTTATGTCAGTGATCTTTTGGTTATAGGTAGACTTTAGGCAGACCTATAATATACATATACCAAGATAAACTTATCTGTTCTGAAACGGGCGTTAGCGAGAGCAAAGTCGAATAGGGAACTGTATGCTAACTTCACAGTAAAATTCAAGCCGCCTATAATGAGCTCCGTGTGTTGCTTTGCGAGCGCTTATGTCAGTGATCTTTTGGTTATAGGTAGACTTTAGGCAGACCTATAATATACATATACCAAGATAAACTTATCTGTTCTGAAACGGGCGTTAGCGAGAGCAAAATCGAATAGGGAACTGTATGCTAACTTCACACATTCAGCAAACAGTTCAAAACGCCATAAATAATGGGGTCAGTGTATTGCTGTGCGAGCGGTTATGACAGTGATCTTTTGGTTATAGGTAGACTTTAGGCAGTCCTTTAATATACTTATTCCCTGATTAACTTATCTATTCTGAAACGGGAGTTAGCGAGAGCAAGGTCGAATAAGGAACTGTTTGCCAACTTCACAGTAAAATTCAAGCCGCCTATAATGAGCTCCGTGTGTTGCTATGCGAGCGCTTATGTCAGTGATCTTTTGGTTATAGGTAGACTTTAGGCAGACCTATAATATACATATACCAAGATAAACTTATCTGTTCTGAAACGGGAGTTAGCGAGAGCAAGGTCGAATAAGGAACTGTTTGCCAACTTCACAGTAAAATTCAAGCCGCCTATAATGAGCTCCGTGTGTTGCTATGCGAGCGGTTATGTCAGTGATCTTTTGGTTATAGGTAGACTTTAGGCAGACCTATAATATACATATACCAAGATAAACTTATCTGTTCTGAAACGGGCGTTAGCGAGAGCAAAGTCGAATAGGGAACTGTATGCTAACTTCACAGTAAAATTCAAGCCGCCTATAATGAGCTCCGTGTGTTGCTATGCGAGCGCTTATGTCAGTGATCTTTTGGTTATAGGTAGACTTTAGGCAGACCTATAATATACATATACCAAGATAAACTTATCTGTTCTGAAACGGGCGTTAGCGAGAGCAAAATCGAATAGGGAACTGTATGCTAACTTCACACATTCAGCAAACAGTTCAAAACGCCATAAATAATGGGGTCAGTGTATTGCTATGCGAGCGGTTATGACAGTGACCTTTTGGTTATAGGTAGGCTTTAGGCAGTCCTATAATATACTTATTCCCTGATAAACTTATCTATTCTGAAACGGGCGTTAGCGAGTGCAAAGTCGAATAAGGAACTGTTTGCCAACTTCACAGTAAACTTCAAAACGCCTATAATGAGCTCCGTGTGTTGCTATGCGAGCGCTTATGTCAGTGATCTTTTGGTTATAGGTAGACTTTAGGCAGACCTATAATATACATATACCAATATAAACTTATCTGTTCTGAAACGGGCGTTAGAGAGTGCAAAATCGAATAGGGAACTGTATGCTAACTTCACACATTCAGCAAAGAGTTCAAAACGCCATAAATAATGGGGTCAGTGTATTGCTGTGCGAGCGGTTATGACAGTGATCTTTTGGTTATAGGTAGACTTTAGGCAGTCCTTTAATATACTTATTCCCTGATTAACTTATCTATTCTGAAACGGGAGTTAGCGAGAGCAAGGTCGAATAAGGAACTGTTTGCCAACTTCACAGTAAAATTCAAGCCGCCTATAATGAGCTCCGTGTGTTGCTATGCGAGCGCTTATGTCAGTGATCTTTTGGTTATAGGTAGATTTTAGGCAGACCTATAATATACATATACCAAGATAAACTTATCTGTTCTGAAACGGGAGTTAGCGAGAGCAAGGTCGAATAAGGAACTGTTTGCCAACTTCACAGTAAAATTCAAGCCGCCTATAATGAGCTCCGTGTGTTGCTATGCGAGCGGTTATGTCAGTGATCTTTTGGTTATAGGTAGACTTTAGGCAGACCTATAATATACATATACCAAGATAAACTTATCTGTTCTGAAACGGGCGTTAGCGAGAGCAAAGTCGAATAGGGAACTGTATGCTAACTTCACAGTAAAATTCAAGCCGCCTATAATGAGCTCCGTGTGTTGCTATGCGAGCGCTTATGTCAGTGATCTTTTGGTTATAGGTAGACTTTAGGCAGACCTATAATATACATATACCAAGATAAACTTATCTGTTCTGAAACGGGCGTTAGCGAGAGCAAAATCGAATAGGGAACTGTATGCTAACTTCACACATTCAGCAAACAGTTCAAAACGCCATAAATAATGGGGTCAGTGTATTGCTGTGCGAGCGGTTATGACAGTGACCTTTTGGTTATAGGTAGGCTTTAGGCAGTCCTATAATATACTTATTCCCTGATAAACTTATCTATTCTGAAACGGGCGTTAGCGAGTGCAAAGTCGAATAAGGAACTGTTTGCCAACTTCACAGTAAACTTCAAAACGCCTATAATGAGCTCCGTGTGTTGCTATGCGAGCGCTTATGTCAGTGATCTTTTGGTTATAGGTAGACTTTAGGCAGACCTATAATATACATATACCAATATAAACTTATCTGTTCTGAAACGGGCGTTAGAGAGTGCAAAATCGAATAGGGAACTGTATGCTAACTTCACACATTCAGCAAAGAGTTCAAAACGCCATAAATAATGGGGTCAGTGTATTGCTGTGCGAGCGGTTATGACAGTGATCTTTTGGTTATAGGTAGACTTTAGGCAGTCCTTTAATATACTTATTCCCTGATTAACTTATCTATTCTGAAACGGGAGTTAGCGAGAGCAAGGTCGAATAAGGAACTGTTTGCCAACTTCACAGTAAAATTCAAGCCGCCTATAATGAGCTCCGTGTGTTGCTATGCGAGCGCTTATGTCAGTGATCTTTTGGTTATAGGTAGACTTTAGGCAGACCTATAATATACATATACCAATATAAACTTATCTGTTCTGAAACGGGCGTTAGCGAGAGCAAAGTCGAATAGGGAACTGTATGCTAACTTCACAGTAAAATTCAAGCCGCCTATAATGAGCTCCGTGTGTTGCTATGCGAGCGCTTATGTCAGTGATCTTTTGGTTATAGGTAGACTTTAGGCAGACCTATGATATACATATACCAAGATAAACTTATCTGTTCTGAAACGGGCGTTAGAGAGTGCAAAATCGAATAGGGAACTGTATGCTAACTTCACACATTCAGCAAACAGTTCAAAATCGCCTATAATAACTCAGTATTTAGCTATGCGAGTGTGTACGACAGTGATCTTTTGTGTATACGAGGAGTTTTGGCAGACCTAACATATACTTATTCCATTTACATCAATCCATTCTGAAAGGGATAATATAGGGATAAATTACAGTTAGTCCGTCAGCGAATAAGGAACTGGGAACTGGGAACTGGTTGCCAACTTCACAATTTGAATAAGGAACTGGGAACTGGGAACTGTTTGCCAACTTCACAATTTGAATAAGGAACTGGGAACTGGGAACTGTTTGCCAACTTCACAATTTGAATAAGGAACTGGGAACTGGGAACTGTTTGCCAACTTCACAATTTGAATAAGGAACTGGGAACTGGGAACTGTTTGCCAACTTCACAGACCCGGCCTAGACCTCCTTTCACAAGCATTAAGGTGATCGTAAATGACAAAGGTAACCTTAGCACAATGTTAAAGAGAAGGAGTTAAGGTTAACTTTGGTAAAGTTGTTTTGTAAAAAGAGGCCAATGAGATTTTGGTGATAGTGTTGTTTTGATATAACTCCCTCACAGTGTGGGAATGGTAAGAATGGTCTTTATCATATATGGATAAATGTTGAGTTACAAGGAGGGTGTTAAGGATGTCCTAGTTGTTGCGATAGTTACCTGAGATTCCTCCATAAGGTGAAGAGATCCTACTAAAGGTCATGAGATCTACATAAGTGATTCTCACATGCTTGTGAATGTCACTGCCAAGCCAAACTGATAATTAAAGAGCCACTCCGTGAGTTGTTGGAGTCATATATGCCAAACTTAATCAATAGTGTCATTTGATCGCGAAGTATCGACTGTTACCAAAAAGACACATTGTTGTTTTTTTTCACAGTGACCATATGAAGGTAGAACGTCGCAATTATGATCGAAAACCGGACAGTGGCGCGCGTCAAATAGTTAAACATAATTTTGGAGACTTATCTAAAACAGCCAGGAGGGCAGTTAGGAGTTGATAGTGTTTGTTAGGTTATATAACTAGTATCCATGTATATTGGACGTGATATCTACACCTCTGTGCATTTATAAGTTTGTTTTTAGATTTTCATGGAAAACCAGTATTTGTCATATATATGTCTCTTGAACTTGAAAAGTTAAGATGTTTTGATTTTATATCAAAACATGTGATATGTAGGTTGGTATCAAAGGTAAATAATATGTTATGAAAATCACGGAATGGCTCTTTAAGCTTTGTGAACATTATCTAAATCTTTTCTCATTTTATACCATTATGCTCTTTTGCACTTGGATACATTGCATTTCATGAATATCCTGTTGTGTTTGTGTGTTGAGTTTTTTCCTTTAACTTTACATTTCTTTCAAGGAACGCCTTTCACCATCTGTAAATCATTTAAACATCACAATTTCCAATGGGTAGAAAGTTATCACAAAGTGAATGTGTCACTTAATTAACTTTCATGTGTATATATGGAACAAAATATATTTCTATAGTAAAAGTAATGAGAAAACATTAACCTTTTGTTGAGGCAGATTAATCTAAGAGAGTTTCTGTGTTACCAAATATTGATTTCATTGTTGTTTGGAAGATCAAACAAACTTCAATACATGTTATTCTGGAAGCCCTGAAAATTGATTGAAAATGCCAAAACATTTAGATATTAAATGTTCACTTTCCTCAATATTGAAGTGAAAACATATCGTTTTTTTAGAACTTTCTTTATTATGATATGAATAACTCAATCAATTTATCTATTAAAAATGTAAAGTAAACATAACATCTAACAGTCAAATATCATCTTTGATTAGTATTCGACATGTTTATTTCTCCATGTTGGCTCAATGAAGTTCCGATACCATCTATAGAAATTATTACCTTCGTATGTTTTGATATCGTAAATATCACTACATAAACAATGGTTTTTATTGTTTATATAGTGATATTTACGATATCAAAACATACGAAGGTAATAATCTCTTTATCATATAATGTCATTTTGAAATAAACCTCCTTTTTCGGTTAATTTTGTGTCCCCTTTACAAACGAAATGCAATGCATAGCCACAATGGTGTTGCAGGCTTTCTCCCTGCAATAAAATTAGTAGATGTAATAATACTGATAAGGGGAATATCATTATTGTCCTAGAGTGCTCTGCATCTAAGTCTTTTGAATACTTGATTAGGCTATTGTTGATGCATTTCCGTTATGATAACAATTAACAACAACTAAAACTACTATGAGTGAAGTCCAAATAAGCTTAACAGAGGAAGTTAATTAATGTTAAGAAAATGAAAACACCTAATGTAAATTTTGAAACAGGTAATGGCACCATGGAGGTATCATAATCTCTGTTTAGGCATGATATCTGAATCTGTTGTATTTACAGTGACTTGGTTGCTGTGGAATCAGTTATGAAAACGAAAATGTAAATACTGTTATGTGCAGGCTGTCACAACACTTTTTGTATCCTTATTTACAATGTCATCTCTTCAGTGGTTGGTTTGACAGGGATAATTCATCTGTCCTTATCTATTGGGTTTATCTGGTGAAAAAAGATTTTACATTGAAAAACCATTTGTTAATGTTCATCAAATGTGTTCTACACTAATTTCCTGTTCAATGTTTCAAGGTCACTAAATCAAGAATTTTTTGCACTCAAATTTGCTATTTTAGAGCACATGAGGACATAAGCACTCACTTTAGCTTTCATCAATGTGGCCTAGTTAATTACTTATCATTTTTCAAAATGGCCTGCAATTAATAATGAAAATGATAAGAGGACTAAATTCACCAAAGGATATGACAAATTTTAAGAGTCAGTCAGCAACAATATAAAATATTGATTGTTTAGGATTTATTTCTTTTGAATACATACATCTTAAACTGAGATCAAAAGATGAAATATTGTTTATCAATGTACTATAACTTTGCAGATTTCTTATACACCGTTGCATAAACCTTAGGGGCTGCAGTTTTGGTCAACAAGTTGTTTGCAATGTTGCATTAAATCTGCATGAACTGCAATGTTTCTGGTAAACAGGTTGTATGCAATGTTGCATTAACTCCAAATAAACTGTAATTTCGGCAATATTAAATGTAAATTTGCATACCAAAAACAGCTCCCTTTGATGACAATTGGCAGGTGTCGTGATTATGTGAAATCATGGTAATAACATAGATGAAATGAAGATATTTTGTGCATGTTTTGTTTTCAGTTGAAGTGCTGTGGGCTCACACAACTGACAGCATGTGTATAGGGTACCAGCTAAGCTCTCATTCCAAACCAACAGTAAGTCCTTACAACATACTGAAACTTTCCTTTAACGACATTACTCTTGGCAATCCTAAAAATACATTGAACGTTGAAAATCTGGTATGGGCATAAATTGGCTTTTATCTAAAGGTTTCTCAAGTCAGGTAATCAAGAAATTCTACAGTTATGACTACTTATTATTTTCATTGGTAAAGAATTTGTACCATTTCTATGTCATGTTTAATCCTAAACATAATTTCAGCAGATCAGGTTGAGTTAAATTCAAGTGAATTAAGCAATCCAAATTCTCTTTACCAGCTACCAGTGTGCATTTGACAAGCATTGACAATGTGTAAACAAAATATGAATCAATACGACTCTTTTTCAGACTTTCATATCGAGACTTCCATCGGCCTCCATTCCAGGGAAGTCCTTTACCATGGAGGGAAAGAGTTTCAGAATGCAGCTCAGGGAGACAGATACATCATGACAACTCAATGCACACCTCTTTCTCACAAGAAGAAACAGGACATTTATTTCCTAGTACATTGATACAAGTTGAGCACTTCCTGTGCTAGAAATACTAAATTCTGATTGGTTGCAATCAGAGATGTTGTTTCAAACTAATCATCAGGGCCTGCTTTCAAAAAGCAACCTTAACTAAGGTTAACCTTAACCCCCATACTTTAACATTGCACTAAGGTTACCTTAAGGACTTACGATCACCTTAAGGCTTTGTGAAAGAAGGCCCTGAACTATTTCTTTTACCATTGAGAAGACCGGAGTTCCTACACATACGATTGGTTCAAATGTCTTACAAGCCAGAGTTCTTTGGAGAGATATTAAACTAATTTAATTATGATAAAAATAAGGATGGTATGAGTTTTGCAAATTATTACTATTTAGCCATATATATTTTACATCTGGCCATTTGTAAGAGTATACCCGAGAAATGATGACTTGAGTAGCTTCTTGATGATGACCTTGAGATGCATTTTTCTTCAGGAGAAACTATCGAACAGTAAGTGCCAGTTTTGATGTATTTAAAAGAGTTACTCACTGCATCTGAGTCACATTTGTGTATTTATCAACTACTTGCAGGTAACATAAAATCATATTTCTGGAAAAAAAAATTTTTAAAGTAAAAATGTTATGGTAGTCACACTAAGATTAAAATTCATCACCAAATTTGTCCTCAATATTCCAGTCTAAACACTAAGATACTTCTACTTCCATAGCCTAGATGCTTTGTAGACTCGATAAGGTAATTTTTATAATATATAGCTTCGTACAAAATGATCAGAAATCTTTATTGAACATGCCAATGATAGAAAACAAAGATATTTAAGAAATTTGAAATTTTCGTCGGTAAACTGATAACAGTACTTTTTTTAAGTACAGTTCTTCCAACGCCATTACTGTTTATTGAAAAAAGTGAAATAGAAGTCATTTCAATTGGTCACGTGTCATCCAAGTGTAGACAATTAATCTGATAAAAGGTCTGCAATGGGAGATAATAAAATATAATGTCAAGCCTACAATAGATCCAGGATTATCCAATTGTTAAACCTAGATTAGCCAGGATGGACCATATTATAATTCATATAATAGGAAGTGGGTGCATGGAATTGTGCAGTTAATTATATCCATGTGTTCTCACATTGTTTTTTTGTTTATTTATATTGTTCTACATTCTCCATTTTACTTGAAAGGCAGTACAATGAAAGTCAGTTCAAATAATCTTGTCTGTATGTTTTAGAAATAAAAAGTCACAACAACATCTAGTAATGTTTATATTTCATTGTGAACATTCTCTATACATCATTCCTTTCGGTGTGAAAAACACTTAACAGTAAAGGGATGCACAAATGTTAGTCATTTATTGTCCTTTTTGCTGCTAAAGATTAAATAGCAAAAAAAATTAACTGCAGTTACTATCAAGAGTATTTAATTAGAGATTCCAAATAAGTTCTCTTTTAGCATAGTCTATTTTGAAATTTATGGCATCACAACTTCTTGCATTACTTACTGTGGTCATTCCTGTTTTTATAAGAAAAACCATCATTGTCAACAATCTGTGACACAATTTCCCTGCCACCAAATTACTGACAATTGTTAATTATGATTTAAGTCCAACGCTAGATAGCTGAACCATGCTCACGAAAGCATGATCAGACCTCTTGAATGTTTCCGAGATGTGTATCAAAACCACTGCCCTTAACCAACGTGCAATTGTTCTTGTTGTAACTGGCTTATAGGTCTTAAATGACAGCACAAGTCTCTGTGACAAACATAATGTCATTCAACCAGAGGAGCTGTTTCTTCTGCAGGAGTTAAAGGAGGTTGCTCCTTGAGGGACGTGTTGTACACTCTGAGTTGGACATCAGAAAAGAACTTTAGAAATTTCTATTTCAGGGAGACTGCAAACAACACATTTGTTAAAGTGGTGCTTTGTTTTAAAGAGCAAGCCTGACAATAATGACTCCCATTCGGCAATAAATCTTGGATTTGGGGGCCATTTTGTAACATGCCTTTATGCAGGTCCAATCGACATATAACAGTTTTGCTAACTTACACAAATCAAAGATAATTTTGGTGCAGGGTTTCCTGATGAAAAATCCCAGGGGTGATTTGTGGAGAGAGAAATATTGGCTGATGAGGAGGCTGAGCTCCCCTTCTTTGATGTCCGGGAAACCTCCCCATAGCACATGTCTTCTTCAGTGGGACAATATCTGACTTGCTAATCACTACAAATGCACACAGTAGATTTACTCAGATTTTTTAAAAAAACCATCCATCTGCTGCGATTATACAAACAAAAACAGCCAGATGATGTTATTTTTTGTCATGATCATCTTTCACAGATTGCGCCAAGTCCTGCAATTGTTTTGATAGGTCTTCAATTCTTCCCTTGTCATCCTTAGAGGCTTCTTTTATGTCTTTTGTCAGCTGGTCGAGTTTATCTATATCCTTGAGAGATACCTGCCCAGTTCCACGCTTGGCTGCTTGAGGCTGACACAGAGAAAGAGAAAACGCAATAATAAATCATTGTAATTCTCAACTCACTTCCATCTTCATAACTTGCTAACTTAGACTCTAGCTTCAAACTAATGTGGTATGAGTGTAGCGCCCTCTTCTGTGTTAAATTGCAATCATCATTTCTGATGGGACTGTAAAGTTCACATTTGACTAGAGGACTTATGCCTGTTTGAGAATAGAATACACATGATGGTTAAGGCTACCAGTACTCTGTTTCTCTCACAGCCATTTTTATTTATACTCATCTTTAAATTAATATTTCTACCAAAATAAATGTAAATAAAGTGAGACAGTTAAATTGAAAATACTGATCCAGGGCTTTACTTGTGAGGTCATAAAACAATTGTTTGACCATTTGTTCATGAGATCACTAAAAGACAGTTCATATTCCTGAATAAAGGCCAAGGAATGAATGAAAGACTTTAGAATAGAGATATTGTTTTCTGAAGGTGGAACATATATTTTCAACATCAATACAGTTTGAAAGTTGAAGATGGAAACCTGTGCAAGATTTAGGCAAGTAAAACAAAAGTAGGCAACAGACTTCCACAGCTGGAAATTCATGCGATGGTATTTCAAACTGGGAGAAATAGTGGTAGAGAATGTGTTCTAGAGCTTAATGAATGAATGGTTACAGCTTTGAAATTGTAGTAAATTGGTTCAAATAAATGATGAAATTGAAGAATTATAATATTTGCAACCATTTAATGCTGAAATCAAAATTTTGCTTGAATAAACTTGTTGATGATGCTCAATGGCATTTGTTATAATCAAACACTAATACTAACCTGTGACTTGTCTGGCTTCCAGCCAATGAAATACATTACTTGAAAGGTTGCAGGCACCCCGTCATCATTCCCATACATTTCTGAATAACGATGATAAATAAAATGATATTATCTGACAATATGCATGATTTATCAGTTTAAATTGCAATCAACAAATGGACTATATCTAGAGTTACTTCCATTGAATGATATGTACAAGATTATATATCCAAATTATTTATTCACAAAAATACTTCCCTTAAATAATAACTACAAGGTTGTATATCCAACTTATTTTTTCACAGAAATACAATGTCTTGGTATGAGTCCTTAAGGTGTTTTCAAGCTCATTGGTACATGTATAAGGAACTCAGATCTCCATGAAATTACCATGAAATGTTGTACTTCATTACCAAGAAATGGTGTACGTCATTACCAAGAAATGGTGTACTTCATTACCATAACAACTTTTAGAATGCTAACTAAACGGTTCCCTTGGAATAGGTCCCAAATACATGATGAACTTATGTACCAATCAAACTAAAGGGACCAACAAGGAACATAATAAGTCTTGAATCACTATAAATCATTTATTTTTCTTAATGGTCCTGTTGTCTGGTACAGCCTTTTCAGTGTTGTGTTCTAATGATCTTTCTAGCGGAACAGAATAGCATCCTGTAGTGTCGTGAGGTGACTTCAGGTTTAACAACAATTTCAAGAGTATTTCACTTATATCACGGCTGCTAGTATTATTGCAGGGAGAAAGTCCACCACACCGATGTGGCTATGTATTGCAGTGAAACCTGCGAGCATTTGCTGGAACTAGCAAACCATGGGTGGTACTGCACTGAAAATCAGTGTAGCATTGCACCCAAACAGAACAGTTCTCTACTGCAGACAAAGTTGCCGAGCCCCTGGCGGGATATCCTGTAGTGAATGCCAAGTAACACCTTGGATAAGATATCAACACCGAATCCAAGAAATATATAACAAAAATGATATTCAATTGAAGTTATGCCTTGAGATTTTCTACATTAGTTGCAAATAATTGGTTTAGTTACTTTCCCAACTTTTCCTATATATTGCATAAAATATTTACACCATGTCATATTGATAGTATGGGCACCACACCTTTATACACAGCAGCAGCGGCAGTCGCTGTGTCCCTGTGGAGATGAGACTTCCTTGACCAGGAGCAGTTGTTTTCTCCCATACCTAAACATTGCAAAATAATCTTTATAGAATCAGTTATAAATGGTTAACAACTTCACGAAATGTGACATTTCTATAGATTTTCGTTAAAAAAGAATTTCATTTCCTTTTTCATTTGGCAATGAAAAACCTTTACAGACTTTGTTCTGGTTTAGTAATAACAACCATATTTCAAACCTTTAAGATCCTGCATGAGCTCAAACATGGAAGGGTAAGTCACACACACTTCATCTGTATCCTGAAATAAATATTACTTCATGAACACAATACCACACATAAAACATTATCTTTTTCAACTCTTAACTGTATACCTATTCATTTCTATGATTTGCAACACTGTCAAGAAAGTTAAGGCAGTTATAATATCTACACTTCACTACTATAAGCTCAGTATTAAAAGGAGTAGACCAACTGGTAAGGGAGAGGTGTTGCAAACAAAAAGAGAAGGACTTTTGGCCTTTGCAACCCTATTCTTCTATTCTGCATCTTCCCTATTCTGCATCCAAGGAAGGCTATCCTAAATTTGGTTTCAAATTTTATCTTATTCTTGAAAACTTTCATTTTCTTAGAAGACTTTTTAAACAATCATCAAAATATATATTCATAACTGTATGTCTGTAACAGAGCTCAAATATTTCATGATAAATGGAACATGAAATTTATAAAACTTGTGTATACCATTGGCCTAATGAAGGTAAAGAAATAACCGGAAAACATTATTACATTTGATTTCTTAAATACGTTGTGATGTATCATATGTTGTCTATTTCTGAGAAAACTTTTTATCTGATTTTTTACTGAGATTAATTATACATTTCTAACATTAAAAAATTATATTTAAAAAATTCTACTTACTATTGTCAACATTGTGAAGCCAGCACCATTGAGAAGGTTGCCTAAATCCCTGACATCAGTGAAGGGAGATATATGAGGTCCAAAACCCTAAAAATGAATTTTAAAAACTCCTAATGAATAACACATGTTTATATCTTATCTAGAAACAGTTACTAAATCTGTACAACTTCTATTTTTATGAATTGGCAGTTACCAGACCATCATATGCAACAGTCTTATATATGGGTTTACTGTCTGCAATAATTAATATGCTAGTGCATCTTAGACTCATTTTGATTACAATCTGAAGAAAAGGTAAGCATATACTCCAAAACCTAATGAATTTCAAAATAAATAATTTGTTATCCTGAAAATGTTTTCTTTGTAACATACAGAAGGATTTTCACAATATTAAATTCATATCCATGACTTGAGACATCATTCTTTTCAGAATAACAACTCAAATTTCTTTTTCATTAAGTTGAAAATCAAAGTGAAATCTTGAAGACCTAAGTATTGGTGTATCAACTGTCAATTATTCCCTTCAAGAATGAGACATTCATCTGTTGACAAACCTACCCCTTCCCTCTCTGTTTCCGCCAACTGCAATGCCACCCTCAGTTGGTACAATGTTTCACCTCCAAACAGGCTACCAATAAAAGCTCCATCTGGCTTCAGGGCATTGTGGATCTGCAAAAAATCCACTTAGAAGACATTGCAAGCAACCGTATGATTATTTTGTATAAACATCTTTGAAATATATTCCATTCTTTACACTTTATTACATTTACATGGCTAAGGAACTCTACGTCTAGAGGTAATTTAAAATTTGGCTTATTTTTAGAACACTGGCAAAGAATATAATACATACCTGTCTGAAGGATCCTGGCAAGTCATTCACCCAGTGGAGACTAAAACCAAAAACATTCAAAATTAGCTGAGGTGGATAAATCTGTTCATATTGATAAATGAAAAATTAAGAAAATCATTTACTTTCTCTTTAATTTTGTCTGGCCCAAACATAAAATAATCACACTGCTAGAGTATACTGACCTGAGACTGCTTACAACCAGATCCAGTGAATTATCCTTGAAAGGTATAAACTCTTCATCAGCAATTACTCGGTGTGTCGGAACTTCTGATGAAGCTTCACTTTGTTGCTGAAAGTCAACACTCAAGGAATATGTCCACATTTCAAAATTCAGTGCATGGATCACTTTTGAAAAGACATAAAAAAACCAACTTACATTAGAAATATTCATCAATTGCCTAAATACTTTTTCTTAAAAACAAATATTGGGAAATATGAACCAAATTTATTTTAATAGAAATCTCCTTTGATAAAATTAAAAAGTTTAGATTACTTAAATGTTGAAAATGTCACAATACAAGCACAGGCACCAGACTCTGAAAATACATACAAGTATTCATACCTCTCTGTATGACATAAAGAAGGTACAACAAAAAATTCAACCATCTTTAACTCTCCCCATGCCAAGAAATGTTATATGGATAAGTATGAATACTTATACGTATATTTAATGTCCGGAGCCTGCAATTGTAAGCAAGACTCCAACCCTAATATGCAATCCAAGCGATAAGCTTAAAAGAAGAAAACAGGGTGTCAATAATTATGATAAGGAATTACACTATCAAAAACATAATTCATATTTACCAGTACTTTATCAGCCATCTCACATTGGTACAATGTTCCAACCATGTCAGCATATATATTTTTAGATACATAGCCACGTCCACAGCCCAAATCAACAGCCACATCAAATTTTCTGGAAAATTAATATAGCCAGTAAACTACTTGATCACCTAAGTACTAATATCTGATCTAAAATGATATACATCTCTTTTAAATCGTACTAACGTAGTCTCATCCTGGTATGGCAAACATTAATGCACACCAGGCAAATAGTTTATCACTTACATAACTCTTTCATCTAAAGTTTGCAATTATTTTCATAACATTGTGTGCAGTGCCTTTTACTAGCTTCAAGATTTGCTTTGCTAAGATGGGGCAATTATTATACAACTGGTGCTGTGTATATATATAGTTTGCCATTTTTCACCACCAACACTTGATATCTGTTATATCAATAATTGAAGACATTTCGTAGTTATTACTGCACACAGACAATTTTTACAAATTTAAAGTTTAACAACATGGATGAATACAATAAGTCTTTAAAGATAAATAAACGCAAGTTAGTACATAAACAAAGAGGCAACAAGTTTCAGGTTTTAAAGTTTTAGATTTCTTTTTAGGTTCTTGATTGTAACATTTCATTTTAAGTACATTTCTTACCTTTTTACATCACATATTCTGTCTGCTACTCTGTATCCAATCTGAAATTATCAATAGGATAATAACATACTTGTCTTAATTAAGTGCTTCATGTGTTGCACATTGTACAAAGATTTATTTTTCATATTAACGATAATTTGACACAGGCCTGTGAATTTGAAGTCATTTTTTATCGAACAAAAGCTCATTCTTATCTATAGAGATATGCAAAAACTTTCCTCAGGCATCCAGCCTTAATTTTTTTATACTCTTCAGAAATCACTTTTCATAAGGGACATTTTCCTTCATATTCCCTGCCATTGAGTTTTATTATAAAACAAACAATAAGTAAATGAAACCACTTGGTTTTGGATGTTTGAGTAAAGGGGAGGGGGTGTGGGGGTGGGGTGGGGGGGGGGGGGGGGAATAACTTTAGTAGCTTATGTGGGTGGCAAACGAATGTGAAATGAAATATTTTATTTACTTCTTCTTTAATGTAGTCATATACTTTGTATTCTTCCATCAGCGCAGTCCTGTTTTTCTGCATTCTCTTTGCTTTCCTATCAAACACATTCATTGGGTTCTGAGACTGAGTAGCCAGACATCTCGTTCCGAAACTTATCTTTGTTATTGTACGTGAAAGTTTTAAAATGGCCCTTGCATGAGCAAGTTGACTCCATGTTCTTCCCGACATAACAAATTATAGCGTTTATTATTAAATCTATATAATCTAAACACAATTTTTTAATTTCTATAGCGTTCACAAACTTTAGGAATACATTTTCACTTCACATAATCTCATAATTCAACTGAAAGCCAAAAAAGTTGCCGGTGCCCCTCTCACAGGAAGTCGACACCAAATCAACCTCAATCGCTAGAAGAGTTCTTACTGTGGAAAGGCAGTTTCGTAACCAAACTAAAATCGTTTCGGCGGTATCCGCAAGGGGTTTTGATAAGATGCTATTTAGGATATGCCATAGGTTCGAGTCACTTATTGTCAATGTATAACTGTTACTGCTAACTGCTACTGCTCCTTAAAATGAATTCTGTCAAATGTGTTATTTATGGCATATACGGTAGTTTAAAGAGTCACTCCGTGATTTTCATGACATATTATTTACCTTTGATACGACCCTAAATGACATATGTGGTGATATAAAATCAAAACATCTGAACTTTTCATGTCCAAAAGACATATATATGACAAATACTGGTTTTCCATTAAAATCTAAAAACGACCTTATAAATGCACAGATGTGTTGATATCACGTCCAATATGTACATGGATACTAGTTATATAACCTAACAAACGCTATCAACTCTATACGTCTATATTGTCACTATAAAAAAAACCCAATAATTTTTGAAATGTGTCTTTTTGGTAACAGTCGATACTTAGCGATCAAATGACACAATTTATTAAGTTTGGCATATATATGACTCCAACAACTTACGGAGTGGCTCTTTAAAGGGAAACAGCTAGAGTCTTGTTATTGTAGTCAAATGTGTAAAACTTTATTAACGGTGTAACCGTGTTCATTTATGCAGAAGTAATTGTTGTTATACCATGAAAATAACATCTAAGAGCTTAACAATTTAGTATACAAACAATAAACAGGATTAAATTGTAATTTTTGATCGAAAACTGGACAGTGACGCAAGTATGACTAAAACGTAATTTTGGAAACTTATGTACAGCAGGCATAGAGAAAAATATTGGTTGGAAGTGTTATGATGGTCATTTAACTCATATTCATGTAAACTTGACGCAGACGAATTAACAGCTATATGGCTGTCTCTCTATTATCATTGAAAATTGGAAGTTATCCTAATTTGGGCAATTTAGAGATGCGGATGCACCGTTTTGGAGAACATTTGAACTTGATTCAGGGCAGATTATATTTTGGCTCTTATTTAAGAGACACAAAAATAAATTAAACATACTCTGTGACATCTTAAAAACATATAGGCCTACATTTACTGAGCTACTTAAAATTTCTTATGAAGATGGATACTAATCGTTTCAATTCAAATATCAAGAAAGCAAAGGAAGTGATAATTGTTTTTAGAACCTGCTGGCTGTTGATAGTAACTAGAAAATGTGCGTATGATGCACTTTTATGTTCCCCGCCCTGACTTTCAACCCAACCTTATCATCTTACCCTTATTTGCCACATATAATATGCACTTAGTTCAAATTGTTTCCATGGAAACCAGAAAAAAATTCAGAAAAGGAACCACTCCACCACTAGGTGTCCCCAAGTCTCATAAAATAACTCTGCATAGATATCTAGATATAGGCCGGAAAAGGTGCCTACCACCAAAATGCTCTTAGTTCGAATTATTTCAATTGAAACCAGAAAAATTATCATAGTAACCAAAGTAGCATAAGCCAACAGTCTGTAAAACCCATAAAGTTTCGGAATCACGGTATTTCGGAACAACGGACGGAGGCGAAATCATCATTTTATGGGGGACATTTTAATACACCAGCCGAAATTGTGTCAGAATATTAGTAGTTTGTTACTTTGATATGTTGAGTTCACCTGAAAAATGTTTAAATTGCCTTGATATAAATAACACAGAACTAGAAAATCGCACAAAAGTTCTGTCTGCCACTGTTGGTGCGCTTTCTATCAGGTCACTCATGTTTTTTGTTTGGAAAATAATAACCCAAGTAGATGATTTTAATAAACATTTTTTAATTTGGAATATTGTTGATACTTTATTATGTAAATCCCGATAAATAGCTTCGGGAAAATATTTGCTAAAGTGTCCTCGTGGCATCTACTGATAAGGCTCTGTTTTTCATTGTATTGGAACTATATACTCACTGAGAAAAAGGATGAGTCCTGTATAGCAGCTGTTACTGATTTGAAGAGTTTTTATTCATTTGACCACCTCCCAAAAAGGCAAAAAAGCACAATATTATGTACTTAAACATAACTTTCGTCAAGAACATGCTTACCAAAACCTATATAAACCCTATTGGCCACTAGACTTCGTGTATAGAAAATGTCACAAGTGCAAACTCACTAGATTAAAATTTAAGATTTTGTGACCTTTTCGGTTAAGGAACACTTGAGCCACTCCCTAGAAAGTCATTTCAATCTTTCTTTCCTAAAGCCAAAAAAACATAGAAAGCTTAACTCGTGTGTACAGACTCCTTGCCTCACAATCACATGTCAATGCTGACTGGTTGTGTGGACGTTTTTACCCTTCATAACCTTTGGAAGCGTGTACATTTTCTCACGATGAACAATTAAATTTCTGTGACGTACGGAATTCATTAGAAATGTGGCAGTCAGTATAAATTTACACACTTTATGAAGGGGTGGAAATGCTTTCTAGCGTCAACAAAACTAACCATGGAGCAGCGTTTAACATTTCATACAGGCGTTTTACGCGAGTCTGATCTACTGATCTGTATCAATAATAATCGTTTTTGCTGTATAACAACGTCTTGTGGTGCCGATTTCCTAGCATATGGAAAAAATGACTTTGATTACCTTAAAAAATTAGCGTTCTTTCTTTCCGTTGTTACGGTGGCAAGCGGCAATAGTGCCAATACTTGTACGGCGATTTTGATGACTATTTACAGATGGAAATTATCTTGGTCGAAGACATCCCGTGCTAACTTTCAAGCATATGGGTGCTTCCATGGTCTATCCCATAAATTCTCAGACATTTTGGGTCTCTGTCGGTACCCCAAAAAATGGTATGACTTGCTTAGGGATGTTTTCATGTTGGGGGTACTGTTATGTAGTGAGATTAAAAGTAAGTTAGAATATATGTTTTTAGGAAATAGTCAGAATATTTAAAATAAGGTTAGAATAGTGAGATATTATTCGAAAGTAGCAAATGTATAGACAAAAGACATAATAGAGCAGGTGATCAAAAGGTGCGTGTTCTTTAGTTACCAATTATGAGAAACACGGATGAGAAATGAGTTTAGGCCAAGTATTCTGACATATGTGACATTTGGTCAATTGGATTTTACGACCAAGCCTAACACGTAATCATTTCTTATGTCAAAAACAGCTAGGTAAGAAGACTAAATGAGAGATGAAATGCATTATCGTGATGTAATGAATTACTGAGCATCTGCTAAAGTGTATTGTAACATGACTTCGTTGTATCCTTGATTCTGATTGGTCGATTCGAAAAAATTACCCTATGTTGAATGACAATGAATACCCGCAAATTAGCAAAGGCGAATCACCGCGAATTGATACAACATGTTCACTAGTGCCGGCCCGACTCAAGTTTTAATTTTCCAGTTTCTTAGAAAATTCGTGCCGTACTCCGATTTGACAGTTGTCTTTGTCCTTTTTTATATTGTGCCTACCGGTAGATATCACAAATACACTTTAATATGATTTATTTTTGAAGAACGAAAATATTTTCAACTGGCTTAATAAGTCCAAGTTTGCCGCAAAGTTTCATGCGGCCGCCTTCTTTAGAATGCCGTTCCCATGGTATGACATCACAAAGGCCAAGCGTTTTGACGTCACAATGTTTGCGTCGCTGTCACAATGGTTGTGGGCTAGTTCAAGACTTTTGTACTCGGGGTTTTACGATATTTTTCTATGAGCTTTATAATTGTTGATTTCGGTCTCGAATTAAACAAGTATGTTGTAAGGTCTCGCTGTTACAAATGTCACTATTTGCTAATATCACAACGATGTTCGTAATGTAAATTATGCCGGGAATTCCCATTAGTTAGACCTTATCTCACCTCTTACAGAAATAGAACAGTCACAAAGTCCTTTTAACACAAAAACAAGTACGCAAAAACAGAGTTCGCTGTTAAAGTTCTAATAACTAACGGTAATGTTACAATATCGATAAATAGTTGCGTTTGTAAAATTTCCGGGATTCATTGTTATTCAACACCCGCAAATTTAGTTTAAAACCGACGGCGTTAGCCGGAGGTTTTAAACGCTTAAATTTGCGGGCGTCGGTTTTAAACTAAATTTGCGGGTGTTGAATAACAATGAATCCCGGAAATTTTACAAACGCAGCTATTTATCTTCTAATTATCCAATTAGAGAGAGTAGGTAGTGACGTCACAAAAAGGTTAAGGTTCGAGTTATCGAGGTCGAAGGTCAGAGTACACTTCTAACTGACGTATGTCATAGGGTGAAGTAAAGAAATGATTGGTCAAGAGAAAAACACACCCTTAAGATGATTAATGTGGTCAATGGTTAAAAAGGGGATGCACGGGCAGTTGAGAGGAACTTTTCGGAAGAGCAGAGCTGGACCTGAAAGAGTAGGAAGTTGGACAGCGTGGTGCCAACAACGGCTAGGATGGGTTAAGTATATCGGGAGTAGAGTAAGTATGGGGTAGGTACGTAGGATAGGTAGAATAGGTTAGATCAGGAATTGTGTATTTATGTAAACCGCTTTAAATGTTTTTATGATAAAATAATGAAAAACCTTCCTTTGTATTTATTTAGAAGTGTACCTCTCGCAGGCTCATAAGCGAGTCCCCAACATCAAGCCAGTAAGTGTGGCGAGAGGAAATGATAATATATAAATATGACAGTACCCAGAACACATACGCACTTTGATTTTCATCGATGTCTCTGGAAACTGATAACCATGATTACTTTAATGAATTTACTTTGCATTTACAAAGATCATTTTACAAAGGATTATCAATCATAACTGAATTTGAACATATAAAAAACAATTCAAAATCATCCCAATAACAACTTCACATATCTATTAAACAAGTCTGGACTAAATTTTGAAGATGACGATTCTTTTGCGCTTTTGTCAGTTGCAATAAACTAGTACTATACAAACTAGTTTTAATTTCAGAGTTCTATGTAGGATAATTTTACATTTAGTTTCTACCTTTGGTTTTTATCATATCGATAGGATTGTATCGTTGTCTTGGTATATGGTCCACTCAGTAATAATTAAGGCTTCTCAAAGAGTTGACAGAAACGTAGAATATGCATCTTCCTACGCAAAGCTTAACTATTGCCAGTCTCGAACTGTCCAAAATAACTTGGACAGTTCGAGACTGGCAATAGTTAAGCTTTGCGTAGGAAGATGTAGAATATGAAACGGGAACACGGAACATGTTTTCAACATTTCCTTTCTTTGACTCGACCGATAATGATTCAACTATAAACATATTTATATATACATGTCACTTCTGGCACATCGATTGTGAAGAAGAAATGTTGTTATTGAGGGTTTTAATACGAAAACCGAAGAAAGATTTCATTCTCATGAATGCTTCCATTTAGCCATAAATTGGTACAGGAAGGATTAGTATATGACCACTTGTCAAAACCATTTTAGAGATTTTAGAGAAGTAAATAATAAACAACTTTGATTGGCTAAATAGTAATATTTGTAGAAAAATGCCTATTAAAAGGCAGTCCTATGGGGGTATTTTTGTGTGGAAACGAAATTCAAGGGGACCTTTCCGTATATATGATTATAACGCTATATTAAATTTTATGGGTTAAACATTTGTGTTAGGAGAAGGTCTCTTTCAGCTAATGCATGTTTTATAGAAAAGGACAATTGTATAATAATATCTTCATTATGAGTTTGTAATATATATATCGTAAATAATTTGTAAATTTGTGTGTATTGTATTTTCATAATTTAAGATGAGATAATCTTTATTGTCCAAAAAGGGATTTTTTTGTATAATTACAATTCTCCAATATGATGACAACTAATAACATAATATTAAAAAACAATTCATAGAAAATACCAGCCACTTTGCACTCTTTTAGAACTACACCTAGCAAATTGTCAGTTTTTATGTTTCATCTTAGCAAAAGATAAATTTCGTACAATTAGTAAAAGTACAGCGCCTTTTTAATGTCATTTTCCCTCAAAACAAGATGGTCGAGAGGTCACCCTCTCTAGAGAGGTGCGTGATAAACCAAAGTTCCTAATCGAGCATAAACTTGAAACAGCTCTGTTGACTATTGTAATTGCAGCATTTCCTCGATTATCTGTGCGTGCCCTGTAGGCTTCTGCAACGGCCCTTGAAAGTTTGATACGAAATATTATGAAAATTGCAAGAGGGCGCTGTTTTCGTACACTATTTTGGCGCTTAGAAGCAAGGTTTGAATTCACATTTATAGCCAGTGGTGGAGACTTGTGCGAGTTAATGACTTGCGGTGGATGTTGGACTTGTTTCAGAGTGCCCTCAGAAATAGCCATTGGTGCAAGCCTGTTTTAATTCAACTACTCTGAAATACCCATTTCTCTAAGACTCTTTTCCTAAACTTAATAAAATAGTTGTTGTTCTGAGAATCATTTCCAGGCATTGTCTATTAGTCTAGTCTAGTATTGTCTTTCGTTTCCTCAAGTCCATCTTGAAAGTAATGAATGATCTTTAAGGCATGATCTTGCAATGAAACATAGGTACCATGCTTATTAAAACGAATCTTCAAAGGAAGGCATTAGATATATTGATTATGCAGAGGAATTGATATTAAAGGTAACTCTCCTACTGTTATGACCATTCGAAAAACAGAAATTTCTTCATGAAGATTCGTTTTAATAAGCATCTACCTGTTTCAATGCAGGATCATGCTTTAAAGATCATTAAATAAAATTTCTATTTCGATATTAATATTTCATAAAGGCAAATTTAAACAGAAAGATAAACAGAAAATGAATATGTGATATTCTATGGAAGTGTATGTAAGTCATGCAGAAACTATAAGAGGCAAAGGGACACCAGTGTGAAGTAAGCACTGCCTCTGATAATATAATTTCAGCTAAGGTTTGTAAGCATAATTCTTTTTATCCGGTTTTTGAGACAATAAATTCAGAATATTCATTTTCTGTTTATCTTTCTGTTTAAATTTGCCTTTATGAAATATCTATATCAAAGTACTTAGTGTAATAAATTCTTACTGTGTGGAGGTTTTTTTAAACTGGAGGAAATCTTTTTAACTATACAAGCTTAATTACTTCACCAAACCTGAACAGATGGTGTGATCCCTTTGATAATCTGCTTTTGTAGGATTATTTCATCTATAGGAAAGTCTTTTTGGAGGTTATCATTGAAAAACATTTCAAGCCCTTGTTTCTTGGTATTCAATACCAAAAAATCTAATAGTTCATTCTCTTCCGAAAATAATTCAAAACGTTCAATTCTTCATATTTTATTTTTTTAAATTTTTATTAAATACATGATTCAATGGCAAAAATACATTCACATTCCAAACACATGATGTAAAATTAACAAAAAGAATAGAACCTTGACAGATCGAATTCAAAATTGTGATATACATTTCATTCACAATTTGAAGTCTGTTTCTATATATATTTTTCTAATCAAAAGAATTTTAAGCACCTGTCTCATCTTGCCCTGAGTATATTAATAATAAGTTGATAGATATTTGGTTAAAAAACAAAATTACTTCAATTACTAATAAAGAGTAGTCTGTTATGTAATCAGGAATATTAACAGGAACTAAACCACAAACATCATCCATGCCATTCTCAATTACAATGATCCTATACCTTACCAAATTATCTTACTAAAGGTTTCAACACACAATAACAAATACAAATTAAGATCTGAAGACATTCACTGCTGAGTAAAGTAACTATTAGCATTTGCTAAGGATAAAAAAGTTATTGTTCTTCATATTGATATTCATAATTATGATTTTTCTAAAAATCAACCATTAGGTTTGATCAGTAGCAGAGCCAGGTATTTGAGTTTTGCCCTTCAAATTCGCTGGACAAGTCTTAAAAATAACACCCTGAAACCACCAGCCAACACCCCCCTGAATTATCCACTGTTTATCCACACATTCATTGCTTACCAAAAAAGGTATGCTAATTAGAAATGACATTGGCCTAGTGAAAGATCCTTTTTCTGAATTTGTGAAGATCAGAATATATATACCAGGATAACTTCCAAATAATATGGGTGTTATTAATAAAGTTAAGTCATACAAATAGAAAAAATATAACAAGCTGTGCTAAAGCATTAATCAAAGCAAAGTATCATTGCAAATTTTAACAGGTGATTTTTTCTTGAAATAACACACACTTTCTTGTATATTGTTCTTCAATGAATAATGATCAACGCAATAAAGACAACCAAAAAATAGCACTGTTTAGTCGACTTTCACCATGTTTTTAGGACTGAGTATTTCAATCCAGTAGCCATCTGGGTCTTGAATAAATGCCAGACCTTTCATCTTACCTGAAACCAGACATTGTATCTATCAATGTTTAGTTTAATCATCATATCATAATGCGTTTCATGTGTGTTTTAGAAACAAAGACAATCGGAACTCTGTTTAGATGGCACATTTCCCATAACTGTGAAAACCTCACAGAAGGAATGAATGAAGGTTTTTATCACTCAATGGTTGAAGATATCTGCATGACTCTGTTAGATAAAAATACAATTTTACGACAAAGTTTCTAATGACATCACTTGTTGCCTATTTATTCTTGCCATAATCAGTGAATTTGATGTCAAAGAACAGGACAGCAATGTTACATGAGGACATCATATCAGCAAGTTCCTTACAATCGAGCTTGATTCAAATGCACTTGTCTGACTTAATTCAATTCTGTCACTTGAATAGAGATAAATGATATCACACTAAAAACAGAAATGATCTTCTTTGTACTACCTGCATCAGGCTTCTTCACAAAAGTTACACCCAGTTGTTCGAACCTCTCGCACGCTTTATACACATCAGGAACAGAGAGTCCAATATGCCCTGGGGAAACGTAACAAATGTCATATTCTAGAAAGAGTGGGTACATGTCTGTACATAAGAATAATGAAAATTATTCCTCAAAAACAAAAGGAGGTTAATCATTGAAGAGTTATCATAGCTTCGCTTGAATTTCTCTTGCAAGGAACCACTCATGCAAGCATCATCACTGACTAATTTGAGCCTTGCTGCATTGTGCAGTAACTTAATTTGCAATGGGTAGCAACCCAGGAGATATTTGATTGAAACCCCTCGGAGATATTTGATGGACTATCAAGTTCAGATACAGGAGGCTAAAGAGCTGGCACTTAAAATATTACAAAGTGAAATTAGAAAGTAATAGAGGCTGATTGGCATTAGTTTTACTTACCAAATCCTCTAGGATCAGAGTTTCCGTTATGATATTTCATATCCTCGTTCTCTGTTCCCCAATTGCTGAAAGAAAATCCACATCAATATCAAACCTACCATGAAGATAGTAATAACTGTTATCTTTTAACCCACTATCAGTGTTTCAATATTATTCTCATTAAGTTGCTTAATCACCTTTAATTAATGTTATTGAAGGTGCAATCAGTCTTTATCGAAAATGTGCAGCACCTTAAAAGAAGCCCAGGTTTCAGGATTTGTTATATATTTAAGACTTAATATCTTTGAGTTGATGAACACTTCAAACACCCTTTTTTCAAATAAATATAAGAGTCAAGGATAATTTCTTAATTGTGGAAAAACAAAATTAAATCTTCAACTTTAGTTCCTAACGTCATATTGACAAATATCGATAAAGAAATGCAACTGTGATTATTGCTAAATATTTCTCCCCTGAAAAATGAAAGGGAAATCAAACATATTGTCACAAAGCTCTGTTATAGTCAAGTCAATAAAGAAGTGAATTTCTATTTTTAGGTCAGTGACCTCATACTTAAAGCTTCTTAAAGTGACACAGAGTATGTTTAATGATTTTCCATGTGGCTTAAATACAAGCCAAAATACAATATACCCTGAGTAAGATTCAAAACGCCTCCCTAACTTGCATCATTATCTCTAAAATGCCGAAACTATGTTTTCTATGATGACTGGAAAAAGGACATACAATTTTTTAAGTCGAAATTCTGCTTCCCAATTACATGTATATTAGTGTAATTAAATACTTAACACTACCAACCCATGATTGTCTTTGTGTTTGCTGTAAATAAGTTTCCAAAATTTCGTTTGAGTCATTGTTGCATGCCATTATCCGGTTTTCGATCGCAAATCTTTACGTCAACCTGTTTCTTGTCACTATATTGAACTGATAAGCATTGGGATGCTGATTTTCTGAAACCACAATTACTCCTTATCAAAATAGCATCTTTTATAAAGTTGGACGTATTTGACTCCAAAAACATACTCTGTGCCCACTTAAATGCCAGGATATATCACTGCAAGACTGGAGAAGAATGGATAACGTACTGTGTCAGTTCAAGCGTTGCCTTTTGTCTGAAGCAGTAGAGCGTTTTTTCATCCTCATCTGCCGGAATGTTTTCAGGCAGATCATATCCCATAAAGAAGAGAGAAAACTTCATCGATGGGAAGTCGAATCTCTTTAATAACCTGCACAAACAGAACCTCTTTAATAACCTGCACAAACAAAACATCACCACTTATAGAAAGTAAATATTGATGTGTCATACCATATTCAGTGCAATTAGCTCCCTCAAAATGTTTTCAAAAATTTTTTTATCGAAAACAAATATTATGATAAATTTTAAATTTGATTTTGAAGCATCTTCACCTCTGAAGTATAAAAGGATATTAGGACATTCTACCTCATTCCAAGCACTCTGGTGTAAAAATCCAGTGAAACTTTCGGATCCTTAATTCTGAACATGGTTTGCTGGAAAATAAAATCCTGAAAGAAAAAGAGATGAAATTAGAAGATGAAACAAAAATAGAGCCAAATGGTCTGTAGATCATTAAGCTTTGAAAAAACTTTTTTTAACCTCTTTTTTTAATTCCAAAAAATTATGGTGTTTTTTTCAGTCATATGCCAGTAAAAATATGTTTGAAATGTCATTACACGTCATTATTTTGTAATGACGTCACCATTTTGTTATGACGAAAGTGTTGGAGAATGGCACGTTTGGTAAATGTTTACACAGAGACTACGATCACAATAGAAATGAGTCTCATTGTTATCGACCCAGGTTAATTAGCCTTAAGTTTTCAGATAAGCACTCTTGCGCAGCAACTAA
The DNA here is from genome assembly GCA_921293015.1 of Phorcus lineatus. Taxonomy (NCBI): domain Eukaryota; kingdom Metazoa; phylum Mollusca; class Gastropoda; order Trochida; family Trochidae; genus Phorcus; species Phorcus lineatus. The sequence continues at coordinate 25,429,587 of OV121084.1, forward strand.
TCAGCCCTTGTCGATAGAGATGATCGATGAATCTCATCTCTATTATGGACACAGTCTCCCTATAAAGCCAGGGGGCATGAGGGATGATTATATGCTATGTAGAACTGTTCGAAGTACTTATCTTCGATAGTTCAATATTCATATCCTTTAAATAAATCCTTTTTAGTAACAATATGTGTTTTGTCTTATTCAACTGCAATAAAAGTGTTGAATGTCATTTCAAAATCCTTGAGGCTTGATTCAGTTACAATATATAATTTTCCATTTTCAGGGCTCCAGATAAGATGTGTATCTGCGTAAAATATGCACACGTAATTCAGATATACGCATTAAAAATTAAATCAATGAGTGACAGATACGCACAACTTTCACAGCATACGAGTCAGATGTGTTTACATGAGTCGTCGTGACTTGTCAAAATAAAGTTTCATTCTACATGTCTGATCTTTACATCTCGAATAGTAGTCAACTTGATGCCAACCTGTTTGAAAACAAAGATTACCAAGTTTTATATTCCATCAAAGAGAAATATCTCGTTCATTAAAAGATTAAACGTGTGGAAAATATAATCAACGACTAGCATCGAAAAAGATGCTAACTATGAATGAGGATCTGAAAACGATAAACCCTGAAATACTCCTGATGTTTTTCATGTGGTAATCTTACTCCAAAATTTTTATTTTGAGGAGTGAATTACCCCTGAGTCCAAATAATTATCTGGAGCCCTGATTTTCTTTTATACTTTCATAAATTTTAATGATAGATAATGAATTGCCAAAATTTACACTTGTTGATGGATCTGGTTCTTTGCATGCAGCTGAACAGTCTTCTTGAGACAATGCCATGGTCAGTAAGTGGATCTCTAATAGTAAATAGACCAAACTCCCTCTTTCGTGGACAGTTTATATCGGATAAGATCGGTAATGTTCGGAATACAGCGGAAAATACCTACTTTTGGTAGTAGCAATTTGTCATTGATAGTTTACACCACATTAGATTTGTTATGATAACCATTTGGAATTATTTCTATGGTTCTCATTCAGTAGAGGCTAGAAATTCAAAACTCTCCGTCAATATTTGATGAAAAGATTTTACGACATGCCGTAATACAAAAGGTTTCAGGATATCAGCAATGGCGGGCTTTCCAAAGATATTTGTTTATGATGATTCGACCTGGCTTTTCCGTTCAAGGTATGCACTGAATGGATTAAAAATGGTTTCATATGTCGAGGCTCTATGTCAATTTTATAATATCATGTTGGTAACTTTCCAAAATTGTTGAGTTTGTGTAATATCTGCTTTTATATGGCGACACCTTTTCCGGAACTTTGTCAACGTTCATATTTTCGTGATGCTTCAAATAGATTAAAATTTGGAAGTACCTTACTTTGCGCAAGTGATTATCATCTGCAATAAGTAAACGACCAATAAACAAACAAACACTAAAACATCGTCGACAGTGACGCCTTAAAAGAGAGTCTACAAGTATCATAGGTCTAAATAAAAACCTCACAATCTAACGGTGATCCAAGTGCCTAAGGATTGTAAAAACTAAACATGATCCATATGTGCCCAATTAAATACAGTATTGTCTGAAATTCATTATTTCTGCATAAACACTGGTCTGGAAAAATACTGTCTCGGTTGAATAATTTGGAAATAAGACTGTTATTATAAGTCAGTCTGCACCAGACTCCTGTCTGGAAAGTTATCTTGATATTATTTTTCATTTTAGCAAGCACTAGTTATTATCAACCTAAATATGTCATAAATGTATACAAACTAACTCTTATAAAGGATCGATGTGTGCCTGGTCAAATACAGTTTTAACTTCATAGATAATCTATTGCTAACTAGTAGTACTGATTTTGTTATCTCTTGGATATAGGTAAACAATGTTTATAACATTTGGACCCCAGAGAGCAATTTCTTTGTCGAAAGCTTGTATACTCATTTCAGTCATTACTGTATTGGTTGTTTTTATATTTGCTAAGTAAAGTGCTGGAATCCCTGATGGTAAATATCTTCTTTATCATTTAATAAACAAAACAATGAGCTATTAATAAAAGATTTCATATTCTCTTCTCACAGATGAACAAATTGAACCCAGCTGATTGCCAGTCTGCATTTGAAGAACTCTACAAAAGCTCACCAGTTCCCATTGTAGGTGAAGCATATGCAGATAACACAAACCAGGTCTATCACAAAGAGTTAATCAATTTTACCAGTGTTACAAATTTTTTGCTCACAAGCCTTTATTCTTCCGGTGTGTTTATAGATGCCGAATTTCATATATCCAACACCAATGATGAACATACAGTAGTATTTTACAAAATAACACTATCTTGTCCGCTGCTGTTCAGAGAAGAGGCCCTATATATAGGTGAACCCACCTAGCACTAATGATATTAAAGTAAAGTAAAATCAAAGTTGGGAAGTGAATTGCCCTATATATAGGTGAACCCACCTAGCACTAATGATATTAAAGTAAAGTAAAATCAAAGTTGGGAAGTGAATTGCCCTTCAAGGTTAAGAGTAGCGTAAGAGTTTAGTGCAGAAAGTAGATGGTTGTAGTGTGGGATAGCATGTTTCATGATGCTAATAAGTTTTTTTTAATGAGGGTTATAATGGATAACATTTTCATTGGCAAAATAGTTCCTTCTTTGTGTTAATTAACACACTGTATCGTTTCATTACAGGCAGTGAGATCAGTATGTAATACTTCAATCAACAATAGCAAGTTTGTCTTCAAAAGCCCTCAGCCGCTGTGCCATAATCAACTGATAAGTCCAAGACCTATTGTAACGTCAACATCAGGGCCAAGACTTGATCCCAAGTCGCAGTTGTTCGAGTCCCTCAAGAAACCTGCCAATGACAAAAGTGATAACCTTGTAAATGATTCTGAGAAGAAGAAGACCCAGGCGATGACCGACGGAGGGGAAGGGGATAGTTCGTCTGTACAAGACAGGTTGAGAAAGGGAAAAAACAAGCAGGTCCAGCCAGATACATCCAGCGAAGTTCACCAAAATGAAAAGAGTGAGGGATTACTATTGACTATCATTTCCTTTTTTCCATTCCTTACAAGAAATTCTTTATTGGTGATGGTTGTGAACCAAGTTTACAAGGTTGTCAGATTGTTATCATCTTTACTGCTGTGAAGGCAACTTCTCAATATAGAGACTACCACCAAACATGTGATTAATTGATGGAAAGAAGTTGACTAGTCATAGAATTAGTTTTACTTACTCTACGACTTCTATAATGTCTCTTGAAGAAATGGTTTGATCATCTTATCTTTGTGTAGACCAATTTATAATAGGTTTTCACTGAGAATATTGAGAATTGAGATACTTAATCTGACGATATACGCATCGTGATACAGTCTCTGTATTATGATACATATCATGGACTTATAGATTGTTTATTATGCATAAAAGGTGCCTGTCAAAAATTATCCTATTAAAAATCACTAAAATAATGTATCATGACATAAAACTGTATGGTTATGATACAGTAATAGTAATGAATCAACTCCTCGCCGCTAATGGCTGAAATATTGTCCAATCAGCGTTAAACAATAACTCACTCACTCACACACTCACTGAATCAACTCCAATGTAGAAGTATTCAAGGGACATATCCCTGTTTATTTTTCATGTCAATTCAATAATGAGTGTGTGTCAATAACTGTCTGTTTGATCCAGCTGATGACGCTTCAAGATCAGTAAGAGCTGAGAATGAAGAGGATGATGACGAGGAGGAGGACAATTTCATCAACAACTTCTTCTCCAAGAAGAGTTCGATAGAGGTGGTAGCTGTTGCCGACAGCAACAAGGAAGTGGATGAACGGGACAGTGCTGATATCGAGGAGGGGATAGAGGTCTCCTCCCATGACGATGAACCTGCCCCTCACACAGCTCGAGGACAACGCCAGTCCCGGGATCAGTGTACAGTGGAAGCTCCCACTAAACTGTACGACTGGATTGTGAAGCCAGTTATCAAGTCTCCAAGTCTGAGGGGGTTATGTTTGGATGGAAAAAGAGAGTAGGTTCTTGTTTATATCAGATTTTGTTTTCAGACATTGATTCTTTTAAGATGCTGCTGATGTTATTGTTGAAAATAATGTCAGAAAAACTTCAAACTCTGTATGACTATAATATTATATATTTTGAAATCTTGACCATCAACAGCTGTGTTCACTTTTGCTTAGTTTTAAAAAAATGTTTGATGTAGTCTTTGAAATTTAATAGTTTTGGAGATCTGCATATGAGCATATAAGCAAACAAACTTGTTTAAACTGCCAAGATCAATTTTCATGCAGAAGGATTAAATGTGGACTTATTGAAATTTTACTGTTTGGACTGTGTATACATTTTAAACATGACAATTCCTTTTTTATGACTATAAGTGAGTAATGGAAATAGAGTGAAGTAGAAATATTAAAGACTTACCAACTAGTTCAGTATTAAAATTTGATTTCCTTGTTTTAACATCTTTATTCATTCTTGCATTCTAACCTTTTCTACACTGTTTCCTCAGCAAGTCAGTTGATGAGTTCTGGCAGACAGGTATCGTGACCATGCGACAGAGCATGACTGTTGTCGGCACCGCCAGTGGATCTCGCTATCATCTCATTGGACCCATGGATCTGTACGAAGCTGTCGAAGCAGGTACATACTTCATCAACCAATTATCAGAATCTAGCTTTTGTCCATAAATATATGTGAATGGTTTGAAATCTCTTCAGTTTTTGCAAATCATGACCTGGTTTTGATATCTCTGGGGGGAATGTAGCTCAGTTAATAGAGTGTCTGCTCGTCACCTCAAAGGCTTGGGTTCAATTCCTGACCGCATCATACCAAAAGACGTTAAAAGATGGCAATTGTTTCTTCCTTGCTTGAGGCTCATTAATACAAGAATAAAACATTGGTTGACCTGGGGCTGCTCTCTGCCTTTCTGATGTCGAGAGAACAAAATAAAATGCAATTGACAATGTAATGAGGGCAATAAAGTGTCATGACTGTCATTAAACTGAATCATGTTTGTTAAGGCTATGCTCTGTCACATGTTCTGTTTGCTGTCCCTCCTACCAGTTTATAAAAGAACTTGTAAATTTACAGATAGAAATGTTGCAAAAGGCCTCTATATGAAATAAGTAGGAAGTTAACCAACGTAAAATTGTTGATAATCGAGCTATTAATTTAATTGAATTAATATGAATGCTTCTCAAACTTGTTTTATTTCAGGCATGTCTCCCGAGGTAGCCAAGAAGTTCAAGAGGGGATTTCCCGTCAACTGGGTCAATGTACTGCAGGAATTCTTTTCAGCATTAGATCAGTGAGTGCTCCTCTACATTGCCATAGAACAGAACAGAAGCAAAATTGATAAAAAATAAAGGGTATTCTAAAACTGTAAGAACCCCATTTTTTTGTGGTTTGCAAAATTTAGTTTTAAGACAAAGTTTGAACATCTCCAAGCAAAAAAACATTTCACCCTGCAAAAATTTTAAACTATAAAAATATGATGGTTGAGGAGTATTTAAATGGGTTTGTGTTCCTAAAAAGTTAACAAAACAAGTAAAATATAACCAATAAGCATTACATTAAGCCAAGTGAAAAATATTTCTTTGAACTTACTTTTCTTTGAAAATTTCTTTGAACCTAATTTTCCTTTGTTATGAACATAGTTTTAAAATATGACCAATGTGTGATCCTATCCAGGGAGGAAGTTAGCAGCGCAGCAGAGGGCGTGCAAGAGAGCCAAGAGGTTCTGAAACCCTCGCGCCCTGCGTCAGTGTCAACATTCCGCAAACACGACCAGTATCACCTTGACTCAGATGACACTGAAACAGATATTGGCCAGCCCGATCCCAAGAGCAAGGAATTGGAGCAGCCCATCAGACGGAATGCACGTGCATGTGATTCTAGGAATAAGTATGTCAGCAAGACTGAATCAAGCGCTAACTCTGGTGGTCAGTCGTCAAGCGATGATATTTTCAAACCATCCAAGCAGATTCCAGGTAAGAAGAGTGCTACGCAGAAGGAAGCGAGGACTGACCAGATCACCAAGCTCCATCTGTGGATAATCAAACCGGTGCAGAACAGTGTGGGAATCTGTTTGGAGGGGCAGAGAGAGTAGGTCACATTGCCCATCTTTACAGAGATTTTGTTCAGTAAAACTTTTAAAGTGACACAGAGTATCTTTATTTTGTATGTGGCTTAGATAAGGGCCGAAATGCAATATGTCTTTGGTTAAGTCATTTATATTTTTCATTGTGTCTGCTGTAAATACGTTTCCAAAACTACTTACAAGTCTATCATTGACTTTAAAGTCAAGGAACGAAGGAACAGACATGCTGATCATTTCGGTTCCCTGCATATTAGAAATTCTTGTAGTGTTTTTACTAATAAGGAGATTTGTACTATATACATACATTAACATACTATAAATGTGTGTTTCAGTCGAGAAGACGAGTATTGGCACAGCTCGGTGATTACTCAGAGAATGGATCAGAAGAGAGTGGTCACAAACTCGGGATCGGTGTATCAGCTTGTTGGTCCCATACAGAAACTCGACGCTCTTGAAGCAGGTGCTCCCTTCTTTCAACATATTTATGATTATAATAATATAATTATAGCATTCTTTTACTGTGCAAACATCAATTAAAGAACATTGCCAAAGTGTACACATTTGTATTATTACCTTGAAGGAAGTGCACTTTTGATGCTGGCTATAAAGCAGTTTGTGTGACCATGTGTATATGTTAGTCACTTTCTATATTCAGGCACAAATGTTTAGTATCGGTACTGAGATCCAAACCTGGATCAGCAAACTATCCACTACACCACATATAAAGAGGTGTCACTTTTATGTGCACATTCTTTAAACAGTGTTTGAAATCCATCACTTTTGTGATATATTACTTACATTCATCCAACAAATCCAATAGGGTATATCTCAAGTCATTCATACTGGCAGAATGGCTCCCTTGCCTTTGAAAACAACCTTAATGTTACAGTATTAATGGAGCTGTTTTATTATGTCAGTCAAGTTCAGATTACATTACATTGATTGCTGATTTTGATAATGTTTTAGGTATACCTGAGAAGATAGTGAAGGCTTTTCAAAATGGTTTCCCAAAAAACTGGAAGACTCTTCTAAAAAAATATTATGGAGAAACTGAAGGGTAAGAATCACTATTTCATTCAGTCCACTTGTCAGTTGAATAATTTTGATATTTGTATTATAAGAATAGATTTGTAAATGAGGCTACTTCTTGCTCCAAGAATTCAAATTCTCCAATTAAAAAAATTTTTAAAAAAAGAAGACAGCCATTTGACCTCTGGAATTTGGGAAAAAATCCATACGTGACCTCTAAGAATATGGATTATTTGTTAACTTTATCTTGTCAAAAACACTACCATCTGTTAATATAGGTGTATGTGAAAGGGCTTGCCTGCATGTGACTCATCTGTAAGAATGGCTTTGCCGTAATTAGATTAAATCAGTATGGTTGATCTATGAAAATTTGTCGTTTGAATCTGTAGCATCATGATGGATTGCCTTTAAAAAAAGTTGTTGTTTTCAGGGACTCAGAATCCGATACATCAGTCACAACAGCTACGACCGCAACCACATCCAGTTCACGGCAAACACGTAAAAAGAGTGAGAAGGCACCACAGCAGAGACGGAGGAAAAGAAAAGAGAAACTTGTCCAAGATGAGACTCTAGATCTTGATAGTAAGTGTCAACACTTCCTGATGGGGGCGGGATAGCGCAGTGGTTAGCATGTTCGGCTTTGGACCAAGAGGTCCGTGGTTCGAATCCCACCAGGGGCTCGGCAACTTTGTCTGCAGTAGAGAACTGTTCTACACGCAGTCAGGTTTGGGTGCGATGCTACACTGAATTTCAGCACAGTACCACCCATGGTTCGCTAGTTTCAGCCAATGCTCGCAGGTTTCACCGCAATACATAGCCACAATGGTGTTGCGGGCTTTCTTCCTGCAATGATACTAGCAGCCGCGATATAAGTGAAATAATCTTGAAAGCGGCATTAAACCCCAACTCACTCACTTCCTGATAATAATGTCAGTATTATAAGACATCAAATATTACAACACAATTGATCATTGATTGAGTTGATTAAAGTTTTGAGTATCAGAGGCTTGCAAAGAATTTTCTTATTTTTCTCATCAAGTGTTGAAATATTTGATATCAGAAAACATTATATTTTATCTATAATCAAAATCTCTTTTCATTCCTTTCATTAGAAATGCCGATCTCTGAAAATAGCACCGCCTTCAGACTCCAAATGCTTTGGCGTCTTAGCATTGCAATATCACCATGTTTATCACCTGATGGCATTGTGATGTTATTTCCTTGATGATGTAAAGGCATTGTTATTTTATTTATTTGACCATGACCATAACACAAGCAAAATCTTAAGTTGAACTTTCCAGTAGTTCTGGCTGATGAACTCTTTTTCGTGCCCTGTAGACACCATGTGCACACCTCAAGGCCACCTGCTTGACCTGGATCAAGTGCCGCGTACCCGGAGCGGTCGACGAGTCATGCCCCAACTGGCCTGGTGGGTAGGACAGAGGCGAACCTATGATGCCCGCGGCAATGTGATGGAGATCACTTACGGAACACCGGCAGCAGAGTCCTATGTGAAGCAGTCATACACTGACTTGAAGGTATGATGTTTTAAGTTTTGAAACTGTTACCTTAGTATAGTATACGGAAAAATTGTAAATGATACCAATACGAAATCCATGTCTACAAAGAAATAGAATTTTGAATTTTTAAAAATTGTAGCAGTTAGAGATATGTTTTTATATCACTGGCAAGTTTATACCTCCAGGTGGAATTATTATCGCTATTGTAGGCTATTGATTTTTAGTGAAGGACTTAGGTTGACGCCAAAACCAGAAGGGAGTTTCTAAGGGATTTGAAAGTGACATGGTACCTCTGCTCTGTGTTATTGTCAGAAAATTTATGTGGTCGAATGTTGAAATAATGAAGAAATTATGGAAACAAGAAAGAAAAAAGTTCAATGTTAAGTTGCCAATACAAATGAGATAAATATTACAATAAGTTGCAAATAAGGATAGATCGTAAAAAAGTATAGAGTAATAGACTACACTCAATTACACATTCTTTCTTGGCAGACACGGTCATTTCGAATAGGAAAAAGTTACAGTCAAAATACAAGTTCTGTGTCAAATTCTAGAAGAACTTCTGAAAAAGGGGAAAAGTCAGTCGACATTGAGAAAGAAGTGCTAAGTGTGATTGATAAGCAGAAAGAAGATAGGTTGTCACGGCCTAAAGAAAGTAAAGAGACATGCTACAATGAAACAAGCCGACGAAGAAGTAAGCTCGATATGATTCCTGTTGTGCCATTAACTGTTATGAAAGGAAAACAGCCAAGCAGCCAATCAGAGACATCTGACGGTGAAGAGGAGCAACGAAACAGAAATAATCGAGGCAGAAGAGATAATTCTTGCAACAGTGTCTCGGAAAGTTCAGATGTATATCATGAAAACAGACGAAAACAGGCAAAAAGAAAGACTTCTAAAAGACGTATTATTGAAGTAACTTCTTCAAGTGAAGAAGACAAAGTTGAAATTAAGCCAAATGCAAAGTCGAAAAAGAAGCCAGGGAGACCAAAAAAAGCAGCGGTATCGAAGAAACGTAAGAGTGCAGAGTCCTCATCAGAGAATGATGTAGCAGCTAAAAAGGCACGGAGAAAAAACATCACTGATTCAGGGGACGAAACCAGCACAAGCCAAACTGATAACCCCAGTCAGCAGATGAAATCCAAAAAATTGACGAAAGATAACAAGCCAAAACCAACACAAGAAAAGAAAGCTGAAAGAAAAGAAAAATGTGTTTGGGGAAAGTCAGAAGTAAAGAGAATGTACAAGTAAGTTTGTCCTTTTTAAAAATGATTTTTGAGATTATTTTCGTAAATAGACTACTTTGTATAAAGATGAAGCAGCTGTCACTTAAGTTGTACATTCCTTTTTGGTGTACAAAAACATGCATACAGGGTGTTGATTGTATGTAAATCTAGCTATTGAGTTAATTAGTGCCCCGAAATCATCCTGACATCAATTTAAGCCATAGTGGCAATAGTGCAACTCAGGAAGGTAAGTATATAATAATAGATATATTAAATAATCAGATTTGACTAATCATATGTTAATTGATATTGCAGGGCTATTGAAAGAACCAGTGAGTTTCATCCCCATTTTTGGGATGTGGTAGCAGAATCTGTCGAAACACGAAGCCCAGATGAATGCAGGATTTATCATGAGGAAAATTCAGAACAGTTTAAGCCACAAGCAAAACCTAAGCCCAAGAAAAAAGGTTCAAATAATGATCTTCTAAATATCCATAAAATGATAACTGTCTTAAACATTTTCTATCAAACTTATCTAAGTGTCAAGTTTATTTAATTCAGAATTTGCCATTAATGATAATATTGTAGGTTAAATGACAGATTTGAGACTACTTATACCAAGATGATGCTGATTATGCTTAAAAGAGATTTTCATGTTTCATTAAGCTTCCATATGTGTCAAAATACTATTATGATGTAATTAATCATCACAAAATGTCAAATGTATTGCAATATTTTACTAGACGACTTTTTATCCGGATATCATTATCATTCCACTTTATAATACCTTAATCATTGTCACTCTTCTGCACTGATAAACATTAAATGAAACTTTTCAGCAACAGTCAGCTCTTCTCAATAAAATAACACCATTTATAAAGTGACTCCAACAACTTGCAGAGTAGCTCTTTAAACATAAGTGGAGCTTCATTGCACATGAATGTTTTTATTGATGAATTTCACTATTGATAACTTTTTTTTCAATTTAAGCATTTGAAATAAACATTTGTTTTGCAGGAAAGTCTAAATCCAAAAAGGGTGATACTGAAGATGATTTTTTTCAAGAAACCCCTTTCCGACCCCAAAACAATAAGAAGGTAAGTATAATGCCAAGCCTTAAGTCAAATGCTGCAGAACTGGATAGATCTTTCATAAAACTTATCAAGGCTGCAACTTCATGCAGAAACGATATAATCAAATCACAAATTTTGACGCCTAACCAAAACAGCTTTGATAAGCCAGTAATCTGTGAGTGAGAATTGTGAAAGTTATTCTTTGCGGCTAAGTTGATCTTATCTATGTTTTGTTCTTTTCAACTAGTCAAAGACTTTCAACTTGACTGTGGATGAAACCGTTAACTTTGAAGATGAGTGTATGCCAACACCAGGCGCCCTGCACAAGACTCCAATTGTTAGAGACATACAGACCCTTCGCTTGGAAAAATCACTGCTTTACAAGTAAGAAAGCCTAAGACTTCATCTATATCTTTCAAAGAATATATTGATGTACTATTTCCAAGAATTGATTGTAAGTAAGAAGCCTAGTTGAATAATTGAAAAGTATTCAAAACTTTGCTTCAGTTTGGTATCACCAGTGTCATGAATTTCTTCAAAGGCCAAAAGTGTCATGTTTGTCTATTTTAGAAGCAAACTTGAAAAACAAAGTGCAGAATCATCTGAGGAGACTATTTCAAAAGCAGTGGAGAAAACAAAGACAAAATCTGATGCAAAAAGCAACGGAAGTAAGTATGGCTGGTAAATACCATATGGGCTACCAGAAGTTGTAGTCTTCTTCATTAATTCAATAACTTAAACTTCATCTCTTTTGTATGTTATTCATTTTTAATCCAATCATAGAGCTTTTATATATATATTTTTTTAGCATAAATTCATTTTGCACAAATAATCCTCAAATGACTTGCATATACTTTTCTAGGAGTTGTGAGATCTTCCAGGTGGAGGTTTTATCGATATGTTTTCTCTTTAATCAGTCTTTTGAATATTCCATGAAAGAGAAGCAGTTTTGACATTGTTTTTTTAAATGATCAAAATAAAAAATATTGCTCTAATATGGGTCTGTCAGATGTTCAAAGAGGCAAACTGTCTTGTATTGATCCTATAGAAGTTCAAAAGAAGGAAATTGTGTTTGTTGATATCATAGATGTGGAAAGAAAGCAGAGCTTTCTTGATACTTTGCCTTCTCGATAAGGGTCTGCTGTACATTTGCAGAAAGCAAAACTGTTGTGATATGGATCTGATAGGTGTTCCATAAAAGGTATTGACATGAGTTGATTGTACCAAATGAAGGTCTTGGTATTGGTCTGAAGAAGAGTGTTCAAGTGGTTGACTATACCAGTTGCAGGTCCTCATATGGATATCAGAGGTGTTCCACAGGTGTTCATGTGATTGACTTTAAAAGTTGCAGGTCCCGATGTGGATATGATAGGTGTTCCACAGGTGTTCATGTAATTGACTTCAAAAGTTGCAGGTCTTGAAATAAAATGTGTTCAGGTGGATGATTGTTCAAGTTGAAGTTCTTCTGGTAGGTGTTCCAAAATGTCTGTTCAGATGGTTGACTTTACCAGTTGTAGGTCTTATAAGGGTCTGATAGGTGTTCATACAGGGTGTTCAGGTGGTTGAGTGTACTAGTTGCAGGTCTGACGGCGGGGAAGGGGACGATGAAGCGCAAGGAGCAGCTACGGGAGATCTATGAGAAACACAACGAGGGGGGGGAGGACGACATCTTTGATGCAACACCCATCCGCCAGAAGAAGAATAAGAAGGCAGGCTTTACGTTCACTTGATTCCTACTTGATTCTTTTATGCAATATCAAGAAGTTTGTTTTGATTGGAATGATTAGGAATTAATCTTTGTACGAATAATATTAGTGAAATGTTTAATGTCAAATTCTAGACTTGGTAATAGCAATACACTTTCAAGGATGTTGCTTCAAAGGAGAGCTTTTCAGCCAGAATATTACATGAATTTAAAGATTTCTGTTTCAAGTATTGAGGGAGTATATGTGAAGACATGTTCAATTGTTCTCCTACAGAAGGTTCCAACAATGTTCACACTGACGGAAGAGGAGGAACTAGAATTTGAATCTGGATGTATTCCCACACCTGGGAGTCGTCACAAGACACCTATTGTGCGAGATTCCCAAGGCTCGCGATTCAACAAGACTCCCATGTCTTCTGCTAAAACTGTCACAACTCCTTGGCTGGGCAATGTCAACAGGTAGCAATTTCTTAATTCATTATCATCTCTTAATAAAATGTGTACTGTGGAGGAATATTTACAGTAAATTCAATTCAATTAACTTGCTAAGTTTTCATCAGAATTCCATTAGATTATTGCTCCAGTTTCTTTTTTTTTGGATATAGTTTCAATTAAATTAAAAATCTCATAGTAATTTTTACTTTTAAATCTGAACTTATTCTTTGCAATTGATTATGATTATACGAGTATAAAATGACTTCTATGAATTTTAGGAAAACAACTGATCAAATCATAGCCCAAAACCAGCGGGAAGGGGCTAAGCAAAGGAATGGTAAAGTTGCAAAAGAGGTAAGATCTGATTTTAATTAAACCACATTACTTTTTTTAGTCAAATAGAATCTTTAAACATATGAATTTTGATTGTTGATTTGTATGTCGCTGCTTTAGTTGAATACCCGTTAAAGCTGACTTTACAACTGCACATGTATAAGGGCCAATGGCCTACAAACATGAATAAACACACTTGACTTGACTAGAAACCTATTTTGGGATTTGCATACATTTTAAAATTTATAAGGTTTGCTTAATGTTACGTAATGAGATTTTGAAAAATAATTATGAAATTATTTTTTAAATAAAAAAGTATGAGATGAAGATTAACTCTTTTTCTTTCCCTTTCAGGGCCGAACCCCTAAAGCCGGTCACTCAAGAAAGATGGGGCCAACCAAATCCTTGTTCAAGTCTGACACAACTCTGTCAAATTTGTTTGAGGAGGTGGACACGGCTGATCAAGATGACGAGGAGGAGAAAGATTACTATTGGTCCGATGATGAATGAACTAGTCCACTACTCTTCTGAGCACCTTGTAGTCGTTCAGAATCTCACCATCCCCTGGCTCTGTCCTACAGCCTCATGAGATTATCAAAGGTCCTCGGTGGATTTTTAACAAGATTCCTCTTGTTTTTCCAAATATGTAATTACCAATATAACCTGTAAGGGCTTCGATACAGTGTTGGATCCAAGAGGAGGTTGTCCTCGGTAAAATTGTTATATATATTCATTGTATGGAATGGTAAACCCAAGTTTGAAATCCCTTTGAAAAACCTGGGATTTGTAGGTGGTCCGACTAGTATCCAGTATCTTTGCGTCATTGTTATATTTAGGAACCACCATCAGTCATGAAAATTCTTGTACATTTTGGTCGCATGCCTGTCTGACCTAACCAAGAGATTAACATATGATCACCCAGCTCTTGTAGTTTTGCAGTGTGGACCCAAATATAACTATACTTCATATGTTCTCTAAATATGTCCTGTAGGAAAAGTATTCTACAATAACATCAGGGCCTAGATTTTCGAAGCTCTCTTAGCACTAAGATAGTCGTAAGTACCATACATTAACATTGGCTTACAAATATCTTAGCACTAAGAGAGCTTCGAAAATCCAGGCCCAGGCTAATATCTCACCAACAGATCTATGTTCTCTTTAAGTATTACATTCTTGGAACAATATCTACATTCTCTTGCTTCAGAGTAGTAGCTTTCTTAGACTATTTACCTGCTTTAGGGAGTTATCAGTTAGTTTGGTTCCCTTATCTGAACAGTGTTAGTGTGTAATATGTTGAGCTTCGACCTAGCCGCAACTAGTGAGGTAAATATAATTTACAATAAACTAAGGATTGTTACATTGTATAGTATTATCTTGTCATAGAGTTAGAAATTATCAATGTTTTGTAATGCACCGAGTCTTCCTTCAGATTTGAACCACATTGTGGTGTTCATATGTGATTCATTTCTAATTTGTTGCTTCTTGAAATTTGATACGGATCAATCCATGATTCAGCTTCCTCTAATGATCAAAACCTGCTCAAACTATTTAAGAGATATAGTGATGTTTAAGGTATTTTACTTTTAACTTTAAAACTTGCCTTCCGAGTTAAGTAGGATAAAAGTGTTTTCCTATGTTACCAGCCGTGTTTTCAACATTGAGACAAGCTCTTCCTCGTCATTTTTGGTTGTTGCAAACAATAATGTTGTTCATAATATATTTTATTTTGGATATTTGG
Organism: Phorcus lineatus; assembly: GCA_921293015.1. NCBI lineage: Eukaryota > Metazoa > Mollusca > Gastropoda > Trochida > Trochidae > Phorcus > Phorcus lineatus. The sequence continues at coordinate 25,444,775 of OV121084.1, forward strand.
AAATCATTTGAAAATGTGCATTAGAAAATTTAATTTGTGGTGATGGTTACCCTAACCCAAAACCTGACCCCTTACCCTAACATGAGTTAATCTATGATACTCGGACACTGAATCATGAGAAGTTTAGAACGTAGAAGAAGAAAAGGTGCAACAACAAAGAATTCTTGATTATGTTAAGGCATTACACCATGTGTATTTGAAAATCAGGGACTTGCTTAAATAAATATAGTTTCTATCAAAGACAATAAAACATGTCTATGTTTTCAGATACTCAAGATTCATCCCTCGTAATATAGAATTTGTGTAAATGAAGTCATGTGAAAATGCATTTGATTCTTCTGTCATTTCATATAGTTTTTCATTATGTATTGAAGACCAGTCTTTTTGAATTAGCTGTAACTTAGAATATAATTTGAATTGTGCAATATTTATAGCTAAGTAACTTAAATGTTCTTTTTTCTCTTGAAGGTTGTAGAAGAAGGTGGTTGGTTCATTATGACTATTATATATATATATATATACCTTCCATCAAAAAAGGTTCTTCCTAATGCTTAATCCCTCTGAGGTAGCTCCGTCATAAAGTCCTATACTGTCCTCTGTTCTATTCCTGATGTAGGGAGAGAATGGCTTGATCTCATCTTAGCTTAAGTGAATCAAAAATTCACTCTTTTGTCATGTTTAATTGTGTATACTTTTTCATTGAAACAGTTCCAGTATTTCTTTTCCTATGGTCTAGTTGGATAAACTCCTATTCCTTCGAGCCGTTCGACTACCCATTGTTTGACATCTCTCAATGTTTGTCAAAAGCTGCTTGATTGATGTAGGGCTTGGAGTAGTAAGTGAAATGGCATTGAATATTGTGAAATTTTATTGTTACAGTTATAGCTCTCCTATTGCATTTCAACTCAAACTTGAATGTATACATTTATCATATGTATCCGTATTGCATCAACTCATTGTTCTTTAACTTTATCCAAAATTACGAAAGAAAATTGTCATACTAGTGTTTTGGTTTTATTGTAAGTACTAATGAATTTTGTTTTACGATTAAATTGAAAATGGGTTGAAAGATGAAGTAGTTAAATTATGGTGAGTATCGATATTGTCTTCCTGGCTCCACAAGATCCAAAACTTATGTTAGAAGTTATTTTCAATCCCATTGTAAACTTATGGTATCAATATAATGAACTACCAATTTATGGCAGTAGTCATCTTTGCAATAGTACTCGATCAATTACAAACATGTGACACAATTGTCGATGAATAAATATCAATGTTAACTCTCTATAGTATCCAAAATGACATTTTCCCAGGATTAGTGTCCTTAATGATGATTTGTACAAGTATTTAAAATGTTTTTTAATTCATTCACTTCTAGATATTCATGTTGACAAATTTTCTTTAAAAGTGTTTATCCCTGGTTGCAAGAATGTAAAACGGCTGACATCTGTTTCATCATTCAGATGGTCATATGAAATTCTTTGGGAATAAAAACTGAAATACTTATTTGTTTGGAATCAAAACTATCGCAATAGTGAGTGACAATAGTCTATCGTGCAAAAGTAGGTTGCAAAATTAGGTCAAAGTCACCCCTAATTGTAGTACATATTTGAACAAACTTTTAAAAACTTATGTACATGATTTTGTATAGGAACATTTGTGCAAATTTCATATCATGAAATTAAAACTATAATTCCTTTGCTCGAATCTTCATTATTCATTGTTCGTACCAGTGTGATGTCAAATAGACACATACTTTGGCTCATGAGGCCCTCTCAAAACAGGAATTTCATTGTGAGGTACATTATACCTTTGTGATCACAATTTGCACTTTTGATCCTGACCCCTCAAAAAATAATGCAAAGACTGATGATCTACAGAGCCTATGGCTCTACAGTTTTAATGCACTAACTGTTTTGTTGAGTATTTCAGTCTAAATAGATAGTTGTTGCATCTGCCTCAGTGTCTTACTTTCATCATGCCAAAGATTGTTCATAGTTTTACCATCGATGAAGTATCACCAATTTCATCATTCTTAAGTTGAATTAAGTGTCATCCTTTGCCATTGTTTCATATCATTCATCATTCATCTTTACAACTACCCTTTCTCAACCTTAATTTTAATGAAATTTTATTTGCAAAATTAAATTTGGGACATAGGGTTTTATTGCAGTCCATTGAAAATGTCTCGTATTTATAATGTATAAACAGTTAAAAATGTGTTCTTAAGATATTATGGTTAAAAGGCATACTTCAATTTTTCCAGATAAATGAAGTATTATTGTTGTATATGGAAATGATTTACCACTTTGTACAGAATATAAATGGGTCCGCATTATCTAATCATTATTTAAACTTAAAAAGCGTGAATTGACAAGTAAGTTGTTATGTTACATGTTGAATTTTAAGTTTCAAAGATTGAAGTATAAAGTCCAAAGAAGCATTAAATCCCTTACCTGCTTTGTGATTGGTTTTTGTTTTGTTTATGTTAACATGTATATGATAAGCTAGATATGAAAGGACGTCTCTCGAGACAAAAGAAACTAAAACATTGTAAATGGCATTGCCAGACATCATTTATTATTTACCAGGGCCTAGATTTTCGAAGCTCTCTTAGAGCTTAGATAGTCGTAAGTACCATACATTAACATAGGCTTAAGACAATCTTAGCACTAAGAGAGCTTCGAAAATATGTGTCCAGGCCTGAATTACAAGCTGAGCAGAGGAGGGAAAGCTAAGAAGGGGAAGAGGTGCAAAATGTGACCACAACAGCAAGAAAATCAGAAGCAATTTTTCAGACAATGAAGATCTCTTAAGATACACTGGAAACACAATTACAGCCGGAGAAGATTAAAGTTTTCTAATTTTTTCATAACCAGGACGTATTATTACTGGCCTAGCTGATTTCAGAACCTTGGCCTAGATTTTCGAAGCTCAGCTCTCTTAGCCCTGAGATAGTCGAAAGTACCATTAATTAGCATTACGACTACGACTATCTTAGCACTGAGAGAGCTTCGAAAATCTAGGCCCTGGTGTGTGTATATATGAACAGAATTTACTCTTATGACTAATGGAGTCACATCTATTTAGAAAGAATTAATATTTGGAATTGGTTGGTTTGGAGTAAAGGAATGATGTGGAACTGAGTGAAATGATAAAGTAATGAAGTTTCACAAATACCTGCAGTCTCTGTGGAAGACAAAGTTTTGCCTTGTAAAAAGATAACAAAGCCAAGTTATTTCAAAGGAATACCTCTAAAATAAAAAAAATCAGTTTGATTACGAAAACAATTGGTTACATTCCCTTTGTCAGAGGATTGTCTGATTTTTAACTTAAAAAGATAAGGTTCACTATCAACAACCTGAACTTTAAGATAACTTCCTTTTACATAACTTTGAATTTAAAACAATCACGTTCACTATCAACACCTTGAACTTTTCAAGATAACTTCATTTTATGTCACTTTGAGCTTCAATGGATGACATCAGCTTCAAACATGCAATTCCTTTGCATCTTCTTGAACTTCAAAAGAAAACATTTCTTATCTTAAACTTCAGCTTCCAGAGACAGCATCCCTTAAATCACCTTGAACTTCAAAGGATGACATCCTTTTACATAACATCCAAAATTGGCATTTTTGGTTCAACTTAACTTTGTAGGATGAAATCAACAACAACAACCTTCGACTTGAAGTTCAAAAGTTAGCTTTCTTCGTGCATCATCTCGAGGATTAAAAGAAAGTATCATCTCGACAGTAAACTTAATGTCGACTGGAAACGAAATTGCCTTCAAAGAGTATAGCATTCCCTAAAGTCACTTCCAAATTCAAAGATTGCACTATCAATAACGATCTTTTTGGCAGTAAAATATACTGAAACGTAGCGATGGTATCACAAGTAAAGAAGTGAGCACAGCTCACATACCCCCGCTTCAAACTATAGTCTGGCTTTCTTTGATGGTCTAACCCTAAAAAAGCTCACCTGATCATGGTTGATAAGTGTATTAAGCTTGTTGAAGCTAGCATGTAAAGTTTAGGAGATATGCTCAGGAAAAAGCACTTCGTCAGATAGTCATTGTTTTAGTAATGCAGTCATGGAAACTGCAAAAAATAAAAATAATTTGTTGGTCTTTCCCTCAAAAGGCACACCTATGGATCATGGTTGGTAAGTGTATGAAATTTGGTGAAGATAGCATGTATTGCTTAGGAGATGTACTCCGGACAAAGGACTTAGTCATAAATTCACTGTTAAAGTCATGTTTCCATGGAAAGGGCTGTAAGGCCTGGGTATAAAAAGGAATGATGTTTATAAGATTTCTATAAGAGTATAAAAGTATGTTATTCGAGTCAAATATATCAAACTTTATCAATGATGTTAATTCATTGAGAAGTAGTGGTTGTTCCTCAAATCACCACCTTGGAGCTTATCAATTCCCTATAGAAACAATAAACAGGGTTATGTGGTCATTTGTGAAGAAAACCGGACAGTGGCGTATGCCAAAAACTCAAACGTAATTTTGGAAGCTTGATCTACCGCAGGCACAGGTTGTGTTTGGGAGGTCATTTAACTAATATTCATGTATACTTGACGCAGAATTTCGACATAATTACAGCTCTATGGTTGTTTTTAAATTATCATTGAAAAAAGGTAATCATCTGAACTGAGAAGATCACATTTTCCGGTTGCAGAATATTGAGACCGAAGCATCTATAGAGTGTAATAAACACAATAATTAAAAGACGAAACCAAAGAAGCAACGAAAATGAGTAATTTATTATAACATGAACACACTTCCTCAGCGGACGTATCCCATCAGTGACTCTGCGCGGGAACCCTGGGGACAGGCATGGTCTAAAGCGTGAACATGTTGATTGTTGGGATAAACACACCTATGGAAAGATCGGGGAGTCTCGGAGGTGATCACAGACGACACGTACCCAAGTAAACTCTCACCCTTATAACCCTCACACTTGGCATCAGGGGAGAAGAAGTGGATGGTGCCAGTATAGCATCTGTAGAAAGCCTTCCTGTTGTGGCCTGGGTGTTTGAAGATGATGAACTGGGTGTTGGACTCTGCCTTGTTGTGGCTATCATGACACAGTATGCTGTCCCCAGGGTTGAAGTAGGTACAATGCTCTCTCCATCCTGACCTCAGAAGAATTGCCCTTTCATTTGGATCCGTTGTCAGGAGGCTATCATGGGCACCCTGGTTGTACATCGAGAAGACATTGGTGTAGATGTCGCTGGTCGCCATGTTACAACATTCTTCATTCTTGTTTGTGCAGGTTGTTGCTTTGCTTCTGAACACTCGAACACAGGACTGAAGAAGTTTGTAATATTTGTCGCCATTGAAGATGGTTGGTTCAAAATCTCTGTGAAACTCCTCCCCGTAAAGATCCACCCACAGAGGATCCTTATGATTGGCAAAGAAGGGAGTAGGTTTAGTGGAACAGTTCTCAAGTCCCATGCTCCAGTACGTGTCCACTTTACCTGAGTAAGGGTTACCTTGTGGCTGGGCAATGAGTTCATTCCACCCCGACACGAAGAGATAGTCCGGCTGAGCTGCAAGTGCAGCCTTCAGCTGTTTCTTGAAGGTCAGTCCTGACAGGGTACCTGCAGCTTGCCAAGGGATGGACGCATAGCGTGTCTGGAAGGTTTTGGTTACAGGGAACATGGTGCCAAGGGGCGAGTTTCTGGTCATCACTGGAGAGCAGTCAGCATCAACTACAGACGAACTATACTGCCCTCTTGGTCCCATACACGGACTCATCATACGCCAGTATCCGTCTTTCGAGTATTTACTCACTGGTAGATTAGCCCAATTTTTTACCACAGTGATTCCATTTGCCTCCAGTTGAGATACGATAGATGGGTCAAATGCCTTTGAAGCGACGCCATGAATCACCTTCCGTCCGTTATGCTTCAGAATGAGGTCCTCATAAGAAGAGTTCGTGTAGACATTAGATAAAGCAGTCCTCCAAGCGTTGTCTCCCGAACTCAAAGGCAACCACGCAGCAATGTCTGGAGTGACAATTCCCTGGTCTCTCAGCTTCTTCCATTCCTCACATAGGACCTCAAGAGGTCGGTAGTTGATCACGTCAGCCTGGGTACTCATAATACCTAAGTTCGTCAGGTCGGCCAGGACAAAATCTACTCCAGCTTCGGTGATTTGCTTTGCATGTCGCCTCAACGTTGACTCAATATCGGGGCAGTCTGGTAGATGTCCGCTCTCGCCTGGACGCTTTCTGTAGATGCAGTAGAAACCAGCTTCTGGTTTCGTGTGGTAGAAGAAAAGGTTTGAGCTGGTCGCCTTGTATTTATCATAGATATCAATCATTTTGAGTTTATGGTTACTTCTTATAAGGTCCTCGATCGTGATCAACTTCCCGCCATTTTTGGTTACTGTCTGCTGTCCTTGGAAGGCATAGCTGTGCCACATCGAATAGAAGATACCAACCCGTGGTAGCTGCCTTAGCGGCTCACTTGGCTCTAGGATGAATCCATTGCATGAGAGGATAGATAAAAGACAGCATATCCAAGAAGTAATTCCACGGACAGCCATTTCGCAACGCCAATCTCAGAAACGAATGTTTGTCACACTGATAAACCTGCTTATCTCGAATAGATTTGAGAAAAGAAACGTAGTATTAAATTGTCATTATCAAAAACAATCAAGAGTAAATTGTTTAGATCGACCTTGGCAACAGTTGTATCTATCCATTGCAGATAAGGTACTACATTTGAGTAACCTAATTATATGAATAAAATGTGAGCATAATTAAACTGTAATAATGTAATTTCGGGGTTTTGGAGTTTGGAATTTTTATTGGCAAAATTAAGATTTGGGATATAGGGTATTGTTGCAGTTCATTTGAAAATTTCACAGATATATAACGTATAAACATCTAAAAATATGTTCTCAAGGTATTATGGTAAAAAGACATTCTTATCATTTTCAGATAAATGAAGTAGTATTGTTGTATATGGAAATGATTTACCACTTTGTACAGAATATAAAAGGGTCTGTATTATCTAATCATTATCTAAACATCAAAGATTGAAGTGTAATGTCCAGGGAAGCATTAAAATTCCTTACTTGCTTTGTGATTGGTCTTTGTTTTCTTTATGTAAACATGTATATATGATAAACTGAAAATAAGGAAACCTCTGAAAACATCCAAAATTATAACATTGTAAATGGCAAATCAAGACTTCATTCATTATGACCGAGTCTTCGATTACAAATCAAGGAGGAAATGAGGTGCAAAGAGGGACAAAATCGAATCGCAACAGAAAGCAGCGACACGACCACATTGACCGACGAAATCGCATCACAATGTTGCGATCCGCATCGAAAAGTTACGAAATAGCATCATTGAAGCGAAGATCAGCACTTTAAACGTGCGATAGCGCAAAATGAAACATTTGATAAGCAACACTGTCACTGAGTTTTCTTAACAACTTGGACTTTTAAAGAAGAAAATGCACTATCAACAACTTGGAATTTTAAAGAAGAACATTCGCTATTAACAACTTGGACTGTTAAAGAGGACGTTCACTATCAACGACTTGGATTTTTAAAGAAGAAAGTTCACTATCAACAACTTGGACTTTTAAAGAAGAATGTTCACTATGAAGAACTTGGACTTTTAAAGAAGACCGTTCATTATCAAGAACTTGGACTTTTATAGAGGACGTTCACTATCAACAACTTGGATTTTTTATAAAAAGAACGTTCACTTTCAATAATTTGAACAGAAAAACTGAAAACTTGGCATCAACGTCGACAGATAAAATTTCTTTACAACTTCAGCTTCAAGAGATCACATTCCCTTTACCCACCTTGAATCTTCAAATGATTGTATCCTCTTACGTCAACTTAAAACATGGCATCCCTTCCAGCAATTTAAACTTTTTCGGATGAAATCCTTTAGATCAACTTCAAATTAAAAGTTACGTCGACTTAAAGCTTAAAAAATAGCATCCTCCAATTTTATAAACGAAAGCATTTCCCAACATAGGGTTGAAGTTCGAGGTATTGTATTCCCTGGTTCAAAGATAGTACTGGCAAAAACATTGGCTCCTTAGCAGTGAACATATGTTAAAAGAGATTGTTTTTAATACGATTTATGAAGAAATGCAAATTAAATTTTTGAAGTTCCCTATGGTACAATAGATGCTCTGACCAACTTCTATTTCAAACGCCACAATTTAGAGCCATATCACTTTTTTTTAAATCACACAAAATAAAAAATTGCTGTAACTATATCGAAGTCATCAAAACCAAGAATTGATGGAGAAGGCAACAAAATGTCATACTTCTATATAATAATGTAACCATTCATATTGAAATGAAGATATTAAATAACTTTCTCCTTTACCTTAGATAAATCACTTTGCTATTGTTCAAGAACCTAACACCAATAGACATTGAAACGGGAGTAAACATGGAAAAACTGAAAATAAACTTTGACGTTTACCAAATCATTTCTATGATGAGACCTGTTACGTACGTAATACTAACAAACTATCAAATTACTTACATCTTTGTGGTCGAATCATGAAAAATAACTATAAATATCTTTTAACAGGCAGAAATGATAAATATTGGATATTTAATGAGAATTAATAATTTTAGTTTGTGCAACAACAGTTTTATTTTCCCTTTAACGTTTTAGATCTTTTTATTTGCAACCTTCTTTTACATTCAACCAACCGGAAGTATGTCACTTCCATTAGGGTACTTAAGCAATTACCCAGGTACTTTTGCCTCTTTATGCATTACAAATTATTTGCTCATCACTGGTCATAATCCATGGTAATCTCTCTGCTACTTTAATGGAACTCGCCATCGACAGAATCTAACGAAAGATTACGTCTCGTAGATAAGTGCAGAAATTGCGGCACGCCAACAAACCCTTGGACGAACCCGTTCTGCCTCGAAATCGAAGAAGGCTACGATGGGACGAGCGACCCCACAGGGCAGCCATGATGCCATCATCGATCCTCCAACAGTCCATTTTCCAGTTCGCCTAACTGGCACGGATCTCCGGCAGAAACTTCGCGAAATGGGTGTCAGAGTGCCCCAATCTTGGACACGATCTACTCTCCTACAACTGTACGAAGAAAACAGGACGAACACCCGCGATGAGACTCGCCCCCAGCAACCAAGCAGTACCGTGACGTCATCGGAAGTTTCAGCAGAAACTTAGACTGGACAATTTCTCTCGTCGACAGACCATAACGATCTACCATCAGACTTCTCTCTTCGTGGATATTCCGCTTCAAGCTCTTAGGTGAAAGAAATTAGTGAAGAAAATTAAGGAGGGGAAGTATATCAATTTGGCTCTTTTACTCCTCCCAAATCAAGAGGTCGAAACACGCTCAATAGATATCAATGGCAGCACGCTCTTTCTGAAGGAGGATAGTCGGACAGGTCGCATTTTGCCCCTTCCCGAATTTTTGGAGGCCTTTGATACCTTCAAACGTTTATTGTGTGGTGATGATGCTATCAAACTACGGCAACTTAACATGCACCAGCAAATGTGCATCATGTTATCCCGGTACTATGGAGGAAGCTTGCATTACGACTACCAAAAACTATTTGCCTCCCGGGTCGCTGCTTATGCCGAGAAATGGGTACCAATGAATTGGGGCATCCGGGACATAAATATTTGGAGTCTTGTAACTTCAGGGAAAAGGGCTCGGACATGTGAAAAATGCAGCAGTCTTACCCATGTCACAGAAATGTGTTCTCAAGTTGCTCAAGTCCAACCATAAGTCTCTAGGAACAGGGCCCCTGGAACAGACATTCGGTGACGGGATCGTGTTAGACATGGCAATTGTAAAATCTGCAACAATTTCAATGACATGGGATGCCGGCGTGCAGTGTGTAGTTATGCCCATGTGTGTGTTCACTGTAAAGATTCTCGCCATGGACTACGTCAATGTCGGCAAAGACAACCAGAGTGACTACCCCACCCTCCTGTGCCCACTCCGATTGATGTGTCATCCCTGCAGCTACATCTGTCAGATCATCCTGATAACACTTTCGTCAACTATTTGCTTGAAGGAATCACAAATGGTTTCGATCCTAAAGTGGACCCTCTACCTACTGCCTCTCATGAATGCACTAATAACCTAAGTGCCCGTCTAAAATCTCATGTTGTGACTGAACTTTTTCACATAGCCCTTTTCCTGTATATAGAATTAGCCCCCTTGGCTTAGCGATTGGTAAATACAGCCTAAAACCCCGTCTAATCCTGGATCTCTCAGCCCCTCACACATCAGATGTGCCCAGCATCAACGACTTAATCGACAAAGACTTGTGTTCAATGTCCTACGTCACTATAGATCAAGCCGTTTCGAGAATCACGGTGGCCCGGAATAGCAGCCTAGATGTGTAAAGTCGACATAAGTGATGCCTTCAAGCAAAATCCTCTTTATTCCAAGGCTTGGCCCTTTTTTGGTTTCAAATGGGAAACTTATTACTATTTTTACACCAGACTGGCCTTTGGATGCAGATCAAGCCCTGTTATTTTTGATACATTGTCGCAAGCTATTTGTTGGATCTTGCAGAGCAAGTGCAATGTGAGCTTTATTTTGCACTTATTGGACGATTTTTTGACAATCGATAGTCCCAGATATGATGCTTATCAGACCATGCAGACTTTAAAGCGTCTATTTGCATACCCTTAGCTAAGCACAAATCAGTGGGTCCCGTGACTGAATTAGATTGTCCTGAACTCTATTACCATGACTGCAAGTCTTCCTATGGACAAGCTACATCGTTTGAGAGAGATCATTTCTTCCTTCCAAGGACGGAAGAAATGTACCAAGAAAGAACTCCTATCTGTATTAGGACATCTAAATTATGCTAGTAGCGTTGTGCTACCAGGACGTTCTTTTGTTTCTTACATGATTCAGTTGTCTACCAGTGTTTCTGAACTTCACCATCATGTGACTTTGTCTAAAGCTGGTTGCAGCGAACTTAGTCTGTGGGATATGTTTCTACAGCAGTGGAATGGGATTTCTTTTTTTCATGACGACCACCTTACCCTAGCACCACAAAACAAACTATTTACAGATGCTTCGTCTTCCATTGGTCATGGTGGATTTTTTCAGAATCACTGGTTTGCGCAAAATGGGAAGACTTACACTATTTCATGCCAGCCAAACCCTCTATTACCTTTCTAGAGCTTTACCCAATAGTTGTAGCCACACTCTTGTGGGGGGGACAGTGGTGCAAGAAGCGTGTTACCTTTTTCTGTGACAATGAAGCTACTGTTAGTATCATCGATAAAGGCTGTTCTAAGTGTCCTCACATAATGTCTCCCGTACGCACCTTAACATGGAAGTCTGCTATTGGTAACTTCTTAGTTAAAGCTAGACATGTACCAGGCCACAACAATGACATCGCTGACTCTCTCTCATGATTCCAGTTGACCAGGTTCCGCCAACTCGCTCCAGCTGCCGACCGGAGACCAACGCCGTGCCCCAACAGCTGCTACATCATGTGGAACTAAATCACAATCTACAACAGCTCTGGTCAGCAGCCGTCAGTTAAAATACAAGAGCTACCTACGCTACAGGCTATCAAAAGTATCTCCACTTCTTGTTGATGTTCAACTTGCACACTACTTTGTACACAGTAGGCCTCCCATCTGTCAGTGAAACCCTGCTAGAGTATTTCATAGCTCATTGTTTTTCTCACCTTAAACTGCAACATGATACTGTGAAAACTTACCTAGCAGACATCCGATTTAACTATCTTGAAGCAGGAGTTCCCACACTCTTTGATAACATCCATCTGGGATCTATGAATCGACTGCAGACTCTCCTCCGGGGATATAAGCGTCTAAAGAGTGTTAACAAGAAATCTCGTCTTCCCATTACCTTTAGCATACTGTGCAACTTAGTTAGACGACTAAGAGCGGGAGTATTCAACATCTTCAATGATCTTGTTTTGGAGTGTATGCGTGTGGTGGCCTTCTTTGGTTTCTTAAGGTGCGGAGAAATGACCTGTGGTCCTGTGTTTAATCCTGCAGTAAACCTATGTTTGAGTGATGTGTCTGTGGACCTAACGAGGGGTAGATGCACATTAACCCTAAAAGCATCTAAAACACATCCCTTTTGTCATGGAGTGGACGTGTCCTTTTTTAGCTCCAACAAAGAACTGTGTCCGGTGAAGTGCATGCATAACCTTCTACGTGCTCGACTCATGTGTGGAGCAACCCTGTCGGATCCCTTGTTCGTGAATGCAGGCAACACGGCCTACAGCAGGGCAATGTTCCTAAGGGATCTAAGTGTAGTTTTGAAACAACTCCGCTCTCAGGCCACTCTTTCAGGATTGGGGTGGCAACCTCTGCAGCAAAAGCTCGTCTCGAAGATCACTTGATCAAAACTCTTGGCAGATGGCAGTCAGACTGTTTTACCAGATACATTCGTACTCCAGAAGTTGTCTTGAGACAAGCTCAAATCTCCATGTGCGTTTAGCCATTCAATTACTTTTGCATTTTTGTATTTGAGTACACTTGATGTTATTACCTGCAATTGCTTTACATGTTAATCTCATGTTGTCAGCTATATAAACCCCTTTATTTTAATTATCATTTTGCTTCTCTTCCCGTATATCCTCTAAACAGATTCCACTCCAACCTGTTCCTCTTCTTCCTGTATAAAGTTAATACTGTAATTAATCAATCATTACAGGTTTTCTTTCAATACCTTGGGGGCTCTTGGTATTTTACACCTCGTTTTGGGCATTCAGCTATTCTGTACAAATATATTTTGTCCCCCAAGGCACATGCCAATATCACACCTCATGCAGGTTTTTTTACAACTCAGTAACTTTACTATGCCCTGCTTCATCAACATTCTAATCCGAACCAGCCCCCAAATATATATTTTCATATGTATATTCCCAAACACGTTTTAAATCATATTATATATCTATTCATGCCTTCTTGTCTTTTGTTGTTGCACAAAATGAGAATTAATAATTTTAGTTTGTGCAACAACAATTTTATTTTCCCTTTAACGTTTTAGTTCTTTTTATATTCAACCTACTTTTACATTCACCCAACCGGAAGTACGTCACTTCCATTAGGGTACTTAAGCAATTACCCAGGTACTTCTGCCTCTTTATGCATTACACATTATTTGCTCACCCACCCTCCATCCCCAACTACACCTTTCTTCCAATAACCATTTCTGTTTCCAACGTTTTGTACCCTATTCTTACATTGCAGCTGCCATATGCACTGCCCTTCAGTTGTACAATCTACTATTTATTGCAGCCCATACACGCTGCTCCCTGTAGTTCATCGCAGATGCCATATGCGCTGCTCCCTGTAGTTCATCGCAGATGCCATACGCGCTGCTCCAAGTAGTTCATCGCAGCTGCCATACGCGCTGCTCCCTGTAGTTGATCGCAGCTGCCATACGCACTGCTCCCTGTAGTTCATCGCAGCTGCCATACACGCTGCCACCTTTACTTTGCAGCTGCTTTATGCCTCACCCATTTTTAAACTTCCTATTATGAATGATTTATCATATTATCACATGTCTTTCCTAGCTATTTTCTTGCCATTTCATCGGGGCTGGTTCGGGCATTCAGCTATTCTGTATAAATATATTTTGTCCCCCAAGGCACATGCCAATATCACACCTCATGCAGGTTTTTTTACAACTCAGTAACTTTACTATGCCCTGCTTCATCAACATTTTAATCCGAACCAGCCCCCAAATATATATTTTCATATGTATATTCCCAAACACGTTTTAAATCATATTATATATCTATTCATGCCTTCTTGTCTTTTGTTGTTGCACAAAATGAGAATTAATAATTTTAGTTTGTGCAACAACAATTTTATTTTCCCTTTAACGTTTTAGTTCTTTTTATATTCAACCTACTTTTACATTCACCCAACCGGAAGTACGTCACTTCCATTAGGGTACTTAAGCAATTACCCAGGTACTTCTGCCTCTTTATACATTACACATTATTTGCTCACCCACCCTCCATCCCCAACTACACCTTTCTTCCAATAACCATTTCTGTTTCCAACGTTTTGTACCCTATTCTTACATTGCAGCTGCCATATGCACTGCCCTTCAGTTGTACAATCTACTATTTATTGCAGCCCATACACGCTGCTCCCTGTAGTTCATCGCAGATGCCATATGCGCTGCTCCCTGTAGTTCATCGCAGATGCCATACGCGCTGCTCCAAGTAGTTCATCGCAGCTGCCATACGCGCTGCTCCCTGTAGTTGATCGCAGCTGCCATACGCACTGCTCCCTGTAGTTCATCGCAGCTGCCATACACGCTGCCACCTTTACTTTGCAGCTGCTTTATGCCTCACCCATTTTTAAACTTCCTATTATGAATGATTTATCATATTATCACATGTCTTTCCTAGCTATTTTCTTGCCATTTCATCGGGGCTGGTTCGGGCATTCAGCTATTCTGTATAAATATATTTTGTCCCCCAAGGCACATGCCAATATCACACCTCATGCAGGTTTTTTTACAACTCAGTAACTTTACTATGCCCTGCTTCATCAACATTCTAATCCGAACCAGCCCCCAAATATATATTTTCATATGTATATTCCCAAACACGTTTTAAATCATATTATATATCTATTCATGCCTTCTTGTCTTTTGTTGTTGCACAAAATGAGAATTAATAATTTTAGTTTGTGCAACAACAATTTTATTTTCCCTTTAACGTTTTAGTTCTTTTTATATTCAACCTACTTTTACATTCACCCAACCGGAAGTACGTCACTTCCATTAGGGTACTTAAGCAATTACCCAGGTACTTCTGCCTCTTTATGCATTACACATTATTTGCTCACCCACCCTCCATCCCCAACTACACCTTTCTTCCAATAACCATTTCTGTTTCCAACGTTTTGTACCCTATTCTTATATTGCAGCTGCCATATGCACTGCCCTTCAGTTGTACAATCTACTATTTATTGCAGCCCATACACGCTGCTCCCTGTAGTTCATCGCAGATGCCATATGCGCTGCTCCCTGTAGTTCATCGCAGATGCCATACGCGCTGCTCCAAGTAGTTCATCGCAGCTGCCATACGCGCTGCTCCCTGTAGTTGATCGCAGCTGCCATACGCACTGCTCCCTGTAGTTCATCGCAGCTGCCATACACGCTGCCACCTTTACTTTGCAGCTGCTTTATGCCTCACCCATTTTTAAACTTCCTATTATGAATGATTTATCATATTATCACATGTCTTTCCTAGCTATTTTCTTGCCATTTCATCGGGGCTGGTTCGGGCATTCAGCTATTCAGTATAAATATATTTTGTCCCCCAAGGCACATGCCAATATCACACCTCATGCAGGTTTTTTTACAACTCAGTAACTTTACTATGCCCTGCTTCATCAACATTCTAATCCGAACCAGCCCCCAAATATATATTTTCATATGTATATTCCCAAACACGTTTTAAATCATATTATATATCTATTCATGCCTTCTTGTCTTTTGTTGTTGCACAAAATGAGAATTAATAATTTTAGTTTGTGCAACAACAATTTTATTTTCCCTTTAACGTTTTAGTTCTTTTTATATTCAACCTACTTTTACATTCACCCAACCGGAAGTACGTCACTTCCATTAGGGTACTTAAGCAATTACCCAGGTACTTCTGCCTCTTTATGCATTACACATTATTTGCTCACCCACCCTCCATCCCCAACTACACCTTTCTTCCAATAACCATTTCTGTTTCCAACGTTTTGTACCCTATTCTTATATTGCAGCTGCCATATGCACTGCCCTTCAGTTGTACAATCTACTATTTATTGCAGCCCATACACGCTGCTCCCTGTAGTTCATCGCAGATGCCATATGCGCTGCTCCCTGTAGTTCATCGCAGATGCCATACGCGCTGCTCCAAGTAGTTCATCGCAGCTGCCATACGCGCTGCTCCCTGTAGTTCATCGTAGCTGCCATACGCACTGCTCCCTGTAGTTCATCGCAGCTGCCATACACGCTGCCACCTTTACTTTGCAGCTGCTTTATGCCTCACCCATTTTTAAACTTCCTATTATGAATGATTTATCATATTATCACATGTCTTTCCTAGCTATTTTCTTGCCATTTCATCGGGGCTGGTTCGGGCATTCAGCTATTCTGTACAAATATCTTTTGTCCCCCAAGGCACATGCCAATATCACATCTCCATCAGGTTTTTTTTACAACCCAGTAACTTCACTATGCCCTGCTTCATCAACATTTTAATCCGAACCAGCCCCCAAATATTTACAACACGTTAAGAAACGTATAATCTACTTAACAAACACAAGGAAATTAGAAACAAGCAGGTATAATAAGACAGATGCAGTTGCACGTAATATGTTTACTTAACAACTGTGTAATTCGTTATCTAAGTAATAAAGGTAAAAGCAATAATATTTTTTTTTAAGTTTAGGTATATGCAATGAAGAGATAGAGTGTGAATGGGTGAGTGATTATGTTGCCCTTGTTTTGTGCCAAAAACAGAAATCTCGAATTCTCCATATGTTAATTGTCATTTTGACTACTACTACCATGGGTAGAAGTCCTATTTGTAACAGGGTTTCTGAAATAAAAAGTTGATTAAAAAAAAACTAAATTTACACGCGTTAAGGACTTGAGTCTAAACAAATGAAAATATTGTAAATCTACCGTATTTTTACACTACCGAATAAGATATAACTAAAAATGTCATATCATTGATGGTATCTTTCTCTTTTGGCTTATGCCATGTCTATCTTATCAAGTGAGAAAGTTAATTTATCTATCAAAATATAACATTTTCTACCTAAAAAGAGTACCTCACTCCAAATGAACAATAAAGAATATATCCGGCCTATCTGGTACAGAGCCGTGTTTTGATAAATGCAATATCAGTTTGTAGTTTTGGAGAAGGCACAGTGATTTGTACCGCTGTTAGTTATACGTCGTAGGTCGAGCAGTTGACCAATGACAACTATACTCATATGAATTACTTGTCATTACTAAAATATTTGCCATAGGGTGTATTATTATTAATAATGAAAATCGGATTTTTTTGGGAAAAGGGTAGTATGCATTTAAAGAGACACTCTGTTTTCCCCTACCATTTATTGTCTTATATACATGTCAAAATACCAGTTCTGATTATATTAAGTTTACTTCCGTAACGAAGTAGTTTGGACATGTAGTAGCCAGTGTCCGAACGTCCGTCCAACTTAGAGGAAACAGGGCTGTACGAGTGCGCTCTTCCCTTGTTCATAAAAAAGCATGTCACATAAATATCCCGAAAGGATGTTTATAAAGGTAAGCACATATGAGATTCATTTGTTATTTTTTTATTCTTTAAAACTTTCTTTGCATTAAAGAGTATGTTTTGTTATTTTTTGTGTTTTGTATCGAACCGACACTGTACTGAGGATCGTTTTCTGCATACAATGTTCCACCGACGTTTATGTGTATCTCCTCCCGTTATTTTTAAAGTTCTTAACCAAAAGTTAATTTTAAATGAACACCGAATCGTTTTTTGCATTGAAAAAAGCTGAGGTGTGAGAAAATACAATGAAATGTCAGACAATTTAGAACGAAATATAAATTTTCACTAAAAAATATTTATTAGAAGAACTCAAAGAAAGGAATGACAGTAAGTATTTAATCATAACATGATAACATTTCCTCAGCGGACGTATCCTAGCAGTGACTCTGTGTGGGACCCCGGTGGACAGGCATGGTCCAAAGCATGGACATGTTGATTGTTTGGATAAGCACACCTGTTGAAAGCTCGAGGAGTTTCGGAGGTGATCACGGTCGACACGTACCCCAGTAAACTCTCTGTCTTATAACCCTCACACTTGGCATCAGGGGAGAAGAAGTGGATGGTGCCAGTGTAGCATCTGTAGAGCGCCTTCCTGTTGTGACCTGGGCGTTTGAAGATGATGAACTGGGTGTTGGACTCTGCCCTGTTATGGTTATCATGACACAGTATACTGTCCCCAGGGCTGAAGAAGGAGCAATGCTCTCTCCATCCTGACCTCAGAAGAATTGCCCTTTCATTTGGATCCGTTGTCAGGAGGCTATCATGGGCACCCTGGTTGTACATCGAGAAGACATTGGTGTAGATGTCGCTGGTCGCCATGTTACAACATTCTTCGTTCTTGTTTGTGCAGGTTGTTGCTTCGCTTCTGAACACTCGAATACAGGACTGAAGAAGTTTGTAATATTTGTCGCCATTGTAGATGGTTGGTTCAAAATCTCTGTGAAACTCCTCCCCGTAAAGATCCACCCACAGAGGATCCTTGTGATTGGCAAAGTAGGAAGAAGGTTTAGTGACACAGTTCTCCAGTCCCATACTCCAGTACGTGTCCACTTTACCTGAGTAAGGGTTGGCTTGTGGCTGGGCAATGAGTTCATTCCACCCCGACACGAAGAGATAGTTCGGCTGAGCTGCAAGTGCAGCCTTCATCTGTTTCTTGAAGGTCAGTCCTGACAGGGTACCTGCAGCTTGCCAAGGAATTGATGCACGGCCTGTCTGGAAGGTTTTGGTTACAGGGAACATGGTGCCAAGGGGCGAGTTTCTGGTCATCACTGGAGAGCAGTCAGCATCAACTACAGACGTACTATACTGCCCCCTTGGTCCCATACACGGACTCATCATACGCCAGTATCCGTC
Organism: Phorcus lineatus; assembly: GCA_921293015.1. NCBI lineage: Eukaryota > Metazoa > Mollusca > Gastropoda > Trochida > Trochidae > Phorcus > Phorcus lineatus. The sequence continues at coordinate 25,463,474 of OV121084.1, forward strand.
TTTCGAGTATTTACTCACTGGTTGATTAGCCCAATTATGGACCACAGTGATTCCATTTGCCTCCAGTTGTGAAACGATAGATGGGTCCAATGCTTTTGAAGCGACGCCATGAATCACCTTCCGTCCGTTATGCTTCAGAATGAGGTCCTCATAAGAAGAGTTTGTGTAGACATTAGATAAAGCAGTCCTCCAAGCGTTGTCTCCCGAACTCAAAGGCAACCATGCAGCAATGTCTGGAGTGACAATTCCCTGGTCTCTCAGCTTCTTCCATTCCTCACATAGGACCTCAAGAGGTCGGTAGTTGATCACGTCAGCCTGGGTACTCATAATACCTAAGTTCGTCATGTCGGCCAGGACAAAATCTACTCCAGCTTCGGTGATTTGCTTTGCATGTCGCCTCAACGTTGACTCAATATCGGGACAGTCTGGTAGATGCCCGCTCTCGCCTGGACGCTTTCTGTAGATGCAGTAGAACCCAGCTTCTGGTTTCGTGTGGTAGAAGAATTGATGGGAGTTTGACGCATGGTATTTTTCATAGATGTCATTCATTTTGAGTTTATGATTACTTCTTATAAGGTCCTCGATCGTGATCAACTTCCCGCCATTTTTGGTTACTGTCTGCTGTCCTTGGAAGGCATAGCTGTGCCACATCGAATAGAAGATACCAACCCGTGGAAGCTGCCTTAGCGGCTCACTTGGCTCTAGGATGAATCCATTGCATGTGCGGATAAATAAAATACAGCATATCCAAGAAGTAATTCCACGGACAGCCATTTCGCAACGCCAATCTCAGAAACGAATGTTTGTCACACTGATAAACCTGCTTATCTCGAATAGATTTGAGAAAAGAAACATAGTCTTAAATTGTCATTATCAAAAACAATCAAGAGTAAATTGTTTAGATCGACCTTGGCAACAGTTGTATCTATCCATTGCAGATAAGGTACTACGTTTGAGTAACCTGATTATATGAATAAAATGTGAGCATAATTAAACTGTAATAATGTAATTTCGGGGTTTTGGAGTTTGGAGTTTTTATTGGCAAAATTAAAATTTGGGATATAGGGTATTGTTGCAGTTCATTTGAAAATTTCACAGATATATAACGTATAAACATCTAAAAATATGTTCTCAAGGTATTATGGTAAAAAGACATTCTTATCATTTTCAGATAAATGAAGTAGTATTGTTGTATATGGAAATGATTTACCACTTTGTACAGAATATAAAAGGGTCTGTATTATCTAATCATTATCTAAACATCAAAGATTGAAGTGTAATGTCCAGGGAAGCATTAAAATTCCTTACTTGCTTTGTGATTGGTCTTTGTTTTCTTTATGTAAACATGTATATATGATAAACTGAAAATAAGGAAACCTCTGAAAACATCCAAAATTATAACATTGTAAATGGCAAATCAAGACTTCATTCATTATGACCGAGTCTTCGATTACAAATCAAGGAGGAAATGAGGTGCAAAGAGGGACAAAATCGAATCGCAACAGAAAGCAGCGACACGACCACATTGACCGACGAAATCGCATCACAATGTTGCGATCCGCATCGAAAAGTTACGAAATAGCATCATTGAAGCGAAGATCAGCACTTTAAACGTGCGATAGCGCAAAATGAAACATTTGATAAGCAACACTGTCACTGAGTTTTCTTAACAACTTGGACTTTTAAAGAAGAAAATGCACTATCAACAACTTGGAATTTTAAAGAAGAACATTCGCTATTAACAACTTGGACTGTTAAAGAGGACGTTCACTATCAACGACTTGGATTTTTAAAGAAGAAAGTTCACTATCAACAACTTGGACTTTTAAAGAAGAATGTTCACTATCAAGAACTTGGACTTTTAAAGAAGACCGTTCATTATCAAGATCTTGGACTTTTATAGAGGACGTTCACTATCAACAACTTGGATTTTTTATAAAAAGAACGTTCACTTTCAATAATTTGAACAGAAAAACTGAAAACTTGGCATCAACGTCGACAGATAACATTTCTTTACAACTTCAGCTTCAAGAGATCACATTCCCTTTACCCACCTTGAATCTTCAAATGATTGTATCCTCTTACGTCAACTTAAAACATGGCATCCCTTCCAGCAATTTAAACTTTTTCGGATGAAATCCTTTAGATCAACTTCAAATTAAAAGTTACGTCGACTTAAAGCTTAAAAAATAGCATCCTCCAATTTTATAAACGAAAGCATTTCCCAACATAGGGTTGAAGTTCGAGGTATTGTATTCCCTGGTTCAAAGATAGTACTGGCAAAAACATTGGCTCCTTAGCAGTGAACATATGTTAAAAGAGATTGTTTTTAATACGATTTATGAAGAAATGCAAATTAAATTTTGGAAGTTCCCTATGGTACAATAGATGCTCTGACCAACTTCTATTTCAAACGCCACAATTTAGAGCCATATCACTTTTTTTTAAATCACACAAAATAAAAAATTGCTGTAACTATATCGAAGTCATCAAAACCAAGAATTGATAGAGAAGGCAACAAAATGTCATACTTCTATATAATAATGTAACCATTCATATTGAAATGAAGATATTAAATAACTTTCTCCTTTACCTTAGATAAATCACTTTGCTATTGTTCAAGAACCTAACACCAATAGACATTGAAACGGGAGTAAACATGGAAAAACTGAAAATAAACTTTGACGTTTACCAAATCATTTCTATGATGAGACCTGTTACGTACGTAATACTAACAAACTATCAAATTACTTACATCTTTGTGGTCGAATCATGAAAAATAACTATAAATATGTTTTAACAGGCAGAAATGATAAATATTGGATATTTAATGAGAATTAATAATTTTAGTTTGTGCAACAACAGTTTTATTTTCCCTTTAACGTTTTAGATCTTTTTATTTTCAACCTTCTTTTACATTCAACCAACCGGAAGTATGTCACTTCCATTAGGGTACTTAAGCAATTACCCAGGTACTTTTGCCTCTTTATGCATTACAAATTATTTGCTCATCACTGGTCATAATCCATGGTAATCTCTCTGCTACTTTAAGGGAACTCGCCATCGACAGAATCTAACGAAAGATTACGTCTCGTAGATAAGTGCAGAAATTGCGGCACGCCAACAAACCCTTGGACGAACCCGTTCTGCCTCGAAATCGAAGAAGGCTACGATGGGACGAGCGACCCCACAGGGCAGCCATGATGCCATCATCGATCCTCCAACAGTCCATTTTCCAGATCGCCTAACTGGCACGGATCTCCGGCAGAAACTTCGCGAAATGGGTGTCAGAGTGCCCCAATCTTGGACACGATCTACTCTCCTACAACTGTACGAAGAAAACAGGACGAACACCCGCGATGAGACTCGCCCCCAGCAACCAAGCAGTACCGTGACGTCATCGGAAGTTTCAGCAGAAACTTAGACTGGACAATTTCTCTCGTCGACAGACCATAACGATCTACCATCAGACTTCTCTCTTCGGTGACGGGATCGTGTTAGACATGGCAATTGTAAAATCTGCAACAATTTCAATGACATGGGATGCCGGCGTGCAGTGTGTAGTTATGCCCATGTGTGTGTTCACTGTAAAGATTCTCGCCATGGACTACGTCAATGTCGGCAAAGACAACCAGAGTGACTACCCCACCCTCCTGTGCCCACTCCGATTGATGTGTCATCCCTGCAGCTGCATCTGTCAGATCATCCTGATAACACTTTCGTCAACTATTTGCTTGAAGGAATCACAAATGGTTTCGATCCTAAAGTGGACCCTCTACCTACTGCCTCTCATGAATGCACTAATAACCTAAGTGCCCGTCTAAAATCTCATGTTGTGACTGAACTTTTTCACATAGCCCTTTTCCTGTATATAGAATTAGCCCCCTTGGCTTAGCGATTGGTAAATACAGCCTAAAACCCCGTCTAATCCTGGATCTCTCAGCCCCTCACACATCAGATGTGCCCAGCATCAACGACTTAATCGACAAAGACTTTTGTTCAATGTCCTACGTCACTATAGATCAAGCCGTTTCGAGAATCACGGTGGCCCGGAATAGCAGCCTGGATGTGTAAAGTCGACATAAGTGATGCCTTCAAGCAAAATCCTCTTTATTCCCAGGCTTGGCCCTTTTTTGGTTTCAAATGGGAAACTTATTACTATTTTTACACCAGACTGGCCTTTGGATGCAGATCAAGCCCTGTTATTTTTGATACATTGTCGCAAGCTATTTGTTGGATCTTGCAGAAAGTGCAATGTGAGCTTTATTTTGCACTTATTGGACGATTTTTTGACAATCGATAGTCCCAGATATGATGCTTATCAGACCATGCAGACTTTAAAGCGTCTATTTGCATACCCTTAGCTGAGCACAAATCAGTGGGTCCCGTGACTGAATTAGATTGTCCTGAACTCTATTACCATGACTGCAAGTCTTCCTATGGACAAGCTACATCATTGAGAGAGATCATTTCTTCCTTCCAAGGACGGAAGAAATGTACCAAGAAAGAACTCCTATCTGTATTAGGACATCTAAATTATGCTAGTAGCGTTGTGCTACCAGGACGTTCTTTTGTTTCTTACATGATTCAGTTGTCTACCAGTGTTTCTGAACTTCACCATCATGTGACTTTGTCTAAAGCTGGTTGCAGCGAACTTAGTCTGTGGGATATGTTTCTACAGCAGTGGAATGGGATTTCTTTTTTTCATGACGACCACCTTACCCTAGCACCACAAAACAAACTATTTACAGATGCTTCGTCTTCCATTGGTCATGGTGGATTTTTTCAGAATCACTGGTTTGCGCAAAATGGGAAGACTTACACTATTTCATGCCAGCCAAACCCTCTATTACCTTTCTAGAGCTTTACCCAATAGTTGTAGCCACACCCTTGTGGGGGGGTGGGGGGGGGGGGGGGGGTGGGCAGTGGTGCAAGCTGTGACAATGAAGCTACTGTTAGTATCATCGATAAAGGCCGTTCTAAGTGTCCTCACATAATGTCTCCCGTACGCACCTTAACATGGAAGTCTGCTATTGGTAACTTCTTAGTTAAAGCTAGACATGTACCAGGCCACAACAATGACATCGCTGACTCTCTCTCATGATTCCAGTTGACCAGGTTCCGCCAACTCGCTCCAGCTGCCGACCGGAGACCAACGCCGTGCCCCAACAGCTGCTACATCATGTGGAACTAAATCACAATCTACAACAGCTCTGGTCAGCAGCCGTCAGTTAAAATACAAGAGCTACCTACGCTACAGGCTATCAAAAGTATCTCCACTTCTTGTTGATGTTCAACCTGCACACTACTTTGTACACAGTAGGCCTCCCATCTGTCAGTGAAACCCTGCTAGAGTATTTCATAGCTCATTGTTTTTCTCACCTTAAACTGCAACATGATACTGTGAAAACTTACCTAGCAGACATCAGATTTACCTATCTTGAAGCAGGAGTTCCCACACTCTTTGATAACATCCATCTGGGATCTATGAATCGACTACAGACTCTCCTCCGGGGATATAAGCGTCTAAAGAGTGTTAACAAGAAATCTCGTCTTCCCATTACCTTTAGCATACTATGCAACTTAGTTAGACCACTAAGAGCGGGAGTATTCAACATCTTCAATGATCTTGTTTTGGAGTGTATGCGTGTGGTGGCCTTCTTTGGTTTCTTAAGGTGCGGAGAAATGACCTGTGGTCCTGTGTTTAATCCTGCAGTAAACCTATGTTTGAGTGATGTGTCTGTGGACCTAACGAGGGGTAGATGCACATTAACCCTAAAAGCATCTAAAACAGATCCCTTTTGTCATGGAGTGGACGTGTCCTTGTTTAGCTCCAACAAAGAACTGTGTCCGGTGAAGTGCATGCATAACCTTCTACGTGCTCGACTCATGTGTGGAGCAACCCTGTCGGATCCCTTGTTCGTGAATGCAGGCAACACGGCCTACAGCAGGGCAATGTTCCTAAGGGATCTAAGTGTAGTTTTGAAACAACTCCGCTCTCTACTCAGGCCACTCTTTCAGGATTAGGGTGGCAACCTCTGCAGCAAAAGCTCGTCTCGAAGATCACTTGATCAAAACTCTTGGCAGATGGCAGTCAGACTGTTTTACCAGATACATTCGTACTCCAGAAGTTGTCTTGAGACAAGCTCAAATCTCCATGTGCGTTTAGCCATTCAATTACTTTTGCATTTTTGTATTTGAGTACACTTGATGTTATTACCTGCAATTGCTTTACATGTTCATCTCATGTTGTCAGCTATATAAACCCCTTTATTTTAATTATCATTTTGCTTCTCTTCCCGTATATCCTCTAAACAGATTCCACTCCAACCTGTTCCTCTTCTTCCTGTATAAAGTTAATACTGTAATTAATCAATCATTACAGGTTTTCTTTCAATACCTTGGGGGCTCTTGGTATTTTACACCTCGTTTTGGGCATTCAGCTATTCTGTACAAATATCTTTTGTCCCCCAAGGCACATGCCAATATCACACCTCATGCAGGTTTTTTACAACTCAGTAACTTTACTATGCCCTGCTTCATCTTCTTTTGTTGTTGCACAAAATGAGAATTAATAATTTTAGTTTGTGCAACAACAATTTTATTTTCCCTTTAACGTTTTAGTTCTTTTTATATTCAACCTACTTTTACATTCACCCAACCGGAAGTACGTCACTTCCATTAGGGTACTTAAGCAATTACCCAGGTACTTCTGCCTCTTTATGCATTACACATTATTTGCTCACCCACCCTCCATCCCCAACTACACCTTTCTTCCAATAACCATTTCTGTTTCCAACGTTTTGTACCCTATTCTTACATTGCAGCTGCCATATGCACTGCCCTTCAGTTGTACAATCTACTATTTATTGCAGCCCATACACGCTGCTCCCTGTAGTTCATCGCAGATGCCATACGCGCTGCTCCCTGTAGTTCATCGCAGATGCCATAGGCGCTGCTCCAAGTAGTTCATCACAGCTGCCATACGCGCTGCTCCCTGTAGTTCATCGCAGCTGCCATACGCACTGCTCCCTGTAGTTCATCGCAGCTGCCATACACGCTGCCACCTTTACTTTGCAGCTGCTTTATGCCTCACCCATTTTTAAACTTCCTATCATGAATGATTTATCATATTATCACATGTCTTTCCTAGCTATTTTCTTGCCATTTCATCGGGGCTGGTTCGGGCATTCAGCTATTCTGTACAAATATCTTTTGTCCCCCAAGGCACATGCCAATATCACATCTCCATCAGGTTTTTTTACAACCCAGTAACTTCACTATGCCCTGCTTCATCAACATTTTAATCCGAACCAGCCCCCAAATTTTTACAACACGTTAAGAAACGTATAATCTACTTAACAAACACAAGGAAATTAGAAACAAGCAGGTATAATAAGACAGATGCAGTTGCACGTAATATGTTTACTTAACAACTGTGTAATTCGTTATCTAAGTAATAAAGGTAAAAGCAATAATATTTTTTAAAAAAGTTTAGGTATATGCAATGAAGAGATAGAGTGTGAATGGGTGAGTGATTATGTTGCCCTTGTTTTGTGCCAAAAACAGAAATCTCGAATTCTCCATATGTTAAATGTCATTTTGACTACTACTACCATGGGTAGAAGTCCTATTTGTAACAGGGTTTCTGAAATAAAAAGTTGATTTAAAAAAAACTAAATTTACACGCGTTAAGGACTTGAGTCTAAACAAATGAAAATATTGTAAATCTACCGTATTTTTACACTACCGAATAAGATATAACTAAAAATGTCATATCATTGATGGTATCTTTCTCTTTTGGCTTATGCCATGTTTATCTTATCAAGTGAGACAGTTAATTTATCTAGCAAAATATAACATTTTCTACCTAAAAAGAGTACCTCACTCCAAATGAACAATAAAGAATATATCAGGCCTATCTGGTACAGAGCCGTGTTTTGATAAATGCAATATCAGTTTGTAGTTTTGGAGAAGGCACAGTGATTTGTACCGCTGTTAGTTATACGTCGTAGGTCGAGCAGTTGACCAATGACAACTATACTCATATGAATTACTTGTCATTGCTAAAATATTTGCCATAGGGTGTATTATTATTAATAATGAAAATCGGATTCTTTTGGGAAAAGGGTAGTATGCGTTTAAAGAGACACTCTGTTTTCCCCTACCATTTATTGTCTTATATACATGTTAAAATACCAGTTCTGATTATATTAAGTTTACTTCCGTAACGAAGTAGTTTGGACATGTAGTAGCCAGTGTCCGAACGTCCGTCCAACTTAGAGGAAACAGGGCTGTACGAGTGCGCTCTTCCCTTGTTCATAAAAAAGCATGTCACATAAATATCCCGAAAGGATGTTTATAAAGGTAAGCACATATGAGATTCATTTGTTATTTTTTTATTCTTTAAAACTTTCTTTGCATTAAAGAGTATGTTTTGTTATTTTTTGTGTTTTGTATCGAACCGACACTGTACTGAGGATCGTTTTCTGCATACAATGTTCCACCGACGTTTATGTGTATCTCCTCCCGTTATTTTTAAAGTTCTTAACCAAAAGTTAATTTTAAATGAACACCGAATCGTTTTTTGCATTGAAAAAAGCTGAGGTGTGAGAAAATACAATGAAATGTCAGACAATTTAGAACGAAATATAAATTTTCACTAAAAAATATTTATTAGAAGAACTCAAAGAAAGGAATGACAATAAGTATTTAATCATAACATGATAACATTTCCTCAGCGGACGTATCCTAGCAGTGACTCTGTGTGGGACCCCGGTGGACAGGCATGGTCCAAAGCATGGACATGTTGATTGTTTGGATAAGCACACCTGTTGAAAGCTCGAGGAGTTTCGGAGGTGATCACGGTCGACACGTACCCCAGTAAACTCTCTGTCTTATAACCCTCACACTTGGCATCAGGGGAGAAGAAGTGGATGGTGCCAGTGTAGCATCTGTAGAGCGCCTTCCTGTTGTGACCTGGGCGTTTGAAGATGATGAACTGGGTGTTGGACTCTGCCCTGTTATGGTTATCATGACACAGTATACTGTCCCCAGGGCTGAAGAAGGAGCAATGCTCTCTCCATCCTGACCTCAGAAGAATTGCCCTTTCATTTGGATCCGTTGTCAGGAGGCTATCATGGGCACCCTGGTTGTACATCGAGAAGACATTGGTGTAGATGTCGCTGGTCGCCATGTTACAACATTCTTCATTCTTGTTTGTGCAGGTTGTTGCTTCGCTTCTGAACACTCGAACACAGGACTGAAGAAGTTTGTAATATTTGTCGCCATTGTAGATGGTTGGTTCAAAATCTCTGTGAAACTCCTCCCCGTAAAGATCCACCCACAGAGGATCCTTGTGATTGGCAAAGTAGGAAGAAGGTTTAGTGACACAGTTCTCCAGTCCCATACTCCAGTACGTGTCCACTTTACCTGAGTAAGGGTTGGCTTGTGGCTGGGCAATGAGTTCATTCCACCCCGACACGAAGAGATAGTCCGGCTGAGCTGCAAGTGCAGCCTTCATCTGTTTCTTGAAGGTCAGTCCTGACAGGGTACCTGCAGCTTGCCAAGGAATTGATGCACGGCCTGTCTGGAAGGTTTTGGTTACAGGGAACATGGTGCCAAGGGGCGAGTTTCTAGTCATCACTGGAGAGCAGTCAGCATCAACTACAGACGTACTATACTGCCCCCTTGGTCCCATACACGGACTCATCATACGCCAGTATCCGTCTTTCGAGTATTTACTCACTGGTTGATTAGCCCAATTATGGACCACAGTGATTCCATTTGCCTCCAGTTGTGAAACGATAGATGGGTCCAATGCTTTTGAAGCGACGCCATGAATCACCTTCCGTCCGTTATGCTTCAGAATGAGGTCCTCATAAGAAGAGTTTGTGTAGACATTAGATAAAGCAGTCCTCCAAGCGTTGTCTCCCGAACTCAAAGGCAACCATGCAGCAATGTCTGGAGTGACAATTCCCTGGTCTCTCAGCTTCTTCCATTCCTCACATAGGACCTCAAGAGGTCGGTAGTTGATCACGTCAGCCTGGGTACTCATAATACCTAAGTTCGTCATGTCGGCCAGGACAAAATCTACTCCAGCTTCGGTGATTTGCTTTGCATGTCGCCTCAACGTTGACTCAATATCGGGACAGTCTGGTAGATGCCCGCTCTCGCCTGGACGCTTTCTGTAGATGCAGTAGAACCCAGCTTCTGGTTTCGTGTGGTAGAAGAATTGATGGGAGTTTGACGCATGGTATTTTTCATAGATGTCATTCATTTTGAGTTTATGATTACTTCTTATAAGGTCCTCGATCGTGATCAACTTCCCGCCATTTTTGGTTACTGTCTGCTGTCCTTGGAAGGCATAGCTGTGCCACATCGAATAGAAGATACCAACCCGTGGAAGCTGCCTTAGCGGCTCACTTGGCTCTAGGATGAATCCATTGCATGTGCGGATAAATAAAATACAGCATATCCAAGAAGTAATTCCACGGACAGCCATTTCGCAACGCCAATCTCAGAAACGAATGTTTGTCACACTGATAAACCTGCTTATCTCGAATAGATTTGAGAAAAGAAACATAGTCTTAAATTGTCATTATCAAAAACAATCAAGAGTAAATTGTTTAGATCGACCTTGGCAACAGTTGTATCTATCCATTGCAGATAAGGTACTACGTTTGAGTAACCTGATTATATGAATAAAATGTGAGCATAATTAAACTGTAATAATGTAATTTCGGGGTTTTGGAGTTTGGAGTTTTTATTGGCAAAATTAAAATTTGGGATATAGGGTATTGTTGCAGTTCATTTGAAAATTTCACAGATATATAACGTATAAACATCTAAAAATATGTTCTCAAGGTATTATGGTAAAAAGACATTCTTATCATTTTCAGATAAATGAAGTAGTATTGTTGTATATGGAAATGATTTACCACTTTGTACAGAATATAAAAGGGTCTGTATTATCTAATCATTATCTAAACATCAAAGATTGAAGTGTAATGTCCAGGGAAGCATTAAAATTCCTTACTTGCTTTGTGATTGGTCTTTGTTTTCTTTATGTAAACATGTATATATGATAAACTGAAAATAAGGAAACCTCTGAAAACATCCAAAATTATAACATTGTAAATGGCAAATCAAGACTTCATTCATTATGACCGAGTCTTCGATTACAAATCAAGGAGGAAATGAGGTGCAAAGAGGGACAAAATCGAATCGCAACAGAAAGCAGCGACACGACCACATTGACCGACGAAATCGCATCACAATGTTGCGATCCGCATCGAAAAGTTACGAAATAGCATCATTGAAGCGAAGATCAGCACTTTAAACGTGCGATAGCGCAAAATGAAACATTTGATAAGCAACACTGTCACTGAGTTTTCTTAACAACTTGGACTTTTAAAGAAGAAAATGCACTATCAACAACTTGGAATTTTAAAGAAGAACATTCGCTATTAACAACTTGGACTGTTAAAGAGGACGTTCACTATCAACGACTTGGATTTTTAAAGAAGAAAGTTCACTATCAACAACTTGGACTTTTAAAGAAGAATGTTCACTATCAAGAACTTGGACTTTTAAAGAAGACCGTTCATTATCAAGATCTTGGACTTTTATAGAGGACGTTCACTATCAACAACTTGGATTTTTTATAAAAAGAACGTTCACTTTCAATAATTTGAACAGAAAAACTGAAAACTTGGCATCAACGTCGACAGATAACATTTCTTTACAACTTCAGCTTCAAGAGATCACATTCCCTTTACCCACCTTGAATCTTCAAATGATTGTATCCTCTTACGTCAACTTAAAACATGGCATCCCTTCTAGCAATTTAAACTTTGTCGGATGAAATCCTTTAGATCAACTTCAAATTAAAAGTTACGTCGACTTAAAGCTTAAAAAATAGCATCCTCCAATTTTATAAACGAAAGCATTTCCCAACATAGGGTTGAAGTTCGAGGTATTGTATTACCTGGTTCAAAGATAGTACTGGCAAAAACATTGGCTCCTTAGCAGTGAACATATGTTAAAAGAGATTGTTTTTAATACGATTTATGAAGAAATGCAAATTAAATTTTTGAAGTTCCCTATGGTACAAAAGATGCTCTGACCAACTTCTATTTCAAACGCCACAATTTAGAGCCATATCACTTTTTTTTAAATCACACAAAATAAAAAATTGCTGTAACTATATCGAAGTCATCAAAACCAAGAATTGATGGAGAAGGCAACAAAATGTCATACTTCTATATAATAATGTAACCATTCATATTGAAATGAAGATATTAAATAACTTTCTCCTTGACCTTAGATAAATCACTTTGCTATTGTTCAAGAACCTAACACCAATAGACATTGAAACGGGAGTAAACATGGAAAAACTGAAAATAAACTTTGACGTTTACCAAATCATTTCTATGATGAGACCTGTTACGTACGTAATACTAATAAACTATCAAATTACTTACATCTTTGTGGTCGAATCATGAAAAATAACTATAAATATCTTTTAACAGGCAGAAATGATAAATATTGGATATTTAATGAGAATTAATAATTTTAGTTTGTGCAACAACAGTTTAATTTTCCCTTCAACGTTTTAGATCTTTTTATTTTCAACCTTCTTTTACATTCAACCAACCGGAAGTATGTCACTTCCATTAGGGTACTTAAGCAATTACCCAGGTACTTTTGCCTCTTTATGCATTACAAATTATTTGCTCATCACTGGTCATAATCCATGGTAATCTCTCTGCTACTTTAATGGAACTCGCCATCGACAGAATCTAACGAAAGATTACGTCTCGTAGATAAGTGCAGAAATTGCGGCACGCCAACAAACCCTTGGACGAACCCGTTCTGCCTCGAAATCCAAGAAGGCTACGAAGGGACGAGCGACCCCACAGGGCAGCCATGATGCCATCATCGATCCTCCAACAGTCCATTTTCCAGATCGCCTAACTGGCACGGATCTCCGGCAGAAACTTCGCGAAATGGGTGTCAGAGTGCCCCAATCTTGGACACGATCTACTCTCCTACAACTGTACGAAGAAAACAGGACGAACACCCGCGATGAGACTCGCCCCCAGCAACCAAGCAGTACCGTGACGTCATCGGAAGTTTCAGCAGAAACTTAGACTGGACAATTTCTCTCGTCGACAGACCATAACGATCTACCATCAGACTTCTCTCTTCGTGGTCATTCCGCTTCAAGCTCTTAGGTGAAAGAAATTAGTGAAGAAAATTAAGGAGGGGAAGTATATCAATTTGGCTCTTTTACTCCTCCCAAATCAAGAGGTCGAAACACGCTCAATAGATATCAATGGCAGCACGCTCTTTCTGAAGGAAGATAGTCGGACAGGTCGCATTTTGCCCCTTACCGAATTTTTGGAGGCCTTTGATACCTTCAAACGTTTATTGTGTGGTGATGATGCTATCAAACTACGGCAACTTAACATGCACCAGCAAATGTGCATTATGTTATCCCGGTACTATGGAGGAAGCTCGCATTACGACTACCAAAAACTATTTGCCTCCCGGGTCGCTGCTTATGCCGAGAAATGGGTACCAATGAATTGGGGCATCCGGGACATAAATATTTGGAGTCTTGTAACTTCAGGGAAAAGGGCTCGGACATGTGAAAAATGCAGCAGTGTCACCCATGTCACAGAAATGTGTTCTCAAGTTGCTCAAGTCCAACCATAAGTCTCTAGGAACAGGGCCCCTGGAACAGACATTCGGTGACGGGATCGTGTTAGACATGGCAATTGTAAAATCTGCAACAATTTCAATGACATGGGATGCCGGCGTGCAGTGTGTAGTTATGCCCATGTGTGTGTTCACTGTAAAGATTCTCGCCATGGACTACGTCAATGTCGGCAAAGACAACCAGAGTGACTACCCCACCCTCCTGTGCCCACTCCGATTGATGTGTCATCCCTGCAGCTGCATCTGTCAGATCATCCTGATAACACTTTCGTCAACTATTTGCTTGAAGGAATCACAAATGGTTTCGATCCTAAAGTGGACCCTCTACCTACTGCCTCTCATGAATGCACTAATAACCTAAGTGCCCGTCTAAAATCTCATGTTGTGACTGAACTTTTTCACATAGCCCTTTTCCTGTATATAGAATTAGCCCCCTTGGCTTAGCGATTGGTAAATACAGCCTAAAATCCCGTCTAATCCTGGATCTCTCAGCCCCTCACACATCAGATGTGCCCAGCATCAACGACTTAATCGACAAAGACTTGTGTTCAATGTCCTACGTCACTATAGATCAAGCCGTTTCGAGAATCACGGTGGCCCGGAATAGCAGCCTGGATGTGTAAAGTCGACATAAGTGATGCCTTCAAGCAAAATCCTCTTTATTCCAAGGCTTGGCCCTTTTTTGGTTTCAAATGGGAAACTTATTACTATTTTTACACCAGACTGGCCTTTGGATGCAGATCAAGCCCTGTTATTTTTGATACATTGTCGCAAGCTATTTGTTGGATCTTGCAGAACAAGTGCAATGTGAGCTTTATTTTGCACTTATTGGACGATTTTTTGACAATCGATAGTCCCAGATATGATGCTTATCAGACCATGCAGACTTTAAAGCGTCTATTTGCATACCCTTAGCTAAGCACAAATCAGTGGGTCCCGTGACTGAATTAGATTGTCCTGAACTCTATTACCATGACTGCAAGTCTTCCTATGGACAAGCTACATCGTTTGAGAGAGATCATTTCTTCCTTCCAAGGACGGAAGAAATGTACCAAGAAAGAACTCCTATCTGTATTAGGACATCTAAATTATGCTAGTAGCGTTGTGCTACCAGGACGTTCTTTTGTTTCTTACATGATTCAGTTGTCTACCAGTGTTTCTGAACTTCACCATCATGTGACTTTGTCTAAAGCTGGTCGCAGCGAACTTAGTCTGTGGGATATGTTTCTACAGCAGTGGAATGGGATTTCTTTTTTTCATGACGACCACCTTACCCTAGCACCACAAAACAAACTATTTACAGATGCTTCGTCTTCCATTGGTCATGGTGGATTTTTTCAGAATCACTGGTTTGCGCAAAATGGGAAGACTTACACTATTTCATGCCAGCCAAACCCTCTATTACCTTTCTAGAGCTTTACCCAATAGTTGTAGCCACACTCTTGTGGGGGGGGGGGGGGGGGGGGGCAGTGGTGCAAGAAGCGTGTTACCTTTTTCTGTGACAATGAAGCTACTGTTAGTATCATCGATAAAGGCCGTTCTAAGTGTCCTCACATAATGTCTCCCGTACGCACCTTAACATGGAAGTCTGCTATTGGTAACTTCTTAGTTAAAGCTAGACATGTACCAGGCCACAACAATGACATCGCTGACTCTCTCTCATGATTCCAGATGACCAGGTTCCGCCAACTCGCTCCAGCTGCCGACCGGAGACCAACGCCGTGCCCCAACAGCTGCTACATCATGTGGAACTAAATCACAATCTACAACAGCTCTGGTCAGCAGCCGTCAGTTAAAATACAAGAGCTACCTACGCTACAGGCTATCAAAAGTATCTCCACTTCTTATTGATGTTCAACCTGCACACTACTTTGTACACAGAAGGCCTCCCATCTGTCAGTGAAACCCTGCTAGAGTATTTCATAGCTCATTGTTTTTCTCACCTTAAACTGCAACATGATACTGTGAAAACTTACCTAGCAGACATCCGATTTACCTATCTTGAAGCAGGAGTTCCCACACTCTTTGATAACATCCATCTGGGATCTATGAATCGACTGCAGACTCTCCTCCGGGGATATAAGCGTCTAAAGAGTGTTAACAAGAAATCTCGTCTTCCCATTACCTTTAGCATACTGTGCAACTTAGTTAGACGACTAAGAGCGGGAGTATTCAACATCTTCAATGATCTTGTTTTGGAGTGTATGCGTGTGGTGGCCTTCTTTGGTTTCTTAAGGTGCGGAGAAATGACCTGTGGTCCTGTGTTTAATCCTGCAGTAAACTTATGTTTGAGTGATGTGTCCGTGGACCTAACGAGGGGTAGATGCACATTAACCCTAAAAGCATCTAAAAGAGATCCCTTTTGTCATGGAGTGGACGTGTCCTTGTTTAGCTCGACTCATGTGTGGAGCAACCCTGTCGGATCCCTTGTTCGTGAATGCAGGCAACACGGCCTACAGCAGGGCAATGTTCCTAAGGGATCTAAGTGTAGTTTTGAAACAAATCGGTTTGAACTCCGCTCTCTACTCAGGCCACTCTTTCAGGATTGGGGTGGCAACCTCTGCAGCAAAAGCTCGTCTCGAAGATCACTTGATCAAAACTCTTGGCAGATGGCAGTCAGACTGTTTTACCAGATACATTCGTACTCCAGAAGTTGTCTTGAGACAAGCTCAAATCTCCATGTGCGTTTAGCCATTCAATTACTTTTGCATTTTTGTATTTGAGTACACTTGATGTTATTACCTGCAATTGCTTTACATGTTAATCTCATGTTGTCAGCTATATAAACCCCTTTCTTTTAATTATCATTTTGCTTCTCTTCCCGTATATCCTCTAAACAGATTCCACTCCAACCTGTTCCTCTTCTTCCTGTATAAACTTAATACTGTAATTAATCAATCATTACAGGTTTTCTTTCAATACCTTGGGGGCTCTTGGTATTTTACACCTCGTTTTGGGCATTCAGCTATTCTGTACAAATATCTTTTGTCCCCCAAGGCACATGCCAATATCACACCTCATGCAGGTTTTTTACAACTCAGTAACTTTACTATGCCCTGCTTCATCAACATTCTAATCCTAACCAGCCCCCAAATATATATTTTCATATGTATATTCCCAAACACGTTTTAAATCATGTTATATATCTATTCATGCCTTCTTGTCTTTTGTTGTTGCACAAAATGAGAATTAATAATTTTAGTTTGTGCAACAACAATTTTATTTTCCCTTTAACGTTTTAGTTCTTTTTATATTCAACCTACTTTTACATTCACCCAACCGGAAGTACGTCACTTCCATTAGGGTACTTAAGCAATTACCCAGGTACTTCTGCCTCTTTATGCATTACAAATTATTTGCTCACCCACCCTCCATCCCCAACTACACCTTTCTTCCAATAACCATTTCTGTTTCCAACGTTTTGTACCCTATTCTTACATTGCAGCTGCCATATGCACTGCCCTTCAGTTGTACAATCTACTATTTATTGCAGCCCATACACGCTGCTCCCTGTAGTTCATCGCAGCTGCCATACGCGCTGCTCCCTGTAGTTCATCGCAGCTGCCATACGCGCTGCTCCAAGTAGTTCATCGCAGCTGCCATACGCGCTGCTCCCTGTAGTTCATCGCAGCTGCCATACGCGCTGCTCCAAGTAGTTCATCGCAGCTGCCATACGCGCTGCTCCCTGTAGTTCATCGCAGCTGCCATACGCGCTGCTTCCTGTAGTTCATCGCAGCTGCCATACGCGCTGCTCCTAGTAGTTCATCGCAGCTGCCATACGCGCTGCTCCCTGTAGTTCATCGCAGCTGCCATACGCGCTGCTCCAAGTAGTTCATCGCAGCTGCCATACGTGCTGCTCCAAGTAGTTCATCGCAGCTGCCATACGCGCTGCTCCCTGTAGTTCATCGCAGCTGCCATACGCACAGCTCCCTGTAGTTCATCGCAGCTGCCATACACGCTGCCACCTTTACTTTGCAGCTGCTTTATGCCTCACCCATTTTTAAACTTCCTATTATAAATGATTTATCATATTATCACATGTCTTTCCTAGCTATTTTCTTGCCATTTCATCGGGGTTGGTTCGGGCATTCAGCTATTCTGTACAAATATCTTTTGTCCCCCAAGGCACATGCCAATATCACATCTCCATCAGGTTTTTTTACAACCCAGTAACTTCACTATGCCCTGCTTCATCAACATTTTAATCCGAACCAGCCCCCAAATATTTACAACACGTTAAGAAACGTATAATCTACTTAACAAACACAAGGAAATTAGAAACAAGCAGGTATAATAAGACAGATGCAGTTGCACGTAATATGTTTACTTAAGAACTGTGTAATTCGTTATCTAAGTAATAAAGGTAAAAGCAATAATATTTTTTTTAAAGTTTAGGTATATGCAATGAAGAGATAGAGTGTGAATGGGTGAGTGATTATGTTGCCCTTGTTTTGTGCCAAAAACAGAAATCTCGAATTCTCCATATGTTAATTGTCATTTTGACTACTACTACCATGGGTAGAAGTCCTATTTGTAACAGGGTTTCTGAAATAAAAAGTTGATTAAAAAAAAACTAAATTTACACGCGTTAAGGACTTGAGTCTAAACAAATGAAAATATTGTAAATCTACCGTATTTTTACACTACCGAATAAGATATAACTAAAAATGTCATATCATTGATGGTATCTTTCTCTTTTGGCTTATGCCATGTCTATCTTATCAAGTGAGACAGTTAATTTATCTATCAAAATATAACATTTTCTACCTAAAAAGAGTACCTCACTCCAAACAATAAAGAATATATCAGGCCTATCTGGTACAGAGCCGTGTTTTGATAAATGCAATATCAGTTTGTAGTTTTGGAGAAGGCACAGTGATTTGTACCGCTGTTAGTTATACGTCGTAGGTCGAGCAGTTGACCAATGACAACTATACTCATATGAATTACTTGTCATTACTAAAATATTTGCCATAGGGTGTATTATTATTAATAATGAAAATCGGATTCTTTTGGGAAAAGGGTAGTATGCATTTAAAGAGACACTCTGTTTTCCCCTACCGTTTATTGTCTTATATACATGTCAAAATACCAGTTCTGATTATATTAAGTTTACTTCCGTAACGAAGTAGTTTGGACATGTAGTAGCCAGTGTCCGAACGTCCGTCCAACTTAGAGGAAACAGGGCTGTACGAGTGCGCTCTTCCCTTGTTCATAAAAAAGCATGTCACATAAATATCCCGAAAGGATGTTTATAAAGGTAAGCACATATGAGATTCATTTGTTATTTTTTTATTCTTTAAAACTTTCTTTGCATTAAAGAGTATGTTTTGTTATTTTTTGTGTTTTGTATCGAACCGACACTGTACTGAGGATCGTTTTCTGAATACAATGTTCCACCGACGTTTATGTGTATCTCCTCCCGTTATTTTTAAAGTTCTTAACCAAAAGTTAATTTTAAATGAACACCGAATCGTTTTTTGCATTGAAAAAAGCTGAGGTGTGAGAAAATACAATGAAATGTCAGACAATTTAGAACGAAATATAAATTTTCACTAAAAAATATTTATTAGAAGAACTCAAAGAAAGGAATGACAATAAGTATTTAATCATAACATGATAACATTTCCTCAGCGGACGTATCCTAGCAGTGACTCTGTGTGGGACCCCGGTGGACAGGCATGGTCCAAAGCATGGACATGTTGATTGTTTGGATAAGCACACCTGTTGAAAGCTCGAGGAGTTTCGGAGGTGATCACGGTCGACACGTACCCCAGTAAACTCTCTGTCTTATAACCCTCACACTTGGCATCAGGGGAGAAGAAGTGGATGGTGCCAGTGTAGCATCTGTAGAGCGCCTTCCTGTTGTGACCTGGGCGTTTGAAGATGATGAACTGGGTGTTGGACTCTGCCCTGTTATGGTTATCATGACACAGTATACTGTCCCCAGGGCTGAAGAAGGAGCAATGCTCTCTCCATCCTGACCTCAGAAGAATTGCCCTTTCATTTGGATCCGTTGTCAGGAGGCTATCATGGGCACCCTGGTTGTACATCGAGAAGACATTGGTGTAGATGTCGCTGGTCGCCATGTTACAACATTCTTCATTCTTGTTTGTGCAGGTTGTTGCTTCGCTTCTGAACACTCGAATACAGGACTGAAGAAGTTTGTAATATTTGTCGCCATTGTAGATGGTTGGTTCAAAATCTCTGTGAAACTCCTCCCCGTAAAGATCCACCCACAGAGGATCCTTGTGATTGGCAAAGTAGGAAGAAGGTTTAGTGACACAGTTCTCAAGTCCCATGCTCCAGTACGTGTCCACTTTACCTGAGTAAGGGTTGGCTTGTGGCTGGGCAATGAGTTCATTCCACCCCGACACGAAGAGATAGTCCGGCTGAGCTGCAAGTGCAGCCTTCATCTGTTTCTTGAAGGTCAGTCCTGACAGGGTACCTGCAGCTTGCCAAGGAATTGATGCACGGCCTGTCTGGAAGGTTTTGGTTACAGGGAACATGGTGCCAAGGGGCGAGTTTCGAGTCATCACTGGAGAGCAGTCAGCATCAACTACAGACGTACTATACTGCCCTCTTGGTCCCATACACGGACTCATCATACGCCAGTATCCGTCTTTCGAGTATTTACTCACTGGTTGATTAGCCCAATTATGGACCACAGTGATTCCATTTGCCTCCAGTTGTGAAACGATAGATGGGTCCAATGCTTTTGAAGCGACGCCATGAATCACCTTCCGTCCGTTATGCTTCAGAATGAGGTCCTCATAAGAAGAGTTTGTGTAGACATTAGATAAAGCAGTCCTCCAAGCGTTGTCTCCCGAACTCAAAGGCAACCATGCAGCAATGTCTGGAGTGACAATTCCCTGGTCTCTCAGCTTCTTCCATTCCTCACATAGGACCTCAAGAGGTCGGTAGTTGATCACGTCAGCCTGGGTACTCATAATACCTAAGTTCGTCAGGTCGGCCAGGACAAAATCTACTCCAGCTTCGGTGATTTGCTTTGCATGTCGCCTCAACGTTGACTCAATATCGGGGCAGTCTGGTAGATGCCCGCTCTCGCCTGGACGCTTTCTGTAGATGCAGTAGAAACCAGCTTCTGGTTTCGTGTGGTAGTAGAATTGATGGGAGTTTGACGCATGGTATTTTTCATAGATGTCATTCATTTTGAGTTTGTGGTTACTTCTTATAAGGTCCTCGATCGTGATCAACTTCCCGCCATTTTTGGTAACTGTCTGCTGGGCGTAGTACGCGTAGCTGTGCCACATTGAGTAGAAGATACCAACCCGTGGTAGCTGTCTTAGCGGTTCACCTTTGCTGGGCTCTAGGATGAATCCATTGCATGAGAGGATAGATAAAAGACAGCATATCCAAGAATTTATTCCACGGACAGCCATTTCGCAATGAAAATCTCAGTAACGAATGTTTGTCACACTGATAAACCTGCTTATCTCGAATAGATTGGAGAAATGAAACGTTTGTCTGAAGTTGACATTATCAAAAGACAATAAAGATTATATATAGTTCAGGCCGAACTTGGAAACAGTTTTATCTATCCATTGCAGATAAGGTTTTATATTTTAGTAACATGATTTGCTAGGTTATAAAACTAGTATCCATGTGTACTGGACGTGATATCTACACCTCTGTGTATTTATGAGGGTGTTTTTAGATTTTCATGGAAAACCAGTATTTGTCATACATATGTCTTTTGGACATGAAAAGTTCAGATGTTTTGATTTTATATCACAACATGTGACATTTAGGTTCGTATCAAAGGTAAAAAGTATGTTATGAAAATCACGGAGTGGCTCTTTAAGTAATGGTTATTAAAGATATCTAACAAAAACTTACAGATTAGTTTAATTAAAATTAGGTTTCACAATAAATCAGTTTGATCTGACTTCAATAACAATTCTCTAGTCTTGAAAAAGATGGGGGGAAAGCGGTAACCTTATTTTGATGCTTGATGAACTTTCGATGCGTGTTATATACGCTTAAAGAGCCACTCCGTGATTTTCATAACATATTATTTACCTTTGATACGAACTTTAATGTCATGTGTGGTGATATAAAATGAAAACATCTTAACTTTCCATGTCGATTAGACATATATATGTCAAATACTGGTTTTCCATGAAAATCTGAAAACAGCCTTATACATGCACAGAGGTGTAGATATCACGTCCAATATACATGGATATTAGTTATATAACCTAACAAACGCTATCAACTCCTAACTGCCCCCCTGGCTGTTTTAGATAAATCTCCAAAAATACGTTTGACTATTTGACGCGCGCCACTGTCCGGTTTTCGATCATAATTGCGACGTTCTAACTTCATATTGTCACTGTAAAAAACCAATAAGCTTTAAAATGTGTCTTTTAGGTAACAGTGGATACTTCGCGATCAAATGACACCACTGATTAAGTTTGGCATATACGACTCCAACAACTCACGGAGTGGCTTTTTAATGCGTTGTGGTTGTCTAGATCAGTAATTGGTATGCGAATGTATGGTTTGTCGTCCCTCAAACTGGTCTTGCCAACCTCACCAAAGGCATTATCTTGACTAATCCTCTTCTACACTGTTATTCAAGCATTTCGCCTCTTGAGCTAAATATATAATACAGATGTTTCCCCATGTCGTATTCACGTCTGATTCATCGTAAATATTGTAAAACATAAAATGAAATTAAAAGATGAGTTTTTATATGTCTGTTCTGTTCTTGGCTACTTGCTCCTGTCCAGTCCAACAATCCGCCTCTGTAACTGTTGTGTTCACTGTTAAATGCTTCACATTCTCTTTGACACACAAGTTGCCTTTTGTAAGTTAAGTCAAGTCCAGGCACTATCAGTGTCCTGCGGTACCAAACCTTTAATGCCAGTTTCATGCCCTGTTAACGACACTTCGTCTGACATTAGTAACGTGACGTCCTTAGAAGCCAGAATCAAACATCTAGATGTCAATTACTCTGAACACAAGCAACGTCTAACACACAAAAGAGACATTGTTAGTACTATATGTTACATGTATCATGGAAAAGGTTTGGAAGTTCAAAATTTTAATAATTAACCAACACACGTGTCTGAGTTAATAGTGTGAAATGTAGGTGGAAGCAAGAAATAACATAAACTGCAAGTGTAAATGTGTTTTGTGTCTGACTACGTCATGTTTACAGTATATAGTGCATCAGATGCACTTACAAATTTACAAGGCATTTAAAAAAAAGGTTCAAATGATCTCTATTAAACTGAGAATAGAAGATGTAAACACTTTAAGATACCTCAATCCTGGGGAGTAATTTTCTTTCTTAACTCCTAGATCAAAACATATTTATAGAACTCTCACTTAATTTATTTTCTAGCCGATGAATAGATGGATGTTTCCACTTTTAACACTCCTTGAAATGTGTGTTGGTGACCAAACATAAAGAGAAAAACACTCTCATTTCAATTTGGATTTAATGGTGATGAATATGTACAAATGGATGTTTATATTGACAAGATATTTAAGCAATGGACAAGACAAACACACCAATAATATACTGACAAAAGGGATCTGATTCAAGAGGGACAGCCTCCCAGTTTAACACTCTCCCAATGAGCTATACCTGCCGATTATACAGATACTTCTACCATTAACTAATGTCCATCAATACTCTTCCAACAGAGGTAGCTCTGTCATTTATTCCTATACACACTCTTCTTCGGCTTCTGGCAGGTTTCCCTAGTGGCATAATATTATAACATAAATTTCCTTGCAATATTCTATGCATGCTTCGGTAACATTATTGTTGTTACAAAAGCCTTTAAATTAAGGAAGTTGCTAAATAATAAATAATGTTGAGATGTTATTTTATGAGTTGACTAGGATGTATTATTTTATTTTTTAACCGGGTGAGATATCTCACTTCTGTAAAGAAGGCTCAAAGTGCAAAGTGCATATTTGAATGAGGTTTAGCTTTCCGAAAATTAACTAAGGCGTCTTTAATGATAACTTTTAAAATGGCTTTGCTGACTGCGCAACTAACTTTGATTGCATCCAGTCAGGCTCCTTAATTTCTTGTCCGAGAAACGCTCATATTACGACAGAGGTTGTATAGGAATTTTTGATGGAGCCACCCCTGTTTGGATAAAATTATGTCTATCCTTTAAATAAATAATTTCTCATTGCTCGCAGAAAAAAATCCTATTTCAATTGCCAAAGTAAAATGCTTATCTGAGATCTCCATATAAAAAAGTACAGCCATGGGCTCTGTAGCTCATCAAACTGAAAAAATTGAAAAATATTGTAATACCACTTGGCTAAGGAGTGTGTACAAATTTCAGTCTTTTGAACAGAGTTTGCAAATCAGGCTTAAGATTCTTAAGAGTCATTGGTCTATAAAGGAGAAGTGGTAACAGCGCAATGCCACGCACCCAGCCTGTCTGTAAGCCCGAATGAAGTAATCATTAATGAATTTGCATAATGAGGATAAGTAAATAAATCGCTCTTTACATCCTGCCATGCCAATAAGTTAAGCATCAAAATATTCTTGCAGCAACAAAATTCTATAAAACAGTTATATATACACACATAGAGTAAACACCTCAAATGTGTTCTCTGTGAGAATGATTATCATGAAGATGTAACACAATTGCACCAATATACATGAAAAACAGCTATTTCCAAAATCACCAGTTATTTGATATCTATTATTTACATCAACATGTAATAAATATTTACAAAACGTTCTCTAAAAACAAAATATCTAAATTTTGGCAACTTGGCCATATAAATGATTTGTATTATTACAACACAACATCAAAATACTGTTGGAGACAATTTCTGAATAACCACCTTCCAAACTCTATACATTAGGACAGAACAGGTAATAGCTTGTTAACAAATTTTGTTGTTAAAATTTTTAATTTGAACCTCCTCATGTAAACAAACATTAACAGATAGGATCACAAAACATAATGAAACACAAACTGACAACATCCAAATGATATTTAAATGTGGTGGGTTGCGTCTCTTCAGGCAGTTTTTGGTAAGTCGTAGATGGCACCAATAATAAAATTCAGCGAGTTTAAGCTGGCAGATGACTAGAATTCAGCTGATATAAATATATAACATGGCTAAAGCTGAACACATTTGTCCAAGTATCAATTTCTTCTGATCAATATGAAGCTGCCCTTTTAAAAAATTAGTTCCCAGATGCCTATTTTAAAGTTTTCCTGACTCTTTTTCATAAAATTAAAAACCATCAAATGAACATAACAGAATTCATTTTTTTCCTCACATAAGCTTGACAAAGAAATAATTGCCTATTGTTGTACCATACATTAACATTGGTCTATGAAAATCTTAGCGCTAAGAGACCTTTGAAAATAAAGGTCCTGGCCTTTTATAAGCTCTTGTTTTTCAAAACATTTTTCAAAACATTCCTACGGAACTTTAACAAAAAATCATATTAGAAAAATACATTTAAATTGTCACTTAAGCTATTTACGTCGCTTCTCTATATAATGTATGTACTAGGTCTAAGCCATGTCTGAAATATCCATCTGTGTTATGATTAGAAGCCTTTAGAACAATCAGAAACATATAAATGATTTTGGAAAATAAAAATTTGTGCTCCAGAAAACCTTCTGAGTTATCCAAAAGAATACCGTAAATGAATTTGAGACAGTCGACTGAAATAACATCACTCTGTAATTTTAAAAGAACATATAGTTATCACTCATATCTACCGGGTAAGCTATCACAAGGTCGAGGTTACTAAGAAACATCACATGACAAGCTTACAATCCGCTGAACTTGACAAACCCAAAGTTTACTACTTCTTTCATAATTCCATTAATGTAACACTTATACAAAATCACTGATACCACAACAATAAAATGTTACAATAATTTTTATCATTATTTTTATCTCTGCAATGCAGATCAGAAATTTACAAATATTGGCATAGAATGGAAGCTATTTCAACTTAATGTCATATCAAGAATTTCAAGAAGTATTTCTAAATCCTCTACTTATGAATTTCATAAAAAATATATCAAGCATGTGTAATGCACAATGTTATTAAATAATGGATACTATTAATGAGAAACTTCATTTAACAACTGAATTATAGTATGAAAAGAAATAGTTTCTATTCTGGCCTTGTCATTTTATTCATCAATTATTTCAATGCGAGTTGGCAATGAAATCTTCACACACTTGAAAGGATATTTCAACAGATATTTGCTTCTCTTCAGCAGTAAAATATAAATTTTTCAAAGGATCGTACTTAAGGCTTAACGAATAGAAACCTTTGCAATTAATTTGAATTTGTTTATGTATATTTTGTAAGGCAAATAATAGCATGAAGTCAGTTCTCTTGCTTTCAAATCAAGGATGGAGAAACTTTTTGCAGAGAATTCATCTATGACAAAGTGATAGAATCAATGAAGACAAAACTTTGCCATTTTGAACACTAACAACATATGTGAAATAATGGAAGAGTGATATTTTCAAAATTGAATAAATTTCATCTAGGTAGTTTAAATAATCAATGATAAGAAAAGTCTGCCATTATGAAACACTCACATCAAACTCGTAGAGAGTTATGGAAAAGGGGTATCTTCAACATTAAATATGTGATCTACGTAGCTTAAATAATCAAGGCAGTACTATTCTCCTCAAATATGTATCAATCTCTCTATATATAAATAACATGCTTAAAATATAGTTTTATGACCTTTTGAAAATACAAATGAGAAAATGAAATCTATAGATACAGAAGAGGTTTAATTGTGATCTTTGAGACACTTGTATTCTTCATTCATTCAAGGGAAATATTGCAGTGCCCCACCCACTGTTGACTGATATAGCAGGCTGGAGACTTAAACTTGACTGTGCTGTCTTGGGGGGCGACCATCTCGGCCTGGGGGTGGGGGACGCACGTGGGGGGAAGACGTCCGAGGACCTGTAACATTGTCATGAATAAATGAACACAGTTAGAGTTGGCTTTCTCCAACCATAATTTTCAGTTGAGGGGATATCTGTGATCCTGGGACATTGTCATATGTAAGGAGAACAAGGAAGAGTTTATAAATATAGTGTCTTTCACAGAGGATTTTGGAATCAATATTCGAGTGGCAATAACATTAAAGATCAAAGGGGTTTTAATTAAATGATTCAGCTTTTGGTTGTTTTCTGACAGATTAAAGAGCTTGGGTAAAGCTTGATTCCCTTTTTAATAGACATGTATTTTAGAAGAAATAGGTAAAACAACTTCTTCATATCTAATAAATATTCCAGGCCTTATCAAATAAGCTATAAGTCAGACACCTCAAATATGAAATTTAAAAAATGATTAATAAAATAATGAATATAATGTCAAGTGTTAACAAACAAGTCAGTTTTAATGTGACTACATATACAAATTGGTGCAGCCATTTTTCTTCTCGTAAACATAGTTTAGTTTCATGACCGAAATTCAGTTAAATAGAAGGCAAGTAACTATCAAAAGCAACTCACCCATCCTGGGATCCACTCCATGGGGTGGGGGCATCCTTGGGGGAGGGGAACTGGCACTGAAGGGGGGAGGTCCTCTCGGGCTGGGCATCATGTCGGGGTGAGGAGGTCGATAGGGAGGAGTTCTCCTGTCCAAGGGGTGCGGGGGGCGTCTATCAAATGGGGGAGGGGATCTCCCTTCAGGCATTGGAGGTGGCATGCGTCCTCCTGGGGGTGGAGATCTGCCTTCAGGGTGTCCGTGAGGGGGTAACCTTGCCCCTGGGGGAGGCGGGCGACGGTCTGGAGGTGGAGGCAGTCTCTCGTGGGGTGACCTCCTGAACTCATCATCTCTGTGAAATTTGAATTGTGAATCATTAGAAATCATGTGTAAACATACTAAGGACAAATAATGGAATCATTACAGCTTTAATTCAATTCAATTTGGATAGCCTAGTTACTAAACTAAGAAACAAAATATCTAGATTATGATTCATAACTTATAATGTTTCTAATTTTGTCTTGTGTAGAGATTTGAAATAAAATTTGAAAAATATATTGAGGTCACATAAAAAGATTGTTAATTGAAATAAAGTAGATCTGGAATCAACAAGTACAAAACCATTACAAAATGTTATACGATAAAGCTGAATTTGTATAGATTCAATATTTTGTATTGAGTCATGTAATGGACGATCATTTACTAAACTCACCTGAGATGAGGGGGTGGTATAGAACCTCGCGAGGGTGACCTCTCCATTCCAGGAGGGGGAGGGGGACCATTCATCATACCTGGGGAAACAAACACAATCAGAGAAGGTAATCAAACATCCCCTGCAAGGCAGGACTCATGCTAGTCCTATCACTGGCTTATTAGAGCCTTGCCTCATAACTGCAATGCCTCATAACTTGTGGTTTCGGTGCAGAACCCTCCTCAGTAATTAGATTCATAATAACACCATCAGGTAAATAAGGAAATATGGCACATAAAATAAGGAAATATGGCACATAAAATAAGGAAATATGGCACATAAAATAAGGAAATATGGCATGATCTAAATTATTCAATGATTTTGGCTAGCAAGAGTTATTCCTTGTAGAGTGAGGTAAATACAGAATTTAGAAACTGCCTCAAGTTAGATAATGACTAGAGAATTCAACTTTCGAGGAGGTGTGGTTAAGGAATATTGTGTATTTGAATAAAAGTCTTCATGAAGGCTATCGGAAGAGTTGCTGCTGATTGAACAACCAACTGTGTTTGTTATTCCTTTTTTCTATCTTACAAACATCTCCACTTGTAACAGAGGTCACATGGAGAGAATTGACTGAAGTGGGGAGAGAATGTAGTCTCATAATCTGTACATGTACCTGGAGGGGGCAAGCCACGGGTGGGGAGGGGACGGATCAAACCCCCTGGGCCCATCTGTCTCCTCTCCAGCTCAGTTAGTCTGTAACAAGAACCTCAATTTACTTCTTTAATCAAAATCACTAGATTTTGATTTGGGGTACAAAGCCATGAAGCCTTTGATATATTTCAACTTTGAAATTAATCATATGAGATATCATATCTCTGCTATACATGAGATTTGGATGTTGTATGCATGATATAATTGTACATCAATATACATAATCATAAACATGCAAAATAAAAGTAATCTGATGGGTAATAAAAAAATAAAAAAATGAAACCTTTGATATGTTGACCGATACAACATGTTACTCATCATAAAAAATGTGCTCATCTTTATTTCTTTTGCTCCTGGTTAATACTTTTTTTTATAAAGAGTTGAATAGCTGTCAACCATAGCAACTCTGAATTGATTCAGCAGCAAAACTAAGTTTGAATGATTTGATATGACACTGTACATACATTGTAATGTGCAACTGAATTGAAAAATAGATCATCATCTGTTCTCGATTTCAACTGAATAAAGATCATCTGGATGAAATCTAGATAATGGAAAGTCCACAAGTCAACGTACTTCTGTCTC
Source organism: Phorcus lineatus (assembly GCA_921293015.1). NCBI lineage: Eukaryota > Metazoa > Mollusca > Gastropoda > Trochida > Trochidae > Phorcus > Phorcus lineatus. The sequence goes on from OV121084.1 coordinate 25,492,681, forward strand.
AGCACCCCGGCATCGTGACGAACCTCCTTCAACTCTCGCTCCGCAGCCCGGGCAGCCAGCTGTTCACAGAACTCATTTATTGCATGTTCAACTTGAAATAGTTATAATAACATTCATAAAGTGCTTGACGTCTAAAAGAAGCCTCGTAGAGATAACAGCAAGAGGATCCACTTAAAAAGCCACTCCGAGAGTTGTTGGAGTCATATATGCCAAACTTAATCAATGGTGTCACTTGATCGCGAAGTATCGACTCTTACCAAAAAGACACATTTTAAAGCTTATTGTTTTTTTACAGTGACAATATTAAGGTAGAATTTGCAATTATGATCGAAAACCGGATAGTGGCGCACGTCAAATAGTCAAACGTAATTTTGGAGACTTGTCTAAAAGAGCCAGGAGGGCAGTTAGGCGTTGATAATGTTTGTTAGGTTATATAACTAGTATCCATGTATATTGAACGTGATATCTACACCTCTGTACATTTATAAGGCTGTTTTTAGATTTTCATGGAAAACCAGTATTTGTCATATAGATGTCTTTTGGACATGAAAAGTTAAGATATTTTGATTTTATATCACCACATATGACATTTAGGTTCGTATCAAAGGTAAATATTATGTTATGAAAATCACGGAGTGGCTCTTTAAATGGATCAACAGAAGTTGGTAGTAATTAAGAGAGAGGAGGGGGAGGTTAACACATGATTAGCTGCTTGAGGAAAAGGGGATCTAACCCGTAGAACTTTTAACTAACTCAGTTGTTGATAAGTGTTGATGATGGATTTCACCTCCCTCATTTGAAATAGTTATCATCGAAGATTCTCATAAATTACTTTATAAATTATTAGGAATTGATGGTGATGTTTTGCTATATCATTTATGATATGGATAAATATTCATAAAAAAACTAAATTATTCTAATCTCTCTTCTGAATTTTTAACATGTTCTCATTACTTTGAATTAGGTATGTGTATCCAATTTTGTTATTGCTTCCCAGCTGATGAAGGACTAAAATGTCATTTTTTTCGAAACATCTTACCCAGTTTTCATGAGCCTTCTTTTCATTTGCTGCAATCTGAAAAAGAAAATAAATTTTAAATTTTTTTTACATGACTTTTTCCAAATAATGTATATGTCTTTTATAATTGTTTGATCTTGTTAGTTTCTTAGCGTTGAAGGAGATAGATTACCAACTACTGACCTGTGACCTGAAGTCTCTCTCCGATGAGGCCAGCTCTCTTTTCAGTCCGTCAATCTGTGCTCTGAAATAAACGGATAAACAAATAACACCCTATTTTGGAATTGCAGATTACAAACATACTTACAGCACTCAATTAAATATCTATGAACAAACATTTGTTAAAATACCAAATTTTCTTAACAGGAGATATATTTCTCATGTACATGTTAAGGGTATCACGATACACAAATGTGTCTGAGTGTATAAATTTTATGTACAGGAACTGTATCAATACATTCATTTTGCATAATAAATTTCTTCTTTAAAAAAACTCTTGTATTGTTCTATTGTGACTTTTTATCTTTTATTGTATATGTGACAATATCTCATTCGATTTATCATTTAACAAATAATGTATACTCAAGTTATTTGTTTTTATTTACTTTAAGATGATAGTGTTTTTCAGAAAATACCCTTGACTTATTATCATAAAATACTTGTTGTAGACACTTTAACCTGTAAACACAGTCTTTTCCACAATTTGAATGAAAAATATGTATTGTGAATCGTACTGTATCACTACCCTAAAATTAAGAGACATATGCTGGGGAAGGGTGTTGTATCGTGACACTCCTTATACTTATGAAAAGAAAACTTTGAAAGGCACGGTCCTACAACTCACTTGTACATCTCAACCTCTTCCTCCATCATCTTGGCGTGCTCATCAATGTTCTCCAGTTTGTTGACGTTCTGTTTCTTTAGGGCTTCATGCTCTCCAAGCTCTCTACAACCAGCAATTGTCACTTCTTACTTGTTAACTTTCAAATAAGTGAATGAGTGAGTGAGTTTTGGTTGAAGAAGTTGTCATTTCTAGTGCTGCACTTTCAGAGGCAGATTATAACTCCTATCAAATCAGCAAATCTGCAGTTTGCTGGAGGCGAGGTTAATGTTACAACCTTGTAAACATGTCCGCTCTTCCATCTTGGAAAATGAACACTTCTGACTATTTTCTAAATGTTGTTAATAAAGTGGTCAAAAAGAGTCTTAACAAAACCCATGTAGTTATCATAGATTTATCATAGTATGTTTCCCAAATAGCTCAACATTTGAAGTGGTAAGAACATGTGGCTCAAAAGCTTTGTAATCTACTACCAGTTGGCTACCATCTAGCCTAACACTGACCTCTGTAGCTGGGCTTCCTTCTCCTTGAAGTAGTTGGACAGCACGTTCAGTTTGGTCTGAGCCTCTAGGCTCTGTCTGTCGGCTTTCATCTTGTCAGCTTGTAGTGTGTCCATCTCACGCTGGATCTTTGCCAGCTGGTCTGTTGTTAAAAGATTTCAATTATTCACAAGCTAAATTTTCTTCAATCAATAAATGGAGGAATCTACTGAAAACTTTTTCTAAATCCCATGTCAATCTCTAGAAATGTTAAGGAAGTAATATTTTATGAATGCTTCACTCCCTGTGTTTCAAGATCAGATCACACTGTAATGTAATAACATCAAATGTTATATAGTTTTTATGGACTATTTTCCTGTTCTAGGGTAAGCATGATATTGTGATCTCTGTATTCTTTTCTGAGTCATGTGTCCTCTTCACATATATCTTAAAATCAACAAAGCAAAATGTTTATATTTCATGAGTGCTTCGTTCATTATGATTTGGGCTCACAATAGTGTCATCAACTGTAACATTATAAAATCAAATCTTCAGCTCTTTATCCTGAATAGAGGGAAGCCTGGGAGTGAAACACACTTAAAATACATTGTAATGTCTTTTTGGGAGTTACTTTATCTCTATAATATCTAAAACAGTAGCAAAGTAAAAGTTTTCATACTCTGTGAATGCTTCAATCATTGTGATTAAAACTCAAAATACTAACTTCTTTTCTCTTCTCTGAGAGTCACATCCCCTCTTACAGTATCTCTAACTGAAAAATACTAACCTTCAACCTCCTTTCTCGCGTCAGTTTCTATCTGTAGTCTGTTACTTAGAGAGTCTCTCTCTTCTTCTAGCACATACAACGACGCATTAACCTGCAGAAGAAATGGTTGAGCAACATTTATTATAACTTCTAATTATGTCTAATTATGGCAGATATACAATAAGCAGAGGTATATCTTCTGATACCACTATCAATAGCTTTATGGAAATGTGAAATTGATTTTAAATTTATTTCCAAACATGAGCAACTTGAGAATATTTTGTCACTCATTATTTAGTAGATAAAGGGTTAATGCCTTGTTCTTGCTTCATTTCCTAACTCTCAATGATACAGTGGAGCGGTGGGGTTTGGGTTGTGGGGACGTCACACCAACTCCACCTGTATGTGATACTGCAGAAGCACTGCAGTTTATACAGATAGTTCATGCAGAGTTTACTGAATGTAAGAGGCACCTTTGTGTTGAAAGAGTTGGGGACCTTTTATTTTGGTTCATCCCCTTTTTGATATTTTCAGATTATCCAGATGATCCTGCTTATATCTTGTGTTTAGCTCAAACAAAAGAAAATCTGAAATCAATAACGAGCTACCTACCCGTGAAACATCCATCATCTTCTGTATTTTATCTTCTACCTGTGCTTGATCCACTGTAAAGGATAAACAATAAAGTATATTTTCACAAACTTGTTTAGTTAAGGTGAGGTGGTTAAGAATAAATTCATATGTTTGTCTAAAAATGTAAAAAAGTTTGTCTATTGGAAATATAATTTTCAGTGTTGATGGGATACTGAATTTTAAGTATGACCGCTTTCATTAAAATGTAAAACTTTTTGATAAATATAAAATATGATTTTCAGTGTGAATTTATCTAAAATTGTGAAATAACTAGGTGTGCTTTGATGCTATGACAGGGCTGAAATTTAATTGCTGTTTTCAAAATGTAAAATGTATTTGGCTAAATAAAATTTTTATTTTCAGCGTGAAGAGATTGAAAGCCTTTGAAAGAACTATGTGTGCATTTCTGGGATAGCAGGGCTGAAATTCATGGAGTTGATGTCAAATGTAAACTTTTAAAAATGTGAATCAATCTAAATCTTTGAAATCAACTTTGTGTGCATTGATCAAAAACCAGATTTGAAACGGGATACATTATGAAACTTATATTTCATTGAGCAGGAAGGACAGAAATATTTCAGTGACAGACAGTGATTGAATGTGTAGCCTCACACAGTGAGTATTTCAACTATAGACATAATGTCACTCACATGTTTCTTCTCCTTCTCCGTCCCCTTCTAAAGCCTTCAACTGGCGGAAACAGTCCCGCAAAACCTAAAGAGGAAGTAGGGAAAAATTGTATGATCTCTAGCTTCAAGTATCTGATAATTTTACATTTTTTGCAGAAACTGTTTGAAATAAGCTCTCCTGGGTGAAAGTGGATCACGACTCTATGTATGAGGTCTACAAAACTGGATGACCAAATGTGAGTTAATACCTATCTCCTATTTTCTCCACTCGGATGTATCTGAACTCTAACTTCCAACATTATTTCTGTAGTTATGTGAATGTTTTTTTCGTATGAGTTTTAGAGATTTCAGTTTGGAGAGATCAGTACTGCAAAATTTAAATAATAAGGGATTTTGAACAAGGAAAAATGGCTCAATTGTGACAGAGGTTATGTGGGAAGTTTTGATTTGAGCAACTGCTTTAGAGAAAGTGGTCTTAACCTGATAATGCAGATATACTAAGTGGTTCTCAACATCAGACCATAATTCAAGATTATTTTATATGTATAAGTCCTGTAACTGAGTTATAAGGAATGGTTTCTCACAATTCTGCAGAAAAAGAGATAACTCAAGCCATTCATTGTGTCATGTACACATTTTAGATTATTGCTTTCATACATAGGTTCCGTGATACAGAACCAATCACTTGCATTCATAGGAAGCTACTTTTGAATAAAACTGCTAATGTCAGATGTCCGGTTAAGATTACAAAAGGAATAGTGCTTGAATGTTGCAGGTCATGATGGCTTGGGCCAAAATACCATGATAATATGAACTCATTAACATATTTGAATACTCTCAAATTTAAAAAAAAAATTTAAAATGACACACACAACACACAAATTTATACAAATGTGTTGCAAGGTTTAGGAGTTTGAAATAACAGTAATCAAATTATTTAACAGACATAAAAATAAAATTTTAATGATTAATGTTCTTTATTAAAGATAGGTTATTTTAAAAGAAAACCTTAAGTAAAGCAAAAAATCAAGTTTTAATGATCTAGTCATCTTAATTCTATCATTTCAAACATACCTCCATCTCGTTATCCTTGAAGTCGACAGTTTCCTGCAGCCGTTTCATCTCTTCCTGTGTCTCCTTCTGTCTTTCTTTCAGGTCATCCACTCTGTAACCATAGCAACAATTCAATCTCATTAAAATTATCTTTAGGTGTCCAAGGGTCATAAAATTGTTTATTTATAATCAGTATTCAACAAGGTACCTGTCCCAGCCATTTCTACCTTCTTAGTCTGCAGTTCTAGAGAAGAAGTTGAGAAAGTGTAAAGTTTGGAGTTAGTTGATAGGAAGATGAAGAATGTCCATTGGGCCTTTAAACAAACACAGAAACAAATGTTTCTGATTGCAAGAAAATGTTTGTCAATCAAAGGAAGCAGTTTAAAACGATGGTACCACGATCAGTTAAGCTATGCAAATCCATTTCCCTACCTTAAGTGATTAAAAGTATTAAAAAATGGCTGCCATTGATTTTTGCTTGATTGTTTCCTCTATGATTAAGGATTACCTGTTGAAAAATAAGATGCTTTGACCCTCTGAACACACACATTTGGCATAAAGTAATGCTTATTGGGGAAAACTTGAGAATATATATGTTTTAAACAAATGATCATGCCCCTTTAAAGAACCTGATTTATAACAAGACTTTATGATATTTTACTTTTCTTTCCAGTCATCAGCTTCAGATAGGAGTTGTTGTTTACTTGTCTCAAGATGTTTAACTTGTTGAGTCAGCGATTTTATTTGTCCAGTCAGCGTTTTCATGTCTTCAGCAGAGTCCTTGACCTCTCTGGTTTTCTAGATAAATAACAACAAGTGAATGATAGTCATACATCTTAGTTGTAATATTATTTCATAATGTTGTTGACATCTGTTATTTCAAAACAACATGAATCAAGCCAAACATTTTTTTTCTGATACTGTTTATCAAAACTTCTACAGGAATAAACAATAGATCTAGTTCATGAAAAAGGAAGCCTACCATCTCCAACTGTTCTTCCATCTTTTTATTTTTATCTTCTAGTTTCGAAATCTGCTTCTGGAAATCCTTGACCTGAAAAAAAAAAATAGAGTTATAAAAATTATCACAACGTGATAATCAAAACCACAGCCTCAAGAACATATTTTTGGTACATTATAACTCAAATTAATTAAGCTACTAACTATATAATATTTAATAAAATAATTCAATTTTAGTTAAATAATTCATTTTGAAGATAAGGTAAGTTAACGATAGGCCTTGAAGCTATGGATAATGGGATCTCACCTGTTTGTCCTTAGACTGTGAGTTATTTTTGTTTGAAGAAAGCTGACTTGACAAATCATCGACCTGTTCTTGAAGCGTCACAATCTGTTTCTTGAGAGCCTCATTGTGAAGCTGAAATACAAGGGAGGTAAATTAGCCTTAACAAAAACCAACAACCACTAAACTTTTAAAAAACCTTAACAGCCAAAATAGAAAAAGCTACCTAACCACAAGCAAATGGCTGTCTCTTTTAAGATGGAGGTCAGTAAGCCCCTTGGGCTTGTGTGAGTTAAAATCTAATAGGTGTCTACAATTGAAGAGGTTATTTGTCAAATTCTAAGTAGGGCAGGTTGATATTTCCAACCATAAGTACTGATTGCATGTAAGGAATAAAAGTTATTTGGAAAACTGACAAAATCACATTTAAATAATTTGGAAGGAGAACCAATAAATCACGTTTACATAGATTTGCTTTTTCCTGATAAGTCAACTTTGAAGCACTTATATATTGCATACCTGTGTGTTTTGTAAATCTGTTTGGATAGTCCCTGAAGATGATTCCTGAGTCAGCATTAGTTTCTCTATTTGTAATTTCTAAAACAAAAAGATCAAATAAAAAGATGGTAAAAAACAACAAACATAAAAGTTACAACAGGAGAAAGACAGAACATTTTCTTGTAGGTGAATGCATTAAATACCAGCATAGCCATGCAGGGGTCAGTAACAGTTATGTGTGAAATATCCAGATGACATAGAGGATATTCAATGATGTTTGTCAAATACGATGTTTATCTCATCGAGTGGTGTGTGCACAGTTGATATTTTCACGAGTGGCGCAGCCAACCCTCACTTCCTATCATGCCCAATTGCCCATGTACATAATTTATAAATTTGCCACAACAAACTAGTTCCAAATAACGAAAGCTAAAAACGGTTGCAAAATACATTATATCCCGTAAAAACAAACCTATTTACCAAAAAACCCCACTCTATAAACTCAATTTTGACAATTAATTTCAAACCTTTTTGTGTCAGCTTGACCTTCTGACGAGTGACAATAAAGTATATCGCCACTGAGTAGATTGACAATGAAAGTTATCGCCACTATGGCCTGATAGAGGGTATATTTCACTGATAAAATAAAGTATCTCATTCTCAATTATGTAATAAAACTGGATATCAACTGCTGGAGAGAAAAAGTTTCATATTTTGGGTCACACTTTCTGCAATGATACAAGTTCCAACTTTTGTATCCTTACAGGGTTCAAACCAACATCCTCAGAGTCAGGCAACTAATAAGAGCACTGAATGCACCAACAGCTTACCCACTTGACCACCAGGCCTTGATAAGATCAAGGGGTCAAGTATGTGTCCTGAAAAGTAGAAGAATTAATACTGTTGCAGATAGTGTGATCCCAGATATCACTATCTAAATGACATGTATTATTTAGTGTTGCAGAGATTGTATACAAGAGTCGTCTGGACGAACCTCAGTACGCATTTGTTGCAGCTCATCCTCCAGATTTTCCTTCTCCTTTGTTGCAACAAACAGCTTCTCCTCGATCTCTTGCACCACAACTGCAACATACAGGATACTACATAAGTGTCCATGTCATATTGTATGATACTTGTACTCGAAGATAAGTATTTTGCAAGCAAGAGTATAGGTTATACTGAAAATAATGCGTGTCATAAAAACAGTAGTCATAACATTGTCACAATAAAATATTCTTTCTATTGCCAAAGTCTCAAACTTAAGTCTACTTACGAGCCTAAGCGTAACATGATGTCAAAGCATTGTTGATGTCATAAAGTCATAATCAAAAAGTGTTATTTTGCAATGGGCATCACATAAAAAATATGAGCTCCCAAATGATTACACCTAAACAAAGTTGAAAAACGTTTTTGTTTGGATCGAAAACCATCTCAATAGCAATTGCAATATTGGGTCACAATAGTCTATCGTTATCGTAAGAGTGGGTTGCAATAGATTATTTCTCTCGCAATAGTCAAATTAGGCCCCTTTTACCGATATATTTGATCTTTTGTGATATTTTCAAGTTTAATAGAACTTACGTAATGGATCCTTCTTGTGAACTTTCTTGCTCTGAAACAAAAAGAAAACATTTCATACATACACTCTCTCCCCACTTATCATGGGGTTTCACAATACATATAAAAAAGCTATTAAAAAAACACAGGCTCAGGTTGAGGATAATTTAGCACTGAGACATTTAAGAACCATAAGAGGAAAGAGTTGATCACGAATAGACAAAGAATCTTCTACAACACAAAGGCATCAGTGATATACCCAGCAGGGATATCAGTGACCAACCCCACAGCGATATCAGTTACTTACCCTACAAAGGCACCAGTGACCTACCCCACACAGTTAACAGCAATCTCCCCCACAGTCATATCAGTGACCAAACACACAGAGGCACAAGTGACCTATCCAATAAAGGCACCAGTGACCTACCCAACAGAGATATCAGTAACCTACCCAACAGAGATACCAGTGTACCTCTCGGAGATATCAGTGACCTACCCCACAGAGATATCAGTGACCTACCCCATAGCGATATCAGTTAATTAACCCACAAAGGCACCGGTGACCTACCAAACAGAGATATCAGTAACCTACCCAACAGAGATATCAGTGGCCTACCTCTGGAGACATCAGTGGCCTACCTCTTTGAGACATCCTTGACCTATCCCAAAGAGACATCAATGACCTACCCCACCTACAATTGCATCGGTAACCTACCCTATTGAGGCACCAGTGACTAACCCTACAGTTGTGTTAGTGACAAACCCACTAGAGGAATAAGTGATCAACTCTAACAGAGGCAAAAGTTACCTACCCCACAGAAGCAGCTGCACAGGGAGACAGTGACAAGAGATATGAGTGAGGCGATCATCATCAGCACACAGAATGTTGGTGAGAGTCCAAGTGGTTCCTGTTCAAGCAGTGACTGTATTGATGGAGGAAGCTGTGGAATCAAAGACAGTAGTTAATCAATGACTTGAGAACAAGGAAAAATCAGTTATTTGCTATGATAATACAGTTCGGTTAAATAACATAGTGTTAACATCCTGTCCACTTAAAATTGAAGCAACATAAACTTGTGGTTGGTCAACATGATGATAAATCAAAACATTATGCCAAAAGAATGGGGGAGACGTTTGAACTACTTACAACAAAACCATCAGATGAGCATCAGTTCAAAATCAATCCATTACCAACATGACACTCCCTACCTGCCCAATAATGGACTTGATGCCCCCCTCCAGCCTGCCCATCACTCCTGGTCCACTTGCTGCCTTCTTCTCCTCCTCCTCAGCCTTCTCAAGTTCCTCCTCATTGAAGTGTCGGCCCAGGTGGACTCCTGTCTCATAGGGATCATCTGCTGGGGGAATCACTGTCGTTAAGTCGTCATCAGTTGATGCTGTGACCGTCTGCTCCTCTTGTGCTGGCGGAACGGTTGTCACATCCAAGGGGGGAGCAGGAATTTCAGCATAATTTGGTGCCACTGTTGTCGTTTGAGTATTCTCATTTGGAATTTCACTAGCTTTTTCTACATCATCTGGTTGTTTTGGAGCCTCCTTGTGGACATGACCTTGGTTTGCTGGAGGATGACCTTGACCTACAGAAAGAGGTTTACGGGAAATAAAATCATCACTATGATACATTTGATCAGCAGTAGGCTCAATTTGGATATTTGCTTCCTTAGACTCATCAGTATCATTGACAGGTAATTCAACTATGGATTTCTCTCCATTACCTTCAAACTGGGATGCTTCTTCATGCTTGTCTTCAACCTTTTCAGCTTCCACTTTTTCTTCTTCCTTTTCCTTTACTTCTGGTTCCTCATTACCAGAGTGAGCACTTTGCGTGTACTGAAAACCTGGTGGTTCATCAACAAAAGGAAGATCAGTTATATCTGGAGTATATTTAGTCTCTGTAGGATTAACTTCTACATGAGTTGAAGCTGATGGAGTTGTGCTCAGTTCCTGTGGAGATGTTAGTCCAGCCATATCATCAAAGTCTTCAAACAGAGGTATGGTTGTCCCGTCTATCACAGTGTGTCTAGGGTTTGGTTCTTGGGTTTCTTGAACTGGGATCTGATGCTGCTGTTCCTGAGTATGACTTGCCTGGGCATCAAGTCCAGGAGTTGGAACAGATGCCGTTACAGTGACCTGTTCTTCCATACTGGAGGACAGTTCAGCATCAGTGGCAACACCGATGTTTCCAGGTGTAAAGGCAATGTCTACAGGTTCTCTCTGAACATGCTCAGATGAAGTTGGCTTCAAATTGTGTTGTTCTGTTTCTTCTTGTTTCTCATCTACTTTTGGAGCTTGAGATTTGCTTATTTCTTCCACTGTTTCTACAGCTTCGCCACCAGTGTCATATCGCGCCTCTCCTCCTACAGGTTTTTCTTGCTCTCTGTGATCCTCAAATTGTGTACCATCCAGATTCAAAGGTTTCTTACCAAATTCTCCTGCACTGCCAAAGCCTTGTTGATCAACAGGTTTCTGGTGATTTGGCTCCACGTATTGGTCAGTGTTCTCTTTACCCTCGTGCTGAGGATTTCCAATTTCAGGCTGCTGAGGAATCTGAACTTGTTGTTCTTGCTGAGGATCTTCATGTTGTTGAGGATATACTTGTTGCTGAGAAAACTGTTCTTGAGCCTGGCCTTGGTTGACCTGAGGCTGGCTTGAGGCATCCTCGGTTTTCTGTTGCTGTTCTTGGTTGGTATTCAGTTGCTGCTGATGATCCACAATGCCTGCCTGCTGTTCTCTCTCTTGATCAATGTTCTCTTGATTCATTTGCTGCTGATCATGATGAGGTTGAAAGTGGAGAGTATTGTCACCAGGTGCCTTTTCTTGTGCATCTTTAGGGGTGGTTAATACATTTTCATCTATTTTAACCTGATTATGATGTTGTTCCTGTTGCTGCTGCTGCTGCTGCTGTTGTTGATCCTGACGTTGCTGTTGATGAACTTGATTTTGGTCGACATGCTGCTGCTGATCCTGATGTTGTTGCTGATGGTTATCTCTGTGATCTTGTTGTTGTTGCTGCTGAAAATTTTGTTGTAGATTCTGGTTTGGATCTTGGTTTTGTTGTTGCTGTTGCTGCTCTAGATTTTGTCGCTGTTGTATCTCTAGATTTTGTTGCTGTTGTTGTTCTAGATTTTGTTGCTGTTGCAAATTTTTTTCATGTTGCAGCTGCTGATCAAAATGTTGATGCTGTTCCTGATTTTGTTGTTGGTGCTGTTCAGCTTGCTGTCCCTCCTGCGAATTATCCAGTAGATGGTCATGCATCTGGGCGGCTGGTGTGTCAGTCTGGATCACTTTATCCGATTCTTCCTTCTTCTCTGGCTCCTCCTCGTCTTTCATATCTGACAACATAATGACAAAATTGCCAGTGTTTTCAAATTATATACATCAAATAATTCTTAAGAAGCTTATGGATTTAGTTAAGTTTCTAAACTGGAGAAGAAATCAACTGACTTAGAAAATGAAAACCAATAAAGACAATGGTCATCAATAAAACTGAAAGTTGAAGTTAATGGTCAATATCATTTTTTTTTTAGTTCAATTTGAATTTGAATTTTTTTTTTATGGTTTTCCTGCTTATTCAGCAGTTTTCTAGAATGTTACATGTCAGGCAAGTCATAATGTGTGATCGACCGTTTTAATCATGCTTTAACTTATCTATGTAAGAATTGGAACGTATTCTTCATCATTCAAAATGTTTTAAAAGCAGATTATTTGTAGTGAATAAGACAGGGTTAATGTGATTAGTGATGCAAACAGGCAGTAACTGATTAAATTACCGAACACAACAAGTACTTCATTTATATCATCAGGGTGAAAGAGTTAACAACAAATAAATGTGTGTGTGAAGTTTGTACCCGTAATTTTGAATGGGGTCACTGTCAGAATAATTTGATTCTGAATGGGAACAAGTAACTCAGTATTATTTTTCTGTATTATTCTTCTGCTACCATTTTGGCGTTATTTATATGTTTATTGGTGTTATGTACGTTTCATTAAGGTGGTATACTAGGTTGTCTAGATATCTGGTCAGTTGACTACTCATGCGCAGTTTGCATTCTAGATTTATATCATTCAAGCTATATGAAGCAAAAGTATAAGTATAAAAATAATGACTTCTTCTGAGAAATGTCTTTTTGAAGAAGATTATTTAATGCAACATTCTCATTGTTAACTTGCAAACAGGTATTATTCTGTATTTAAACTCTGGTCACAAATATGAGTTTATTTGTTACTTGTTTGTTCCCTGATATCAAGCCATCCTTGATTTGTCCCAACAGGGGAAGCTGAGAAACTCCTATGCAAACCTCTGCACTTATCTGAGCAATTCTTAGGCTTGAAATGAGGAAGACTGATTTGATTAAATGCAAGTCTGTTGTGTAATCAGAGTTGCTGTTAAAAAAGTACATATTCGCAAAGCCTTAGCTCTGATGTTATAGGAAAACTAGAATTTATTACATTAAGCATTTTCCCCTTTAAGTCCTCCTCACAGAAAACAGTCTTGTACTAAGGAGACTGAACCTTGATAAAGGCCTCAGTAAGTTTGCTTTCAATTTCAATACAGGAACTGGTAGGTCTCAGTGACAACAAGCATGCTTGCTAAGCATCAACTGTTTTCATTTGCAGAAATTTTGCAGATAGGTTGTGCTGCTGTTTTGTCATTTCAGGAATCTGCCGGAAGTCCTAGAATTGCCCGATTTAGAACAGAGGTTAGTGCAGGAGTTTATGACTTGAGCTACCCGTGTGGAGAGAATTTGGGTTAAAGGTAAAACTGACATCAGTTTCTAGTTGAATGCTGATAGCCGTTTGACACACTCTTTTAATAGGCTTGTTGTCATCACTTATAAATTAGCATTTGAAAAATGTAAGGAGAGGATCAGTTTTGAGTGCTGCTGCAATTCTTCGGTCATTAACAGCACGACAAGAGACAGTCTGTGTGGAAGACATTACAATAGATCTCAAACCAACATCTCACTTCCAGTTGTAAGAGACAAGACATGAAGAGTTCAAGCTGTGAGTCCAACATTATGTCAGAAGACATTCTTGAGTTAGTTAACAAGTTCACATTTCTTCACACACCAAACAAGCACAAGTCGACAGAGTGATAGAATTATGTGATAACCCAACAAGTTAATTTACCCTTAACAGAACATGCATTTATCACATGGTTTGAGAGATACTTTTTAATAAGTTTGGGGTTGGCTGTGCTACATGCCAAAATGTGAACATGTGAATTCCAAACAATTCACTTGATTATGCAACCCAAATGCCAAATATCATGACAAAAACTTTCAATGAAAGCTGAAAATGAGCCTAAGGGCAAACTGACTGAGCTTTTCAATTTTTCAATATATTTTCAATATCTCAACATTTACTTAAAAATCCCCTTTATATATACCAATATTCAGCACAATTTAACTGATTGGATGTGTCTCTTTGTTTCTGAATACAGTTTAAAATGTTTTGGCGCTTCCTATATTTCCTAACCTGATAGTCAACATTTACGTTGAACCAAATATTTTGCCAATTCCTTACATGGATCTTTTATTTGTACATCATAGCAAAAAATCGATTAGATATACAACCTACAATCAATTGTCTATTTAATGAAATGAATAAATAGACATACTAAAAATTGATATTTCAAAAGAAATATATTGCCGACAATGCACTTATTATTGCGTCAGCTCCTAGTCAAAAGTGTCCGAAGTTCGGGCGACCTCGGGTGGTGTCCAAACCTCGGTCAGTTTGCCCTTTATTTGTGCATATCTTTTGAAAATTCTAAAATTTGAATGATTGGTTTATCCAGTAGTTACTGAAGAAAAGTTTTAATTCCCCAAAACATGTATCTTTGTAATGTATACTGTATACGTATACTAAACCAATTAGCATTAAGCTGATAATATATATAACCCGCATTTCACTTCCAATTCAGCACATAAACAATGAATCCATAACAATATTAACAATTTAGTCCATATGAGACACTGAATATTGAATATGTCTTCCATAATTATCATAAATACAAAACCCCTACATTATGCACCCCCCCCCCCCCCCCCACCCCCTTCATGCTCCACCCTAAACTAAAAAAACTCAAACAAACCCAATTATTTCAGATAAGTGTTAAGTTGATGCCACTGTCTAACAACAATTCTTTTTGGAAAACGCATCAACTAAATAAAAGCAATCTTAATTCTTAAAGGAGAAAAAAAGCCTACATAATTGGTAATGAATAAACAAACTGCCAAAATATAAACTATATTAACTAAGGTGTTGAAAAAATGTTTGCAAAGCATGCTATTCACATTCTGTTAGAACATACAGATTATACAGTATAACATAACTTGTTATGTGACATATATTATTACATGCTTGTGTGAAATATTTAATATAAAACCACACCTCCTAAGTCATCAAAGTTTTCGTGCAAATCAAAAAAATTCTTATCAAGATCTTCCATTCCCAAAAGAAAATCATCATCAGCCATATCTGAAAATAACATTACATGAAACTAAAGATTTCTAACTCTTTAAACTACAAAAATGAAAATTTCTACTTATTGTTGAAAACAATCTTGTACATAAAATTTTACTGGCCTAATAAATAAAAATTTAAGCAAGAGTCACTGCATGTAACAATATTCCAACTCAACTTTAAACAATAGTCCATAGTTCTGAAGACAATTTGAAATATGTACAACAAAGTACACTAAACCATGAACAGGTTTTAGTCTCACGAACGCACCTTCTTACCCAGCTTGCCGACCTCGTGCAAGGCGAGCTCGCTAGCAGGCAACGTGTCAGCCACGAGGTTTTCACTAACAGTAGATTTTCACACAATAATTGATGTATGTGGGCTAGCCAATTTAAATCTTTTTGAGTTCAGACAAAATCTGACTTAATATTTATTGGGATTTACACGTTAACTCGTGTGTGCTTGTCACAATTTTGCTAATTAGACAAAGTCTGATTATATTTTTCATATATGTTATATCAAGCCAAAACTTGTAATTTCTACTCATCTTCCATTTTCCATGTGTTTATTAACACATTTACAAAGTCTTTGAGGCATTTTGTGACATAGTACTATAGCCTTGTAGCTATAGTGGGGATTTCTTTAGTGGGTATTTCATTTGTTTCTTACTTTCACATTACACTGCACTTTTCATGATTATTTAACAGGGTCATCTTTAAGTTTGGAGGTCGGAGTGGATCATTATTATCTTTCCTTTTTCTTCTCACTATCTCACTTTCATTCTACTGCATTCACTCTTCAAAACAACTTACACAAGGTTTGAAATAATATTTGAAAATAAAATCAGGTACGATAAAATCTTACACCATAAGATTCTCATTGAAATAACATTTTCAATCTTATGACGTCATCTTTGATATAATGGAACAATAAGATGACATATGTGATGACCGGATTAGGTTAGGCGATCCAGAAACTCCGTTCAGAAACTGAACATGTTTCACGAACTTTTCCAATGTTTTGGGAAATATAATGAATAGAACATTTGCAGGGTACGAATTCGTTTTTTTTCATGCCCTGCACCAAGTGCAGTCAACTGATTTTACCAGACTGCACCTGTGTCTCTCTGGCTGCACCAAAGATCATCACAATGGGTGACTTAGTTTTACATATTAAAATCTAAATGAATATGTTTTTGTTTTTTTTACGTTTGGTTGAACGTCAATATGTTCAGAAGCGCGTTTCTCACTTGACCTAGGCAGACTCGTACTTTCTTGAATTTCTGTAAAATTCTCTGTAATTTGTTCGGCTGAACTTGAGCTTGCTTCCGGCACTGTTTCATTCAGATTGTCTCTATCTTTCTTATCAGTTTTGTCCGTCTTCGTAAAAAACTGTAAGAGTTTCGATTGACCAGCTTGTTTTGACATCTTGGCCACGTGTGACAGCAGGACGATATGGTTGCTAAGCGACAATGTTTTCACTGAAGTTAAAAACGAGTTCTCACGGAAATATCCGAAGAGTCTGAATTTAGCTATTTTTGTTAAAATGCGGAAGTAAATCACTGTTTTGGTGTTGCAAACGTTTTAAATCTTTTTGTTATCGTTTTCAATTGAATAAAGTTAAAACTAATCTTGGAAATAAGAAATAAGCTGATCTTTCAAACTGGTTGCAGTCCAGAAACGAATATATAGACCAAGTCAAACGATGTTGATATTTTCAATAGCGATGGCAAAATTGTAAAATGCAGAGTAAAATTAAAAAACTTACGATCTTATCATTTATTCCAAGCAGTCATAGTACATATAGTGTATTTTTAGAGTCAACAAAATTTTGTTATACCCTTGAAATGCCGATAGAACTTTTTGTTTACACTTCGACAGAGCACATGGCATATTTGAGGGGCTATTCTTTTTGCCACCCTCGTTAAACAAACTCATAACACTGTCAACAGCATGCCGGAGAATGGGAAATTTACAGAGGGAGTAAATAGTAAGAGCATAAAATATCAACATGGCGATCGTCACTGACGATTCTCGGAAGTTTGCCTTTATAAAATATTGGAATGATTAAAGCTGTTTGTGTAATTTAAGAAAAACATTCATGATTGGAACAGTTATATGAGAAAGGTATTTGAAAATATGTTATTTTTCAAACTGCACCCGGTGCAGTCCAGTAACTAATTTAGACTGCACAAGACGATTTTCACCTGCACTGGTGCAGTGTTTAAATGACGATTTCGCACCCTGATTTGACATGTATAATGTTGAATATCATGTACATTTCATCTAATCTCGTGAAGTAGAATATACATGTATAGTCACATTGGTGGCTACAATGCTATACATGAAATTTCTGCTTGATGAGATATAAATGTATACTTTTAACAAGCTAATTGATAAAATTGTAAAATAACAAAATAATATAACGAGCGTTTAAAAAACATAAAAAAAATTGTTACCTGGAATTTCCACCTTAAAATCGTCCTCATCGTCTTGTCCAAACTCAGTGTCATCGTCCTGTTCTGTCTGACCGTTCGGGTCACGCTGCCCTGTGACTGGTTGTCCTGCGTCTTTAGTAGTATCATCACTATCCACATCATCATCCAAGTCGAATTCAGTTTCATCTAAATCTGTGTCATCTTGAACTTCCTCTTTCTGGAATTGTAAATATACATCTCAGCATTTGGGTAGATAACTCTCTGTGTTATAGTCAGTTTTATCCTTCTTTTAAAATGAGTATGTTTGAGAATTGTTTATGCTCCTTTAAAAAGAGCCAAATTACCATATATGTCCTCAATTAAGTTCATTAAGTTACTCTCACCTTTATCTCCAAAATTCCCAAATTGTGCTATTTTCATGTTTTCATGTATGATAAATGAAAAACAGCCATATAAATAATAGGACATTGAAATTCTGCGTGCATTTTACATGTATGTAAGTTAAAAGGCTTAATTAACAATACTAATCCCTTTTAACATTTGTGTCTGCTGTGAATAAGTCTGAGTCATTGACGCACATCACGGTCCAGTTTTAGATCACAAATCGAGAATTTAACCTGTTTTATTGTCACTATACTGAACTTATAAGAACTAAGACGCTAATTTTGGAAAAAGCACCACCCCCTCAAAAAAAAAAACTATCTATGAAGTTTGGCATGTTTGACTCCAACAACATACTCTGTGGCCCTTTAACATTAACCCATAACATACTTCATTAGTCAGTGCAGGACCTTGCTGGGGCTGATTAGCAGGAATGACAACTTGTTAACAAATGGAATACTTGAGGAACGATCAGAAGCTAACGACAGGAACTCCTGCTTGACGTCTGCATTAGCAAAGGGTTCAAGAACAATTCATACTTTTTACATATTATTTATTACCTTTGGAGCTTCTTCTTGTTTGACATCAGCAGGCGGTGATGGATCTGAAATGTGTCAAAAATGATAACAGTTGAAGACATCAATCTATCACTGGATTCTGCTCTACATAAATCTGCCGTGGAGATATCTCTTTTGGACGTTAAGCTTCAACCTCCTCTACTCATCAATTTGAATTTCTCAGATATTTCAAGAAAAAGTTTTTATATAAGCAATTGCCTATAAGACTAGTATCTATTTAAAAAAGGGATGATATCATAAGATATGATATCAGATTGGCTGTCAGGCTAGCAGCTATTTCAAGCAAGGGATGATATAATTTCTAGGCTAGAAGCGATTTCAGTGACTGGTTAGAGTTACCTTCTCTTGTCTCGTCTTCATCAGGTATCTCAGTGTCGTCTATCTCTGTGTCGTCCCCTCCCCCGCTGTCCGCGGGTGGCTGCTCTACCCCAGCATTCTTCTGCAAACCCAGCTTCGCCTCTATGCTCAGGTCCTGTGCCAGAACAAAGTCAACAATAACATCTTATCAGTGTATTAAGTAATCATGAAAACTGGCAGGTCGAAAGTATTTTTTTGTCAATTTATATGGCACAACTAAAGACAGTGTGATTATATATTTAATATCAAAACAATCTTTACATAACTTCAGTATTCATAAACTCGTCTTGAAGTCACCAAACAAAAATCGAAATTTCCCTCATCAAAAGTTCATCTTGCTTTAATTGTTCCTGCAAGAAAAGAAATGATAATAATAGAATAAATCAATAAATGATTATATAAATGTTAACTTACCTCAGTTGGAATTTCAAATTCTGGATTGTCAACATCAACTTTGAATTCTTTGACAAAACCTTTTGGAAAATATCCTCTTTTACCATTTGGCAACTAAAAGAGACAAAGAAAATACAAATACAAAAGGGATGAGGTCTAAGATGTTTTGCAATCAATATCTAGTTCACAAAGTTCATCTTTTAGCGTTAATTGAAACATTTACAGGTTTCCACATATAAACCATAAACTTACAATATTCAATTAAATATGAAATATGTGTTATCACATAATTCATGAATGACAATACAGATGTGCTTTTTAAAAAAATCATGCATTTATCCAAATAAAAATAATTTTGAACTTTTTTACCAAACCTCTCATAAGGGTCTTTTAAAAGGGGTAAAAAAAGGATGTGTTTACAGTCATAGAAATCTTAACTTACCATTCCTTCCCAATATTCAGGCTTATTTCCAGCAGACTTGCTCATGATTTTTATTATTTGACCTCCTTTGAAGCTCAAAAACTCTGGTTCCATTTTGCTGAACTTTCTTAGAGTTGTTGCATGTGAAATAACCTCTGAAATGAATAACATTCAAAATAGGTCAACCTTTTGAATCTATTAGCATTTTAGTCATTGCCTCATCTTCGTACGGCAAATCTTGAAGCTTTTACGTGGGTAAAAAGCAAATTATACCTGCATGGGTAAGTTAAAAGCAGGAGGGAGTATGAAAAATGTTTGCAGCGATGTGAAGCAAGTTTTTTGATTTTCACTCTCTTTGGTGTTCTTTGCGTCGTGGACAAGATTGTCTAGGTATAGATATTGTGTATATATATAACCCTAATTAGGATATGACAGAAGGTATACAATAAGTCCAGCGAGTGATTTGAGAGTACATTATACTACATGTAGACCTTGTTTCTGATGCAGTCAATCGTCAATATTGGAGGTGTCAAAAAATGTTTTTTGGATCCAGTTCATATGACTCTTGAAAAACAACTTGGTGAGGCATGTCGTGTTTGACATTCAATATCATATGTTAAGAAGAATGCAAAGTTTTGAAAAAAAATTCAATTCAAACTGTAGGTGACAGATTTATGTAAGTGATAAACTACTTGGTTGGTGTGCCTAAATATTGGCCTTGTCAAGATAAGACTTGACATTCAACTTCTTCGATAAGCCCATAAACTATTCTTCTGGACTAAATTACAATAATAATACTGTTAGGTCGCTAGCAACAGGTAATGAATTTCCTTCATTACAAACCCCGAGTTCTTTTTTGTTTAGGACCCCCTTATCTTCCGGGTTGTATTTGAGGTCTGCGTTGTATTGGAGGCTGGATTAATACTTTTTCAGACCTTACTTGATTTTTTGAAATCTCCTGATAGTGACAATAAGGAAAATTCAAGTTATTAGGTGAATTCACTCAGTAAACTCAAGATAATATTACCTGGAAAAGGTAGGGGCCATGGGCACATTAGATGAAAAAATTGCCTGTTCAAATTAGGGGGAAAGGCCCATTCAAATTTCTGAAAATAATCAAAAGCCCTAAAAATGGCCCTTTGTCAAAGGTGTCTTTTCCTATCCCTGTACCTTTTAATTTTTAATTTAAGACCCATGTTATATTTAATTCAGCACGCTATGACCGCAAGGGCTAGGATATATTTGAGACCCAGGTTATATTTATGGAATTGTGGTATTCTTTAATCTACTCAGATGCATATGTGAATGGTTCAGACATCCGCATAAAGATATTAGACTTAGTCTTATAGTGAAATTGTAAAATTTAACCTGAGCTCATCAATGTCATACTATGATGTGTGACCTTTCCTGTTTAGTTTAAATAGTGATATGAATAATAGATAGCATATTAGAGTTTTCATGCCAAGTACCATTTGTAGCTCACGTGTGAAATGGATAAGTGACATTTTTACTCCACTCAATGAGATAGACATAATATTTTGCAAAAACAAAGAAAAAGTCTGTTTTTCTTAGGTCAGGATGCAAAGGTGTTAATGGTAACCATTTCAAATCTGCAAGCCTATAAAAAAAAAAGGCCTGTAAACATATTTGTTATTGGTTTCTATGAGGTTAAAGGGTTTTAACCCCTACTCTGGATTCTAGGCAATGGGTCTCTTGGATCTTAATTGAAAACAACTAAATTCAGTTGCAAAACATGTGGAGTATGTGTGGAGATTATGATTTTTGGTACAGTTTATAAATCTAGGAAGAAAATCAATGACAAAAAGAAACAGATGCCAGTGTAA
Organism: Phorcus lineatus; assembly: GCA_921293015.1. NCBI lineage: Eukaryota > Metazoa > Mollusca > Gastropoda > Trochida > Trochidae > Phorcus > Phorcus lineatus. The sequence goes on from OV121084.1 coordinate 25,514,295, forward strand.
TGGAACCCATGTACTAAGAGAGGATAGATCATTGAGAGACAAGCACCCGGGATATGTATGATTGTAATACTAGATACCAAACAAAGAGTATCTATAAAAATGATAATGATCCATCGAGTATTTGCATAGCATTTAGCAGTTTTAACATGCGAAATAGAACAACACCGGGTCAAAATGTCAGCACATTATTTTTCGTATCTTCGGCGGCTTGAAAGATCAAATCAACATTCATTATATGTCATGATACGTACCTTCGCATTTTTTGTCAGCACATAATCTTAGATTTGATATCTTAGACCCTAAAACAATGTTAAACGTTAATAATAGAAGATACGCTGGCACCTTGCTGTAAGCTGCCATGTTGTTAGTCCGCACTCGTTACACGTCAGCTGATAAATTATAAATAATGACCGCTCCCTTAAGAAGCCTACGACCATATGATTTACTTAAATCGATCATTATCACGGTCTGAACCGACAGTAACAAGTATTTTATATTTTACAGAAGTTATTATTCTAATAACTATATTTTTAAAAAGACAGATTTTGGACGAAAATATGTGTTTGAGCGTTCCAGGGACCAGTTATTGTTGAATAAGGCTCTGAAAGGAAAAAGAGAGACTTTGATCAATTTATTCTCGTGTATATGTTTATAATACTAGCTTACTCTGTTTTGTAGAGATTTGATATCATTTATACATATCTATATATATATTAATATCCCTACGCTTATCAGTATTGCAAGCTTACATTAAACGACCAACAAAATAATATACAATATACAAGTACATTTCCATTAGTTTTCATGACACGTTTGATAAGACATTTACGAGACGATTAGACCTCATATTTTTGTTCACATTTACATTTTGATCAATGTCTAGGATCAATTTATTGCCTCCGTAATTATTTTCTTCTCAGAGCTTTTTGGGAGATAAAAACTACAGGCCCGGCCACTTCTATGAGTATTTAATTAGTCCATACCATTTGTCAGTGTTTAGAATGATAATAATAATGTTTAAAATATGTAATTTATGAAATATTGTATGCAAATTTTTTGTTTTTTTACATCACATGTAGATGTGACTTAAAATGTCAGTTTAAATATTGATTAAATGAATTTTACGACAATTAAACTTATTGACATATAATCATTGGATATGAAAACTTTTAAAACTGTCTATAAGTTTTTGAAGAATCTATTTCAATTCCATGAATTCAGAACTAAATTCCGTTAGAAACCTTTCCAGTAACTGCTAAAGGGCTGCTGTGTACAAGAAAAGATAAATGAATTTTCTTGAATAAAAATAGATATATTTACATCAATCACCATAAGCACGACTAGCTGTGACGGTAATGCATAAGAGTATTTGTGACGACAAAAATATATTCACTACCTTACTACTAAGACACTTTATTTGAAAGTGTCATGGTATTTATAATTACCATTTTAGCAATGGTGATGAAAAATCTGTAATGGTAGTGAAAACTAATAGGTAGTTTGATCTAAGTAATACCGCAGGAGCAAATTTCTGCATTGATGTATTCGAGACTTTGGTAAAAATATGCAAAAACAAAAATCACTTTAAAGTCTTAAAAAAAGTCATCTCTTAAAGAGCCACTCCGTGAGTTGTTGGAGTCATATATGCCAAACTTAATCAATTGTGTCATTTGATCGCGATCGAAGTATCGAATGTTACCTAAAAGACAGATTTTAAAGCTTATATGTTTTTTACAGTGACAAGATGACGGTAGAAAGTCTACCTCTGTGCATTTATAAGACTGTTTTTAGATTTTCATGGAAAACCAGTATTTGTCATAAATATGACTTTTGGATATGAAAAGTTTTGTTTTTTTGATTTTATATCACCACATATGACATTTAGGTTCGTATCAAAGGCAGATAATATGTTATGAAACTCACGGAGTGGCTCTTTAACAGTAAACATTTAGTAACACATATCTGTCCTCTGTAGTTGACCCCTTCACACTTTGATGGAAAAATATTGTCTATAAATGTTCCTGTTCAGAAATAGTGACAAATTTGATAATTTCCCAAAATGATGATATTACATACGAACTCTTACACTATTACACAAACGGTTCTTGGTACGGTCACTGTAGAGAGTGCGTGGTCGAAAAAATAATTTATGCTATTGCAGACATTGTGATCCTGAATATAAAAATCTTAATTTGTTTACTATCTACATAGGTTTCCTCATGTTCTGTTGATTAATTACTCCCAAAGATTTTATAAGAAAAAAAGGAAAAGAAAGTAATTATACATATTTGGTTGCTGCTATAACTCTGCATGAAAATGAAGTGACCCCTAACCTCGACCACACACGTTCGACATTCAAAGGGATTTTACGAACGATTCCTCTTTTACATTGAACCGTTATATTGAACTCATTTCAGTACAATTTAAATGGACAGTAGCTTGTTTTTAAGATAAAAAGAGTGAAACGGGAAAAGGATTATAAATGTTAACAATTGCAAGACAATAGTTTTTAAACAACAGAAGCATTTCTATACCGAGTGTACCATGTTCAGTTAACGTGACATAGAGTGTTTTTTATGATTAATAATAAGGCTTAGATTAAAGTTAAAATACCATATGTTCTGAGTCAAACTAAGATCGCCGTTTTTAACTTGCACCTTATCTCTAAAATGTTAAAAATTCTTATATTCTTGTTTTCAATGATTATTGAAAAACAGCCATATAAATGTTAGGAAGTCCAATTCTGTGCCCAGTTTACATAATCTTAGTTAAATGATCTACTTAACATTACCAATCAATATTTGTCTTTGTCTCTGGTGCAAATTAATTTGAAAAGTTACGTTTACGCGCTATTGTCCGGTTTTCGATCACAAATCACGACTTTAACTTATCTATACTGATTCATATCCCTACCTCAAATGATTAAAAGGTGTTCACACAAAAATGGCCGCCAGTAGTTATTCTTGATACTTGATAATTTCGTTTACGACAACGGAAGACCTTTTCTAGTCATAAGATGTTTTACCATCTGAAGATAACACATTTGGCATAAACTTGTTTATTTAGGCAAATTTGAAGAATAAATTTTTAATGAAACATTTTACTACACCTTTTAGGAAAATGATTATTTTCGCTTTATCCATGCATAGCAATTCTATGCATATTTAGATAAGCATACAATCTCGTAAATATTAACCGTATAAAAGGATGCCAACAAGACGAGGATAGGTGCATTTACTTGTTCATCAATTAGTTTCTGAAGTTTAGCACTTATTTAGATAAGTATTTGTACAGTTCGTTAATTTTTTTAAATAGAAATCTTCCATTTTCTTCTTCTTTGTAAATATATTGCCTCGTTATTCACATGTCAAATAATTAATGAGAAAGAAGTGCGTCAGTCAGTAAAGAGATGCTTTGGTAATTGTTGATTCTTTGGCCGATGGTGGTGTAGACTAAGATAATGCCCATTACCATGTGTAATGCATCATATAGAATACCTATGTATTAGAGGGTACACCCTGTAAATGTTGTATTACGCCCATTAGTACATTCACTGATAATCAATACTACATGAATTAAATTTAAAGGTTTGGAAACTATGCTGCGGTTAAATAGACGGATAAAACATAACCCAAGGATGAAAGATGTGTGCCGTTAGGATTTGCCCAAGGGCCGCAGTGCAGTCATCCCTTATTCTTAATACTGCCTGCGGGGCATGTTTTTTTCATTAATTAAATCGTCAACTATGTATGTAAAGACATGATGACAATGATTTTTGAACTGAATAAAAATATACAAAATTTTTTTTTAAAAATCGTCAACTAATAATACATTACGTCCATTCACTGATCATGCGAAGGCAGATTATGTACAGGTCAGAAGCGACTGTAAAATGTCCCACAACAAGAAATCAGACCTTGAATATAAAAGGGGCTATGATTGCTGTTCCTTCAGCTCAGCCGTTGCGGTACAATTGTATGATTATTGGAATAGCGGAGTTAGGCGTATGTGGGTTCGAGATTGCATATGGCGAAAACATTCACAGATTGAAAACAGATAGTTTGGATTTACTTCATAAGTGAAGGTTAGTGAACACTCTAACTTGAAAAAATATTTTCATTGAAATGAAATTATTCGGAGAGTAATCTTTCAACATGATATCCTAACTGGCGGGGCGATTATTTTGATAATAACTTGCACCCGAGGGACTTTACGTGAATAATGCCCTTGTTCTGCGTGGCAGAAGAAAATATGAACTGTATCATGCCCCCTAGAACAATAGGCCGTATTATTATTATATTAAGGCCTTAGTTCCATCGGTTAGCATTCGGTACGGGTTTAACAATAAATTCAAGACCCATATGTCCAAGACCGAGCACAAACCTCATTTTGGACTGTTTTCGGATGCTTACCTACGTCAGCAGGCTCATCCGATGACGACATAGCTTAAAGGGGAACAACAACCCTAGCCTTTCAGACCTAATTGACCAGCAGTTACGTAATTGCCATAGCCGGGAAAGAGGTCACATGACACAGACTGGGCGCCGGCCAAGCGAGGTGCGGTCATTGTGACAGGTTGATTTATGATGTTGATTGGCTGATTCATTTTCTTTCGTTATTGAAAATTAGTAAATATCATAATTTTTGTATTTAAGTGATGAAAATGCAATTATTTCGACATGACTTGAACTATATGCAGGACACATGATATATGATTTAAACAGTATTTTATTTCCATAAAACATGTAATACACAACATTCAGAATATATATATATACAAAAAAGGAAAAAGGATTAGCAAACAGGCAGCAAATGCCTATATAAATGCTTCTCCTGAAACAAGCATGAAAAGATTAAGATATCAAATATATTGGTGGAAATATATATTTGCAATTATTCTTACAAAACTCAAGTTCATATTAAGCATTGTCTACCTTTATACATGGTATATTGGTTACTAATTAAGCGACACCGTTGAGCATACAAAGCATACTCTGTGTCACTTTAAAATTGTCTCACTAGTTATGAATACATATTTCAATTCTTTTATTTCAGTAAGGTGCCTTACGCCCACATACAATCATATACAAATAAAACAGAATTAGAGAGGAAGTGAATTGACAATGTTTATTCCAGCTCTTCAACTCAATCAATTCAATCAATTTTATTTCGTAAAAGGCCTTAGGCCCACGTACAATACAGAGTAAACAAATATGTGTATTTATACAGTTGTGGCAATTTACACTCACGTGTACTGGGAACGCAGTAAAAATGCTTCCTTAATGTAATTTGAACAGTTTATGGTCGTGGAAAGATTGTTACATTTTAAAGTATTTACAAAACATTGCTGGTCAATGTGATATGGTAAAGATTTAAAATATTTATAGCGCAGATCATTATAACTTCTACATTCAAACAAGAAATGGAACTCGTTTTCTATAAAGTTATCATTACAAATATAGCAGAGTCTTTGGTGCCTTGGAATTCCATCAAATCTACCAATATTCTTATATAATGGAAGTGAACCTATTCGCAACATTGTTATTCTACGCCTTGCATCTTTGGATTTCAAAAAGGTTAAATATGGTTCAATGCAAAATACATTTTTGATTTTTGAATAAACATCAAGAGAAGAACATTTGTGCATTTCAGAAAATATAAGCTGCTTATGGCAGTCACTTACTCTTAAATGAAATTCTTTTAAAAATCGTTCCTCGTCTCCAACACCTTGTGCCTCCCAAACAAAACCAAAACCATAATTAAACAAAATATTTTTTACAAAGAATACCCATGTTTTTCTTTCAACTTTGTCAAGTTTATATAACATAAAATAACATTGCTTGGGGTATCTATCTCTATGATAGTGTAAAAGTTTGAACCAATACGTACGTAAGAGAGTATCAACAAAGATATAATTTCTACCACATTCAGCTAAAACAGCAGCGTTAGAGCATTTATAACTGACACTTAACACAAACTTACAAAACCTTATGTGAAACTGTTCAATAATATGCCATTTCTGAAAACCCCATATTTCTGAAGCATACAAAATGGTAGGCTTTATCTGAACATCAAAGATTTTAAACAAAATAGTTGGAGAAACATTTTTCAATCTTCTACTCAAAACCTTACCTGAAGACAAAGCGTTATTCGCTTTATTTGCCAGATTTTGTACTGATTTGGACCATGAAAGTCTACTTGAAAACAATAAACCCAAATAATTATAGTATGAAGCAATGTTTAACTTATGATTACCGAAGTACCAAGATTCATACCGCCTCAATGTACCACCATTTCTGAAAACTAAAACCTCTGTCAAACCCCACTTTTTACAAAAGGCAAATAATACATTGATCTTTCTCTGAAGACTAGCTACCGAATCTCCAAACAAACACAAATCGTCTGCATACAGTAATAAATACAAATCCATAAACTCAGAATCAGTAAATACGCCTCTTTCTCCAGAAGTAGATAATTCGGTATGTAACTGATTGACAAATAACGCAAATAATAAAGGACTTAGGATGCAGCCTTGTCTAACTCCACTCATAGAATCAAAATACTCCGAGACGTTTAAATTATTTAACTTAACACCAGCCTTTGTCTTTGAATACATATCTCTAATGATATTGAACATAGAACCATGAATATTATTTGATAACAAAACAAACCAAAGAAGGTCTCTATTTACTGAATCAAAAGCCTTACGGAAATCAACAAACAAACAATAAAATCTACCACCCTTTTTAGACAAATATTTCTGTACGACACTCTGGAGCGTAAAAATATTATCGATGGTACAATATCCTTTGCGAAAGCCGCCTTGGCATTCAGGGTACAAATCAAGCACGTCCACAACCTCTTTTAAACGTTGGTTCAAAATTGAAGTAAAAATCTTGCCACAGATGTCCATAAGAGATATACCACGATAGTTATCTACTTGGTGAATGTTTCCCTTCTTATGCAACGGAACTCTAATACTAAGTGACCATTGATCTGGAAACACCCCTGAACTAAAAATGCCATTAAATAACGTGCATAAATATGACTGTAAAACTATTCTATTTGTCTTAAACATCTGAGGAGGAATACCATCTGGTCCTGGACTTTTATTACACCGTAAACTAGAAATTGCAAAATTAACCTCGTCAATACTTATTTCCCTGTTCACAATGTTATTGATATCGTCATCCATACAGGTTCCACAACTGGACTCTTGCATATCGTGATTAACAACATAATCTTTAGAAAAAAAGAGAGAAATTCTTCATCGATATAAACATCTTGGATATTCAAAACATCTTTGAAATATTCAACCCATGTCAAACAGTCAATTGATGGTACAGGTTTACAAGAAGCGCTACTAAAATGTCTCACATGAGACCAAAATGATTTAACCCTGTTACCGCTAGAAAAATCTGACAATATTGCATTGGTTATAGATAATGTATATTCTTCCTTCTTGTGACGACACAGTTCTCGGAACTTATTTCTTACTTTATGAAAATCTTGTAGGTGGGAAAACTCTCCAGACAAACGAAATTTATCTAAAAGTGCATATTTATCACTTTTTAAATTTTCAGTCCTGATCAAACCATTGGTGTTTATGACTATCAAGTCTCTTCCCAGAGGTAGAAATCATTCCACAAGAAGATGCAGTTTCTTGCATAATGTCAGTCAACATTTTCGCACCTAGAGATGGATTGTCTGTAGCTACGTCGTGAAAGTCAACTCAAGGCATTGTGGTTAGATTTTCCTGTAAAATGGAGTCAAACTTGTCTGAATGCGGAGGTTTCCACTTGTACGTCTTAATAGCAATTGTCTTACAATCATTCAATTTGACAGTCTCCTGTAAAAAACATTTTAATTCACAGACAATAGGAAAATGATCTGATTCTATTTTCGTACATACACTAAAATCCACAATTGAATTGAATAAATTAGTAGAACACAACACATAGTCGACGAGACTGCAGCCTTTGTTTGCAGTACATGTATATGCACCATGAGGGTCACTTTTAGATCTGCCATTCACAATGTGTAATCCATAACTGCAGCAGAGATGAATAAGTTCCTTTCCATAGTTGTTTATTTCAGAATCTCTTGAATATCGTGGGGAATCAAATGTATCAATAATATCATTTACAGCATCTAATTCTGGAATGAGATCTGTTTTGTCACCTAATATGTAATCTAATAAGGCGCCAGTCCTGGCGTTAAAGTCACCAGAGATCATGATATGTGTTTCATTATAACGACATTTCAGATCTAATATAACACTGTCAAGATATTCAATCGTCAACTGAAAACATGGGAGTAGAGCGGGATTACAGTGACTGTTTAGACCAGACTTTCCAAGTACTATATAACTTCCTTGAAGCGTTATAAAACAACGTTTGTGATCGATCTCTTACATAATATCCTTATTATCATTTCCTGTTCCGATGACAGCTGTGCTTTATTGCTTAATGCCTGGCTGGCTGGTTGATAAATTAGATAACATCATTGTTGATTTAAGCTTTACCGTTCATGCATTGTATAATGTCTGAGAGACTATACGCGGAATAAGATATATCTATAACAAAATGTAAATTATGCGGTTTTGATTATGTTCAATATTTTATATTTTTCACTATCTTTTTCAAAAGCACGTGTTCATTTACTGTGAATTGGCGAAAAAAATCAAAACAAAGTAACTATTTGTCCATCCGGGATTAGGACGAGATAATTTTTATTGTCATTTACTAAAGTGAATCTATCATTAATTATGGCTCAGATTGTTGGTGCCCTTTTCTCTGTAAGACTGGTAAATACATGTACGTTAACAATTACTGCCAGGTTTGTATACATCATTTTTCAAGTCATTCTTATTCTTATCCATTCGTAATCAGAAATTCCACATCAGAACTATCGGGACGCATGATGTACGAGGTGAACCCCTTGTCGATGACTATGAAATAATGAAAATATTAAATCAATTTTCGATTGTATCATCAGGAGATTATACCTTAAAATTTTACTGATGAACAGTCAACTCAAATGCGATTTTTTACACAGTGTTGTAAGACATACTAAACCGGACCCAAAATAACAGTTTAAAACACCCTATCATCAAGGTAACCCTTTTAGTTAAACTTTATAACTAGTGACCAGTATATCCTTCACATATTCATTTTTTTATAATCGTCACTGATATTTTCAAATTATGGCAAACGTGTCTTAAATTTCTGAAAAATGATTGTGTCTTTGTTAAATTTCAACTTGGTGTTCAATTATGCTTGTAAAACGTTGGATAATTATATGAGAATTGTATCAATATTAAAAGTGCATTGATTTTACAGTTGTTTAATCAAGGTTCAATTTACTGCCAAATATAAAAAAAAACAACCTCAAACCCCTATCTGCCATAGATAAGAAATTTCAAATAGTTAGGAATTGAGTAATAATGACAAAAATCCAAAATATATCCACACAAGTCAAAACCTAACTTATAAATCTAAAATATCGAAAGAAATATTGTGAAGTTTGTAGTGTCCAAGCTTACAAGTAAAATGTAACAACTGCATAATACCTGAGTACCAGAATTTTTTTTATCTAATTTTGTAAAAGGTAAGGGAAATCTAAAAAAAACTAAAAAAGATTCCACTTTACAAAGATTTATATTTTTTTTCTCATATCTCATATGGCAGTTCAGTTGTAGAACGATTTGTTTACAACGATATTCTCACACACGAATCTCGTTGGGTAAAACACCGCTGAGTAGAGGGCGCGCTGATTGAGATTTACGACTCTCGCGGGGCCTCGCTAAGTATATTTCATAGAATAACACTGTCCTTAGAATAATTTTCACTTTGACATTTGAGATATAGTAAAATAAATAACATATATACAAGGATTGTAGTAGTTGAAGTCATTATTGTATGTTTTCTTTGTTCGATTCCAAATTTATTTTCAATGCTTACATTTTCGTTTTGGCACTAGTATTAAAAGTTGTAATATAATGTTTAAGACCTTGATCCTATTTTCGTATTATCCAAGAAAATTGTTCTTTTGATATGATTTATGTTTGCTTGTGTACTTGTGTCTTTACATCCCTGATTATGTTATATTTTGACATAGGACACTTGAAAAAAGAGGATCCAAACTGTTTGTCCTCTTCACAAGTTCTTGCATCTGTATCTCCTGCTTGCATTTTTGAAAAGACCATTTAAACGGAGAATAATAAAATGTTACCGTTCTGTTTTTAATTCACACGTAAAGGGGTCCTTGTTTATGTGGTTTCAATCCCTTTTCACAGAGTTTATAGGAATACCAATTATTCCGTCCGTGGATAGTATTTGTCCGACCAATTACATCCGATTCTTTTCAAATTTGCACATGTCTTCTATCCCATCAGGAGGCGTGCTGTGCCAAATCAAACAAATCCTTTAATTTTAAAAATATTTGACAAATATCTATGTTTGGTACTAAGTCGTTTCGTCAGTATGTTTCCGACCGATAGCAAAAAAAACCCCAACATTTATTCGATTCATTTCAAATTTTGCACATGCCGTGTCTCCTAATAGGTCAGGGATGTCCAAGTTATGCGCATTGTCCAATAAAACGTGGTCGGTTGTAGTAAAATTTTCCTTTTTCAAATATTTTTAAAGACCTATTCATATAACGATAAAAAAAAGAAAGAAGTAAAAGCAGGTTAAGACGAAGACGTATATATAGTGCTGATGTCTGCACAGTCGCTATGGGGCATATAAGACTACTTCATCTAATGTGACGGAAATAACGCCCGCATGCTGTGTTATGAGGTATTTACTGTCAAGTATTTGATCGCATTTATCTTATTTCAACACTCAGAATTACAGCAGTTAACATGGATAGATAAGGTAAAAGTGGATCTCCTTGTCTGAATCTACGTGTAATTTCGGAGCATTTTGATGAAAAAAACCTCACAATGACAGTCAGGAAGCGACATAAATGCCCAGCACTTCACCGTTTCAAGACACGCTAATTTTTTAACATGGCCCCCGTTCACAAGTTTTACGTGTGTGTCAAATGTAATAATAATAATAATGTGGATATTTATATGGCGGCTTTCCCACGTTCAAGGACATGCTCAAAGCGCAACCTACATCATTACCCTGAGGGAAGTGTACTTTCAAAGCAGCTACTTAGCGCTAAGCGCGACCGTATAGGTCCGTACATCCCTATATTCAGGTACCCACTTTAACAGCTGGGTGGACTGAGTGCAATGTGGATGAAGAGCCTTGCCTAAGGACACAACACAGTTTTTGACCCAGGTCACAAATCTTTGGTGTCTCCACCAGGATTCAAACCCGAGTCGTCGGCGTGAGAGGCCAAGTACATGAACTAGTATCTTACGAAGTATGTTATCGAAATTGACAGTCCAGAAAACAGTTGCCCAATCGCCAGCTGGATTCTACGATCAAGCATATATCACTTTAGTGACCATCTACTCAAGCTGTTTTGGCATTATACGTCTTGTGGCTAGCATCCTTGATAATCCAGGCTAATCCATAGAAATGTATCATGGATTAAAGACAATGATCAGCTAAACGGCCGTTCATAATGCCGTCTAGTTTCTCGTTAAGTTTCCACCTACAGCTTCATATCGACCTAGCAAACTCGTCCGTGAGAATGAGGACATCGAACCAGGGAACACCAATTTATTATCTCAGCCCATCGTCTCAGCGAAAGACAAACCGAAACAACACTTCACCAGAACATACCGAAATAACACTTTACAAGGACATACCGAAATAACACTTCACACGGACATACCGTAACAACACTTTACAAGGATATACGGAAAAAACACTTTACAAGGACATACCGTAACAACACTTTACACGGACATACCGAAATCACACTTTGCAAGAACATACCGAAACGATACCGAAACAACTGTTTACAAGGACATACCGTAACAACACTTAACAAGGGCATACCGAAACAACACTTAACAAAGATATGCCGTAACCACACTTTGCAAGAACATACCGAAACGTTACCGAAACAACACTTAACAAGGACATACCGTAACAACACTTTACACGGACATACCGTAACAACACTTTACAAGGACATACGGAAATAACACTTTACAAGGACATACCGTAACAACACTTTACAAGGACATACGGAAATAACACTTTACAAGGACATACCGTAACAACACTTTACAAGGACATACCGTAACAACACTTTACAAGGACATACCGAAATCACACTTTGCAAGAACATACCGAAACGATACCGAAACAACTGTTTACAAGGACATACCGTAACAACACTTAACAAGGGCATACCGAAACAACACTTAACAAAGATATGCCGTAACCACACTTTGCAAGAACATACCGAAACGTTACCGAAACAACACTTAACAAGGACATACCGAAACAACAATTAACAAGGACATACCGAAACAACACTTAACAAAGACATACCGTAACAACAGTTAACAGGGACATACCGTAACAACACTTTACAAAGACATACCGTAACAACACTAACAAGGACATACCGAAACAACACTTAACAAAGACATACCGTAACAACACTTAACAAGGACATACCGTAACAACACTTAACATGGACATACCGTAACAACACTTTACAAAGATATGCCGTAATTTACACTTTACAGGGACAAACCGAAACACAAAATTGCAAGGACATAGTGATAGAACACTTTAGAAGGACATATTTAAACAACAGTTTTCAAGACCATACCTGAACACAAATTCACATGAAGGTATCACGAACTAACATGAAGTTATATAGATTCATCGCAACATTGTTTTGACTTTTGAAGTACACTTTATTTCATAAAAAGAGTTAAATAAGAACAAGCAAGAAACAACATGAACGAAATGTGAACGCATAAGTGTTTTTATTCAAATATGGAAGTGTCTTACTTATATAAGTACCACATTATCATGCACTACATTAAACATTCACATTTTCTTACTAAAGCACGGGTATCATATCTCCTATATTTGTGTCGAAAGATAAACAATTCGTTGTTAATGAGGGGTCTTTCATTCACATATAAATTGAAACTCATCACCATCAGCATAATTCTCTCCAAACAGAGGTAGCTTCGTCATAAATTCCTATACAATCTCTGCCTTAATTCTAAGGCATCTTGGTCACGAAATGTAGAACGTTGATTGGATGCAATCAAAGTTAGTTGTGCAATCAGCGACAAGTTATAGTTACAGATTCTCAGTTTTAGAATGGGAAAATATTCCTGTCTACCAATTGTAGAAATGGATCCTTTGATCTCTATGGATCTACACCGCTGTTGTAAAAACTGATCTAGTAACATAGTTCCACCTCTTAAACCAGCAATGGCGTCGGGTATTTTGGACATGAACATGCAATGATTGATATTGCAGGCTGGATTATCACAATTATGAAACAAAATATGTACATGATACAAGTAACCATGTAAATTGTGAAAATTTGAAGGTTTAGTATTACCTGTTCCGATTTAGTCTCTATGACAGAGGCGGATACAGGATTTTCGTTTGGGAGGTAACTTATAGTTACTGGATTTAAATTTCATGCCCTTCACTTTTCTTGAAACCTTTTACCATTTACCTCGTAGAGGAATCACGAGTCTCAACATTTACCATATTTGGAACTCTCTACTAAGAAGCTCTCATTCTTTTGAAATACTTTAATATCAATACACACACACACACACACACAGATATATATATATATATATATATATATATATATATATATATATATATATATATATATATATATATATATATATATATGTATGTAAAAAGTTAAAGAAGGTCGCACGTGAAGTAAATGTATATTTGAAAATAAAATACTTCAGACGACAGATATCATATTTAGGATGACTGGATGCGTCGCATTTCGACGTGGTAACAAGTCTTTTTAACAGTCTCTTGTTAGTTGTTATCAATTTCTTTTTCTGATTTTTGTTCATTTCAGTTTGTCAACGTATTAATACAATGGACATGGTTATTCTAATACTTCAGATTGTTGAAGATTTGACGTCAGACGTATACGAATGAATTGAAACAGTACAGGTGAGGTGAGGTGCTGTGGAGGTGCGAGGACTCGGGTTTAACGCCGCTTTCAAAGGTAATTCACTTATATGACGGCTGCTAGTATTGTCGCAATGTGGCTATGCATTGCGGTGAAACTTGTGCGCATCGGCACGAACCAGCGAACCATGTGTGGTCCTGCACTAAATTGTTTAGCATTGCACCCATTTCACTTGAAATCTATCATTAAAGGGGCACTGATTATGTCATTGGGGTCAAATTTTTCAAATTTCATAAATGGTGTTATTTTATCGAGAAGTAGTGATTGTTTCAGAAAATCAGAATCCTAATGCTTATCAGTTCAGTATAGTGAGAATAAATGGGTTAGTGTCGTGATTTGTGATAAAAACCGGAAAGTGGCGCGCGCCAATGATTCAAACGTTATTTCTCAAACTTATGTACAGCAGACACAAAGACAAACATTGGTTGATAGTGTTACGTAGGTCATATAACTAATATACACGTTAAGATGTAAGTTAAGGGAGCCGATTATTACTGAACTCATGTCATAAGGTATATTGGCTCTTACTAAAGCCATATTAAAGACCATGAAACATACTCTGTGTCACCTAAAAAGGTAAAACCCACTTCCAGAATTCTGGATTCGCTATTAATGACATAATGAAAGGTATCCACTGTTAACAAAATAACGAGACGTCATCACCAGGATAACGCCGTGATAATTTGATCCTTCACAAGAATGATAACTAGTTAACCAGACAACCAGAAGATTCCTATACGCGACGGGGGTCACAACAAAGCGGAAGTAGGGGGTGACGTAAGACTTCGCCCTCCATTTACCCTTTTTTGTTGCGTGGGGTACGCTCTAAATCCACTACAATGGTTGTGGTAAATTTTAAATACCTTACAAGGATTCAATATCCGATAATTCAGAATATTATGATAAACATGTAAAACAACATTTTCCGTTCCAAAATAATAAACATGGTGTGATAATATTCCACGTGCTTCTTTGGTTAAATTTCCTTTAGGCACAAAAACGAACATATCATGCGAGCCCAGGTATTTTTCGCACTGATTCCATTCGTTCTTGCATGTCCCCTGCCGTGACAAACCATAGAGTAATCTTTTTTCAACGAGGGCACTTCCGTTCACCTTCTGGAACCCTTCTCCAAGAATGATATCTGCCTGTGTAATTAGCACCACTTCTCCCTGCAGGTGGGTGAAGGCGAACTGGTGGAGAGTTAGAACCACATCTGGAGCATCCACCTGGTGAAGATTCAGCTTAGGATGAGAACCTGCCTTCTCTTGGATGTATCCGGGTATTTCTGGAGAGTTATGCATAAGGTGTACTTGTTTCACGTGTTGGTTGTCAAGGAAACTCTTCAGACAATAGATATATTCATTCATTCTTGCAGCTTGGTTTTTATTTGTAACATTAAGCAATCGAAAAGTAAGAATGATATGGAAGACTCCCGTTTCCTTTTGGGGTGTTTCGTGAAGATCCTCGGTTTTAGGATTAACTATCGATCTGTTTTTCACCTCGTCTGGTCGTTCTCTTGAAAAAAGAATCTCTGAGAATGCATATTTGTAGTGAATTGCACATCCGAGGAGAGTCAAGGCCGACACGACCACCAGTGGCCCTTTCACCTTCTTCAACATTGTCTTCTCTGAAAAAAAAGCCCAATATTCAAACATTAACTTGTGCTATAATTTATCATTTTGAACTTATTACCATGATAACTTGCACTGTTCGGTGACTTGACATACGTATTGTCTGACAATTCATATCTATCATGGGTGACCGTAGAAGTGTAGATTTATTCAGTGGGCAAACAACAAAAATTCACAGTATCATAGTACTTAATTTAAATTTTGCTATGCACGGGCTACCTGATTTTAACCTTCATTTTTTTTATTTATAAGAATGATGTATCATTTCCAAATTGATAAAATCTAAACTACCGTTATTTCACGCTTCTGTTTGCTTCGTGCTGAGTGTTTAAATGATGTGTTTATCATATTTGTCCACACATCAACCTATTTAATTGATCCAAGTGATGAATCCACTTTTCATCCCCTGTAACCAGACAGTCCGTTAACTGTCTTCAGATGGCCTATCTCAATAATGACATCAACGATGAAGTCCTCAGGGGTGTATCAATACTAACCTCAATGAACTTATTGACTTCCCCTCGTAACTAAGGACGTATGGAATTCTTATTTTTATTTAAGCCACATAAGAATATGAAATTTACTCCGTGTCATAACTACAGGAAGAGAGGGGTGTTTATTCTACTGTCTTATGGATAATACCAATAAACACATTATAATCAATGACAGCTGTCAATCAAATATAGCTGAATGAGTGAACGTAGTGACGTAGGAAACTTACAAATAACAGCTTATTTCTGACCCAAGCTGTCTAATGTATGATCATTTTTTTGCTTCATATTTCACATCATCGATTTTTTATGGGCTTGTCAAAAAGTTTTGAGATTTTTTTGTGTAAATAATATTTAAACGTTTTTTTAAAAAAACCTGTAAATATGTAAATGTTTGAAATTTACTGTTTATTTTTGTGTGATCCTGATTAAATGAACATGAGTTTGATAACATACTATAGACATGATTTGATGTTGAGTTGATGAAGAACGTGGTATCATAAACAACATACAACCTATTCTGACCTTTTCGTTGACGATAAATGTTCCATATTAATACTATCAAATTATTGTTAACATTAAACAATGAATTTATTGACTTCATGTATATCAATCTAAGTATATTTTGCTCTATTTTATACTATATATACCTGCACAGCTGCATTCTGAAAGTTTTTTCTCTTACAACTATATCGAAGTGCAAATGTAATTTTGGTTAGTTTGGAGATCATTCAAATAAATTTGGCAGAACTTCCAAAGAATCACCTTTCGTCCATGCCTAACATTGGCTTACTTATGGATAGTTTAGGTAGATAGTCCAGTCTCAGGTGAAAAATATCGAAATTTGACAAGATTAGATAGAAACGAGGCGGGTTTTTTTTCATTTTCCGATTGCCTTCATTTCGATTAAAATATCTTGGAAACAAACTCATATCAGTCACATTGACATACTATGCTAAGGAACAAACATGACATTTTAAAAGAAGAGTGTTTGAAAATGTTGACCCCTGGTCATTTAAATGACCTCCCAAAACCTTCACGGTTAACTGTTTGAAGTGGTACATGATGGCGTTACGGTACAGTGCATCGTAACTGTTTTGAAATCCAATATTATTCCTTTCTTTTTCGCAATGTTACTATGCCTCAAAGATATCCCAAATAACATCAGGATGTAGTTACGCTGATTTTGGAACTAACTTTCGGCTTTCAGCTGTGCAAGTATATTCATGTGTGCTGTCATGCGAGTTCATCATTTTAAAGTATAAAAATTCTGAAATGACCATTTCATATTGAAGAGTTCAAACAAATATGTAATCAATGTATTTTCTATATGAATTTAAAAACAAGATTAACTGACGTACTCACCTAGTTCCGAAAATGCGCTCAAATTGTTTGAGGAATTGAGGTCAATGTTAAAACCTTCGTGAACTCAGACGTATTTCTGAATGTACCCTTGCTGTGTCACATCTGGAAACAGGCAACCCACTGGTAATCACACTGGACACGTAACAGCTCGTTTGGGGTATACACATGAAAATAAAAGGGTCGGGTTTATGTTGTTAGGGAAAATGTGACGGTATCATTTTGAAAATAATGTTCAAAGAGCAAAACGATGTTGAACTCGTTAAAAGCCCTTCAACTTAAAATAATCAAAATAGGTAGCTGATCGTCGGCTTTTTAAACTGTTGTTTTTCGACAATACACTGAATAGATTTTACTGCGAATGAATGCAAGGTTATGCTATAATAGTCCGGGTGTGTTTTTGAGTGTTTTCAACTTGCACAAGTACAAATGTACAAGTAAGTAATATTTTCAGTTGTCAAGATGTACCTGCGAAAAATGTCTTATATCCTCAAAAAGCTACTTCATTTTTGTATAAATACACTTATATACATATAATTATACATGTTCTACCATTTTCGTTATTTTCCATTTAAACCTTCCATAAAAACCTTCTCATATTTCCGTATAGAAAAGCTTAACTGTACTTACTCTATTTTGGACATCATAAAGCGAGACAGTTGATGCAGCTATCTCCTTGTTTGAGGCACGCTGAGTACAACTTCCTGTCACAACGTAAGCAGAGGGCCGGATTGGAAAAGGCGGATGTAAGCAAATTTCCCCTTTTGTTACAACTTTGCACTCGGGTACAGTTTATTGCCTCGGGGCATAGGATTTAGTGAACGGGTGTTTCCACTTTAACAAAGGCAATTGCCATTACCCTTGCTACAAAGTGATAACAATAATCTAGCCCTAGATAGTTTCATTATCCCTAAAATACACATCATGTTTATCAGACAATGCACTCTACTTGACTTTAGTTGAAATGCATACACGATTTATGACATTCTATGACATAACAATAGGTAAGATAAAAATTAATCTGCCTCAGTCGGGAAAAGAGGAGGACTTTCGCATTCTAGTTAAAGGGGCGGGGTTATCCCGCGGTTTATCCTTCCCACATGCGATTTATCAATAGCACCCCCGACATACGATTTCCATGGATCCGCTTATGTATATAAGATCACATAAACTAGACTAACTACTAAATATACCATTCCAAAATTTCAAAATTACCCCTTTTGACACTTGGCTCAAAATTTACCACTTTTTAACAATTCCGGAACTTTACAAAAGGTCCTAACGGACACAAGTGCGAAATCAGCTGTGCTGGAAGCGCTTGTAAAGTCTCCAAACTGACCATCATCAGACTAAAACAAAGTTTTTTTTAAATATATCTCATAGAAATATATTTTATTTGTGATAATAATCGAGCCACAGAGGAATAAGAATTACAAAGTTTAAAATCTAGATTTTCTTTTCAAGAGGTCAAATGTAGTCTCTGTGTTTAAGAACAAGCATGAAACGACAAGTTACACCTTCCTTCTTCTTTTGAAATGATTTGTTTCAATTAATAAGTTATTGTTACAGGTTCTCAGATTTAAAATGTGATATTATACCTGTCTAGCAATTGTAGAAATTGACCCTTATGATCTCTATGGAGCTACACCGCTGTTGTAAAAACTAATCTATTAACATATTTCCACCTCTTAAACCAGCGTCGGGTATTTTGGACACAATATCACAATTATGAGATAAATATATATGTACATGATGTAAATATGACGGTTTAGTTATTACCTGTTTTGATTAATTTCTATGACAGGGACGGATACAGGATTATCCTTGGCGGGAGATGCGTCCTATTGGTTTCACAAGTACAACTGTTGAAACGATTATTTTTTATCAAAGAATGTGTGTCCACTGGAAAATAAACTTAGTTACTGAATTTAAATGTCATGCCCTACACTTTTCTTATATTTATTTACCATTTACCTCATATTTGGCACGCTCAGCATTCTCTCCCCACAGAGGTAGGTCCGTCATAAATTCCTTTACTACCTCTGTCTTAATTCGAAGGTTTCTTGGTCACGAAATGTGGAACGCTGATTGGACGCAATCAAAGTTAGTTGTGCAATCAGCGTTTCAAAGGTTATCATTCAAATCGCCTAAGTTATTTCCGTAAGCTTTCAAATAGCTAAACTTTATTCGAATATGCACCTTACACTTTGAGTCGTCTTTACAGAAAACAAACGCCTCATTTTGCGAGTGCGTCATTGCATAGGCCTGTGTGACATCAAATATGTTATCCATGCATTTCTTTGTTTTCATTGGCTAAAACATAGCCAGGTAGTTTAAGTTGCAATATTGTCAATAGGGTAAACTGCGGGAAGCCCGAGAAACCTCGTATTAAGACAGAGGTTGTATATAGAGATTATTACCCGAGGAAGTGTGTCATATGACGTTTACGAAACGAGTGTGAATTTTGGTAATACCCGAGGGAGAGCGAGTGCTATACACAAATTCGCACGAGTTTCGTAAAAGTCATATGACACACTTCCGTGGATAATTATTTCTTTATTACCGTTTCTACTCCATTTCAAACGCATGGAAATATTGAGAAAACGGCCTCCCTCCCTTCCGACGGCCCGCATCAGTGACGTCACGAACAATGATTTTATGACGCCACAGACGATCAAATACGGTAACTAAGAAATCGTTATTAGGCAAAAGTGATATGAGCACATGTGCTCATATTGAAAATATGACACCGCTTATGAATAACCATATGGGTAATAAAGGAATTATAACGGGGTTACCTCTGTCGGGAGAGAATGCATTCTCGGCTGGGTATCCTGTCAAAACGCAGAACTGCAAAACGCAGAATCCCAATTAGCAGAAATGAAAAGTTCATTGTCAGGCTGGTCACACCTATTCAATTAAGTAATGGACTGGTCCACTCTGACAGTGAGTAGAGCGACACAGTCAAATTAGCAGATCACTGAATCAACAGGTCAATGTTCAACAGTATGAACCTCCCGGTATATGTTTATATGAAAACACTGAGCAGATCACTGAATCAACAGGTCAATGTTCAACAGTATGAACCTCCCGGTATATGTTTATATGAAAATACTGAGTAGTAACACACTGTAACAATATATTCAGCACTCTATCAAAACATTATATTATGAGGGTTCAGGTGTGTGCAACCAACCATAAATGTTGTTGTTTTAGCAGTTCTGCGTTTTGCAGTTCTGCGTTTTGGCAGGTAACCCTCGGCTGAGGGGCTCTCATTCTTTTGAAAAACTTCCAGAATTCATTTCCTTAGATATACTGCTACTCTTTCTCCATTTCAATGAAATACATACACAAAGCTTAAAAGATGAAAACATGAAGGTTGGTAATTACCTATATTGTGATTGCATATCTGTAAATATACTATACTATAAGTAAATGCAAAAATGTATACGTAAATTTATTGTCTTCAGTGGCTCAAACATCTCATTAATTAACTCCTTAATCGTAGGAAAATCATCGCGTAGCAAGAATCACTTTATCTTTTTCATAATTTGATTTGTGGAAATTAGTCTGCATAGCTTGACTAAACTTAGTAACTTTGTTTATGGATTCCTTTGTGGGTTTTAAACGATTGTCTGACGATTGATAACATTTACCGATTATTTGCCTTAAAGTGACACAGCGTATGGTTCATAATTTCTTATGGTGCTCTAAAGAGAGCCAAAGTACCATCTGCCCTGAAATAAGTTTAAATATACTCCTAAAACTTGCATCTTTATCTCTAAATTTACAAAACTAGAATAATTTCATGTCTTTAATGATAATACAAAAAGAGCCACATAGATGTTCATAAGTAAAAATTCTGCGCCCAGTTTACATGAATATCATTTGAATGACCTATACCAAACACTACCAACCATTATTTTTCTCTGTTCCTTCTGTAGATAAGGTTCGAAAATTACGTTTGACGAGTGCCACTGTCCGGTTTTCGATCACAAATTGCAACTTAATCTTGTTTATTAAAACTATCCTGCGGTGATAAGTTCTCACATGGTGATTTTCAGAAGCGACCAATTCTTCTCGATAAATTAACATCATTAGTAAAGTTTGACATTATTGACTCTAATAACATACTCTTTCTCCCTTTAAAATCGTGGTACAGTTATGCCATGACAGTTGAAGAGCTCTAGATAAGCTTTTGCCTATTGGGTTGTGATACCCGCATTTGAAATATTCAGTGGGTATTTGAAATTGCAAGTCCGTATTCACACTTTTTGATACCCAGCATATTTCAAGTTTTTATACTGATTTTACAAGCAACATATATTTCAAAAGAAGCAAGTGTAAAATGTTACTTTGTTTTTATACCAGATCAATATCCAGGTAGTTGTAAGTAGATATGAAAATACAAAACAAATATTAATCCATGTTAAAATTTGTAAAATGCTATCGTGCAAATTATATTCACCGAAAAAGTATTTATATAAAAGTATATATAGTTCTCCATGGCAATTGAAAGTTTATATTTGCTTCATATTTAAATTTTAGTAACCAATTGGTGACATTAGATTAAGTCTTCTCGTGTATCTGATACTCCCTCTGTGATATGATACGGATAATGTTTCTTCAAGTTTTTGCGACTAATTGATGTTTTTCTTAGCATATACTGTTTTTATAGCGATTTTGTATACGCAGGCAATTATAGTTTTTGCTTATTTCAACTTTTATTTTGCTCTATTATACGCAGCTCATCTGGGGCTCTTCACATGACATTGAATCTTTTATGTCGAATCAGGGACCTTATATACAACGAACTTGAGCATTGCCTCAAATAAGGCTTAAAAATATCGTTGAACATAGGAAGGTAGTTTCCAAAAATGGAGTTTTCCGACAGATGGATGTTTTCCGATTGTATTTGCGCTATTTGTTAATTGAATATTTTTTTCTGTAAGTGTGGTTATCGCTCTTACTTTTCACATAGACGACTAGTCTGTCGGTCATTTTGTCTGCACTGATAACAACGAACTTGAGCATTGCCTCAAATAAGGCTTAAAAATATCGTTGAACATAGGAAGGTAGTTTCCAAAAATGGAGTTTTCCGACAGATGGATGTTTTCTGATCGTATTTGCGCTATTTGGTAATTGAATATTTTTTCTGTAAGTGTGGTTATCGCTCTTACTTTTCACATAGTACGACTAGACTGTCGGCCAGTTTGTCTGCATTGATAGCAGAGAGTTTGAGCATTACCTCAAGCAGGGATCGTATAGACTAAACGAGATCTATACGATTCCTGCCTCAAGAAATACTTCAAAATCGTTTTACGTGAGAAGAAAGTATTGACAATGTAACCGTTTTCTCATATAGATGATTTTCTGTTACAAATTATTGTAATTATAACAATAACATTTTTTTATAGGCTTGATCATAGCAGAAGAAGAAGTTTATTTCGGTACTAGCATAACAACATCCTACCTACCTGCATTACAAAATCATACACAACGTTAACATTTCATTTATATCTGAAATCAATATTTTATTTGTCTAATGATACACGTCCCAGCTTGATAATCTTGAATGTATCTAAACATATAAAACAAAAACATTGCATCACATTTGATTGTTTACTTCATTAGGTTTGATATTCAGATATATATCCATATCCATAATACATATTTACATATCCTTTATTAGGAATGCCATCACATGTATCACATCCTTATTTTATTACATGATCCAAATACATTCAGGTATTTAAACGTAGGATAAAGTAATAAATATAACATCTATAGAATAACACATCAATATCAAATCATTTGAAATGCTAAAAGGCTAAATCATTGATATCATCTCCAAATTTTATTATCATATAAATTACAAGCAATATCATGTAGATTATCACCATGTTGTGACACAGGATTGAATTTGGTATGCATGGGATTTCCAACATTACAACAATCAATGTAGACTTTCATTTTTTATACCAACTAAACATGGTTTTGGACACTAAAATACGGTTTTTAAAAAAATGCAAATACCCAAAAGTAGTGAAGCCTTATTTGAAACATAACTTCCTTGATACACTGTGGGACATTTCCATCATTAAATTTCAATTACTTTTTAACTACCATTGTCTTCTTTCTACGCAAATATATATTCCTGGTAAAAAAAACATAGGGCGTGCTTAACTTTTGATTACTTAAATAAATTATAAATATATATATTTCAAACTTGCAATTATTAAGAACAAGAAAATGAAATTAAAGTTGCAAGTTCAAGTTCAAAAACTCACTGCCTATATAAGATCATCACACCATCTGTCGATCATATCAAAATGGCAAATGCTCAAGTTAACATACGGTTTATTGCAAACAGAAGAGGTGGCCGAAATTTAGTCATGGGTGGCTACAAATTTAGAATCAAAAGTAGAAGACAAACTAACATCCATTGGACTTGCTCAACGCAGGGCTGTTCAGCAACTGTCAACACGAGAGATGACCTTGTGACTAAGCAAGGTCAGCCCCACAACCATCCGTTAGATGATACCAGGATCGTTGTCGACAGTTTCCTCTCCAATATAAGGGAGATGGTTAAAGAAGGCGCCACACCTGTTTCACAGATTTTCAGAGAAGAAGTTGGAAGTAAGTAGAGTAATAATAATTAAGTTAAATAAAATGATATAATTGGTTAATTCAGTTGGTTAAATATAATTGGTTACGTGAGTTAAGTACTGGCGTTTCTTTAATCAATTGCGTTATAGTAAAGGATTTAACATTGTTCTAACCAATTTCCTCTATTTTTCCATTACTTTTTAACTACCATTGTCTTCTTTCTACGCAAATATATATTCCTGGTAAAAAAAACATAGGGCGTGCTTAACTTTTGATTACTTAAATAAATTATAAATATATATATTTCAAACTTGCAATTATTAAGAACAAGAAAATGAAATTAAAGTTGCAAGTTCAAGTTCACATCACATTCAAAACAGTTTCTACTTTCAGTAACACTGCTTTTGTGTACCACGGAGAGACTTGCTCTTTTTCCCTTTCCTTTTTGTCAATTTCGTCGACTCTCTTTCTTTGTGACAACAATACCACAAGGGAGGCTACTCTGTTGTTTTTTTCATCCTCCAAACAGGGATGTGCGCATGTCAAGCCAAGGCTTACACCAAACTCCTCACAGTGCTGCTACGTCTCTCCTCGAATCGAGCCTTTATAGACGATCAGACCTGGGGACGAGGCTGGGCTTACACATCCCTGCCGTTATGAGTTTGACCTTGACCCTTGGCGAGCTCGGTGCAGCGTTCGATTACCTTCATCCAACGGATGTAAACAATATGGCTGATCGAAAAAGACTAACGTAACGCCGCGGGCTTCACTTAAAAGAATTTGTGCTTGTAGTTCCAGTGATCTAATAGCACTGATTAAGATATAAATGAGAAATTATCCCAATGATTTGATGATTCCATTATAAATATAACCTACACATTAATTTGTTGATAAGCAAACCGAAGAACCACTTGACAACAAACTTCCTACGCACAAAGATGTAACACTCCCCTTAATTACAATTTCTTTAATAATATCAGTCCAAATAGTCACACTAATTTATTTAATTTTTAAGAACTTTCATTGTCGAATAGAATTTCAAAATGATATCGTTACACCTTTCCTTTTACACATCCTCAAAAGTTTCTGCTAAATTTTAGCAGGCGGAGGAAATGCTTTGTGGCAGGGGTCTGTAAGCACTACGAAGGAGGAAGTCCGAGGTGCGCAGACCGCCTGCGTGGAGGATGTGTTTTTTTACGGATGGAGCCGGGAATCTTCGTAAAACGGTTCCGCTGAAACTGTGCTCTAATGAGTATGCGCTGTGCCCGAACCCAGTCGTGTGTGCGTTGAACCGTAAAGCGAGACGACCTAGATTGCTAATTAGCCTTAGTTTCATATCCCTGTATATAAGGTTCCTGGTCGAATCGAATATGTATAAAGCTAGGAAGAAAAGACATATGCACAGATGTACAATAATTTTTATGTCACAGCTGGAAATGATATGAATCTATATTAGTTAGTATACCTAGCAAACTAATAAATATCACTGATGGTGGTTTAACAGATTTAGCAGATTTAACGATAGACTACCTCTTAATACAGAACATATCCCACAGACAACAGAAGCAATCTGAAAAACATTTAATTTTCTTGTAAAACTAAGCATGTGAAACTTAGACATAAGGTAATATATATAAGGTTACGCATGCGCTGTGACTGTTGTAAACGAACAATTATCATTAAAATTAAGACTATGATATGAACATCGATTTTTATATCAGTTGTAATGAAAAATTGCTGGTTGATTTGATATATGGATTATCAACGGATGTTTTCAATAATTAGAAACTGATTAAATCTTTACAGCACAATTCGGCCCGTATGTTTGCAGGTTTTTTCGATATCATACATCTACGTCCGTAAACAGAACAACGGGAAGTCTCCTATGAATCGCTGAACTTGTCTGCGTTTGTGCATGACATTGACTTGACTAAATGCGTTGTACTTTTACTTATTTTTGAATGAGCTATATGAATGAATGATTAAGTACACTTTTATCATTGATTTATGTTAAAGGGTTACAAAGTATGTTGTTTGGGTCAAATAAGTCAAACTTGAGAAATTGTGTTATTTCATTGACAAGCAGCGGTTTTTCTGAAAATAAACATAGAAATGCTTAACAGTTAGCATAGTGAAAATAAAAAGGGAAAGGGTCGAGACTAATGATCGAAAACCGGACACTGACGCGCGCCAATTATTCAACTTAATTTCGGAACTTATTTATAGCAGACACAACGAAATATATAGGTGCTAAGTTGGTCATTTAGCTAATATAAATATACATCACACATTTATATAACTGTTTTTAATTAACAATCGTAAACAAGAAAATGACATTATTTTGGAATTTAAGAGCTTTAGATAGGGGTTTTAACCTAGCCCTGGTCATATGATATTTTGGCTCAATTTAGGCAACATAAGGAATTCATGAAACATACTCTATGACACTTTAAGACCTTATCAACAATGCATTGTATTGCCGGAACAAGGCTTTTCAAACTTAACCAGATAGTTTCCCCGAGTAACATATTCAAAGTGGGTTATGTTATGTTATGGTATGTTACTAATAATGTATATGGATAAAAAGAAACGATTTGGTCTCTGAATGCCGGCAGACTGGATTTTGGTAGGCAAAGCAATGAAGCGTGCTAATTGGTAGACAATAGGGGATTACGGGGGGCATCTCCTAATCTTTGGTGAGCGAAATTCAGAAAATGAAGAATGTTTATTGCCTTGAGTGAACGAAAGTTCAATTTATTTGAGTGAACGAAAGTTTACTTACATTTGAGTGAACGGAATTTTTAATGGTAATTTGATTAATGAATAAACTCACTGCCTATATAAGATCATCACACCATCTGTCGATCATATCAAAATGGCAAATGCTCAAGTTAACATACGGTTTATTGCAAACAGAAGAGGTGGCCGAAATTTAGTCATGGGTGGCTACAAATTTAGAATCAAAAGTAGAAGACAAACTAACATCCATTGGACTTGCTCAACGCAGGGCTGTTCAGCAACTGTCAACACGAGAGATGACCTTGTGACTAAGCAAGGTCAGCCCCACAACCATCCGTTAGATGATACCAGGATCGTTGTCGACAGTTTCCTCTCCAATATAAGGGAGATGGTTAAAGAAGGCGCCACACCTGTTTCACAGATTTTCAGAGAAGAAGTTGGAAGTAAGTAGAGTAATAATAATTAAGTTAAATAAAATGATATAATTGGTTAATTCAGTTGGTTAAATATAATTGGTTACGTGAGTTAAGTACTGGCGTTTCTTTAATCAATTGCGTTATAGTAAAGGATTTAACATTGTTCTAACCAATTTCCTCTATTTTTCCAGATCTTGCCGCAGAGGGAGATGAGACCATAAAACGTGTTCCAACGTTTTACTCCGCCAAAAGCAGCCTCTACCGGTCCCGATCTAAGGAGTTCCCGGTTCTGCCACAACGTCGGGCAGATATTGACATCCCTGATGCCTACAAGACGACAGTCAACGGAGACAACTTTCCTCTGTCAGCAGAAGGAACAGACAGGAAGATTCTGACATTTGCCACACTTCAGAATCTACGTCACCTGGGAGAGGCGGATGTCTACTACTGCGACGGTACATTCGACATGGCCCCGTCATTGTACCATCAGATGTACACCATCCACGCCTTCGTTGAAGGAAAAATGGTTCCCCTCGTTTATGGCCTTCTCCCAGACAAGAAGCAGCAGACGTATCTTCGGTTTTTCCGTGGCATCAAGGAGAAGGCAGAAGAAATTGGTGTCATCTTGGCCCCATCGAATGTGTTCACCGATTTTGAATCAGCAGCCCAGAATGCCATACGAGAGGTATTCAACACTGAGATGAAGGGGTGCCTCTTCCACTTTCGGCAATGTATTTGGCAATTTGTATTTGACCCAAAAACCTCCAAGTTTGCTGACTATGTGACGGAGCAGTGGGTGGAAGCACCTGACCAGACCATGTGGAACCATTTCCACACAACCGGCCCCAGGACGACCAACCATGTTGAAGGCTGGCACTCGAGCTTCAACAAGCGTGGCGCAAGTCACCCAAATCTCTTCAAATTCATTGACTTGCTGCGACATGAGCAGAATGTGACCGAGATCACCATCCTGCAGGTAACTGCTGGAGGTCGTATGCCACCCAAGAAGAAGAAGTATAGAGCACTTGACAGTGCTCTTGGGTTTGCGAAAACTCAGATTATGAATGGACAAATGTCAAGGGAGCAGTACCACGACACTGTTGCACATTATGTTGGCCTGTAATGTACTATGTATTAATTTGTACTATGTAGTAATATAATGTATATAATAAATCAAAAATAAAAACTGAGAAATTCCTTTCTGAGTTTATCATTGTTGCTCTGAATATTTGCATGTTTCATTGGGGGACATATTGGGGCAATATAAAGGTTTTTGATACGACCCCCATGCTTGTAACAACAAGGATTAGTTCACCAACCATGACCTGCCGGCATTCAGAGACATCCCCGTATGGACTGCCAATTCTAGGTTACTGCAGTAATGAACATGCATATGCATGTACACAGGGTATGTGAGAAGATAGTCAGAAATCTGATGAAAGCTGATTTGCATAAACCAAGAGAAGTTACCTGAGAGAAAAGAACCCAAGGAAGAATGATGATGTGAGTACTTATTATGTATGCAATATTTCATGTATCTTATTTCAAATCAATATGCATCATGAATATAGTGGAACTCTTTGTAATCATTATTCTTAACCCCTATTCATTTGTTTTAATGAGGATACTAGAATATATAACTTATATTGTTTTTTTTCAAACAAATGCAGGACAACTTGCCTTGACTGAGTAGAGTTTTAAATGAATATTATGTGATATTTATGAGAAATTAAATATGTTAGGTAAGATAAAAAAATAGTTTTATATTTTAAGGAGAAAAAATATTATAAACGTTATCCTAAATATTTTCATATGTTAAGAAAAAAGACAACATGCCACATTCTAAATGTCTAAATGAAATGTCTTGTATAAAACATCTGTTCAGTATTAACTGCAATGACCCTAAAGACTATATAATTTATAACTATCTAAAGAAAATTTTAAAAAATTAAACCAAAGTATAAAAAATTTAATATTTTTTTCACTTCTTTCTAAGTAGCCATGATTATGTCATTATTAGCCGAAAATAACGGTGTTTGTAGCATATATCAATTCGCCCGAGGTTCAGTTCGGACAGTTGCACCTGCTCTTCTCGAATGCATCTCTGGCTTTAAATATTCATCAAAATTATTTTCAGGCATCCCCAATCACTCAGTGAATAGATAAAGTATAAAACTATAATAGTTTTGGGGGAGGATAAAGTAATTTGTCACTGGTACAGAGCATGTTTTTCGATGTTTAATTCCTGAAACTGCTACATGCGCCGTTACAGCATAGTGACTTCACAATCCCATATGTTAGACACTAAAAACGCCGTTGGCGCTCAACAGTATGTTTTCAAAATTAAACAGTTTCTTTTATGTGTTAGTCAAATTTGTATTGTGTTTCCCGAAACTTTGTCTGTTAAATTTGGTTATTTATATTTGATTATGAATACAAATTAAGATATTTTGCAGCTACCTACATCTCCTGACCCAAGAGTCAACATTTACATTGAAACAAATATTTCGCCATTCTCTTTCTTGAATCCGTTATTTGTACCCCCAGGCAAAACTTCGATTAGAAATATTACCGAGAATCTAATGTTTATCAAATTAAAGAAAAAAATTAACACACTGAGAAGAAAAATTTGCAATAAACAGATTGCAGTAGTCGCACGTATTATTGCGTCAGCTCCAAGTAAAAAGTGTCCAAAGTTCGGACGATTTCGGATGGTGTCCGAACCTCGGTCAGTTTTGCCCAATACTGTTCATTATTAAAATGGATGATAAAAATTTTGCTAAAAATAGCATCCCATTGAAAGGAGATCTCATTGTTTAACACCATAATGACAGGACTGATCAAATCATATGTTCCAGTGAAAAATGCAATGCAAATGTAATAAGTAATGTACATGTATGTGATGCAAGTAGGCAATACTTTTTTGTTAGATACACTGTCGATCATTAAATTAAGTATGCAAATATACTTTATTTACATTGCAGGATCACTACAGCAAGGGGCACCACTATAAAATGCATATTTCACCAGCCCTTGTGACACTCCAAACTTTGATTTATGTCACGGACACTGACACTCTACTCTTTGAATTCGATGGCTTTCATCAATTACTCAAAAGAAGTGTATGTGATGGCGATAAAGAAATACGCAAGTCCAACCTTTGGAATGAAGTACAACACTATCATTATCCATCAGTGAAAACTATCAAAACCAAAAAATATTTATCCTTTGAATCCATCATCAGGTATTGTTTCAATCATGTCAGTTCGAATAAGATTTGCCGAACAATCTGCAAGGAGGTTACAGACTCACTTCTATCTGGTCCTCAACATGAAAAACAATCCAAGGCAACAGAGAAGAGGACCACTATTTTGGAATTATATCAAAACATTGCTGAAAACTCTTTGTTGGATAGTGAGCAACTTGATGAGCTTCAGTGTGAAATACAGTTACTTGACATTCCCTCCCTATACACGTGTTATAGAGATGAATTTCCCCAACAGTCATGGAATAAAATTTGTCTTTTTGAATGGCATTTTCATTCAAAACATCCTGAAGGTTTTCACGAGCTTGAAGACGTGGTAAAAACAAAATGGTCATTTTATGACCAGTGCTTGTCATCTGAGAAATTATCATTCCAACTCAGAGCTTCATGCGACAGCATCATTGAAACAAACAGATTAAGAAGAGAAGCATCAGCTTGTATGAACAGTAAACGATGTGAAGTATTTGGTGTACTTCACATTTTCGGTCAGTTAGAAAAAGCAGCTATGCTTTCATTAGATAATATAGATTTTGGAACTACAAGACCAGTATGTTTGCAGTGTGGAGATACATGCAAGTCACAAGATGGTGTCCACATGTTTGTCGAACTTGGAACAAATGTTGGAGATGTACCAGAAACGGATTTGCAAAATATGGCATTCCTTTTACAAAAGGAATTCAAAGATAAACACAAGTTATTTCTTCATGAAGTAGTGTTTTTAGTATCAAAGACATTGGACAGTTTCAAATGTGCCAGTTGTCCGGAAAACAGCTTTCATAGATATGAACTATATCATGCCTTTGTGGGTAAGAAACTCTTGCTTTCAGTGATTAATGTTTCAAGGTTCGAAATGTCATTAACGGATACAGATGATGATCAACCAGAAATAAGGGAACCAGGGAATAAGTTCTGCAACGAGTGCACGAAGGACATTAAAAAATGGATTCAAAATCCATTAGACTGGATGAGCTTCTCCTTGTTCCGTGAGTGGCACCTATTTCTTCCATTACCCATTCAGATCTTGTTCACTGGACTCTTCCTGAACAAAAGAAGCATATGTCGTTCACAGGATTCTCAGCAATTGTTTCAAAGAAAGATTCAAAGGTTGTATTCACTGCTTGACATTGGATTAAACACATTGAACCATAAGCATTGTGGAGTAGTCCCTGAGATGAATTCTGCCGAATTACTATTCAATCATCAATCAGCATCAACTGTCTTTGCTTTGATCAATGAAATTGGTATTTCACAAAGTCTGAAAACTTCTGTTAGATGGCTTCAAACTGAATCCGATATAGATAATTGTTTCTACAAAACATTTATGAAGAAGTATCCCTTGAGGTATAAAACTGCCTTTGAAGAAGAGCCTTCGACTTCAAGTGTTGGGATGAAAGATTGCTTTGTAATTCTGGGTCTTGACAATTTAGTGCGCCTTACAACTCATGCAGATCCAAACCCAGGTGAAAATAGAACCTCTCAGTTATGTACAATCCCTATGACACTCAAAGGATTGCCAAAAGACTGCAGCTTAGTGACATCTTGGCACTCAGAGGAGTGTGAACCTGGAGAATTTGGACGTAGCTGTGACTGTATGAGGAAAATCCAACTTGAAACTGGAAGCGAAGAATACCTTTTTAAACTCCTTCCACAAGAGCTGAAATTGCAAAGCAATTTTGATGTAAATAGCACATGGGGGCTGTGCAGGTTATGGTCTGATATTGAGGATTTCATTATTGGCCACATTCATGAAGGAGAACATTCTGATCTGAATGACTTGAATCAAACAATGGAGTCTTTGAAACTTGGAGATGAAAATAAAACACCAGTGGCAGAAGAGAAGAGGCCAGAGTTGATGATGCCAGATGCACCTGAAATTGTAAACATATAATCGGACACTCATGAGGAAGCAGAAAGTTTAGAATTTCCGGTTTTCCAAGTGCCGCCACTTCTGACAAGACATCCTAAGCCAGCAGTTGGCAGAGATGACGACAAAGCAAAACTTAGAGAAATTCTATTGGAAATGCTACAGAGCCTTGGTCGACTTCCAAACAACGCACAGAGTGATAGAATTCTGCTGGCTCCAGACCACAAACTGTCAAAAAATCTCATCCAACTCATGAAAGAAGAACCTGTTTTTCAGCAATTTCTTCCGGAATTTCCAGTTTTGCATTTGAAAAAATAAAAAATCTTGAATATTTTCAGTGCATACAAAGATGCTGGTCTTCATGAACTCCTTCAGTACATGAAAGATGATGAACATGAAAAAGATTGGAAGAAGCTCATAACTTTTCACAATATTGAGACTGCAGCCAAAAACATCAAAAGATTGGCTCTTGCATTTCATATTGCGTTCCTTACCAACTTTCTTGTCAATCTACCACTTGATGAACAAAATCAACTTCTGAGAGATATGGAATCAAACTCTATCAAAAGAATGAAAACAAGCTGGGCGGAGAGATATGAACAATTCATGATATTGCAGTCATCAAAAAATGCAACATTTGCTCTCCATGAAGACATGATGAACCACTGTGATGAAATTGTTGCAATTTGTCTTGCAGAAAGAATGGGAGGACCGCAAGGATATGACCTGATGTTGAGTGCTGTCAAAAGATCACTGCCTTTCGCATTCCTAAATGGTGCTAGCTCCTATGCAACCTTTTGTGTTGAACTGCTTCATGAACACTACACAGCTGGTGTTTTCCACAAACAACTAAAGGCAAGTCTCTTCACAACCCCACATCAAGGCAGTCAAGTTAACATTGCTTTGGACACACAGCGGGAGATGGACCACCGTGATGCTCTGAAGGCTTTCAGACCTGGAGCTGTATTGCCTTCAATCATTCCCAAAATGTCTATTGTTGATACCATGGCTGACATCACAGAGGCAAGGAAGGCTAGATTAAAAGGATCTTTGGACAGAACTGATCGCTCTTTTGCCTCATTTATTGAGAGGGAGACTGGGGACAAATCATTTCAAGGCATGGTTGTTACAAAGAAGGACCTGCAACATGTCCTGCCAACTGCACAACTTATTCTACGGAGAAAAGGTCTTGAGAGTAAAGATGTAGCGGTACCAAGCAATGTCTACAAGGAACAAGAACATCCCCTTTCGGAAGCAGTTCTTGATAAGAATTCCTATGGAATCGGGAAATTCCTTGTCCACAGGTATTGCTTTCAAAAGGGACTCTTCAAGGTTGAAAAAGAACTTGATATTACCCAGGTTGAAGGATGCAAGGACCTCAAACGTAAATTGCGGCAGTCAAAAGGTTTGACTATAAAAAGGACCAGTATACAACCAACGAATCTGAAAATTTCTGTCGTGCAAAAAAGAGAAGAAAAAAGAAAATCTAATGTCAAGAAGCACACAAAATATGTTGAATGCTGGAGTTCAGACATGAACACCTGTCAAGCGGTTGTTAAACTGGATTGCAGCAAGGCATCAGTTCCAAAAGCATGTGGAATGAGAAGCGCGTTAATTCAACTTCTTAGTCACTGCAATGAAAATACAGTCGACAAAAATGAAAAGCAGCTTCAGGAAAAGGGTTTATTAATTGCCAACTGTAAATCTCTTCCAAATAGTGTGAGCAAAACAATCACAACTGCTACAGTTGAATTTGCAGGCATCAAATTCAAGACCACAGCCACATCTGGAAAGCAGTACATGCTCCATGTTCAAAATGGAATCATTAGATCTTTACAGAAGCAGCTTCCAAATTTGAAACGCCTCATCATTTGTGAAGAGAAGTACAAGTTTACACCAGATGACTTCAAAGCAGCCACTCGTGCAAATAGGCAGAAGAAGGTCCTGAGTGGAATTAGTCATTTTAAGTTGGCTGATGACATTGTCAGCTCCAAGAAGTTGTCTAAACCTGCAATCAGGGAAACTTCAAGTGGAAAGAGACTCATCAGCAGCTACTTGGCAAACAACGCTCGAATGCTTGAGTTGACTGATATCACTGTCGATATCGACAGTGAGTTATTAGTTGATGGATGCACTTGCGATGCAGATGGAGCACCCTGCAAGTGTGAAAGCTTTTCAAGGCCAAAAAGAGTTGTTTTTGACCAAAATGGCTTCAAAGAAGAGTATTTCCTTGACGTCAAACAATGCAAGGGTGAGGCTGAGATGGCCCAAGTAGACTGGTTTTCCGACATCATTCTGAAAGAAGATGAAACTGCTCTAAGTGTTGTAACTTCAGGCGACATTGACAGTGTTTCAGTTCATCTTTTTGGAATATCCCAACACTGGCCAAGGCAATCGGATGGGAAATTCAAGAACTCGGTGTTTGTCCTGCTCCAGAAGCCAAAACCAGATCTGTACAATATAACTTCAATTTTGGAATCAATCGAACATTATTTCAAGAACCAATCAATTGGACAACATGCATCTCTTGCACTGTGCTTAGGGGGGAATGATTTTCTTCCCAGGTTCCACGGAGTATCGCACAAGAGGTGGATGGAGACTATATTGAAAGCAGGTGTCTTGCCACGTCTTCTCCTTTCAAACAATGGTAACTTGGAAATTGACAAAGAAGTATACCTACAAATTGTCAAGGCACTCTACTGCCCCCCAACGCTTGATTCAGAGAAACTTTCATTACAAGACGTGAGAGATATTTCAATCAAACCTCCAAGCAAAACAATCAGAAACCCAAACCTGTGGATGCCACCCCTGAGTGCACTTCAACAGTTGGCGAGGCTAATTGATCTTCAAGTTCAGTACCTACAAACAACTTGGAATCACGAAGCAAAGCTCCCAGACTTTGAGGGAAGTGGGTGTCTGGTCAAAAGAGAACAACATATTGAGCTTAATCTAGGACCAGATGTCCACTGTGATGAAGCAGCAACTCTCATCCAAAAGACTGAGGAAGAATTGCTGACTGCCATGAGACATGCCCGAAGTCAACGGAAAAAAAGGCGATGTCCTGAAACACCAGACAAGCAGGCCCGCAAAAGACCATTGATTTCAACACCAAGGTAAATAGACAACTTGATCCAAAAACTTACACACACACACACACACACACATAATTTTCAAAGTTTAATTTTAACATAATTCTAAATTCAGTTTGATCTGATAACAGTATGATTCAGAACAACGATGGGAATTTAGTTGCCATCGTACTCTTAAATTTCGTATGTAAAGGATTCATATTTTTCTTAAAAGTCACATTTTATTGCAGACGAAGACGAACCCTCATCCCAGTAGCTCAAATGAATGAGGACTTATCCGACATCGAACCTATCGAGTGAAATGGATTGACAATCTAGAACACTTCATTGTGAATGCCATGTTTTTCGGAAGAACAGATACTTTTGCTGATTTTGAAGACTAATACGGCCTATGTAGAAATTAAGCTTTCTTTAACAAATGAGATATATGTACTTAGGGGTGTCCTTGAAAATTGACATATACCATAAGGAATGTAAGAACTGCAAAACTGTAATTAATTTCTAACTTAAATTTTAACCCTGATGAGATTGAAGTGTGGAAACGGGCCATCATGTACAAAAATAGTTCCCGCATCTTACTATCTTAACACAATTGTTTGCGTCAACAGATTAACATTTGTTGTAATACTTTATCATTTAGTCCTCTCTAGCCTTCAGTCACAACACAGACATATTTTCTAATTTCTAATCTGCTCAGGTCAAAATGATTGATTCATGCAATTTTGGATTTTTATAAGTGATCCGTGTTAAGGTCAACAGATAAAAGTCTTATAACTTTCAGTGATGGAGAAGAACTATTGAAAGATCCACTTTTATGTCTATTTTGAATATGTATATATTGGCATTGTTTTTCAATTGTCGTAAACCTTTGATTGTTTTCGGTAAATTACGTGTGGATTTTGTTAGCTTTTTCTGTTATGATTGATGATTTGCTTGGAGAAACAATTTTCAACGTTTCAATCCTTTTACTATTATAATAACCTTATCAGTATATCATCTTTCATCTTCTATGTCTTACTTTTTAAGACTTTTTCATTTATGTTATTCAATTATACCGTCATTAATATAGGCAGAATTTGCTTCTTACTGAAGACATTATGTTTATATGTCAATATGTTACCACGTCTCTTAAAGGGCCATCAAGTATGTTAATGTTTCTAATATAGCGTTATTTTCAAAACCCAAACAGGATATATCACTCGATAGAAAAATCATTCATCTACATCATGATACAAGAAAGATAATTTATATTTCACGACAAGTATATGTAATTAATGCCCAAAGACACCTACCCTCTCAAAAAGACGCGCGTCAGTGAATGTGATGTCATTACGCGGAAATTCCCTGACTTTGAGTACTACGTCAGCCCGTGACGTAGAACACAATAACAAAGATGGCAGACGTTTCAAGGCTAACGCAGTCGGAGAGGAAAAGAAGGAAAATCCAGCGTGATGCTCAAAGGCGAATGTCTTCAGTCTATATAGGCAGCGCAATAGAACAATGGACATCGTTGCGTGAGCGATTGAAGATTGACAACGATGTATTAGCCGCCACTCTGATGGATTAGTAAGTAGAATATTCGTTCACATTGTTTACAGTGAAAAAGTTTACTCGTCTATCGTATTTCACATCATGGAACGTAATTGCAAAAATAAAATGCATATTATACCATCACAATTTACATTAAATCTATCACTCAAAACCCAAATTGTTGTCTTCGTAATAATGTCATGGCACCTCAGGAATGAAACAATAAATATAGATAATAGACATATTTGTTGTGGCACTGTTCACAGTTATGAGAGTCATCGACACTGCCTCAAACTCAGCGCAAGTGCCAGCTCAACTCCTGGACCGTCAACATCTGGAAGAAAAACTGAAGCTGCAAGTGACAGTGACACTGCAAGGTATATTGAGTTCAAATAAGACCTTAACAAAATTTCTATATAAATCACAAATATTCACAAGATGTTTGTCATAAAAATTCTAAATTGTCAGATTATTTCGATAACATTGCATAAAAATCTCATTTTTTACTTTATCTAAATGTATCAATTATTAACAACAAAAAAAACTTTTATTTTTTTAATTATTTTTTTTCAAATGATGATCATAAATCATATCTTCAATCTTTTTGCAGAAGCATGAGTTCAATATCAGGCATCACAGAACTTGCAAGCACAGGATCCGAGTCGTGTAGAATTGAAGAAAGGTATGTATATTTGTAAATAATACAAATATGTTAACAGTGCTCCACAGTAAGAAGTAGTGTCTGTGTTACCAGAATTTCATTCGTCCATCCTTACATCCAGTCAGGTTTTTCATAAATAGTCAAATTGACCTTACAAATTATTGCTTTTATTGTGAATCATGATAAATAGCCAAATTGACCTTACAAATTATTGCTTTTGTTGTGAATCATGATTTTCCTAATTAAACTAAAACATATGAACATAAACATGAATTGTTTTGGTACTCCTTTCCTTACTCAGGCTCATGTTTGCATTCCAAGTTTAAAAATCATTTGTTATCGAGATTTTGTCTCTTGAATTTGATTTTATATACCGCAAGTAACCGCTATAAATGCCTTTTGAGGACAAGACTATTCTATAAGAGAATGCAATTAGAATGACATTTTCATCCAGTATAACAATTGTTTCCAAAATACATTTGAAATACACTTGTGACCTTTTTTACATAGTGTTTTAGCATTTTGTATATTTGTTAATGTCTTATTAAAACCTTGATCATATTACAGTGATAATGGAGAAGCTGATGTCACCATGCTATATGGTTATGACTCTCAGTCTGAGATCTGTGAGGCTGATTCTGAATCAGATGGGGAAAACTTCCAGGATCCAAATGACCTCACATGGGAACCATCTTTGGACAACATTCCACTTTCCGAAGACTCCATGCTGCTGTATGTATTTATATCGTCTGCATGTTTCCCAAGATACTTTTATGTAGATTTCTTTTGCTATAATTTATCACTTTTGTATATGTTTGTGTGCAGAAGTAAAATTATATAAGTCTGACCCTTACAATACATTTATCATTGACATGCCTTTGATGATTGACCTATGAAACTCTTCTGCAAAACCATCCTATTTGATATTGTCACCAATTTGAAATATTACCATTACTATAAAGATTTTTATGTTTAAGTGGTATAAAGAAAATATTCTATTCTTCCGGTTAAAATATATCTATTCTCACTTTTGATATATGGTTGTTACTTGAAAGGTTTAGTAATAATCCCCCAAAAAATTACTTATTAATATCTCAAGGTGGGATTGGAACGAAAACATCTTGTAATCTAATGTCAATGTAAAAATTTATTTATTTGATATTTGTTACAGTGATGATCAGCCAGAGGTCTACCCAGAAGATATTGTCTTTGATACCTCATTTGATGAAAGGGGAGACAAGGATATTGACGACGATGATGATGATGATGATGGTGGTGTTGATAAAGAGACAAAAAAACTGAAAAGGACTGGATTTGGCATCCTGAAGACAACTGACCCTGGAGAGGCAGCTTCAGCGGATAAATGCATTGCATTTACATCCTGTTTGACACAGCTAGCTGATGTAGTCATTCCCAAGATCTGCACAAGGAAGGGATGCAAGTCGGCAGTCCAGCAGACGACGTCAAAAACGGGAACAGCCATTGCAATAAAATGGGTAAATATTTCTCCAGTCTGAGTGAGGAATTATTAATGTGGGAAGAACAATATTTATTGCATGATTGCCGGTGAAATATTTGAATCTATCGATGTAGTCATTTATAAGTGAAAGTGACAATTTACTATTTCACTAAAGACCAATAGCAACAATCATTTGATACTATTAAGCAATACTCTTGACGCAATTGCTTGCTTTAGATGTAATGTTGTTTAGGTGACAGATTCACTAAAAATCTGAATCAATGAATGCAATTACACTTTAGTTTTTGAAAAAATACAATCGTTGAATTATAAGATAAATAGTAAATTATTCTTTCTTAAACTTATTCCATGTTAGTCTAATTGAATTAGGTAGAAAGTTCATCTGATTAATATGTCCTTTTATGACAAAGACATGAAATAGTTCATAAGTGTTTCAAACAATATGTTGCAGATTTGTGAGAACCAACACATTGTCAACAAATGGTCATCACAGCCAAAGCTACCAAGAGGAGTATTGGCTGGAGATTTTGCTCTGTCAGCCAGTGTCCTTCTCTCCGGCAACAATTACAGGAAGGTCATGATGATGTTGAAGTTCCTTAAGCTTGGATCTGTGAACTCAACGAGCTTTTACAAGATCCAGTCCCTGTACTGTTGCCCAGTCATCGACACATACTGGAACCAAGTTCTCCAGAAGAACAAGGAGAAATACAAAGGAAAAGAAGTTGTTGTTGCAGGTAAGTGTACAATAATTTCATAATCATAAATTTTGAAATTGCAACATATACGAATAAA
This sequence comes from Phorcus lineatus, assembly GCA_921293015.1. Taxonomy (NCBI): domain Eukaryota; kingdom Metazoa; phylum Mollusca; class Gastropoda; order Trochida; family Trochidae; genus Phorcus; species Phorcus lineatus. The sequence goes on from OV121084.1 coordinate 25,554,339, forward strand.
GTGCAACAGCATTCAGCTTTAGGGAAATTCTCATTGTTATTTCAAGATTTTTTTATGTCAATCCTGCAATTTTACAATTTATGATTTTATGGACTAGTTGAAATTGAAACAATTAAAATCAAGACAAACACACTCGAATACTGGTTTTCTAAACTCAATGGAAGATAAAGGTATTCATAGACTTCTAATTACTACCAGAGTATGTAATGTATCAAAATATGTACAAATACATCATTGTATCTATTTTTTAAAATTAAAATTTCATCTGTTTTAATTTCTGTATCTGTTTGCCTTTATCAGGTGATGGCAGAATGGACAGCCCTGGCTTCAGTGCAAAATATTGCACCTACACGGTGATGAACCATCAAAGTTTGGAAATCCTCTCCATGAAGGTCATCGACAAGAGGGAAACGGATCTAAAGTCTTCGACTATGGAGATGAAAGGCTTCAAAGATGTCCTTGATGAGTTGAAAAAGGATGGGATTAAAGTTGTTGAAGTAGTTACTGATGCTCATCCCTCAGTATCGGCTTTCATGAGTAAGCCTATTTTCAATAAATAAATTGGTGATCCTTAATGAAGATTTGTGACATATCTGTCAATTACACTCTCATTTTGAACCATACCATACTAAAATTAGTAAATATAAAATTAATTGTTGCTCTACATGCCTGATGGCAACTAGGTTTATGCCATTTTCTGTTGTCCGACTTCCATAAAACTTGATATTTTCAAACAAATGAACTAATGAATTTTCATACTGATGTTACCAGAAAAGCCTCTGATATATTCTCTTTCAGTTTACTTATGATTTCAAAAAACCTATTATTTATCAACTATTTTCATTTCAGGAAAACACCATCAGACAATAAAACACTCTTTTGATGTTTGGCATGGGGCAAAGAACTTGGCCAAAAAACTTACTTCTGTAAGTATGCATGTTTGTGTTCAACACTGAAAATATACTAAGATAATTGCTATAGACTTAATCTATGTAATTCATATACTAGTATATTTCCAAAAGAATAAATCACTATTTTTTGGTTTGGGTATGGAAATATGACATTTAAATTTTTTTTTCAGATTAGCTCTGTCAAGGCCACAAGAACCCTTGTACCATGGAAGAGGGACATCATCAACCACTTCTGGAATGCATGTCAGACTGCTGGAGGAGATGTAATGGTGTTGAGAGTAAGTGACTTGCAATAATTTTCCTGCACCTCCTTATACCCATAAAGTTGTTTATGTTGAATGTCAAGGTAAACTTTTGTAACATAAAAACCAGATATAATTCACCCCATATTTCACATGTTGATTTTTATTTTGCCTAACCATCACTCTTACAGAACAAATGGGTTGGCGTGCTCCATCACATCATTGATGAACATGAATGGGCGTTAGGAGAGTGTGATCATGAGGAGATAGAAGACCAAGACAAGGAGTACTTGAAGCCAGGATCAACTGCCCATCAAGCCCTGACAGAATTTGTCTTCGATGACAGACTCATGAAAAACCTGTCTTATTATGTGAATTACAGGTAATAAGATTCTCTGCCTCTTCTCAGTAAATGATGATTATATGCACTTGCCCTTTAAACACTTGTTTGTAAAAGTCATTTAACATGATTTTGTACCTTTCTTCTAGATCCACATCAGAATTGGAAGGCTTCCAAAACCACATTTTGATGTATGCGGGGAAGCGCTTCGCTTACACGTATGTAATCCAAGATCACATGAATAGTACAGAGAAATTTATAACTTTTGAAACCAACAATGAAAATTTAGACATTGCACAATTATTAAACAAAGTATTAATTTGAGATTAAAGCGTTATGTCAGCAACTTTAGAGGTAATAGGCTTGTAAACTTTACTCTCAGTGATGTAAATGATTTAAAAACTGATGTATTAAACAAAACCTGCAATAACAACTGAGGGGAAGGCTTGAAATGATAACGAAAGATAGGTTGTGAATGAATCTGAAACTGTTAAAACATTCACCTAAGAAAATGACTTTGATCTTGCTCTGCTTAAAATTGAGTTTTACAAACTTTTTCAAATAAATCGCTTACTGAACAAAGTTTTATCATAATTGACATATTTTTTTCAGATATCCAGTGTACAAAGCCAGATGCCAGTTGGCAGCTATTGACTATGAGCTTCACAGGGGAAGAACACAGGTGCTGAACAAGGATGGAACAGAAAGGTAAAAATGTCTATTTTTCTCTATGAAATCACATTTATTTAATTTTTAACACCCTATAGAAACTGAATTGATATATATTTTTCTGTCACACAATTGTATAGGCAGAGATGGTAATTTTGCTGTCAGACAAATACAGTGTATGAGAAAGTTGTAACTTCTGTAGTAGTTTACTAAAAGAAAAAAATTGTAACCACCTGAAAGATTTATCGAAAAACACATCATATTGTTATTCCCACCAAGTGTTCAAAACTAATTAACTTATTGATTTTTAAATCAGGTGGCATAGAAGCTTCAATAAAAACAGTGTAAGATGGAGAGCCGTTCCCATCCTGGAAGAAAAGGGGTACACATACATCCCGGAACTTCTGACTGCCATCTTCAAAGAGAAGATGGAAGACACAGATCGTCAACAAAGACGAGTTGACGTTCCCACTAATGACCCAAGGCGCCTATCAGATACCATTGCACCTGTTCCACCGCCACCCACTGCAACACTTGTGCAAGAGAGGGTATCAAGATATGAGAAAAAGGAAGACAAACAGAAATCTACATGAAACCAGGTTTGTATTTACAGGATATTACATTACTTTCACACAATGTTTAACCAAGTCTTCCTCTTATGAACCCACGGTACTGGTTCTGAGGGTCTGGATAACGTTCTCTGATTTTCCATAGGACACAAGATGGAATAACCCGTCTGTCTCCACTTCGCAGTCGTCCATACTGCCATAGGATATAGCATCTGTAGGCAGCATGTCTGTTCTGGCGGTTGAGGTCCCCCTCGTCAAGATTCCCCACTGCGAATAGGTCCGCCCTGTACATTCTGAATATGTACAGAACCATAGGGTCCAATACAAGATTTGCAACATCCTGAAAATAAAAATCATCACAAAATATATCCCGTTACCTCAACAAGATGATATGATCTTTGATTTAATAATTCTATAAAGATGCTTTATATCTGTCTTTCCTTGACATAGACAATTTATACATCAATGAGCGAGGTAGAAAGTTTTAAAGTCTTTTTAGAGGGTTTATTTGACCAACATGACAGAGTATCTCACAACGACATAATAAATAATGTAATCATATTACACGTCATTATTAGAAGATTCATGTTATTGACCTATGAGTCTAACTTGTTTGCACAAGGAAAGGGAGAAAAGACAATTTATAAGATAATAACTTAAGATAGTTTAAGGATTCTTATTATGTATTTTTTCTTACCAGGCTCTCCGACAGACAATTCTGCGGATTTCGACGACAACACTTTTTTTCAACATCTGTTGGCATCTCTCGACAGTGGGTGCAGATGCACCATCCTGGCACATCATCTGATCTTGATGCCTGTGGTTCTGGAGGATCTGAAGAAGCACCATTTCCATCTGTCTCAATCAGGTGTAAGATTGAAGGATCTCGCTCAGCAGCCAAGCAAAGCAGCTCCTTAGCCTTCTCTTCATTGAGCTGGTTGACCTGTTCCTGTAAATAAAATATACTAATATTCAATTGACGAATATGAAAAGTTCATAACCTGAGATGAAGTGTTTGTTGTAATTTATATGTAAGTGGTCTGAAGAATTATCACAGGTGACTGCGTGGAGAACAGTTCTCTACTGCAGACAAAGTTGCCGAGCTCCTGGCGGGATTTGAACCACGAACCTTCTGATGAAAAGCCAAAGGCACTAACTACTGCGCTCCCCCCCCCCCCCCTTGGCTGTCTATAACCTATTTCATGTATGTACACGGGGTAGATATATCCTTACACAAGATTTCAGATCTAGTAGAACAAAAGTTCTAGAGAAGATAAGAAAATAATTAAAAGTTTGCAGATAGATTGGCGAAATTAACCACACATTTTGGGGGCAGATGAGCTTAAAATTATCCAAGATACAGGGTGAATGATTATCATTAGTTATTTAATAAATGAAATATTTTCATGACATTTGCATTTAATGAACCAACATCTTTTTCCAAATTTTATGAAGATGTATATAACTCTCACAAGCTTGTACAAACCTGAATTTTTTTTTTCCTCTCCCTCCTTAACTCGGTGAGAATATCTTCATCACTAGTTTTCTGATCCTTTTGTTTTCCCCTGCTCCCTTTTCCCTTGCCACCTGTCTTCTTGGAAGCTGCAAAATTATTATCTATTTATGATATTGCAATGAATTCATATAATCTGGATTACTAGGTAAATAATCAGTATATGATTATGTCAAACGGAGGTGTGAAATTCATCTCACATTGCAAAATACTTCAACAACTTTCAATAACATACAACCAGCCAAAAAAAGATGTATTTTTTTCAATGAATCATTAATTACAGTGTTAAGGTTCGTTCATATATAGGCATATTATCATTGAGAGTCAGTGTAGTGAACAGAAAGCGTCGATTCCTCATCATTTACCTGTTGTTGGTTTTTTTGCCTTTCCTCTAGCGGGTGTCGCTGCCTTTCCTCTAGTTGGTGTTGTTTTGGAAACTGCAATATAAATAGGTTCATATTATACCAAATTGTATCATGAGGTATATCAGCTATAATAAAACATTAGTTAAAGTAAACATTGTAGTAAAATTTATGATTTTGATTTATACATAAGAAAGTTATTTTATAGACCTCCACAAAAGCCATGAAAGACTTATTCCAAACGAGATTGATGTTACAGAACTGATAGTTATGTCCCCACCAGGCAGCATGGTTCGACCCTGGACGTCATAATCAGTCATTTAATTGAGAAAAAGAAATAGCCCACAAGCTACATAAAAAAACATTGGTTTTCAACCCTAACTGATACTGATGATAATGTAAACAGTAGAATCTCAGTTTAGAAACAGACAGGGGAAAAAACACTTTAAATGTGGAAAAAACACTTTAATGTGGACGCTGTTAATAAAAATTCACTTCATAGTTTACCTGCTGCTGGTTTTTTTGATTTCCCTTTAGTTGGTGTCTTCTTTGTATCTATGAAATAAAAGACACATAAGTTATCATTATAAGTTTATGCATGACAGTTACTGAAAGAATCGTCATGAAAATCCTGATTACAAATGTGAAATAATTTTATCCTTTGATATCCTCATGAGAACTAATTATGGTCACCTTGTCGGCCAGTATCATCTTTTATTTCTTTTACAAAACAACCAATTCTAGTGTGTGGCAGGAAATCATTTGTCAATACAAAAATATAAAATTACCTGATTGACGGATCTTTCCACTCAAAGGGTAAGATGACCTTCTTCTACTCGCCCCCCGTCCTGTTGGTTTTGATTCTTCCTGACCAGAAAAACGAATATATTCCTTACTTATTTATCCAAAATGTCATCTGACAAAGAAAAGATAATTCTGTACAAAATCAAAAGGTGAATAACATCAGATTATGCCAGGTAATGTATCCATTCCTTACTGTTTATGTATCAATAAAAATAAATATGAAATTTATACCGAAGTGAGAATCAATAGATTTAGTCTGCAGTACAATAGATACTAGCAAATAATGTAAGAACAAACAACTCCGAACACTTGGCAGGATCGTGATATTCGAATTATATTTCAAGAACATCATGACTAGTAATGAAAGTAGATAATGATTTAATTGATTGATCGGTAGTTTAGAATCACGGTGAGGATTGTAAGGAAAAATCGGAACAAGTCAAATCAGTGAACATAAAAATCACCGTTGTTCTGCACTGTAGAAAATAAACGCTCTTTTACAATCTGTTTTTCCAATAATTAACTTATGATAATGAAAATTCTAATAATCATATAAACAACAAAATTTATAATGCATAATGTCAGTATAAACTCATTTACCTCGACATTCTCCAAAACTTTCCACGTTGCTTTTCTTTTCCGTCCCTTCGACTCCATCTTTGTTTACAGTGAGCGAGCCGGAAACGACCATAATGCTTTGCGCGAGAAAATAATAGACTCGATCTATAAATAGACTAGGGAAACACCTTTACTAATTAATTCGATTTCTCGGCTAATTTGGGGTCGAAAAAATCAGCGAAAAATAATGTGAGTATATCTCGATGAGATTGATTTTTGGCAATGATCGGAAAATATCATCAACATACTTGATGGCCCTTTAAGTCATGTAACATGTTGCTTTTAAAATATATTGACATTTTGTTACCTTTTTCATTGTATCTTGTGTATGTGTAATGTTCATTTGAGTCAGTTCAGTTGTTCATAAAAGTTCAATGACATGCAATAGGTCAATCACTTGGTGCTAGTATCTAACTTTGACATGTGTTTGAAGTCATACATACTGGTAATTAAGCAACTGAAAATATAGCTTTGTTTCATTGTCATCAAATTAAACTTTACATTCATGTAAACTGAAGATAGATGCCTTTCAGTATAAAACCAATGAGTATAAACTTAACTGAATTTTATAGACAAATGATAAATTTGGTATGTAACACTTCTGACTAGACCTGTTAATCAATTTATATAAAGACAGTAACTTTGTTTTTGTCATATAGAGAGAGATGCGAAATGGGAAGAAGATGCACTTCAGCAGACTACATTTATACTGCCTGTGTAAACTATCAAATTGAAATAATGTTATAAGTAAACGACTAATACAAAGTTGCCTATGATCAAGCTTGCTTCAGATTGGAGAGCTAAGCCTAAGCCAGAGAGCTGGCTGCCCCCTCTAAACTGGTCTATTTTTAGATGTGTTAGGCATGAGCCTGTGATGCTGAGTTTGGTCCAGCCATCTGGTCATAACGTATCCCTTGTCTAATGACTTGTGACAGGAATCGCTTGTAAGCTGAAGACAGTTATTCCAAACACCAGATAAGGTTGGGGTATAGAATTACCAGATTTTCCCTGATTTTGTACGTTTGTCCATGCATAGACTGTATTGGCTACACCGACGTTTAGTGCAGTACCACTCTTTATTCGCTAGCTCCAACCGATGATTGCAGGTTTAACCTGAATGCAAACCCGCATTTGCGTTGCGGGCTTTCTCCCTGCAGTAAAACTAGCAGCCATGATTTAAGTAAAATACTTTTGAAAACGGTATCTCAACTCACCGACCTTTCATGGCAATGTGACGATGAAGGCCGGTATCGCATTTCGATTCTCCTTGTTTTTCCCCACTATATTGTCATAAGGTATGAAAATACCAAACATAATGCACTCTGGGTAAAATAATTGATGAATAATTTCCTCGACAAAGGTCGTTGATTCTATACAAATACATATCAAAATAAACGGGATTAATGTACGGATATGTGGATTGTTATTAAATGTTTTCTTTCTGGTTTATATTCATTTTGGTTAGTGAATGTATTCCTTACAATAGATATGGTTATTTCAATACATCAGATTGTTGAAGATTTGACGTCAGCACATCCAATCTTACAAATAGTGAGTCCAAACTGACAATGGCCTATTCGTTCATCAGTCACGGAAAAATTAAGGATTAAGGATGAAAATTTAAGAATTTTCTCAGGTCCGGGTTTGGACCCTCATTTTGAAATCATATCTCAAGTTTTTTTGTTGTGAAATTTCAAACTGGAAATGGTCGTGAAAAATAATTTTAAAAAAAAGACACGATAATTCTCTTACAAAAATGATTTGATACACGATACCGTATATTGGTATACGAATGCATTAAAACAGTACAGGTGAAGTGAGGAGATTCGGGTTGAACGCCGCTTTTAAGGGTATTTCACATAAATCATGGTTTCAGAAAGAAAGCCCGCATCACCATTGTGGCTAGTCACGGTGAAACATGCGAGCGTAGGCTTGAACCAGCGAACCATGGGGTGTCCTGCACTGAAATTCAGTGAAGCATTTCACCCAAACCTTACTACTACTACTACAAATAATAATGATAATAATAACAATAATAATAATAATAATAATAATAATAATAATAATAATAATAATAATAATAATAATATAGTTTATTACAGTGTCATGTGTTACATTTGATAAAAACAAGACATTTCTTGTACAGATAAATACATACAAACACCAGGCCTCAAGGGGCCGAAATGACACCTAAATCACACAAATACATTAAATGCAATAAAAAATATTCTAAAATGATTATTCAAATTACAAACATATATATATATATATATATACCATTAGCAACACAATGTATAAGTTACCCTGATGATCACTATGTTGTGAAACCGGTTGGTAATGAACTTATATGAAGACCAATCTTCAGTTTGTTATTTTTAAAGAATATTTGATACCTAAACCATGAACATTTAACTTTTACATCTATATATATATATATACATATATTCACACATACAAAGCCACATACATGCATACATTCATTCATGCATGCATGCATGCATGCATGCATGCATGCATACATACATACATACATATGTACATACACAATCAAACAAACACGCATACTCAATCAGGCATACATTCACACAAATTCAGCCTGACATACATACCCAATCAAACAAACACTTAAACATCTAATCTACACAGCTACATGTGTATAATTGCACACATGCATACATGCTAACCAATAGAATACATGTATATGTTACGAACAATCTGGGGTATATCACAATCTGCAGATTGTTCGAACAATCTGCAGATTGTTTGCTCACAATCTAGGAATTCCTAGATTGTTTAAACAATCTGCAGATTGTGCGACCTGAACAATCTGGGAATGATCACAATCTAGGAATTTGTGTTTTAGTAGTATTTTCATCATTATAAAGTAGGAATTATCTAGCTTATTAAGGTTTCTCTATTAAGCAAGTATAGGGATCGATTCCTAGGTTGTGATGAGCAATCAGCTTGTCTCTTTCTCAAAATGAGGGTGTATGGGGGCCGATTCCCAGATTGTAATGGACTCTCAGCTCGTCTTTATGTCAAACTTAGGGGGTGTAAGAGTTGATTCCTAGATTGTGAAGGGCTCATAGCTCACCTTTATTTAAACTGAGAGGGTATAGCAGTCGATTCTTAGATTGTGAAAGGCTCACAGCTCACCTATAAACCAAACTGACGCAGTATAGGGGCCGATTCCTAGATTGTTAAGGGCTCATAGCTCACCTTTATTTAAACTGACAGAATATAGGGGTCAATTCTCAGGTTGTAAAGGGCTCACAACTCGCCTATATGTCAAACTGAGGGAGTACAGGGGCCGATTCTTAGATTGTAAAGGGCTCACCGCTCGCCTATAAGTCAAACTGGGGGGTATAGGAGTCGATTCCCAGATTGTGAAGGGCTCACATATCGGCTTTATGTCAAACTGACGGAGTATAGGGATCGATTCTCAGATTGTGAAGGGCTCATAGATCGTCTTTATGTCAAACTGAGGGATTATAGGGGCCGATTCCTAGATTGTGAAGGCCTCACAACTCGCCTATATATCAAACTGAGGGAGTATAAGGATCGATTCCTAGATTGTGAAGGGCTCATAGCTCGCCTATAAATCAAACTGACTGAGTATAGAGGTCTATTCTCAGATTGTGAAGAGTTCACAACTCGCCTATATGTCAAACTGAGGGAGTACAGGGGCCGATTCCTAGATTGTGAAGGGAAACTGGGGGTATAGGAGTCGATTCCCAGATTGTGAAGGGCTCACATATCGGCTTTATGTCAAACTGACGGAGTATAGGGATCGATTCTCAGATTGTGAAGGGCTCATAGATCGTCTTTATGTCAAACTGAGGGATTATAGGGGCCGATTCCTAGATTGTGAAGGCCTCACAACTCGCCTATATATCAAACTGAGGGAGTATAAGGATCGATTCCTAGATTGTGAAGGGCTCATAGCTCGCCTATAAATCAAACTGACTGAGTATAGAGGTCTATTCTCAGATTGTGAAGAGTTCACAACTCGCTTATATGTCAAACTGAGGGAGTACAGGGGCCGATTCCTAGATTGTGAAGGGCTCACCGCTCGCCTATTAGTCAAACTGAAGGGGTATAGGGGTCGATTCCGAGTTTGTGAAGGGCTCACAACTCGCCTTAATGTCAAACTGAGGGTGTATAGGGATCGATTTCTAGATTGTGAAGGGCTCATAGCTCAATTATATATCAAACTGAGGGGTATAGAGGTCGATTCTCAGATTGTGAAGGGCTCATAGGTCGTCTTTACGTCAAATTAAGTATAGAAGCATATTTACACAGATGAAATTGGAAAATGAAAATCGAAAATGACAGCATCATATTGAAAATATACTACGCAAAGTCCACTTATTGTTGTCAGCAAATCCTGCCTGTTGCCACTTTATGATGGATTCCGATCAAATCAATACTTTTTTAAAAACGATATAAAATTAAAATCTACCTTGAGCGGCGACAAATCCTTGTCACAGAGTGCTAACGAATTCCTAATAATATCTGTATATCATTTCATAAATGATACCAACCGATTTTTATAGCTCTTTTATTAAATCTGTACCAAATGCAAAGGTTGACAATGCTTAATATGAATTTGATTTTAGTAAGATTAATTGCAAATATATATTTCCACCAATGTACTTGATATCTTAATCGTTTCATGTTTGTTTCAAGAGAAGCGTTTATATATGCATTTGCTGCCTGTTTGCTAATCCTTTTTCCTTTTTGAATATATATATTCTGAATGATGTGTAATATATGTTTCATGGAAATTAAATATTGTTTAAATCAGTTAAATTAGTTGTTTGCCACTCCCGTCACTAACGTCGCAGCACGGAGTAGAGACGATGCCATTATATGACTCTTCTTGCAGCGTAGTAAATAATCCATCCACATCAAAATATTCTTAAAATATGGAATCATGAACAGATAATAAATAAATCAAATAAAATATTTCTTTGTTAATTTCACAAACCGCTATAACGGAAACTATTAAAAACGGTACAGAAAAAAAATGTGTCAAAATGTTGACCATATAGTGTGACCGAAGAGCAATAAAACATTTTACTCCAGTCAATTCATTATTGCATAAGTATATAATGATATCGTGCGATAGATATACATAAAATTACAGAGAGGAAGTTAATGTGATTGTACGCGAATTTACGCGCAAGTCCGAGTAGAGACGCGACACAGTGACACGTTGCTTTGATAAGCAGACCCAGCTAGACATCTGGTCTAATTATTCACGACAACACAAAATGTTAACTGTTCGAGTATTATAAAAAAAAATTAAATTCATATATTTAAAAACTTTTCATATACAAACTCAAAAGATTAAGTAACTTTCCGATTTATGCATCGTTCGTATAAAAACTTTCAATGTCACGGTCCAGGAAGAAAATGAGGGAAAAAGGTAACACTTATCAAGTTTCCATAATGAACAATAATTATAAGGATCAGAGTTTGTTGTCTTTGATTTTTGAAACTTTCTTTTAGCATCACGAGACTATTTCCTTCATTGTACCTTGTAAGTGTTAGTAATTCATACCAAAAGAGATTATTGTTTTGTGTTGATACAGATAGTAATTATGCTCAATTAACCTAACTTGAGTCAAATAAGCGAAAATGAAGAATTAAATTTCAATGTAATTAACTTTTCAGATATTAAGTATACTTTTCATAGTGAATTGTTATTTATTGATTTCCATATGCAAACATTTTACACATATAAGAAATAATTCTTACTTCTACATAAATAGTAACTCCAAAAAAAAAAAAAAAAAAAAAAAAAAAATGGAAAGTGTCATTTAATCCTAAAACAACGAAATCAATTCAGTTTAGTAGAAAGATAAACCGAAACATTCAACCGAATCTCACAATGGACGGAGAAAAAATTCAGGAAGTAGAACACTATAAGCATTTAGGTCTGACTCTTCAAAATAATTGTCACTGGGATATTCACATAAACTCGATTATCAATAAAATTAGCCCTTTGATAAACTGCTTAAGAAGTCTAAAATATCGTTTATCACGCAAAAGTTTGGATATTATTTATAAATCTTTCATCTTGCCAACTTTTGACTATTGCGGCCACATTTGGGATAATTGCACCAAACAACAGTGCATTTTACTCGAAAACTTGAATCTAGACGCATTGAGATCAATTTGTGGAGCAGTCCGCGGGACAAGCCATAACAGTATTTATGAAGAAACTAATCAAAAACCCCTATCGGAGCGTAGAAATATATCTAAATTGACAACGTTCTACAAAATGAAGAATAATATTGCGCCTCAATATCTATGTAATCTTCTACCTACAACACCTAACAATAACTACAACCTCAGAGAAAATTCATCCGTCCGAACTGTCAAATGTAGGACAGCGTTATATGCAAGATCGTTTTTACCTGAAACAATAAAACTGTGGAATTCCTTAACTCCTGACGTTCAAAGTATTGATACATTATCCGGTTTCAGAAATTCAGTTCAAGGACCTGGCAATAAAACTGCTACTTTCGATCTTAACTATGGTCCAAGAATTTGCCAGATCATCCACTCTCGCCTCAGGCTCTACTGTAGTGACTTGAACGCTGATAAGTTTAACAGACATATCATCGAAAGCCCGGCCTGCTCCTGTGGTCACCCAGTCGAATACGCTGTCCACTATTTCTTCACATGCCATAAGTACATAGAATTAAGACAGAAATCATTCTTTTATCTGAAAGGATTTGGTATTAAAACGGTTCTACGGGGATGCACATCGCTCTCATTAAATGATTCCATTATATTATTGAACTCTATTCATCAATACATAATGAAATCTGATCGATTTGATATTTCATAATGACTGCCAAACAAGCGAAATGTTATTCATGCATAACCACTATCTATGAAGCTATGATTGCAATCAGATATGTGTCACTACCATAAAGTTGTATATATATATTTTCTCATATGTAATTGCTTCGGAGCGGCCTTAAAATAAGCACCTAGGAGCTTGTTGGCCAATCCATTCATGATTTGTACATTTTCATGAATAAATATATTTAAATCAAACAGTGTTATACGGGTTACCGCAAACTATGATTAATGAAAATCTAATATCGCAGAATCGATATAAAAACTAGTTTTCTACCTCAACATATTCACAATATGTGAACTGAGCCCTTCCATAGCAAAATAAAACACAAATACAAGCGCAATGCCTTTCACAATCTAGGAATCGACCCCTATACTCCCTCAGTTTGACATAAAGGCGAGCTATGAGCCCTTCACAATCTTGGAATCGATCCCTATACTCCGTATGTTTGATTTATAGGCGCGCTGTGAGCCCTTCACAATCTTGGAATCGACCCCTATACTCCCTCAGTTTGACATAAAAGCGAGCTGTGAGCCCTTCACAATCTGAGAATCGATCCCTATACTCCGTCAGTTTGATTTATAGGCGCGCTGTGAGCCCTTCACAATATTGGAATCGGCCCCTATACTCCCTCAGTTTGATATATAGGCGAGCTATGAGCCCATCACAATCTGAGAATAGACTGCTATATCATCTCAGTTTGACATAAAAGCGAGCTGTGAGCCCTTCACAATCTGAGAATAGATCCCTAAACTCCCTCAGTTTGACATAAAAGCAAGCTGTGAGCCCTTCACTATCTGAGAATAGATCCCTATACTCCCTTAGTTTGACATAAAAGCAAGCTGTGAGCCCTTCACTATCTGAGAATAGATCCCTATACTCCCTTAGTTTGACATATAGACGCGCTGTGAGCCCTTCACAATCTTGGAATCGGCCCCTATACTCCCTCAGTTTGACATAAAAGCGAGCTGTAACCCCATCACAATCTGAGAATAGACTGCTATACCCTCGCAGTTTAAATAAAGGTGAGCTATAAGCCTTCACAATCTGAGAATAGATCGCCATAATCCCTCAGTTTGACATATAGACGCACTGTGAGCCTTTCACAATCTAGGAATCGGCCCCTATACTCCGTCAGTTTGACATAAAGGGGGGTGTGAGCCCTTCACAATCTAGGAATCGGCCCCTATACTCCGTCAGTTTGACATAAAGGGGGGTGTGAGCCCTTCACAATCTAGGAATCGAGCCGTACACTCCCTCAGTTTGATTTATAGGTGAGCTATGAGCCCATCACAATCTGAGAATAGACTGCTATACCCTGTCAGTTAAAATAAAGGTGAGCTATGAACCTTCACAATCTGAGAATAGACCCCTATAGTCCCTCAGCTTGACCTATAGGCGAGCTGTGAGCCCTTCACAATCCGAGAATTGACCCTTAATCCCTCTCAGTATGATATAATGTCGATCTCTAAGCCCTTCACAATCTAGGAATCGATCCCTACACTCAGTCAGTTTGATATATAGGCGAGCTATGAACCTGTCACAATCTATGACTTGACAACTATTCTCCATCATTTGGATGCATACACAAAGAAAAACCTAAATAAACTAGACAATTCTCATGTGATAATGCAAGTTATACTACAAACAAGCATATTCCCAGATTGTGATCATTCCCAGATTGTTCAGGTCTCACAATCTGCAGATTGTTTAAACAATCTAGGAATGAAAAAAATTCCTAGATTGTTCGAACAATCTGCAGATTGTGAGCGAACAATCTGCAGATTGTGATCATTCCCAGATTGCACGGAACATATACACCCACATAAAATACATACACACATAACATTTAAATGTAAACTCATACCTAACACAAATGCATGTGTATTACTTCACACATACAATATATTGTCATATTCATTGAGATACTAATATCTATTAAGGGATACACTATGAGAATTATTTTATTTACTGCGTGTAGAACCCTGGCGGGATCGAACCTTGGTCCGCCGTATGTGCTAACTATGCGCTATCCCGTCCCGAAACTGCACAGAACCTTGGTTATTCATTAAGAAATACAATCAGTCGATTCGTAATATTCGTAAAGTACACTGTCACGAAGAGCACTGGTTTGAGTGAATAATTAGTGATAGATGTTTAGTAAATGTGTAAATTTGTAAATGCAATGGAATTCAATTTATAACAAAATTAAACTTAATTGATTCATGTTCAAAATCTAATTACTGTCAAATCTATTTCAGTTATGTTTACCTCAATTAATTATTCAATTTACTTTACCTAATATCTATATTTCTATAATATATAGGGTTCACAACACATTGCTAATATATGTGTCGAGCGTCAAACACCTGCGCACTAAGCTAAACCCACGTGATCAAGAGATACGATGGCAACAGATTATTCTCATGGCATTATTACAAATCCAGACTTCGTTTATTCTTTTACAAAATTTAGATGAATATTTTTGTATTTTGAATCAAATATCCATAATTCTGAAAATTGTAAATATATATGATAGACAATAAAACTAGCATTTTTGGGCCCCAATTGAGTATTTTAGGGCACTTGACAATATATTCACCATCTTTAGCTTTTGATTAATGTAATGAAAAAGTTACGGAGGCCGAAGTCAAGAAGGATGTCAACAAATGTCAGATGTAAAAAAATCAGAGAATTTTTTAAAACGAATGAACTAGTAATATGTTCAGCTTTTGTATATACCCGAATTTGTTTGTAATAGGATGAAATATTCGTTAATAATATTTTGTAACTTTACTCATTTCTTTACACAGTATGAGCATTTCTGTTTCATTTAATCATAGCGGCTTTCGTTTTGGCCTTTTAGGCGGTATTCAAAATGTGAATATTGCCGATATCGCAGTTCATGCAACATTGAATCAAATTCCTTCAGCCATTTAGATTAACTATATAGCCTGAATACGTCCAAATAACATACATGGTAGATTACCTGAATGCTGGACGTTAGTAATTTCGAGATTTGCAGTATCTGTGCATTCTTTATGTTTACGAAATATCGTAACTGGTGTGCGCCTTTAATGATTTCTGACAATAGGTCATACATATGTGCAACATTCTTTTCTTATGCATTCACCAATAGCATAGTTTTCACAAACAATTGGCGTATGAACGCACTGTCAGTTTTGATGTACACTACATTATGATGTACTCTGTTTAAATACCACAACTAATTACTTTCAATAAAGATTCTTTAATTCTATGAAACATGTTTCTGTAACATGAACAAAACTGAATTTTCCAAGCTAACAAACTTTTTTTTGGAAGGACGGACAGGCAGACTGGATGCCGAGTTTATTCTTTATATCAGGGCCTGATAACGATCCGAAATAATTATGCCTTTTTCAAATACAAAAAGAATTGGTACAGGAGCTCTTACATAGAATTTTTGTTTGAAATTGTTGTTTTTGGAATTAATTATTAAAAGCTTATTAATCAACGAAGGTTGTATTAGGAAGTATGGATTCGTGAAAACAATCAGCGATTAACCATCTAACTGGATAAAAAAGGTTGCAATTATGATCATATTGTAATTTCTCATATCTAACGCCAAAAATATATTTAATGCAAATGTTGGTGCCCACATATCGAATATGGGCGACATACTAAACCATTACTGAAATTTGTCCCTTAAGTGCTCCGAAAATCTCATTCGTTTCGATATGCATTGATAGACATTGAAGAAGTTATATTACAAATGCTTTGTTCGTGCTACCAATGTTCTTCATGTGTGCTTTGTTGTCTTTTTGTCGTAAAAAGAACTCAGGATTCTTAGAAGAAAAAATCATAATCGAAGTTTATTGAAAGGGTTGAAGGATCGAATCCGAGCTCAACACCACAAGACATTCAAATTGACATGTTTTGATATCCTATTCAGACCTAGTAGGACTATATTCATGATCCTTGTGGGATGTACTACGCCTTTCAACATTGCAATTTACTTAACATTACAACCCTCACGACGGAACTATATATTTTTAAAAGGTGAAACCCCTGCCGAAATTCCCGGATATGCCTTCATGAAAATAATCCACTGTTAACAAAATAGCGAGATTTCATGAGCTTGATAACCCTATGATAACCCTTCACAAGTACGATGTAACCAGAAGATTCCTATACGTCACGGGTGTCACAGCAAAGCGGATGTAGGGGATAACGTAAGACTTTGCCCTCCATTAATAACTTAATGAAATTTATCCAATGTTGACAAAATAGAGACGTCACCACCAGGATAACCCCGTGATAATTTGATCCTTCACAAGAATGATATCTAGTTAACCAGATAGCCAGAAGATTCCAATACGCGACGGGGGTCACAACAAAGCGGAAGTAGGGGATGACGTAAGACTTCGCCCTCCATTTACCCTTTTTTGTTGCGTGGGGTACGCTCTAAATCCACTACAATGGTTGTGGTAAATTTTCAATACCTTACAAGGATTCAATATCCGATAATTCAGAATATTATGATAAACATGTAAAACAACATTTTCCGTTCCAAAATAATAAACATGGTGTGATAATATTCCACGTGCTTCTTTGGTTAAATTTCCTTTAGGCACAAAAACGAACATATCATGCGAGCCCAGGTATTTTTCGCACTGATTCCATTCGTTCTTGCATGTCCCCTGCCGTGACAAACCATAGAGTAATCTGTTTTCAACGAGGACACTTCCGTTCACCTTCTGGAACCCTTCTCCAAGAATGATATCCGCCTGTGTAATTAGCACCACTTCTCCCTGCAGGTGGGTGAAGGCGAACTGGTGGAGAGTTAGAACCACATCTGGAGCATCCACCCGGTGGAGCATCAGCTTACGGTGAGGTCCAACGTTCTCCTGGATGTATCCGGGTATTTCTGGAGAGTTATGCATAAGGTGTACTTGTTTCACGTGTTGGTTGTCAAGGAAACTCTTCAGACAATAGATATATTCATTCATTCTTGCAGCTTGGTTTTTATTTGTAACATTAAGCAATCGAAAAGTAAGAATGATATGGAAGACTCCCGTTTCCTTTTGGGGTGTTTCGTGGAGGTACTCGGTTTTAGGATTAACTATCGATCTGTTTTTCACCTCGTCTGGTCGTTCCTTTGAAAAAAGAATTTCTGAGAATGAATATTTGTAGTGAATTGCACATCCGAGGAGAGTCAAAGCAGACACGACCACCAGTGGCCCTTTCACCTTCTTCAACATTGTCGTCTCTGAAAAAGATCAATTTTCACACATTAACTAGTGGTACAATTTATCATTTTGAACTTATTACCATGCATATTTGCACTATTGGGTGACTTGACACATGTATTGTCTGACAATTCACATTTATCATGTGGCGACCATTGAAGTGTAGATTTATTCATTGATTCCGTCTTGACATTATCATGGAAAACAAGATTGAATACATTTTGGCCTTTTCGAGAAGTTTGGGGGCGATTGTAATATAACATATGAACATATGAACATATGCTATCATCAATATTATTGGAGCCACATTATAATATGAAATATACTCTGCGTCACTTTAACTACATGAAGAGAGCTTTCTTCATTCTTCTGCCTTAAAGATCATTACAATACACACAATCAATGACGGCTGTCAATCAAATATAGCTGATTGAGTAAACACAATGATATAATACACGTTTAAATTTAATATCTGACACAAGCTGTCGTATATAGGATAATTTAAAGAAGATTCATATTGTCACATCATTGATTGTTTTTGGACGTGATTTTTAATTTTTTTCCAAATGTTGATGAGTTTAGCATAATGATTAATGTTTTTGTTAAAACTGTAAATATTTGAAAATGGCCTTATGATAATATACCTGTACAGCTGCATACTACATTTTTTCACTTACTATCGTATGTTAGTGCAAATGTCATGTAATTTTGGTTTAGTTTGGCAGAAGTGACAAAGGATCACAGGGTATCTTTGTGTCAAATAAGCATACTTAAACTTTTTCCCGGATCCTCTGGTTTTAGTTATAAAAAATTTGGCAAGATGAAATAGATAAAAGGGGTGTTTTTTCTAAATTCCGATTTCTCTTATCTTCGATTAAAATATTCCATAACGAGTTTCTTAGAAACAAAATAAGCACAATCACATAATGCATAAGGAACATGACTTCATGTTTCATGCTATGGGTCTGTTCTAAAGGATTTTGTAGAGATGAATAGACATAGGTAATTTTTAGAAATGTTGTCCTCTGTTCACTTTGATAACCTGAAAAAACTGCTACGGTTAACTTTTTGGTATGATACATGATTGCGTTACTGAACAGTAGATCTTCACTTCTGTTTTAAAAATTCAACATTATCTGTTTCATTTCGAAATGTTACGATACCTCAAGACATCCGAAATTACATGATGTTGGCAGAAAGATGTTGCTGTACAGCTGTACATGTACATACTTATATGACCTCATGAATATAGCGTTTTTAGTGCGAACGTTTTTGAAGTGACTATTTGATATTGAGTAATTCAAACAAATATATATTCAAAGTATTCTATATATGAATTTGAAAACAAGATGAACTGACGCACTCACCTATTTCACAAAGTGCCCACAATTGGTTTGAGGAATTGAGATCAACGTTAAATCCTTCGTCAACTCTGACGTGTTTCTGAATGCACCCTTGCTGTGTCGCATCTGGAAACAGTTAGGCAGCTGGTAATCGAATACTGAGACTGCAACAGCTCTGATAGAAACTAGTGCACACTCATTATGCAGCTTGCAGATTATGTGGTTATTATATCTACTCGTACATTAAACTTCCTTCTAGGCGTAAACACTTGCATTTCTGTATTTCGACATCCATAAATTCAGAATCATATTACTTGTTAAAAATTCATGTCACGCTTAGACCATATTTGAAGATCTTGTTTGAATATAAACACCGGTACCCTGATATGAACTAATCAACTATATGTATGTGTAATATATATATATATATATATATATATATATATATATATAAAAGGTGAAAGTTCAATCAAGTGTACAGTCTCCATAGTTAAAAGCGTTGATAAAAACCAACAGCTTTTGTTGTGTGCTGTTGTTTTTTTATCAACGCTTCTAACTATATATATATATAGACATTACATATTCAAATGCATACGATGACATTTACACTAGTGGAAAAAGGGGGGTCACCGAATTAAAGGGTGAATTTGAAATGAAATCAAGGGGATTGGGTTTCTTGCTTCTATACTTTAAAATTTCACTTTCCCAATATGCAAAACTGAATTAGTAAAATAGTCATCGGGACTCTTGGAGACATATATGCCTGATTAGTCCCTCTGATTTCCGATACTTGTCAACAAAATTCCTCTCTTGACGTAGGCCAAAAGTTCAATGTTTATTAAGTAATAGGAAGACCCATCATCTACTCCGGTCCTCTTCCCTGACAAAAAAAAACAAAGCAAATTTGAACGTTAGCAACCAAGCCATCGACTATTTCGGTCTTCAATACTAAGATACTTATCTGGGGTCATCTTCGAGTGCTACAGGGCAAGAATGTAACCTATTAAATATTTCTATAAAAAGAATGCAGTATTTTTTAAACAGTGACTTCTTGTCTGGCAGTTTAATAAATCTAGGCTGACTGAATGACTATCTATAATGTATCTAAGGCTCAAATTTTTTTTAAATGGTTAAAAAAAAAAATTAATTTTTTAAATCGGGGCGCAAGGCTTTAATCTTAATTTATTTAATACTTATTTAAGGGTCTTGCTGGACGACTAAAGACCATTCACAGGGTCCGTGAAGAGGAAAGAAAGGTAACAGTAGAACAATTGTAGTATTGGTACAATTTTGACTCATTCTCATCAAAACCAAATCAGGCGAGTTCCAAGAGCGAGTAAAATAGAGTAAAATCCAATGACCTATCATAATCAGAGAATATGACTCAAGTGTATGAAGGACCCATCAAATTTATCTCAACAGAAATAAAAAAGCAGGGTTTTTTTTCTTTTCTTTACATTTCATCGCCATTCTTTCAAAATATCCTGAATATCATAATATAATATCAAGAAATTTCTCTTGACACATTATATAAATAAAATTCTGAAATTGAATTTTGTAAAAAATTACAATAAAAACAAATATACGATTCTTGCTCTTGTGACCAGTATATTGGGGCTATAAATCTCTTATGTTAATCCTTTGTCATTTATTAATCCTTCATTCACTAATCCATCAGAGTCAAATGTGTAAACATTATATATTGTTACATAAAATCTATATTAAGATAAAATACGTATGGAGACAATAACCTAGTGCTTTGTAAGAAATAATACTTCGAAATTTGTTTGTAAGGATGTTGCAATGTCTTGATCGCAAAAGTGAGTTAATTCTAGATTGAAAATAAAAACTAGACGAAACTAAAAATACTCCATTTATTTTTGGGAAAACAGTGGAAACATGAATTCACAAATGAGTTCTAAAGCACGAACAACTTAGAAGTAATTTAGGTGTTACAGGAACCAACGAATTCACTTGTAAGTGAATATGAATATAGATGTTTACTCAATCCTAACATTTAACATGCTGAACAGAAGCGAGACTTAATAAACTATTGCTGGCTGTCTGTCTGTCTGTCTGTCTGCTGACAAGTAAGTATGTACCATTCAAGAACTTCAGGGTGTAATTAATAAATTTTACCTTTCAAAGTTAGCTTAATTTCTTGTCGACAAGAACTCGTTCCTTCCTCCCTAAACTCTTTTAGGGCTTAGCCCATACCTATTCTTGTTGACAAATTGATTTTGACTAAATTTTATGTAAATTATAATATGTTGCATTCAATGAGAAGAACGCTATTTACATGTGCATGTCGGTGATCGGAAAAAAAGTAACAGGAAAAAAAGTAACGGAAAAAAGTAACAGATTTTGCTAGGAAAAAAAGTAACAGGAAAAAAAGTAACAGTTTTTTTGTTTTTTTATTTGATAAGTTTAACAAAATATGACATAATGTACTCTAGTTGTACTAAGGCTTGCTCTGCAATCAGACTTTGCACGCTTACTACACTTCCACCAGATCTTGTTTTTTCTTTTACTGGCAACAGTGTACATTTGACCTTCATAGCACACTTTCTTTCCTCCTCTGTTACTTTCTATTACCTCCATACTGAAGATCTGATAAACTCGAACTGACTGAAATAGAAAACTTTACGTCGCCTTCGCCATACTGGCATATCGGCAGACGAGTCCACTTCGGACTACTTGGGGACGTGGAGTTGACCACGGGGATGGGAGTCCCTCCTTGGGACGCGTGAGGAAGGGAGTCCCACTTTGGGACGCATGGGGAAGTGTTTTGGGTATCTTTTTAGGTGTGTTTTTCTGTTTTCCTAACTGTGGGCTGATCATTTAGGTGACGTACCCCTTAAAGTACTGTAGGCTAATCACTTGGGAGGCTTTTTCTGTCCCCGGATTCGGTTCTTATAAACGGTCCCTTCCAAGACCAGGCGGCACTTGATATCATTTCTTCATATATACTGATGTATATCACTTTCTAGGAGAAAGTTTGCTAAGGGCTTATACACTCGTGACTCTTGAGAGTGTGACAGCAGTAGCTTCGCTGTGAGTGTATTTTCACCAACTTCTTCCCTGAGTGTTTGCCTTGCTGCGCCGAACAGCTGGCAATCAAGCAATAAGTGGGAGACAGATGCTTGTGTGGCACAATTTCGACAGTCTTTATAGGAGGTTTTAGTAGCACCGAGTCTTAGTCTGGTAATCATTCTGTCTACTTGTCTGTTGCGAATAATGCACTTGGGCCTATTCACACTGGGACATAGACTATGATACCAACGTCCGCTCGGGCCATTATCCCACCTAGATTGCCATTTTTTCAAGATAGAACTTCTTATCATACTCTTTACCTCGCTGGAGGAATAAGGGTAGTCCAAGATGTGTTCTAACTCTAGTGCCTCACGTGCTAATCTATCTGCCCTTTCATTGCCTGGAATGTCCACGTGAGAAGGAATCCAGCACAGTTCAATCTCTTTGCCAAATGATCTTTCGAGCTTTCGAATTTGCTCTAAGATCTGTCGGAGTGTGTCTGGTCTACTGCGAGAGTATTTAGAGGCCAGTGACTGCAGTGAACTCAGGGAGTCGGTAAAAACGGCTACCCTTTTGTCCCTGAGACCTTCAGCTAATCTCAGTGCATGGTGTATAGCTTCCAGCTCGGCAGTGTAAACAGACTGTCCATTTGGTAGGCGGTTTGAGATCTTTGTTTTATCGGATGTATACTGTGAGCTGATTTGGATGCCATAGGCTGTTCTGTTTCTCACAGGATCTTTCGATCCATCAGTATATATGTGTGCCGCCGACTCATAGTGAATGTCTATCCTGCTGAGCGCAATGCTCCTTAGCAACATTGGATGTTCACTCTTAGGCCCTTCAAGAGTGAGGGAAGTGTCGATATTTGGGGTGCTGAGTTTCCAGGGTGGCACCGTCCCGGCTTTGAGGGGTTTTGGGGGGGCAACAGTATCACACTTGTGCTCCTCTTTGAGCAATTGGACCCGTATCCCACTTGGCATGATGCTGGGATAGTGCTTAGCAAGTGCGATGTCTCGTTTACTGTTGTTATTCCTGTCCCAAATCCTCGTCACCAAGGGATTTGTGCTTCTACTCCAGAAGTTCAGCAATAACTGTTCTCTCCTGAGATCGAGTGGGAGCTCCCCAGTTTCCACTAATAGTGAATTGTGGGTTGTGCCAGGCCCTGCTCCTGTCACTATTTTAAGAGCTTGGTATTGCACCGACTCAAGTCGCTTTAGAGTGGTCGTGGCAGCACTGTGGTAGGCTTCACACCCGTATTCTAACTTGCTTCTAATTAGAGATCTGTAGAGAGATAGGAGTGTTTGTCTGTCCGCTCCCCATGAACAGCCTCTAACAGCCTTCATGACGTTAAGGTCGCTTTTGCACTTTGTGACTAGGTTATCAATATGACCTGACCAGGTCAGATATTGATCAAAAGTGACCCCGAGAAATTTCGCCTTATTCTCAAACGCAACTCTCTTCCCTTTTATTTGAAGCCTGGGTGTGCCGTCTACCCGGCTGCCCCTTCTTTTGAAAAGTACTCCGATCGTTTTTTCAGGAGAGATAGTGAAACACCATATTTCGACACCGTTCAGGGCTTCCTGCAGCAATGTTCTAATTTTTGAGAGCTCCCGGTGTCTGACCCAAACAGCCCCATCATCTGCATACTTAGAGGTGCTGGTATGTTTCTGATGGTAAACATGTTCAAAGAGGTCGTCTATCATTATATTAAAAAGTGTGGGACTGATAATGCTTCCTTGTGGAGTGCCATTATCCAACCTGTATCGCTCGGACAGGTGATCACCTATTAAAACAGATAGTGATCTATTCTCTAGGAAACTTTGAACATAATTTGCCATTCGCCCTTTTATACCAACACGCTCAAGTTTGACGAGGAGTCCATCATGCCACACCATGTCGAATGCTTTGCTGAAATCTATGAAAACAGCCGCCAGATATTCCCTCTTTAAC
The DNA here is from genome assembly GCA_921293015.1 of Phorcus lineatus. Classification (NCBI taxonomy): domain Eukaryota; kingdom Metazoa; phylum Mollusca; class Gastropoda; order Trochida; family Trochidae; genus Phorcus; species Phorcus lineatus. Next base: position 25,578,801 of record OV121084.1, read on the forward strand.
TGGGCGGTTTTAATATCATTTTCCAGACGGAGAATATGGTCAAGACAAGAGCGTTGCGGTCTAAACCCGCTCTGGTCATGAGACAAGTGTCCATTGGTCTCTAAGTGGTGCCGTAGACGAGCAGTAACCATTGCTTCCATCGCCTTGCATAAATTTGAGGTAAGGGAGATTGGGCGATAAGAGTTGGCCGAAGCCGCCTCTTTACCCGGTTTGTGTAGGGGTATGACTGAGGCGTGTTTCCATGCCTCAGGTACCTCTCCTCGTTCCCATACCAAGTTATACAATTTGATTATAAGCCGAATAAAACTGTCAGGCAGCCGCTTGAGCATCTCATAACTGACCATATCTTCGCCTGGCGCCGTGCTTTTTCTATGGAATATGGCATCCTTGAACTCCTCAACAGTGAAGCTGCAGTTATAGGATAAGCTACACTCAGGGGGTTGTTTGGGTGTTCTGACTATTTTCTCTGTGCCCTTGAATTCTTCAGAGAAATTGTTGTTGCTACTGACAGATGCGAAATGCGTGGCTAAGATACTTGCTTTGTCTTTGATCGACGTGACGCCGGTCAGTTTAGGGACGATCTGTTGCTTACTTTTCCTTTTAATTGCATGTATCTTTCGCCAGACAGTCCTAGGGTCAGTTTTGTCATTGAGCTCGGCGCAGAATTTTTGCCAAGAGTTTTTCTTTGATGTGTCAATCAAAGATTTAACTTTGGCTCTAGCCAGACGTACTTCTCCAATAGCAGACCGGTCACGTTTACTCCTATTCAATGCCTTTTTCCTAAGGCGGCGCGCGTTAGCTATTTCCTCATTCCACCAGGGTACAGGTCGCCCGCCGACCTCTGGTTTCTTGCGAGGAATTGAAGCATTGGATGCGGTTGTAAGCGCCGTTGTTAGGTTAGAGCAATAGGTCCCTATATTATCAGACTCTATATCAGTCGGTTCGATCTTTTTGCATTCCGATCTGAAAATCGACCAGTCTGCCCGTGAGAAGTTCCACTTATCTCTACTTGTACATTCTTGATCAGAAAGTGTCGGGGTACCTAGGTAAGTGAAACACGGGCTGTGATCACTTCCCCAAGAGTCATCATGAACCTGCCATATGCAATCACCGGCAAGGTTACTGGTGGCAAACGCCAGGTCTAAAGCAGACCATGTGCCGTTTTGTGGGCAATGTCTAGTCGGAGAGCCATCGTTCAGAATTACGAGTCCTTCTGACTCTACCCAATCTTCCACCATGCGGCCGAAGCCGTCAGGGCGGGTGGTTCTTTCATCCCGCAGTCTGCTGTGCGAATTGAAATCGCCGAAGATTAGGCCTGAACTACCCACCAAGTCACTGATGTTTTTAAGTTCAGCAATTGTGGTGGGGGTAGCAACTCTATGATAGACATTTGCGATGCGGATTGTTTTGCCGTTTGCCATACTGACCGAGATGACTTGGGTTTCTAGGTTCCCCACATCAGCTTCTATTTCTGTGGTGGTGCATTTGTGTTCAACAAATGTAGCCAGTCCACCTCCTGCAGTAAGTCTATCTTTTCTGATCAGATTGTAACCAGGTATCTGAAATTTCGATCTTTTGCTGAACTTGGTTTCTTGGACCAATATTATGTGTGGTTTCAGTACCTGTTGTCTGACTAGTGCGACTAATTCGTGCCCGTGAGCTCCTAGGCCATTAGCGTTCCATTGCAAAATTTGTAAGTCCATGATGACAGTTTTGACTTATTGTTCGACAGCAAATAATTATTTACTTAAGTCTGAGTTTCTTTATCAGTTTTTTAACTGAGTAAGGGTAAGATAGCGCAGCAGCGACAGCCTGTACTAATTGCACAGTCTGTGCCCCCGACTCATCTTTCTCTGGCAGTAGTTTGAGTAGGACTGCACAGAGATTAACAGTCAACTCGGGTTTCAATGTTTGACTGTCCCCTAGAAGCTCGACACTGTCATTAACAGCACGCTTTTGACCTTCCCTATTTTGATTGTTGGGTTTACCCTTGCCCTGGGGTTTACCCGCGTTGCCTTTGCTAGTAGGCACGCTGGTACAGTTCGCCTTTGTACCTTTGTTTGAGTGATTCTCTGCCCGTTGAGATTCACTCAAGTTGTTGGTGTTTTTCGCCTTAACACCCCCGTTAGAGCCGCACATTGCCCTGTGTGCTTTGTTCTCTGTCTTTTTAGTGCTGGTCGCCTTAGCACTAGGGTTAGGTTTACATACTTTCGTATGTTTGCCCTTCCCTTGTTTGGCGCGCGCGTTGCCCGACGCGTTTGCCTGTGCTTCTCCAGTCGGGGCTTTACCCTTAGCTTTGTGTTTCTTGTCTTTCTGAACGCCCTTGTTGAGCGCCCTCTTCTTGCTCTGTAGAGCCCCGCACCTACTGGACAGAGACGAGTGTCCTCGCCTCCTGCAGTTGATGCAGAACTCAGAGCAGTCACCAGGGCACTCAGACATGGGCATTGCGCAGGTTTTGCACTTGGCTTGCGCTGTACAAGCCAACTTCACATGGCCGAACCTCAGAGAAACTCGAACATTACAGTGCACATTATATATCATAGATGATGAAACCAGTATCTCTAAGCTTGTTAAAAATAGTTGATTAGCTTTCCTGATCAAAGTTTTGAAGATAATTAATAAGTAAATGAGTGAGGCTAGTGTGATGGTAAATGAGTGAGGCCAGTCCTAATGATCAATTAAGGGAGAATATATTATATGTCGAAATAGTTGAGCAGGTGAGAAGGAAACAGTTAATACCAATGTAATTATGTTGTTATAGGTAACAAGTGTACCTTTGATGTTAAATGTGATGTTATTATGATTCTAAAACTTGGTTTTCATAATCCTCTTTAATGACAATATTATCAACAATTATCCTAATATAATTCAAAGTCAATTTCCTACTCTAAGTGTTTCTTTATATAAAAAATGTTACTTTTTTTCCTGTTACTTTTTTTCCGTTACTTTTTTTCCTGTTACTTTTTTTCCTGTTACGTTTTTTCCTACATTCGTGCATGTCAACAAGTCGAAGCTGAATGTAAGGTAATGTTAGGGGAAACTTACTTTAAAATGAAAAGGGTCGGGTTTATGTTTTAAAGAAAATGTGACAGTTACATTTAAGAAATAATTCAAACAGCCAACGGGTGTTGACCTCGTTACAACCTTTTACTTTAAATGATAGAAAAAGGTGCTTGGTCGTCGAATGAAGCCGTTTTCTTTACTTGTTTTCGCCAATACTCGTCCATGTGTGGAAGCAATGATATTCTTTAATATTCTTTGTGTTTTGGTTAGCTTTTGAAATTTGTACAAGAATAATTTTTTAAAAAGTAATATTTTCGGTTGTCAAGATGTACCTGCCATAATTATCTTAATGTAATTAAAAATCATACTTCCTTGTTGTATAATGTTGATTTGAATTGTACATTTTCTACCGTTCTCGTAATTTTCCATTTTTTAATACATATATATTTATAAATACATACATTTATATAAACTAACTCTATTTTGAACATCGTAATGCGGAACTTGAGGATATGTCAAAGCACATAATAAGTCAAATAAGAGCGGTATTTAGTGACATAAGTAAAGCCTTCGACAAAGTATGGCATAAGGGAATTATTCATAAATTAAGATCTTATGGCATTTCCGGACAATTACTGCAGTGGTTCGAAAGCTATCTCGAGGACCGGTCACAACGCGTCGTCATCAACGGTTTTAGCTCCGAATTAAAACCTGTTGCTGCCGGCGTCCCTCAAGGATCCGTTTTAGGACCATTGCTATTTTTGATTTATATCAATGATATCGTTGACGACATTGACAGCAATATACGGTTATTTGCCGACGATACATCGCTATACGTAATCATAAATGACCCTACAGTAGCCGCTGAGTGTCTCAATAGGGATTTGGCCGTTATTACATCCTGGGCTAACAAGTGGCAAGTTGATTTTAATCCAAGCAAAACCGTCTCGATTCAATTCACCCGTAAGCATAACCCCTCTATCAAACCAGATTTATCCATGAATAATACAACCATAAACGACGTAACATCCCATAAACACCTAGGAATATACCTACAACAAGACTGCTTGTGGCATAATCATATTGATAGTATAGTTAAAAAAGTGAGCCCAATGATAAATTGTCTGAGAAGTTTTAAATATCGCCTTAACAGAAAAACCCTTCAGACCATGTACAAATCTTTCATATTACCAATTTTCGACTACTCGTGTCACATTTGGGACAACTGTACAAAAGAGCAGTCCCTACTACTTGAAAAACTCAACCTAGACGCACTCAGAACTATTTGTGGCGCAGTCCGTGGCACCAGCCATTCAAAACTGTACTTAGAGACAAATATTAGCTCACTTGAAAAAAGAAGACATCGTCAAAAATCATATGTGTTTTATAAGATGGTTAATAAACTGACTCCCGAGTATTTATCGAATTTAGTACCTGATAATGTGTCTGACGCAAGTAGATACAACTTGAGAAACCATACTGATTTACAAACCATAAAATGTAACACAAGTAATTACTTAAAATCATTTCTACCTGACACAATTAATATCTGGAATTCTCTCCCCGTAGATGATGTTAATTCAAACACTTTTGGAGAATTTAAAAGAAAATTAAAGGAAATCAACACTAACCCAATTCACTTCAATTTACACCATGGCTCAAGATACTGCCAGGTAATTCACTCCCGCCTTCGGCTTGCATGCAGCGATCTTAACGGTGACAAATTCGCAAGATTTATATCCGATACCCCCGCCTGCAGCTGCGGACATGAACTCGAGGACGCACTACATTTCTTTCTAACCTGTCCAAATTACAACGACATAAGAACAAATTCATATTTCTTCACTAAGGGTTATAACCTGACATCTATCCTAATCGGAAATATAGGCTCAACCAACAAAGAAAATGAAAAACTATTAAAATCTGTGCATGATTTTATTGTACACTCTCGTAGATTTCCAAATTTTTCAGAATAGTTTAAATGCCTTGTAAATATATATGCCTTCAACTCTTCTCAGTGATAAGTGCTGTTATATGCTTCTATTAGTAACTCATCTTTGTAATGTAAGCTTTGATTTTTTCTGTGAACGTCACTTTTCTTCAATGTTTATATTTGTATGCCTGTAGGGAGCGGCATTCAGATAAGCAAATGTTTGCTTGTTTGCCTATCCCATCACTTATTTGTGAATAAATATGTTTAAACCATGTCAAAGTACAACTTCCTGTCATAACGTGAGAAGAGGGCCGGGTGGGAAAAAGTAAGCAAATTACCCCTTTTGTTACAACTTGGTTTAAACATATTTTTATTCATATAAGAATCTGGTTCGGTAAACAAGCAAGTCTTTGCTTTTATGAATACCTCACCAGTACAAAACGTAATAAGCAAAGTTCACAAGAACGAGACAAATAAAACAGAACAAAATACAAGAAAAATTCAGCATGACTTAATATGTATGGGTACAAAATTAGGTGACAAAGCGCTTGCAGTTGCTTTTTATGATAATAAATCCATTTTACATTTCAAATCGCTTGCTCTTGCAGATATATTGGTGTAATGATTCCAAGATTTTTTCATTTTCACTACTGGTAGTTGATGGTAATCCGTATAACACTGTTTGGAGGCTGTGACCGTTTATGTAAAAGTAAGATTTATGTCTTATATCTGTATAAAGTTTGCATATGAAAAGATAATGAATAATATCTTCATCATGATATCCACATGCGCATTCAGCGTTAGTCGATATATATCTTTTGACTTTATCCGCATTTAGATCACTGCAGCCAAGCTTGAGGCGAGTGTGGACAATCTGACAAAATCTACTACCGTAGTTTAAATCATGACTATTTAGTGATTCAGATCTTGTTAAAAGAGATTTAAATTCACTTATTGAATTGGCATTAGTGAGGTTGTCAGGTAAAGAGTTCCACATTTTAATTGTGTTTGGTAAGAATGAATTTTCATAGAGTTTTGTCTTACAGTTTATTGTTTGGAGCTTAAAACTATTTCTCAGGTTATATTGACTGTTTTCAGAGACAGTTTTAGGAACAAGGTCGCATAAGTAACCTGGAGCGAAATTATTATACATTTTGTAAAAATTTAGCAACTTAATATCGCGCCTTCTTTCAATTAAAGGTTTAAATTTAGTTTCGAGGTATAATTTTTCATGACTAGTGCCGCGAACTGCGCCGCATATAGTGCGAAGTCCATCTAAATGGAGTCGTTCAAGAAGATGATTTTGTTCATTCGTACAGTTATCCCAAATATGACAGAGGTAGTCAAATATCGGCATCACAAATGATTTGTACATAGTTTCAAGCGTTTTCCTAGAAAGGCGGTATTTAAAGCTTCTAAGACAATTAATCATTGGACTTACTTTGTCAACAATGCCTTCAATATGACTTTTCCAAGAACAGTTACTCTGAAGAGTTATGCCAAGATGTGTATGGTTTTGAACTTCTTGCACCGGGGTTTGATTCATATATAAATTCGGAATTTTGTCACTTTTATGTTTATTAGAAAAGTTTATAGTCTCTGTCTTTTTGGGATTAAATTGAACCTGCCACTTTTCTGCCTAGCTCGAAATTCGGTTTAAATCGTCATTAAGACACGCAGCGGCAACATGGCGATCATCAACAATGACGTATATTGATGTGTCGTCTGCAAAGAGACGAATGTGACTTTCTATGCCATCGACAATATCATTGATGTACACAATGAAAAGTAGCGGTCCCAACACGGAGCCTTGTGGGACGCCAGCAAGTACAGCTTTATTATCTGAGCAGAATCCGTCGATGACAACCTTTTGTAATCTATTTTCTAGATAACTTACAAACCAATTTAAAAGTGATCCATCGATGCCATAATGTTTTAGTTTCGCAATAATTCCTCTATGCCAAACTTTGTCAAACGCTTTGCTAATGTCGCAAAAAACAGCCCTAACCTCTTTACCTTCGTCAAGGCCTTTTGCGATAAAATTATACAAATATGTTAATTGGTTAGCTGTAGAGTCACCCGGCATAAATTTATTTGTAAGAATATTATTATCTCTAAAGAAATTGAATACGTGCTTAAAAACACATTTTTCGAAAACTTTGGATAGACAACTTGTTAATGCCACAGGTCGATAATTGGAACATTCATTAACGCTATTCTTTTTATGGAGAGGAAAGACGGTAGCTTTTTTCCAAATGGATGGAAATACGGACTTTTCAAGAGAAGAGTTAAATAATTTAGTCAACAAGGGGGATACATCTTTTGCAAAACATCGAAGAAATCTATTTCCTATTCCATCTGGCCCTGTTGCTTTTGATGGATCAATTGAGAGGAGAATGTCTTGTACCTCGTCACGTGTAAGAATTATGGAGCTCAACGTATTTGTAATAGTTTCAAACTGCATATCGGGTGGTTTCAAATATGGGTCGGCTACTGTAGCTTGATTTGCAAAGAAGTTGTTAAGGACATTAGCAATTTCTTCGGGATGATCATGAATAACGCCATTCGATATGATGGGTGGAAAAGAATTACATTCAGATTTTCTTTGTACAAATTGTTTAACCATACGCCACCATGTCTTAGTACCAAGGGACGTATTTATCCTATCATCGATTCTTAGATCACATTTCCTTTTAGCAACACGTATCAAATTGATAACTTTATTTCTAATTGATCTAAAGTTAGCCCAATCAGATGTACGGTTACGTCTTTTAGCTTTTTTGTGATAACGGTTACGCTTCCGCATTGCAGAACGGATTTCGCTATTCATCCACAAGGGCTCGTTTTTTCGTGCATTGATCTGTCTGTTCGGTGTTGTGATATTAAGGATATGTTTTAATTTACTCGTAAGAATTTCAGCAGCACTGTTAATATCATCGGTAGAGAATATTTCAGTTTCATCAATTTCAGATAGATATAGGTGTGCGCTTCCTGTATCCATCGACCTATAATCGTACACGGTTCTTTTCATTGCGGTATTTACCTTACTTGATTTATCTCTAACAGTTACGAAGATTGGACAATGATCGCTACATATGGGATCAAGAACGCCTGAGCTAAGCACGCTATTTTCATGAGTAACAAAAATCAAATCAATTAAAGTGCGAGAGCTGTGCGTTATCCGTGTTGGTACATTTATAATCTGGCTTAGCCCATACATGCTTTTCAATGTTTCAATCTTAGTATTTGTTAAATTTAAAATATCAATGTTAAAATCGCCGGTAATGATAGTAAACATATCTAAATCGGCTGCCATTCCAATAGATTGGTCAATCAATTCCCAGTATTGTTCACTTTTATCTGCGCGGTAAAACACACCGATTAGATAATGTCTGGATTTACATTTTATTTTCACCCATAACGCTTCGAGGTCAACAATGTCTAATGCTTCCATTTTTTCAACACATAAATGTTGTTTTAAATAAATGGCCACGCCGCCGCCTCGGGTTAAACGGTCTTTTCTGAATGGTTTGTGAAAACCTGGAATTAGTAAATCATCAGTAGGAATAGTATCATTTAGCCAGGTCTCTGTAAGGCAAATTATGTCGTAGTCTGAAAATTCTGCATGAATGATGTCGATTTTGTCTTTTAGGCTTCGGATATTCAAATGTATTATCTTTAAATTTCTATTTTGTTTTGGTCCCGGGTTTGGATGGATATCCCCGCAACATAATAATAGTAAGCTGAATATTATAGAAACTGAAGGGAGATATAAACATCGAACTCTTACATGAAATATATACTTTTGTAAATGATTCGCGCTTTTGGAATGAAGTGCAACTGCAAAGCACCCCACTGCCTGCCTATACAGCATTATGTCAACAGACATGGTATATATTCAGGACGGTAGGAGAGACCGGCAGTGGGGTTACATGTCACATAGAAAAAATCAAACACACTGTCATGTATAAATGTCAATTGAAAATTGTAAGAAAAATTGTTCAATATCATTGAAGTAATAACACAAAAATGTTTTTCAAACTTGAAGTAAAGAAAAATAAGAAGAAGTGAAAATAATATACTCATTGAGTTTTATAAAAATTGAAGGAAAAAAAAAATGAAGAGAAAACACCTATGTATCTAGAAAAGGAATAAAAATAAGAAACATAACATAAAATCTTGACTATATCTATCAGAACGTTTGTTTTGGGGGTTTCTTGTGTTTAACACCGAGTCCCGTCCGGTGGTTCAAGTTACACGGTAGTCATGAAATAAGAGATCCACGTGCATCGCATTCAAGTTATGTTAATTTCATACCCGCCATTGTGAGCAGTGGATAGCTGGATACCGCTACCGTTTTTATGTAAGTTATCCTTATTTTGTAACAGTTATTTCATATATATATATTTATGTGTGTGTGTGTGTGATTATGCCTATTGTTTTTATTATAATTACAGGTCAAATTGATGGAAATATGGAGCACAATCAATATCATTTAGATTTAGAAAAGCATAATTTTGTGACATCTTCTTACCTTCTTGTTGATAGTCTTTCATCAAAAATTTTAATTTTGTACGATGTCTGATTAGAAAAGTTTTGAATTTTGGTAGGCATTGGATACATTATACTCTCGAGTTTGTAAAGAGCGAAAACGAAAGAATTTTGAAAATGTGAAACAGTCCCTATTTTTTATGTAAACTAGTGTAAATTCCAAGAGCAAAAAAAGAAAGAAAAAATCGTTAAAGGAGAGATAACTTGTTACTGATAACAACTAATAAATATTACCATATTAGAAAAAGTAATTTAAAAATCAAAACAAAAACCAAAACAAAACATCAGTCAGAATGATAACTGATGTCTCAAAAGTAAACATTGATAGATAAGAGATACCTAAACTTGATAGATATCTACATGATGAATAAAATTCGAACAAAGACTGATAGCCTGACACAAAATATGGTAAGCTTTGTTAATACGTAAACATGGTAGATACTTTTTGTTTTGTTGAAAACAAAAGATAGGTACTCAAAACCAATACTGTTCAGTTTCATGGTATACATTAGGGGATTATACTCTTATTGTCATTATTAGTATTATTGGTAGTGAGTAACAAAATAGGTTGGCTGTGTTACATAAATAGGATATAGTTACATCTCGCAGCTATAGATGCTGTATTGATGTTATAGTCTTTTAAGTGGTACACCACAACACTGTCAATATCTTGCATCTATGTATTATGAATTATACATCAGTCATTTCAGTGGAATGGCACAACAATAACCAAATATGGAATGTAAATATACTGCATCATTTCTCATGTAACGTGGTACACCACAATACTGTTTACAAATTGAAGCAATGGTTGCTGCATTTTCAGTCAACAAAGTCAACATATATCGTATATTTGCTGAAAATCATACATCACTAACGTCAGTGAATGTAAGAATTGTCATGTTTGGATGCATCTAAAAGTAAACTGAAAGGTTATTTTGGAAAATCCTAGTTAAACTATTCGTATTTCAGGAGGAATAATAACACAGGTGTGTGAATCTGAATCAAGATGATGTGTGAGATAGATGATCACTTAGACTCGTTAGATGTGGTATCCTGACTTAGGTTAATCACCATCTTCAGCCTGGTCTGTTCGCACACATCCCTGAAATGAGAATCACTAGCTACTTTTTTCAAGCTGCCATCCTTCAACTTTATCAGGATGACTCCACCAGTAACCCAGGTGGACTCAACACGGCTTTCTTTTACCAGATCTCTTGCTTTTCGTGCAAGAACAGCCCTTGTTTTGGTCAGGTCTTCATTAACATACACTTTTGAAGGTTGATATGTGTTCACATGTTTCAGTTGTTTTCTCTGAGCCATGAGTTGTCGTTTTGTAGTATTACATGTAAACATACAGATGATAGGTCTAGGTGTAGACTGAGGCTTGGGCGGGTATCTGGGGACTCGATGACTAATATCAATATCCCTCGGCGATATTTCTACTCCGATAGACTGAGCTAGCTCAAGGATCAACTTATCAGTATTCTCTCCCTCGGTTTCCGGGATGCCCCTTATGCGAATGTTGTTTCGCCTAGCATATTGTTCGGCCCTGTCTACTTTATCAGACAAATTTTCAATCACGTCATCTTTCTCTGATATTTTAGATTTGAGGTCTATTATTTCATTTTCCAAATGATTATTTTTCTCATACAATAAGGAGATTTCTTGCTTGATTGTAGGTTTAATTGCTTCCCCTACTACTGAACCTATAAGGGACAGCACCTCATCATTCTTGAGAGCCAATAGTAACTGTGTGATGAATTGTCCAACACCGCTCTCGTTAGACTGACCATTGTCCTGCATTTTAGCAATAGTTACTGTAGGTGAACTTTCGGAGGCGTGCTCTAAATCTGAATGATCTGATAGAGAAGAAGAAGACAAATAGCACTGTCTCTTATTTTCTGTGTCGAGATCCGGCGATGTGAACACGTCTTCTCTGTTTCGTTTAACAGAATTAGGAGGGCTATCCATGTAGATGTTTTTATAAATGTCTATAATTCTTACGAGTTTGGAAGAATTTTGAAGAAGTTTGGTGTTAGAAATTGAAAGTTATAATATCAGATAGATCAGAGTTTAATTCAGTTGCCAACTCAATCCATCAAAATCCACTTTACAAGAGTTCATCTTCTATCGAAATAGACATATATCACAAAGTAAATGTTTTTCTTACTTTTGGCTCATTGTTTGGGCATATATTCATAGGATTTCCTTCATTATTTCCTTCAGAAAACTCACATAGTTTTTCCAACGATATGAAACACGTCCAGTCCCTGTGACGTCACAACCGGATACAACTTCGCACTCGGGTACATCTGATTGCCCCAGGGCTTAGGATTTGGTGTACGCTTGTTTCAACTTTAGCAAAGTCCCTTGTGATTACCCTTAGTACAAAGTGATAACAATAATTTAGCCTTAGATAGTTTCGAGCGAGGGTGTCACTATCTCTAAAATACACATTATGGTTATCAGACAATGAACCCTCTCAGACTCTTATTCGTTAAAATGCATACACGATTTATGACATTTTATGACATAACAATAGGTAAGATAAAAATACTCTTTCGCTTTCATTAAAAGAGTAGGACTTTTACACACCAGACAAAGGGCAGGGATACCCCGCGGTTCATTTGTCAATAGGACCCCTCCATACAATTTCTATGAACGAACTCATTCTCTTTAAAAAAATCTCACAAAAAATGTACTTTACACCCCTTGGGAAGTTATTTCCTTTGTTTTATTTGAAGGTTATATGACATAACCACCATGTGCGCAGGTTGGTTATTTCATAACTACCATGGTCGGTTATGAGTGTGTACATGAGTTGCGGTTTAACGTGCTTTTCTAACATCACTTCAGGTATTAAACACCTGTCGGTTATGAGATGTTCAATGTGTACAAACAAATTGACTTGTAAAATTTTGCAACTGCAACAAGCTAGAAATTTAAGATTTATAAAGGGCATAAGTGGGATTCGAACACGGGACCACTCTAATGTCAGGCAACACCTCTACCACCTGAGCTAACGAGGATCCATGTCAACCGAGGTATTTTTTGTTGTGTCTACACTGATTTCCCACTGATTTCCCCCTGTATATATAAGTAATAGGTTTTGTATATTTTTAATGTAAAGGGTCTAGGTTTTAGCTTTAAAATCTAAAGCAGGCGTGTATTGTAAATATTCTATGTGACTCGTTCGGTCAGAAAACATAAAGCCGCAAAGTTTTAAAATAAAACGTTTATAAATGCAATATTTATGAATAACTTAGTTTAAAATTATTTTACGAATGTTCCGCGGGAGTGTAAGCCAAATAATGACCTGATTGCCTCGCGTTATGGCAATAAACTCGGCTCGGGCTACGCCCTCGCGAGTTTATTTGCCATAACCGCTCGGCACCAGGTCATTATTTACTACTTAACCGTTGTAAGAAAGAGCCCCATATCCTTCTTTTCAGGAGGAAAAATGTTAACACAGTCTCTGTGTTAGACTAAAATACAACCATCTCTTCAATTTTTCAAACTTTGTTTACTTGCAACTTGACGCCCCTTTGCAAGGTTACAAAAGATATAGCTTAAACATAATTTCAACAACTTGAAAGTTGTGAAAACGTGAGAAAGTAAATATTAAGTGAAGGCCGATTGAAATGAGAAAGTATAGCCGTTACATAGAGCAACTTTGTATGATGTAAGCATCTGTCTTTATATGTCATCACTTAATATATAAACACATTCTGCAATAAGTATTACGTTTATTAATTTCAACAATTCTATTTTCTCAAAAATATAGTTTATAGTATTTTTATACTAGTGTACACGTCGTGTAAACACAAAGGCCCTCGTTAACACTTTTGGACCTCGACATAGCCTCTTGTAAAGCAAGTCTAGATTTGAAGTCAATTACATCTGAAAGAGCCATTTCTCTGAAGCTAATTTTTGTATTAAACGAAATAACGGTTTTTGATATTTTTTTCAGAGATAGAATACTGTACACTACTTATATTCAATCTCGTCAAAGCGTTGATCAGAAATCATACAAAAGCTATTATGTGAGCATGACAACCTTATCATAAACACATGTACACATCAAACTGAAATGATGGATTGGGCGTCAGAGCACAATAGCGATACATGCTTGGTGTTAAACAAGTTAAGAATTGTTACTCACTGTTCACTGGTATCAGCTGTTCGTAAAACGATCGACATTAACGTTAGAATGAAAATGACATAATAAGTCATTCTTACCGTATTCACGCTGGGATTTACCGTATGAAAGTGATGTAGATGGAGAAGCGAGGTAGTACTCGAACTCCGGTTGAACTGTGGCAGAGTGACTTCACACACCATTGACCATCTTAGCTGAATCTCGTACCCACTGTACCGGAACTACCCAATGGTTAAACTGGTTGAGCGTCTTAATTGACCGACTCCGAATCCAACAAAGAGGAAGATAAAATTGCTGCGTCACTAAAATCGCTCCAGCGTTGAAACGTAATAAAATCAATATAACACTCGCCAAATGTTGAAGAAGATGTGTTCTTGAACAGTTAAAGAGATATATTTATACCTAAATTAACTGTTATTTACAATGTATGTAAAATATAGTGATATATTGATTATTCTTAACCATAAATATTTCAAAAAATTGACAGGTTTTACAATCAGGTAACTATTTTGAAAATTGTTAGCAATACTTCCTTAAACTTTTTATTTCAATTGTAATTGAGAAACACTTACTTAAACATTATAACTGAGTTTTGTATTCAATAACTTCAATGGACGCGAGTCTCATCTTTTATCATATATCATATATAACTGAATATCGTACCTCTCTCTCTCAGTGGCGGCTCCGGGGGTAGGGGGTGGAGTTCAGGGGGTCCCCCCGTTGACAATTTCTGAATCCCCCCCTTTTTTCAAAAATCCTGGATCCGCCACTGCTATTTTTTTTACATCAGTAGTATCCTCTAAGTCAATCTTCTCGTATTAGATTATAGACTTCCCTTTTTAAAAGTTACAGGTAACTAGAAACCATATAGTAAGTGGAGAGTTTAACTGATTTCTTTACCGTTTTCTGAGTTACATAGATATAGCTCAGTTTGTAGTGTCCGAACATCACCCGGAAAATGGGGTTGATTACCGGTCATGTTATGCCGTTATGTCATACCAAAGATGTAAAAAGAGGACAGATAGAGCCCGCATTCGAAGGACATTGAGGCCAAAGTGGCACAGAGTATGTTTCATAAGTTTGAATGTGACATGTGGATATATACTTGTGTATCTATGTATATAAGTTCAAGCATGTATATATGTGTATGTATATTTAGATATATGAATAATTGTATGTATATGTGAACAGGTATCGTTTGTATAAGCGTATGTATACATAAATAAGGTATTTGTTGTGTGCCTGCATGTATGTCCATATTTGTCCCTTTTCAACTGAATCTTCGTTTAAATCTAAATGTATACATTGCATCATAGGCCAACTGGCTGGATGCTGTTTTTATCATGTAAATTAATTTTTTCTAAATGTATCAGCACGTGACACCATAATAAAATATTTTTCTTTTTCTCCTCATTTTTACATGAGAGTCAACATACAATTCATCTCGAGCTAAGTTCCAATCGTCTTTAAAGTAACAACTTTATCGCGAAAAATGCCTACATTATTATATTTTCTTATTTGCCATCCGCAAACGGCTATGTCAATAAAGAAGTCGAAATTTCTAATTTCTAAAATTAACCCAAGTTGGTAAGTATTCTTCAACATACCACAATTTCATGAGAATTTGTATTCGAAACTCGATCCATCAATCATGGTTTATAAATGTTGAGATAAATCATCAAACATTTCGGATGAGGTGAATGCTAGAATGCTGATAGAAAAAGTCATTTATCACATCGATGTTAACAAGTTCAGTTCAGTGAGGTTCAGCTTAGTGAAGTTCAGCAACGCTAATTAGGTGGCGTCATTTCTGTATAAACTTCGAAAAGTCAATGTTACATTTTCTCGGGTATGACATAACTATCTAATGAATGGTCACGAGATATAAATGTCAGTGCATATGTGTCAGAATATCTGCAGGGTAGCTACACCTATAGTCGACATGTGTATATCAGTTACAGAAAAGAATGCACAATTTCTCCAAAATCCTCTGTAAATTCGCTCTCGCTCTGGTAATATAAAAATTGACACTCGTTTTGAAAAGTGAACGAGATATTTTCTCGGGTACGACATAACTATCTAATGAATGGTCACAAGACATGAATGTCAGTGCATATGTGTCAGAATATCTGCAGGGTATAGAGACACCCATAATCGACATGTGCACATCTGTTACAGAGACGCCAACAGTGCGTACAACAATGAGGCACAGGCTGGAGAGAAGCTTGTTGACAATTACTGAGTGAATGCCGCGCTGACCTCGTGTGATTAATAGTGCACAGCAAGGGGGTGGACAGCTTTCACTTTGATTCTTTGTGTTTTTACCACAACCCTTACAAGTTACATACCTATTTTATCTATTTTATCAATTAACGATATCTTTAAAGATTGTATTTCCCTATAAACATTATATCTATTTGTCCTTGTACTATATGTATTTCACGAAACAGTGTTTTTAATAATAAGTTGAATGTATTTTGCACCTATCTCTTTGTGAATGTATTGTATGCGTGTAGATGCATGCACAATTGATAAACGAGGTCTGTCTATAATATGAGAAGAGTTTTTTAAATTTTTTTTTATTTTCCATATTTTGTGATACAAGCAAAATAACATTGTATAAGGAAAACGAGATAAACAAAAACATATACACAAATCCACATTTGGCTCCTTCAATTCATTTTGCTAACAAAACAAGACTATCTACCAAGTAATAAATGTAAAGTTGACCAATATCGAAAAAACATTTCTTCTGTTGAAGTTGACAAAAAACAAATCTTGATAAATCGTAATAACGTACAATTTCCGTTTTAAGGTATTTCAAATTTGGTTTAAAACCATTAATACTGCATCTGTATATACACTGTTTGACTAATAAAATGATTGCATTTATAGGATTATTGTTTTTACCCTTCATTCCTAAAATGATAGTTTTATTTGTGAATTCTAATTTCAATTGATCAGAATTTAGCCATGATTCTATTTCTTTCCATAATCTGAAAATAGGTTCACATTCCCAAAACATATGGTTGATTGTTTCTATTTCTGTTTGACAGAATGGACAGAGTGGCGAGGATGTATATCCAATTCTATAAAGAAATTTTCTTGTTGGTAGAATATTATGAATAATTCTATATTGCAACCATTTTAGATCTGTGCTTCTCGAACATTTATTTGCAATAATATTGAAAATTTTCCAGTCATTTTCAGTAAATTCACTTTGTAGAATTTTTTCCCATTTTGAGTAACTTGGAAGACGAACAAATTTTGAGTTGAGGAGAAAGGCATATAACTTTTTACCGCCAATTATGGTATCAATTTTCAACTTGTTAAATGGGTAAATAGGGCCAATAAGTTTTCTATTAAATTTGTTTATGTTAAGTGATCGGGTGTAGGTCATTATGGCTCTTTTCACCGATTCGTATGTTAAAAAGTTAGTTTTTATCGAAAATGTATTGGAAAATTCTTCACATGTTAACAGTCTGCCTTCTTCATCTAGCATATCATTCACAAAAACAACACCTTTTTTATACCACTCATAATAGAAAAACGTTTTTCTGCCTATAAGGATATTGTCGTTATTCCATAAACATTGTTATTGTATATCATGTTCACTTACAATTTCTTTTTTACTCATTGTTATAAAATATGACCAATCTATGAGTACGTCTCTCCAAAAGGCGTTTGAGAAGTAGGGTACTATCTCATTTTGAATGAAGCCACTATCTGTAATAAAAAAAGGAGTTTTCATTTTCAGTTTATCTTTAAATAGACATGTCCATTTAAGGTCATTACTGTCTATTCGTTTTATCCATTTTAGTTTTTGTAATGATATGATTTTTCTAATATTTGGAACTTTTATACCCCCATGTTCTGGGTTAAGCACCACCACATCTCTTTTAACTTTATCTGGTTTATTTTTCCATATGAAATTAAAACATTTTTTTTGCAATTTTTCAATGATGCATTTACTTGGATTTGACAAAGACGAGAATAGATGGTTAAGCTTCGGTAGTAGAAGTGATTTGAGAACAGTATTTCTGCCATAGGGGGTTAATGTACGAGCTGACCAAATGTTCATTTGCCTGTCAATCTGGGAGAGTTTTTCGTTGTAGTTATTATCAACCATATTATCTAGGTCAATATCAAAGTGTATGCCTAGAAGAGTGAAATTTGTTTGTGACCAGTCAAAATGCCATTCTTTACACATTTTATATCGGGATCTCTTTTTGAGCCAATCCATATCAGTTTTGTTTTATCGATATTGACTTTCAGTCCTGAAAAGCGTGCAAAACGTTCTAAAGTATTCAAAGCTGCATAGAGACTCTTTTCAGATTCATCTAATGTAAGAGTAGTATCGTCTGCAAATTGCGAAAGAAGATATTCTATATTGCCAATTTTGATTCCCTTTATGTTTTGGTTATTTCGTATCATGATACCCAAGATTTCTACACATAGTAGAAAGATGTAAGGCGCTAGTGGGTCCCCCTGGCGGCATCCTCGACCAATTTTAAAGGGAGTTGACGCGAATCCATTAACAAGGACTCTTGATTCAATATCATTATAGAATGTTTCTATCCAATGTGAAATACTCGGTCCAAAATTGAAAAACTTTAAGACTTTGCTTAGATAATTTCTGTCTACTGAATCGAAGGCCTTTTCGAAGTCAATAAGTAAAAGTAATCCTGGTATCTGACAAGATTCGGTATGTTCCATTAGATCATATATTAGTCTCGTTACTTCTCCAATGTATCTTCCTGTGATAAATCCTTTTTGATCTTCATTGATAATAATGGGTAAGATCTTTTTAATTCTGTTTGCAATTGCTGCGGCACCAATTTTATATGAGGTATTTAGTAAAAAGATTGGTCGCCAGTTTTTCAAAAATTTCTTTGGTTTATTATCTTTTGGAATACATGTTATCAATCCCTGCTTTTGAGAGATTGACAAATTACCGTTTTCATAACCAAAGTTTAGTGAATTAAGGAGATATTGTCCTAAGTCTTTCCAAAAGAATTTGAAAAATTCGGTAGTAAAACCATCGGGCCCCGGACTTTTTTCATTTTTCATGTTTTTAAGTGAGAACGATAACTCACTCATTATCAGTTCCCCTTCAAGGCTATATCGGTCTGATTCATTTAAAACCTTGAAGTTGTTATTTTTAAACATTTCGGCCAGATTAACGTCGGAATGGTCCTGTGCGGTATATAATTTTTCATAAAACAGTTTCGTTTCATGAACCAAATCTTTACTTTCTGTAATAACCGTTCCATCGTTTTTTTCTAAAACACTAATTGACTTGTTTAAAGAGTTTCTAGATTCTAGCTTTAAGAAGTATTTGGTTGGTTTTTCTCCCTTTCCGATCCAATTAGCTTTAGATCTCATGAGTATTCCGTTTATTTTATGATCGGCAATTTCAGTTAGATCATTTTTTAGAACATTTATTTCTTCAAGCAAATTTTGCTTCGTGTCCTTATCATCATTCAAGTCTAGCTGCTCTTCTAATTCTCTTAGTCGACATTCTAGTTTCTTCTCTCTTTCATTTGTAATTTTCTTTTTAGTTGATGAATAGTATATTGTTTTACCCCTTATCATAAGAAGCAAAGTTTCCCAAAGTAGTTGATCATCAATTGAGTATTTTTGTGGTTCAGTTTCTGAGGTTTTATATTGTTCTAGCGTTGATGTGATTGTATCTTTTACAAGTTTCACGTACTTTCTATCTCTTAAGAGTGAATTATTAAATTTCCAAAAGCCTTTCCCCCTTGCTAAGGTGGAACAAGTTATGGAAAGGGAGATAAGTGAATGATCAGAGTTAAGACTTGGAAGGATATCGCTATTATTGACAGAGGATAGCAGCCCATGGGAAATCAGAAAGAAATCAAGTCGAGCTTGTTTGAGGGGGTTGGGTTGCCGCCAGGTGAAACGTCTTGAGTCATAGTTATGTTCACGCCAAGGATCTTTTAAATCAAATTTATCAATCATTTCAAGTACTTTATTTCTTGCGTTGGGGTTGTTAACGCGTTTATAATTGTAAGTGTCTAGTAGTTTGTTTTGAATAAGATTCCAGTCACCACATATACATATTTCATCACTATCATAATTCGTAACTATGTCCATATTGTCTGAAAGAAGTCTGGACTGTCCTCGTTAGGTCCATACAAGCTGATAACAGTATATGTTATTTCATTTACTAGAATCTTGAGGGCAACATAATTCCCGGAATCATCTATATTACTTTCTAGTAGTTTAAACTCAAAGTTGTTATTAAATAATATAGCAGTTCCTCGGGCATTACTTCTAAAGCAACTTACAAAGCACTCATTATAACCCCATTGTTCTTTTATCTTCTGAATTTGGTCGGAGGTAAAGTGTAAATCTTGTAAGCAGTAAATATTGCCTTTTTTCTGTTTTAAGAAATTAAATACCTTTTTTCGCTTTAGTTTATTGTTAAGGCCCCTGCAGTTCTGACATAGAATCTTAAGAGTATCGGTCATTTTTGTTTAACTTGTGTATTTGTGAAATTGTAGCCAACTTTTTTATTTAAATCGTGCATTTGTGAAGTTGTAGCCAATATGGAATGAGTTATTTTCAAGAGAGTAAATTCAATATTAAGTATTGCAGAATTTGCATGTTGTTTTGGTAAAACGTACTTCCGGTAAGGAGGAAATTGACATGAAAACAGTATCCCGCTTTGGGATGAATATATACAAACAAAACATAAAACAGATATGAAACATATCATGTTGAGGTGAATCTACCCCACGAATATCCCTAATACTAATAAACAAGAAAGGTGATATAAAAACTAATTACAATGTCTACAAACATTCATAATCTCAGTAACGAATGCATTGAGAAGAAACGCTACCCAATGAAAACGAAAAGTCCGTGCTTGTAAATTACAGCGCGTGTCATTGATGCGTTGAAAATACTGCCACGTTGTATGGCTCACGATTGAGGAATAATGAAGGTATATGTTGTTATGACTTCTTGATTCATAGGATTTCAATATTATGTGGAAAGTGTCGTTAGGATAATTCGTTTATAAGGTAAGAACATTACAACTATGCAGTGATATCGTAGTTTCTGAAAATTTTGCTATAATATGTATGTATTTTTTGTATCAATTATTATCTAAATGACACAATAACCAGAATTATTTATATTCCACGTAGATCCTTATACATATCTATGCATAGCAGATACGTGTACTTATTTCACATCGAAATTTCAAAAAAGTTTACGTATGCATATAGATATCGTTCTAATCTTACATCATTGTTGTGATATAGATTTGAACACGTGTTATAAGTAAATTTTCAGTAACCAGTTGCACTGTCACTTAAAGTTTCTAATTTATAAAGTCAAACAATGGAATTAAATCCAGTAAGTATTTGGAGCTAAGTTTCAACGCGCAAATTGCCATCAACTTGTAAAAGATCATTTATATTTTAATGAACATTACATTTATGGACGATAGCATTCACTTCAGGTATGGTTACATGATATAATAAACACGTCTATAATGGTAAGTTAGAAAACGCAGTAACTTAGAGTCAAGTGTAAACAAGGTGTCCTTATTTGAATTTCAACGTCTGTTTCTTCATAAGTTCATCTTACCCACATATATCACAGTCATATCTCGTAAGGAGGGTTTAATCACCAGTTAATCTAATGCGGCTCACCCACGATGACACACTATTTGCTCTTGTCTCAAGAACGTGATCCACACCGATCTGTCGTACACGAGTCTGAAGCTTTTCCTCTTGATATATCAATCTGGATTTGCGATAGAGGATGGCGCGTTGTTTCTTAAGTTTCGCTGGCAAATCAGTCCGAATGGACATTCGTTTGCCTTTAAGATTTTTTGATGACCTTAACACCATATCTCTATCTGACATGCTCAAAAAGCTGGCTATGATCTGGGAGGGAGCATCGGGATGGGGTCACCAGGAAATGGTTTTCTTGGGAGTCTATGGATGGCTTTAAAGTAGATATTGTCAATGGTGTTGTCCGAAAACTTCAGATCATTGGCAAACATGTCACGCAAAACTTTTTCTGGATCTTCATTAACATTTTCCTGAATTCCATAGAAAAGAAGATTAGGCTTTCGGTCATGGATTTCTTGTTGGAGTAACTTCCTTTCAAAAGTAATTGTCTGCTCACTAAGTCTAGACTTCAGTGTTTCAATTTCGGATTTCAAATCTTTAACTTCATTTTCATGAATGGCGGCCATACCTTCCACGTCATCAACACGTTTCGAGATGGTACACATGTCGGTTTTCAAGTCATTAATTGCCTTATTCAGTTCCCTGTTTCCATTGTCAATTTTATCCGAAAGTCTTTTTTCCATACTTATAAGGAAGTCTTCAATATTTGGATTAGACGACGACCGCGTGTTAACTCCTGATTTTGAGTTTGACTGATGTGACATTTTGCTTAAATGGGATGTTTAAAACGTCTCCAAAGTGTGTTTTACTCACTGTGTGGGTAGGACAGGTTTATCTTCGCGTTTTCTGTTCCTATGAAAGGGCAGTTTTCAGTTTTCAGTCATTCTATAGTCCATTGGATATTCGTGGGAGAGAGCGCTCACACACACGTCTTGCCCTGTCCCATGCGCAACCGGAAGTCATATGAGAAGAGTTGATTAATTTACTTAAACACCTGTATACTTGTTAATTAAATTATATTTGTTAATTAAAATATCTATCAAGCAGAGTTAATGAATTATTACCAGCCTTTCAGACAGGGAACGACTTTCATTCGAAATGATTTTACTGTCAGCCAGGTAACGCATATTTAAATAGAAACCATTAATTGATCTTTACTGATATTTATGCAGTGTAAGAATATATACTTATCATGACTGTGTTGATCAACAATTTTTGTTCAGGAAACGATAGTTTTTATTTAAAAATATTTTATGCACGTAATAATGCCACACTTAACGTTTACTGAATACAGAATGAAATGTGGTATTCTATCCCATACTACAGCATATGACAGGTAAATTTATTATTCTAATTCTTTTGCTTTTTCTCAGTATGGCAGCGTATGACAAGAGATCCAGGGAAGAAGATTGTTTCTGATGAAAGTAACAATTTCATGGAAGGTCAAACGTTTTATTATGTTATTATGTTAATATGCATGTTTAAAATTCGTTTTTACAGAATAAAAAAGTTGTATAAACAGTCATTGCTTTCGTTCTAAAATCATCCCAACTAAACGACCGCCTCTGAAAAGAATTTTTAAAAAACATTTCACCAATGGGAAAAGCTAAATCATCTACTAAATAGTTAAAATGATTTGGCCTATGTACATTCGTATGTAAGTTCGTGTTGATACAACCTTTAGCTCATGAATATCATATTTTGTAATACAATTGATTAAGTCAATATAAACTGTAGCCTTTTCAATGATGGACTGATACAAGTTCAACTTTTAACTTTATCTAATTTACCTGTTCGCTAAGCTCATTCTGGAATGATTCGTAAAATTCGTAGCTAATTCCAGCAGTTTCGTAAATTTCTGCTTATTCGTTGTCGTACAACGATTTCGCGAACCCCCGAACGAGTAAAGAATACCTACACATGCTTAAGAATCGATTTCGACTCAAATACGGCGACTAGTAATCCATGACGAAATTGTTACGAATTGATAACGACCCTTTTGTAATCGGGAGTTCGTGAACAAAATTCTGAAAGGCCACGAATTACTCATTGAATAATTGCAAGAATTTACTACGGACCCATTCCAGTTAAGTAGTCCACGAACTGAATTTAACAATCGTGGGGAATCGTCACATTCGTGGTTGTAGTGTGTGATGGGTTTTTGAAAAGCAATGCAGAAATTAAAATTTAAAAATATATTCAAATAAACGATATATATATGATAAGCGATGAATTTCACAAACACGTGAAACATTATAAGATGATAATGGTTTAGGGTATGGAAACTTGTGGTATACTCAATTCAGACATAATTTGATAAAAGAAAAACGTTTGAAAGTAATAGAGGTAAAAATATCATTCTTTAACATTATTTTCACCCCCTTCATCAAAGACGACAGCCCGCTCATACTTTGAGATTAGTGGCATTCAACAAACATTGGAAGGGTTGTTAACGCTCATTGTTCAACTTATGATCTAACTTTCTCAATCTGTTCCAATTTACAAGGGCAAAGGTGCTAAAAGTGATCCAAGAAACTACAGAGGTATAACACTAACATCCTGTGTGGGAAAACTCCTTGAAAAAATTATACTTTCGCGTTTTGAAAGTTTTGTTTCTACTAATAGCAATTTTCCAGATCCATTACAATTTGGTTTTCGGAAGGAACATGGCGCAATAATGGCTGTATTCATGCTTCTTGATTCTATAGCATTTTATATTGAACGAGGATCACCGGTATTTACTGCTTTCCTAGACAACGAAAAGGCTTTTGACCGTATCTGGCACGGCGGCTTTTTTGTTAAACTACATGATCATGGTATATCAGGTAAAATGTGGAACTTACTCTACCATAATTATACACGCAGTTCAGCCTTTGTACAATATGACGGTACCTCATCTTATGAATTTCCTATCAAACAAGGAGTGGGGCAAGGCAGAGTTTTATCCTCATTTTTCTTCTTAATATTTATCAACGATCTTTTAACTGAACTAAGATTGGCTAATAATGGTATTCGCGTGTATGGTCTTGATGTACCCTCTGTTTTACTAGCTGATGATACTACCCTGATTAGTGCCACACCACATGCTCTTCAAGATTCTCTCAATATAGTTTCTGATTATGCTTCACGATGGCGTTTAACTTACAATGCTTCCAAGAGCACTGTAATTGTATTTCGTAAAGGGAGACAACCCTGTCCAGATATAGAACTTTCCTTTGGCGAAACAACTATTACCAATACTGAATCTGTGAAGTATGGCGGTGTCCTTATCTCTTCAGACATGTCATGTAGAGATAGAATATTCTCTGGTTGTCAAAAGGCTAGACAAACTGTAAACTCATTAAGAACACTTGGCTTGAATAGCAACGATCTACATCCACTTACATCAGTCAATATATGGAAGCGTATGATACTACCAACCAGTTTTTACGGATGTGAAATTTTGCCTGAATTACATGGTAAGGATATTGATTTAATTGAATCAACCCAAAGGTATTTTGCACGTTGTGTTCAAGGTTTCAATAAAAGAATTTCTACGGTTTCTGCAATAGCAAATTTGGGTCTCTGGACAATGACAGGCTATATTGATAAATGCAGATTATTGTTTCTTGGGCGGTTGTGTAATAATCAATGTCACTCATCAACAAAGTTTTTATTTTGTGCATTTTTGTCATTCAATATTGAATCACTTAATAAGTCCGGAAGTATATGTGCTTGTCTCTTAAGCACAGCGAGAAAATATTATTTACACAGATTCGTTATTGATTATGTACATTATGGTTACTTTCCCTCAAAACTAGCATGGCGCAATATTGTGCTTAAATCTATTACATCCTCAGAGGAAAATCAATGGAAGACAATTTTGTCTGCTAGACAGGATATGGCTAGATATGCTAAAGTACAAACTCAGCTACGCATGCATAGTCTGTATGATTTATTGTATGATAACCCTGAATATAGAACTGAAATACAACTCGTTATACTGGTAAACTCTCGAGGTAAAACCTCACGAGAATGTATACATTGTCAAACACACTGCTTTGATTATGATTGTCATGTTATTCTTCACTGCGAGCACTTTATGAATCAAAGAAACACTTTTTACAGTAATCTTATTGATACAACTGATATTGAATTGTATGTTCAAATTGAAATGATTGATAATGATGATGATATTATAGCTCTATTCAGTGGCGCTAATGTGATACCTGACATAACTGTACCAATAAAGAAAAACATTGTATTACTATTTGCTGTGTATCTATCTACACTGAAATCTTCATTAATGTACAGTTTCTGATATGTTTTGTCTTGTATATATTTTGTTGCCTGTGTCAATGACTTTGTAATTGCGTTTATGTGATCTTCGTTTATCGGAGGAAATAAAGACATTCATTCATTCATTCATTCATTCATTCTTTAACATTATTTTCACCCCCTTCATCAAAGACGACAGCCCGCTCATACTTTGAGATTAGTGGCATTCAACAAACATTGGAAGGGTTGTTAACGCTCATTGTTCAACTTATGATCTAACTTTCTCAATCTTTCACGTAAGTTTACAATCAATGTAATCTCGAGATTAGGCAGTCATTAGTGATACTATTTGTTTGCCTAAGATAGGAGGTCAACAAGTGTTATGGACCGACCATGTTATTTGCTTGTTTTTAAAGGGGCGGCAGTACGTTTTTCTTGTAGGTAAACAGTCATCCAGCTGAAACGAAAATCAATAATGCCAACTGTAAGACAATCATTTTCAATCAAAGGAAACAGTTCTCAACGAAAACAGTAAACAGTCATCCAGCTGAAACGAAAATCAATAATGCCAACTGTAAGACAATCATTTTCAATCAAAAGAAACAGTTCTCAACGAACGGAACACTTTCGGCTAACCTACGCGACTGTTCACACAAAAATGGCTGCTAGTGGTTTTCGTTTGATACTTGATAACTTATAAATGTATGCGAATACGAATAATCGGTTTGAGTCATGAGGTGCTCTCAGGGGATAGTGTATTTGGCAACAACATATATTTATTTGGGTGGGGGTTGATTTGAAGAAATAAAGAGAGAGGAGAGGTTTATACAAAAACATTTAGTGCTAACATAAGATCAATAAGAAACATATAGCCTATTTTTGACCTTGTATGGAAGTGTTACTCTTTCTATTGCATGGTCTGATAATAATTTCTGCCTTACAAGTCCTAATTATCAATCAAATTGCTAAATTGGAGCTAATCATAGGGCATATATACTATATGTATTAGAAATATACCGATTTTACCGATATTATAAAGTGTTAAATATAAATAATAATATAATGCTTAAATATTAATAAGTGTATCACACCTTTTATGTTAAAATCGTTTCTAGTGGATAAACCAAATTAATTTAGTTTTCCTTTTAATAACGAAAAAGGAATATCATTTAAGGAATGGATAATCAATTGTTAACATTGACTATGCATGATACGATGATTTATTCTCCAATGTTGCTATCCTCAGGGAATAGACATTCAGACTAACTATAGTGTTCGTTACACGGTGAATATTTGCTGCACATCTTTTTGCTATAAACGCAAAGTGTTTTACGTAACTTTGAGCTCAAACAAGATAACGCCCATTTCACACAGCCCGATAATCTTGTCTGCAGAATAACTCTGTGATGATTTTTCATTGACTATCAAAAGTCCCGACATTAATCCAATAAAGCATCTCCGGGATGTTCTGGGTATACAGACTCACAAGTCCATTTGTTTGTACACACTAAACATCTCGTAACCGGCTCAGGTGTTTAAGAATTGAACTGTTGTTCAAAACACAAGTTAAAACCCCAACTTATCTACTCCCTCATAACCGGCCATGGTAGTTATGAGATAACCAACCTGCGCACATGGTGGTTATGGCATATAACTTTCGAATAAAACAAAGGAAATAACTTCCCAAGGGGTGTAAGTAAAATAAATTCAGACTTTGTGATGTAAACGATATGCTGCATTCTGATTGGATCAGACATGGTCATGTGATCGGTATACATTTCAATGAACCCAAAGTTGAGGGTTATACAAAATAACCTTCAGTAAATGCAGGTTATACGATATCGTGCCGGAACTAGCCAAAACACGCTGTACTGTCACCTAGATTCTGGACAGTATAAATACGCGAGTGTTATTTGTTAACTTTGATCTATTTAAATTAAACTTTACATTTTCCACTTTTTTCCAAAAATATAATCATTGTTAGTTTTTTGATACACAAAATGTATCATTTGTAGAATAAAAAAGTGTCATTTTTACCGAGTCTTTGGAACTATTTTGTTTATGCGTCTGAATACGGGTAGAGATCCGTCTTGGTGTAACCGGTACGTAGGTCAGTGCGACAAGCAGCTATAGAATTGCATTTCGAATGCATTTTCGCTTTAAATACAACGTTTGAATTTATAAGAAATGAATTTCATCATATGGTTGTCCACACGGTTATAACCTGTTTGAAACTTGTAAGATAAACTTTTGTATAACCGGCGTCGCAAGCTTGCCGGTTATACAAGTTTATCTTACAAGTTTCAAACAGGTTATAACCGTGTGGACAACCATATGATGAAATTCATTTCTTAAATAACAACACTCCCAGAACAATAGACATAACCATCTCTAGTGGTATAAGAAAAAATGTTCCGATACTTCAACTGTGATTTTTGTGGATTTGCTTATTTTCGTATGATGTAATACTGTTATATAAATTCTAAAGCAGGCTTTTTTCAAAATTATATCAAACATTTTATAAATGGAATTTTTAAAAAGCGACAAACATATTTAACTCTTCGAATTGCTTAATCGACAATTAAAAATTTTAACGATAAAGATGTGATCAAGTGTGCAAGATAACATGCTTAACAGACCAAAATCACAGAAGTTAGGATGTTAGGCCTACCATGGTACGAAAGAAACTAAAACACGGATAACTTTGTTTAAAACAGGAGGCCGCTCAGTTTTGTCCACTACCATGAGACAATGTGCTTTCGATTCTGTGCTACACGTGAAATTTAAGACGTTGCATGACATACATGAAGTCCGTGCATTACAAGCTGAAATTAACAACGCCCGTGCGGTCACGCGTTTTGCTTGATACAGATTGATACAATTCATGGGATGGATTTTAACAAAAGATTTCAGAATATCAACATGATTTCTCATCAATCGCAAAATCTATGACATTAGTATACAAAGTGTTACAAAACCATTCTATTTCAGTTCATGTAGAGTTTGAAATGTGAAACCAGTCAGCAAAAAGAGTTGTGTCTGGCTTAGAATTTTCTGAGTTGTTGACAACTCCGCCGCACGTAAAGCACGTAGAGTGCAAATAAAATTTAAAGGGACGCAGAGTATGTTTCATGATTTTTCATGTAGCTCTAGTAAAAGCGAAACTAACTTATGACCTAAGCTAAGTTCAAATCGCCTCCCAAAACATTTTTCTCTAAAATGCCAAAATTATGATATTTCCTTGTAAACAATTATAAACATAAAGTATGACTAACATATGTATTAATTGAAAAACCTATATAACACTTTCAACCTATGTTTGTCTATCTGTATGTTGTAAATAAGTTTCCAAAATCACGTTTGAGTCATTGGTGCGCGCCTCTGTCCGGTTTTCGATAACAAATAACGCCTTTGACCCGTTTATTGTCACTATAATTGAACTGATAAGCATTAGGATTCTGATTTTCTGAAACAGCCATTATTTCTAGATAAGATAACGTTTTTTTTATATTTGACATATTTGACACCAACAGCATTCTCTGTGCCCCTTTAAGGCACAATGTTGACTGAAGTATTACACATTACACACTGTTTTCAATAACTTCTTACTAAGTTTATATTTGATATTATCATCATATTATATTTTCATCAGATAGCAAAGCAGTATTAGCCATATCCATGTGGTGTTTGTGAAATAATTACCTCGACCTCGTGAATATCAGTGATAACCATCTCGCTGATCGTTCGATGGTTATAAAAGATATTCACTCAGTCGGCGGTCAAATGGATTGATTTTTTCGCCGTTGTCACAAGTGTCTAACATGGTAAGTACAAATTGCCGCTGTCACAAGTGCCTAACATGGTAAGTACAAATTGCAACTGTCACAAGTGTCTAACATGGTAAGTACAAATTGCCGCTGTCACAAGTGTCTAACATGGAAAGTACAAATTGCCGCAGTCACAAGTGTCTAACATGGTAAGTACAAATTGCAACTGTCACAAGTGTCTAACATGGCAAGTACAAATTGCCGCTGTCACAAGTGTCAAACATGGTAAGTACAAATTGCCGCAGTCACAAGTGTCTAACATGGTAAGTACAAATTGCCGCTGTCACAAGTGTCTAACATGGTAAGTACAAATTGCCGCAGTCACAAGTGTCTAACATGGTAAGTACAAATTGCCGCAGTCACAAGTGTCTAACATATTTATTTACAAATAATTTATAATAAAAGTTGTCAGTTACGACAATAATGTTTTGTCGTAGTAATGCATTCCACATTCGTAGCTCCGATGATTGGCTTCATTTCACGAAGTTTTTCTTTTTTGATCGATATACTTTATTCTTGGTCAAATTGTTAAATTTTGAACAACTGAACTGTTAAACTCGTGTACATATTTGAAATTAAGTGTGAAAAGAATCATGTAAAAATCATATATATTTGTTAACAGGAAAGTCCTCCTGAATTGAATATTGAATATGGTATTGAATAAATTCGGATTTGGAAACAACATAAAAAAATGGGTTAATATTCTAATATCAAATGCCTCATCATGCATTGTGCAGAATGGCCATCTATCAACATTTATCGACAACGAAAGAGGCTGTAGGCAGGGTGATCCAATCTCCCCATACTTATTTCTATTCGTTGCTGAGATACTAGGAATAATGATAAGAGATAATGAAAATATAAAGGGGATTATCTTAAATGAAATAGAATACATTACTGGTCAATATGCTGACGACACTGAACTATTCCTAGATGGTTCGGAAGCCTCTCTAAATGAAGCCATGAACACACTCCTGAAATTTTATGAAATGTCAGGTCTGAAAATCAATATGGATAAAACCAAAGCAGTTTGGCTGGGAACAATGGCTGGCAGCGATTTAAGACTATCTCATGATTTTAAACTTGATTGGCATAAAGAAAACTTCGATGTATTGGGAATAAAAATAAACGCAGATTTAGTTAACCTTAAGGTACAATGTAATCAATACCAAAAAAGACTTGAAAATGTTAAGAGAATTCTTTCGAATTGGAAAAAACGAAACTTAACATTGATAGGGAAAATAACGGTTATCAAAACTTTGGCGTTATCTACCATTGTTCATATTCTATCCTCCCTTCCAAATCCCCCAAAAGAATTTATAAAAGACTTGAACAATATATTTTTCAAATTCATATGGAATGACAAAAGGGACAAAATTAAACGTATCAATTTAATGCGAAATTATAAAGATGGCGGCCTAAGGATGGTAGATGTCAAAATCTTTATTGATTCACTTAAAATCTCTTGTTTGAAGAGATATGCTTCAAAACCAAAAGATTATAGTCTAGCGGGATTTCCTATCAAGCATGTACTTCTTTTAGGTGCTAATATTACCCAAAAAAATACAAACTCATAAACCCATTTTGGAAGGATACATTGGAAGCCTGGCATAGATATATCAAATGTTATGTTATAAATGATATAAATATTAAGGAAATACTTTTGCAACCGCTTTGGTTAAATCACCAAAGTTCAAACCCAGACTTGATTATCAATAATTGGTTCAAACAGGGCATAACCAATGTTAGAGACATTTGTAAAGTTCATGAGTTCGTTACATTGGCAGAACTCCGAGCAAAATATGATATTAAAGGAACAGTACTCGATTTATATCGTGTCATCCTGAGTATTCCAAAAAAATGGAAAGATACGATTAAAGAATCTGATTACTCAGCCAGGACACACATGCCAACCTATTTTCCCTGGAAGATATTACTAGAAATTCAAAAGAATCAAGACTATTTTACGATAATCTAATTTCGCAAACCTCAGGTGACTTTCCAAAAGTTTGTGATAAATGGGAAAGTGAAATCAAATATGATGTTTTAGATTGGAACTGCACAATTTTCAGATATAGGCAATGACCAAAGATACAAAGCTACTCGAATTCCGATATAAGTTTATTCATAGAATAATTTATACTAAAAGAGAATTATTTAAAATGAAACTTGTTGATAACGATTTATGTCCATCATGTGGTTTAAGTGAGAATATATACCATGTTTATATTGAATGTCCAGTTGTCAGACTATTCTGAGAAGAATTCACTTCCTCTTTGAATAGATTCCGTAATGAAACCTTCGAGATACAAACTCAAGACATATTATTTTGTGCCAACGACGACCACTTGCTCAATCACATGATATTATTAGCTAAACGACACATATTCGTAATGAACATCAAAGGTAACAAACCTTCTTTCTCAATATTCCTAAATTTACTAAAAGATATATTTGGCATTGAAAAATATATCGCCAGGAGAAATGATAACATTTATTCTTTTGAGAAAAAATGGAAAGTAATTGAGAAGGTCATCTAATTCTTGACAATCTTGTTTCTTTACGAAGATGTTGAATTGTTTTCTCCCAACATTTGAATGTAACAACTATGCCTTTTGCCATGTTTTATTGATGCATATACGTATTTGTTTCCATGCCTTCTGTGACTATATTACTGTATCCATGGGTGGTGAATAAAAGAAAAGAAAAAGTCCTCCTGAATTTCGTTTCCACAAAAAATACCCCGCTCGAATGGTCACTTTAAGTCCATAAAACCTTCGTCGTTTTTCATATACGTGTTCAGGTCCTTATCGCTTTCTGTTCACATATTTGGTCATACTTCGCTGAGTTTTTGCTACCGAGTTACTTCTTGCCGCTGTAAAGTGTACGACGTAAATATCGGGTGTCTGAAGATTTAATCGATAGACAAGTTTTCTAAAGGTTTGCTGCTACCCGTGTCATGGTGAAGCCAACGGGAACCCTGTCACGTCATTTCAACAAATTTGGTATGTGTTTTAAACTAATCATTCATGAATACCGTATGTTTTCTCAATCTTTAAACCATATGCGAGACCTGCCGATTGTGGGTGCGTATAATATGATCAAAACGTGTTCTACTACTTTCTATGATTCAAAGGCCTTATATGACTTTACCTTGTACAGTAATAACTGTAGTAACAATACATGTATTATTTCTAAATTTATAATTATAAACCGCAACTTTTGTATTGAAGAAAAATTGTGATAAAAACATGTTTTAAAATTTTATACAGAATTACATGATAATAGACACCTTGATTATGTCATTTTAATTCGATAAACATACCGATTTTGCTAACAATGTGGAACATTCCACTTTGCTAATAGGGTGAAGGTTGTTAGACTCAGAAACACTGGTGCATGAAGATGTTTTGATAAACCTGTAGGTATTCTTCTATGTAGGCATGAGTGAACGCCACCTTTAGAACCATTACGCTTCAGTTAAGCAAGTCAGTAGGTCTTCTTATTACTGTGGTAAACCGGGCATTGCAATCAATTTTATCGAGTTTGGAAAGGCTTTTGTCATACTTTCAAATAATTATCGACTTTGTCATCGTTTCCGAAATCAATCAATTAAGTTATGGTACAAATGATATATCTCCTTTCGCCTTTTGAACAGAGTTACAGGGAAGGTAACCATACTCGTTTCTTTGATTGAAGCCAAAATCCATTGGTGTATTATAAAATAAAAAAATGAAATAAAATGATGTAATTAGAATATCGAGAATAAAAATTGGGTACGTATCGTGATAATAGAGAATTATATCGATTAACGATTTATGCTGCTCTTGAGACCATGACTTGTAATAGCTTTTGAAAATATGTAAAGGTAAATATAGGGTTTGTAGCTTGAAGGGACAGTTTTAAGATAAGTAAGGGATCTCACGAAAACGAAAATATATGTTTCAAATTGCAAGTCAATTATTATTTTTAAACAAAGGGAGCAACCTTAAAACGACTGTAACATGTTCGAAAAAGTTATGATAATCTATTTCCTTACCTAAATTGATTCAAAGGTATCTACACAAAAATTGCCGCCAGTGTTTTTGTTATCTATCCAAATTCCGCCTGTCAGCTCATAACTTATCAATTGAATGTGGAAGATACAAAAATATAATTGCAAGTGAAAGAAAATGTATCCATTGTACAGCTAATATTGAAGACGAATATCATTTCATTTTAGTTTGCCCTTTATATCTAAATGCTCGACAACTTTATATTAAGCCTTATTACTGGAAAAATCCAAGTGTTTTCAAACTTACACAGTTACTAAGCATAAACAATGTTAAACAACTTTGCAATCTTGGCAAAGTTTTGTTTAATGCATGCAACATAAGAAATATGCATTTGAAATAAATATATGAATGTACATTCTCCATAAAAGATAAACTCTGAATTACCCGTCCACCTGTACCATGTTATTCAATATCTTCATGTAACCACCGATAAGTTGTTCAACTTAAGGTTAATAAAGAATTGAATTGAATTGTATACTAGATTATTTCCTCTACGACTACGGATGACCAGGTTGTGTGATGAGTTGTTTTAACCCTCTGAAAATAATTCATCTTTAATGATAAAAATATAAATCGTTCACTGCACATTTAAAGTTAAATATAGATAAGACAAAAGCAGTTTGCAAAGATAAAACCGAACATTTTTTTTCTCAATGGACAAATGCCGACAGCAATGCTTTCACACATGGCCATGTACATATAACGACAACAACCTTGAAATTGTGTCCTATTTAAAGCTTTTCTGTGATCGTTAACATCTCCAGGTTTGTCACTGATTGATGAACTCTTACACGATTACTACAAACATCTTAGAGTCCCAACTACACCCAACAGATTAGCATGTATTAAAGGGACACAGAGTATGTTGTTGGAGTAAAATATGTCAAACTTTATAAATGGTGTTTTTTATTGAGAAGTAGTTGTTGTTTCAGAAAATCACAATCCTAATGCTCATCAGTTCAGTATAGTGACAATTATCGAGTTATTTAAAGTCGTAATTTGTGATCGAAAACCGGACAGTGGCGCGCGCCAATGGCTCAAACTTAATTTTGGATACGTATTTACAGAAGTCACAAAGACAAACATATGTTGACATTGTTAGGTAGGTAATTGTACTATTATGCATTGTTAATTGGACACATAACATCGTCTTTTTAACATTTTTAGGGCTGTTATCCGATTATCATAGATAACAAGAAAATATGATCATTTTGGCATTTTAAAGATTAAGTTGCAAGTTTAGAGATGCGATTTCAACTTAGCTCAGATTAGAAGTTTTTTTTAGCTCTAACTAAAGCCACGTGAAAAATCATGAAACATGCTCTGTGCCACTGTAATATATGACATAATAATCGGAACTACAGCTGCTCTCATGTGAATTCATCCAACGTTTCAAATATCTATCAGACACTGTAATGTACATGTATTTAATGTTGAAGCATAAATTGTCAATTTTCAACGTAAAGTTGAGCGACTTTAGTGGCTTTGAAACATTGAAATGAGCGTCTGGAAAATGGAAATCCTTGCCCGCTGTCTTTGCGCTGTTAAGATGCAAGCCTTGTTTTATCAATGTCAAATTCGGGTGAATAAGTGTTTTACGTAATGGTTTATCTATGATGGGTACTTATTTAAATAACTTTTATATTTATTTTTGTAAAATTGTTTCATGTTAAATGTAAACAGTGAGTAAAAAATATGTAACTGTGTTTCTGCGACCAAAGTGTTTCGTTAAATTCAGTACCATATGTAGAGAGTATGATGAAGGACTATAACGAGTGAATAGTTTATTTCCTGTGGTTCATTTTACACCTCGGTGCCTTTTACAATTCGGTACCCGTTCAGCGCAATGTTAATGATTTTATGGTAATGCGTTGACTTGTAAGAGTTGCTGTTATATGATAATGCATTGACTTTTTTGGAGCTGGATTTCATCGTATCATGCGTTAACTTGAAAGAATGTCTAATTTCATTCATTCGTAATGCGCTGACTTGTGAGAGTTGCCTATTTTATTGTAATGGGTTTACTTGTAAGAGTTTCTGATCTCATGGCATTACATTGACTTGTCAGAACTACTGATTTTATGTTAATCCGTTGACTTGTAAGAGCTGCTAATTTTATGGTAATGCGTTGACTTGTAAGTATTACTGAATTTGGTTGATGCGTTAACTTGTACTAGTTGCCGAAAGGGGCTAAAAACACTTATCGTGTCACTTATAGCTATTTGTATCAGCTGCTGCGATAATGCAGAAAGGTAACTATAACGAATGAATCGTTTATTTGAATCTATGGTTCACTTCACACCACGGTGCCTTTTACAATTTAGGGCCAACTTTTGATGCATTCGTTTCGGAAGTGTGAGTCCCGTTCAGCGCACTATTGCTGATTTTATGTAAATGCAATGACTTGTAAGATTTGCTGATTTTATGTTAATGCGTTAACATGTAAGAGTTACTTATTTCCTGGTAACTTATTTTCTTCTTTGACATATATTTACAGACATTTGAGGAGTGTACATAAAATCAGATGCACTTTACGAAACTTGTTTATATTAACTTATTTGGGTAAAGGATTTTTTGAATCAATGAAAATCAACAGAAAGTGTGGTTCGGTTTTCGATAATAATAATTGCAACTAACTTGGAATTTGCCGTTGAAATTTATCATACGGGCATGATCGAGGTTTTCATATATATATTGAAAAGACTTGTTATCAAGTCGAAATGCGACGCATCCAGTCATCATTAAAATGATATCTACAGCAAGTGTCGTCTGAAGTATTTTATTTCAAATATATATATATATATATATATATACATACATATATACACACATTTGTTGAAGAAAACCATGATGATTTTATAAATAAATTAATAAATCATCTTGGTTTTCTTCAACAAATGTAGTTTTCTACATAAGACTTGAGAGGTGGACCTGCATGAACTGTAACACACACACACACACACACACACACGCACACACACACACACATATATATATATATATATATATATATATATATATATATATAAAATGCGATTTTAGCGTTAAAGACATGTAAAAGATACAATATTTTCATGCAGAGATAAGAAAAAACTATTTCAAATTTGACATGAAGATCATCAGTACAATACAGTAAACTCGTTAAACGTTATCTGTCAAAGCTCATGGCCAAAACGTGTTTTAAAACAAGATTAAATAAAGCTGCTTTGAAATTATATATTTGTTTTACATTGATTTTATTCTTTT
The DNA here is from genome assembly GCA_921293015.1 of Phorcus lineatus. NCBI lineage: Eukaryota > Metazoa > Mollusca > Gastropoda > Trochida > Trochidae > Phorcus > Phorcus lineatus. Next base: position 25,615,505 of record OV121084.1, read on the forward strand.
TATTTCAGATATAACTATGCAAACGAAAGGTATCTTTGTGATGCTGGCGGTACTGAATATGTTTGCATATCTAATATACTACAAATACAGTAGTTCTTACATTGGGAAGTATTTCAAAGGACAAACAGAAAGCAATAAGAACAACTCATACCCCGTATATAGGACAGAGATTCCAATGAAACCATTAATGCAGGAACAGATTCCAAGGAACCCATTAAAACATGAACATGGAAGGTTTCATGTCATCTTAACCTTTCGGTTGATGAATATTTCAAACAAGAACGAAAGTGCAAGAATGGATGAGTATGTTTATTGTCTGAGGAGTTTTCTGAACAACCCATACGTGAAACAAGTACATCTGATGCATAACTCTCCAGTAATGCCTGGATACATCCAGGAGAAGGCAGGTGTTCATCCTAAGCTGAATCTTCACTGGGTGGATTATCCAGATGTGGTTCTAACTCTCCACCAGTTCGCCTTCACCCACCTGCAGGGAGAGGAGGTGCTAATTACACAGGCAGATATAATCCTTGGAGAGGGGTTCGAGAAGGTGAAGAAAAGTGTTTTAGTTCAAAAGAAATTGTTTTATTCCCTTTCCCGACGAGGCGGGAAGACATGCCCAAACTCGGGGGATTCTTGTGCAAAATACATCGGTTCTCACGATACTTTTGTGTTTGTTCCAAAGGGAAATATATCGGTAAAAGGAAAGTCTCTTTTGTCCCATTTGATTTACAGTTGGGGAACAGAGAGCGTTGTGATGCACGTGTACGGCACACTTGGCTATAAGATTCTGAATCCGTGTTGGGTAATCAAGGTTTACCATCATCACTGCAGTGGTTTCAGAAAGTACACGAAGAAACAAATCAGAGTCAATAGTAAAATGCCTCGTATGAGTCGACCTACAAGGTTGCTTGTATAACAATAGTAAATGCCTCGTATGAGTCGACCTACAAGGTTGCTTGTATAACAATAGTAAAATGTCTCGTATGAGTCGACCTACAAGGTTGCTTGTATAACAATAGTAGAATGTCTCGTATGAGTCGACCTACAAGGTTGCTTGTATAACAACAGTAAAATGTCCTGTATGAGTCGACCTACAAGGTTGCTTGTATAACAATAGTAGAATGTCTCGTATGAGTCGACCTACAAGGTTGCTTGTATAACAATAGTAAAATGTCCTGTATGTCGACCTACAAGGCTGCTTGTATAACAATAGTAAAATGTCCTGTATGTCGACCTACAAGGTTGCTTGTATAACAATAGTAAAATGTCCTGTATGTCGACCTACAAGGCTGCTTGTATAACAATAGTAGAATGTCTCGTATGAGTCGACCTACAAGGTTGCTTGTATAACAATAGTAAAATGTCTCGTATGAGTCGACCTACAAGGTTGCTTGTATAACAATAGTAAAATGTCTCGTATGAGTCGACCTACAAGGCTGCTTGTATAACAATAGTAGAATGCCTCGTATGAGTCGACCTACAAGGTTGCTTGTATAACAATAGTAAAATGTCTCGTATGAGTCGACCTACAAGGTTGCTTGTATAACAATAGTAAAATGTCTTGTATGAGTCGACCTACAAGGCTGCTTGTATAACAACAGTAAAATGTCTCGTATGAGTCGACCTACAAGGTTGCTTGTATAACAATAGTAAAATGTCTCGTATGAGTCGACCTACAAGGTTGCTTGTATAACAATAGTAAAATGCCTCGTATGAGTCGACCTACAAGGTTGCTTGTATAACAATAGTAAAATGTCTCGTATGAGTCGACCTACAAGGCTGCTTGTATAACAATAGTAAAATGTCTTGTATGAGTCGACCTACAAGGTTGCTTGTATAACAATAGTAAAATGTCTCGTATGAGTCGACCTACAAGGTTGCTTGTATAACAATAGTAGAATGCCTCGTATGAGTCGACCTACAAGGTTGCTTGTATAACAATAGTAAAATGTCTCGTATGAGTCGACCTACAAGGTTGCTTGTATAACAATAGTAAATGCCTCGTATGAGTCGACCTACAAGGTTGCTTGTATAACAATAGTAAAATGTCTTGTATGAGTCGACCTACAAGGTTGCTTGTATAACAATAGTAGAATGCCTCGTATGAGTCGACCTACAAGGTTGCTTGTATAACAATAGTAAAATGTCTCGTATGAGTCGACCTACAAGGTTGCTTGTATAACAATAGTAAAATGTCTCGTATGAGTCGACCTACAAGGTTGCTTGTATAACAATAGTAAAATGCCTCGTATGAGTCGACCTACAAGGTTGCTTGTATAACAATAGTAAAATGTCTTGTATGAGTCGACCTACAAGGTTGCTTGTATAACAATAGTAAAATGTCCTGTATGTCGACCTACAAGGCTGCTTGTATAACAATAGTAGAATGCCTCGTATGAGTTGACCTACAAGCTTGCATGTATAACAATAGTAAAATGTCTTGTATGAGTCGACCTACAAGGTTGCTTGTATAACAATAGTAAAATGTCCTGTATGTCGACCTACAAGGCTGCTTGTATAACAATAGTAGAATGCCTCGTATGAGTTGACCTACAAGGTTGCTTGTATAACAATAGTAAAATGTCTTGTATGAGTCGACCTACAAGGTTGCTTGTATAACAATAGTAAAATGCCTCGTATGAGTCGAACTACAAGCTTGCATGTATAACAATAGTAAAATGTCTTGTATGAGTCGACCTACAAGGCTGCTTGTATAACAATAGTAAAATGTCTCGTATGAGTCGAACTACAAGCTTGCATGTATAACAATAGTAAAATGTCTCGTATGAGTCTACCTACAAGGCTGCTTGTATAACAATAGCAAAATGTCTCGTATGAGTCGACCTACAAGGTTGCTTGTATAACAATAGTAAAATGTATCGTATGAGTCTACCTACAAGGTTGCCGGTATAACAGGCACCCAGGAAAAATGACAATCAAAAACTGAATAATATTCTCTATTGAAAGGGTCATGATACGAAAGAGAATTATCAGTTATTCATAGATTTCTGTTAGTAGATAGACATTCTTGGAAGATAAGGCAGGTCAGATGGAAGTAGAGAAGAGACGTAGCCAATGAGATCATTGGGTTGTCAGTTTCTTGTGTGACTTTGTTTTTGTGAAAAAAGGTGTGAACTTATGGCATTTGCACAGCCTCTCCGTCCACAGCTTTTATGGAACCTTGATCCAGACATCTGAATAGAAAGTTTATCGACAAGAAAAAAAGAGTAACTTCTGAACAGATTTGGTCGGAGTTGTCTAGAAATCCTAGACATAAACCATCCCTAATTATTTAGACATGATTAAGCGTAAAAACAACTTTGAGGTAATTTTCGGTGTGACGATTTTGCTAAACGATGTTTTACCTTACAATCATTTTAACATGGTAATGGTAACCATAAATCATAATTACTTCATTACCATTTATCATTTCATTTATTTCACTCTTTGTTTTAATTACAAATTTATAAAATTTATTCTGTGCTATGACACGCTGGCATTGTTTAAAAGATCAACCGAGTGGGTGCAATCAAACTTTTTGAACGAAATAGTTTTAATTCAGTAAACAGTGTTTCCAAATTTGGTTAAAAAGCAAATAAATGAAAAACAAAAAAGAGCATGTTAATTTTTGCGCCAAAAAATAATATTGTTTTATCAGTAGCATTTGAAATGCAGTTAAGAGTGGAGCAATTTTTTGTATTAAGCCCTCGTATTTTCCTTTATATAGATTAATTTTATACACTTTTATTGAAAAACTATTAAGATTGAGAACAGCGCAATGTCTCCTGTTTACAGACTATAATATTTAAAACTCTAATAATGACACAAAATACGAATTTGATCATCCGTTTGTGTAAAATCTCAAAATCAAAATGGGTTTATAAAGATTGTGAACAAAAAAGGACAAATTATTACAAATATCTTGAGTTTATTCAAGTCATCACTTAACATTGTCATTGCATGCCAATTTATGCAGGAGATTAACTTGAAGAAAGTATACTTGGGAATCTTAGCAAAATTAAGTATTATTGGTGATGTAAGCTTGATCATGAACTCTTAATCAAACTATTTGTTGTAACAAATCATTTTATTCTTGATACATTTTGGGATTGAATACATTTAAATTTTACAAAACTAGAAATGGTATATCTATATGATGTAAAAAGTACCAAAACAATACAACAAACATTTTGGTTCATTGACAATGTGGCAAATTTCAAACATACATATACTCATATTCTAAAGTAATTGTATATAAACGTACTTGTTATAGAATTTTAGAAATAGTTGGCACTATCAAGAGTTTGGTGTGAATGAAGATTTAATGAATCTATTTATGCAAAGACTTAATTACAGCTTCTGCACATGACAGCTAGAACGAACCCTCGTAACCATACAGCCTTTCAAAGTATTGAAGTAAGAATTGAATAATTTATGTGGGAATATACAGGGCTTTAACTCGCGCCAGTCTCCACCTCTGGCTAATCTGATTCACATGTACTGCCATACAGCCAATGCTTCATATTTTGAGTGAAACGGCCACTTCGGCGGAAAGTTCTTTAAATGTTTTCATATTAGAGTGCCGGGATCCGTCGAACCAGCCCGGACGGCAAGAGTTTGGGGAATCCTTAAGACCTAAATTGGCAAGTCATTAGTTCCGGTGTCACGAAATAAAACCGCCGCCGGTATAAAATCTCCCCCCGGCGATTTTGTACCGGTACAAAACCGCCCCCCCCTCAGTATAAAATCGCCCCCCTCCACGAAATAAAATCTCCCCCCAGAATAGATTCGCCCCCCTCCAAAAATGCTTTTAAAATACTTTTTACATCTTTAATTGCATGAAAGGGGAGTTAGATATATATAATGTATAGTTTAATGCTTGATAACGAATATTATCGGAGTTATTTCAGCGATTCAAGTAAACCTAATTTATTCCCGTAAAAGGGGAGATGTGAAATACAATCAGTTTATTGGATAACTTAGATACATGTAATCATATAATTGAATTATTAATAAGACCCAAGGTGAACTTGTATTTTGGTACACTAAAAGTTGGGATTTGTAACGGAATTGGCATTTGTTGCATTTAAAATGTTTGCGGTAAACTCCCTTGCGGCTGGTTGAGTGCACATCTAGCTATTTTTCCGCTTTATCAAGGAGTAAGCATGCATTGCAAAACGTTTCGACTTTTACAATAAACAGTTTTTATGCACATTCTTACAAGATAAACCTATCGGGCGAATCTATACTTGGTTTGATTTAATGCTAAGAGGAGCGAATCCATATTTGATTTGACATGTGAGTTTGGAGATTCTAAACTTGTGTTAGATGAACATACTTAAAAAGGGGTGATTCTATACTTGGTTTGATGCACATAACATATACAGGTAAAGGGGCGATTCTATACTGGGTTTGATGCACATAACAATGTACATTTAAAGGGGGCGAATCTATACTGGGTTTGATGCACCTACTTATTTACAATAGTGGGGACGATTCTATACTGGGTTTGATGCACATAACATATACAGGTAAAGGGGGCGAATCTGTACTGGGTTTGATGCACATAACATATACAGGTAAAGGGGGCGAATCTGTACTGGGTTTGATGCACATAACATATACAGGTAAAGGGGGCGAATCTATACTGGGTTATAGATTTGCACCCTTTACCTGTATATTTTATGTGCATCAAACCCAGTATAGAATCGCCCCCTTTACCTGTATATGTTATGTGCATCAAACCCAGTATAGAATCGCCCCTCTATTGTATATGCTATGTGCATCAAACCCAGTATAGAATCGCCACCTTTACCTGTATATGTTATGTGCATCAAACCCAGTATAGAATCGCCCCTCTATTGTATATGCTATGTGCATCAAACCCAGTACAGAATCGCCCCTTTACCTGTATATGTTATGTGCATCAAACCCAGTACAGATTCGCCCCCTTTACCTATATATGTTATGTGCATCAAACCCAGTATAGAATCGTCCCCACTATTGTAAATAAGTAGGTGCAACAAACCCAGCATAGATTCGCCCCCTTTACCTGTATATTTTATGTGCATCAAACCCAGTATAGAATCGCCCCCTTTACCTGTATATGTTATGTGCATCAAACCCAGTATAGAATCGCCCCTCTATTGTATATGCTATGTGCATCAAACCCAGTACAGAATCGCCCCCTTTACCTGTATATGTTATGTGCATCAAACCCAGTATACAATCGCCCCTCTATTGTATGAGTATGTGCATCAAACCCAGAATAGAATCGCCCCCTTTATGTTATGTGCATCAGACCCATACTTAAAGCAGGTTGTAAAAACGAATTAGAACAACTTAATAAATCCTTAAAAAGTCGTTTCTAATACAAAATATTTTTTCAATCAATCTTTTATGTCATTGTTTCAAAACAACTATTCATCCTGGTAAATAAAATATGTCTACAATCAATACTGAAACTAATGCAGAAAAAATTTGAGGGGGGAGATTTTATTCTAAGGGGGGAGAGAAACAATTCCGCCGGGGGGCGATTTTATACCGGTATAAAATCTCCGGGGGAGGGTTTGTACCGGTACAAAATCGCCGGGGGGAGATTTTATACGGGGGCGAAGTTATACCGGGACACCGGCACAAGTTATTCCATCTGCGGGAAGATGGAGTTTTGTAAAACGCTTGTGAACTTTCTGAACAGTTAATCATCTTTTATAATGTTTCATTAACTGTCTCATTTTTTATAATCATTATGTAACACTAAACAATAACCATTTTCTTACCGTATTCATGTCAATGCTCGTATCTACATGTATTTGATTACGATCTTTATTGAATTTAAAACGTTTCCTTATGTTTTTATGTGTATAACGATGTAACGAAATTTTACTTTTTACAATAAGGATTTACCTTTTCTTATCTTGTCTTTTCCTATCTTATCTCATCTTATCTGTTGTACATCCACACGCATCAACCGTTAGGATGCTGATGCATAAATATAGATAGAGTCTACTTGATTCTTCCTAATGCACTGCGGTCGATACGCTACGACCTACAAAGGAAAGAAAAACCGAGCAAACTAAATTCATTTCACACCTTGGCAACACAATTCGTTCTAACTTGGTTACCGTTGGAGGCTTTGTTTTTTCGATTGTTTTCTGAGATAACTGTACATGTCATGAAATTTGTATCCAAGCATTTAAATAGCCTAGTGACATCACCTCCTGTGGCGTGCCTATTGGAGGGTAGGTGTCAATGACAGAGTGTTATAATGACTGTGCTAACCATACTCTCTCTTTCTCCGGGCCTGAGAAACCAAGGATGAGCGTGTGTAATTACATACTATACCAAGATTTTGCCTGAAAAATTATTAAGCTTTCCTTAATTGCAACAATCAAGCTTGGTGCATAACACATTAAAAGTCAACAGAATTACGGTGATGGCACAAATTTTATTTTGTCGCTGAAAATTCAAACATTCAGTAGATCTCCCATACAGTTTCTAGAATCACCCATAGATGATATTTATTTTAGTCATGGTAACGTACCAAAGCATTTGGACAAGGCATGTACGACCTTTGACGTGATGCGGTTGGCCTTTAATAATGGAATTGGTAAGACTTTGAAAAATGATAATAAGATAATATAAGAGTCATTTTCCATATGCAAGGTAAGATCATACTTGAGATCTAATCAGATCGTTACCCTTGTTTTAAAAGGTACCACACATAACAGACGGTCTCATTAACGTAAATATTTCTTTTACCAGTAACGATTAACTGCTGGGTAACATATATACACCCAGAATAAAGCGTCTTGCTCAAAGACATCCAAAATGTATGACACAGGTAGCAGGATGTGGTTCAGGGACATTCTATCGGGTCAGAAGAGGGTTACCCATCCACTGGCAAACCGCGACAAATGTTGCTGAACTCATCTGACAGCGGTGACATATCAGTTCCAGGACACCATATATATTACTCCCTTACTCATAAAAACGTTTGTTAAGCATTTAATACACTCCTTCAACAAAGTAAGGTTCTTTCATATCCCCGTGAAGAGGTAAGGATAGCCATTCACTTAAGAGCTTTAATAGGGTAGCTCTTATAAGGTAGTTTTGTATTGACTCTTATTTGTTTCTTTGGGTACTTTTTGTATCCAGTACAATGATGATGGTAGACTTTCAGAATAGGACAGGGATTCAGAACCTTGTATTTTAGTATCTCGGCATACATATACATCACAATTTGTTCACTTCCTAAGCTATAGATCAAATGAGATAAAAGATTCTTCCCCCTTACAGGGATATTTCCTTTTGGAACGAATAGAAACATGTCGTGTGTTCTGGTATAGTTTTGACACGAGTTTTGTAGTGTGGCACAATCTCTTGTATGGCTTGAAAGTGAGTAAAATAGTTTGTTCTTCACCAAATTGGTTTTCTCAACTTCCTCAAACCCTTCCCCCATTATAATATCTGCCTTTGTTATAATCACCATTTGGCCTTTAAGGTGGTTGAAAGCGAACTGATGGAGAGTTAGAACCACATCTGGAGACTTCACTTTGTGAAGTTTCAGCTTAGGATGAACACCTGCCTTCTCCTGGATGTATCCAGGCATTTCTGGAGAGTCGTGCAACAGGTGTACTTGTTTCACGTGTGGGTTGTTCAGGAACTTCTTCAGAGAGTCAGTGTATTCCATCATTCTCAGAGACGCATTGGTTGATTTAGAGCTGTTCATGACCCTGAACGTGAGCACAACGTGGAACCTTTCAGTTCCGAAGTAAACAGGTTTCATGTCTGTGAAATTCAGATCTATCACTAAGTTTTCGCTCAACCCTCGGGTGAATCTTTCCACTGTGGACTTCAACTGTTGTTCCTGGTAATGGTGGGTCGCTATAAGAACCATTGTGAAGATGAGAATCCCGCCATTGATACATCGGCGAGGTAGCTGTGGATAGGAGTAAACAGTTTGTTAATTGCTTGAGATTGAGATACTATGTATCACCATTGGTGAAACAAAACCTATATCTGACTACAGCGGCGATAACCTTAATCGTCACTCTACTGAGGGGCGATGACGTTTCTCGCTATGAATAACGTTTGGAATATTCTTATAACTGGTGTTTTTCGGAGCCGGCTTTTCTTCCATTCCAAACAACTCGTCGATGAATAAATTTTGACTTTGATGCAAATATTGTGGCATCTGAATACCATATATCCTTGAATAATTCCTCGGCAATAATTCATACTTTAAGCACATATATACTCGAGTGAGGTCACCCGAACAATGTTATTATGTCCTGGTGCCGGCTTTCCTAAGACGCAAATACACAGTTAAAAGAGGCCAATTTCAACATATAAAGACAACAAAATCATATACTGAACAGAATATCTGCTTTCCCTTGACAAATAACATATTTATCTCATAACGTGAAGCGGAATCGTTGATATTTCACTCTTGGATCCGCCACTCGTGAAATACTACTTTTCTACCTCACTTATTATTTGTCAAGGATAGATATAGATCCTTTATATATTACACACATATCACTAAGTTTTTATATTGTAAATTTTCATCTACTCGAAAATGATATAAAGGTAGCATATTTTCAGCATGATGTATTTTTGTCGCCGGATAGGCAAAGGTTTTTGAGTGGCGAGTTTTCTATTATTTTACACACTTGTCAGTGAGGTGCTACCTTCCTGTTAAGTGTCATTTTGATAACCGATGGTTGAATGAAGAATGCTTAACAGTTTCATTACATATGGAACAGCAAATATTCGTAAGAATTATTTTACAATCCGACTCGACACAATCATATTTCGCTCTTGCACAGAATGAAACATTACATTCGCACCAATTCTAGCATGTGGTCCTCAAAAATAAGATACATATCATTATATCTAAATGTACCAGGAAACCTATCCAATCATATCATTGTTAAATTTTCGTGTACGTTAATCTGATATCAGTCAAATATGTATATCAAATCATACCTTTACATCCTGATTTCTGATCTTTCAATCGTTAGCAAATATTTATGATCATAACTTCATCACATGGATAGTACGACACAATGGCATGCATTCACTAAATGTTATGCAAAAGATAATCTTTGATGAAAATCATTTTTAAAAAGTAACAAATAAATTCAATTACCTTCATAGCTGCAGCTCCGAGAGTGAACTGCGTGTTTGAAGCTGCAAATAGTTATATAACCAATCTGACATTAACTGACCGGATTGCTTATCTTATAGGTTGTAGGTACGCCCCTAAGGGCCAAAAACAATAAGGCAATAGTTGGGCTATTCCATTCTGTCCACCCCTTTTTTCGATTTCCTCTGTAAAGATAAGTTGGTGAACCACGGGAGGGACATTCCATTTTTAGGGGTGTTAGTAAGGAGTTTCTGTCTAATGACGTAATTTCTGTTCCACTTGATGAAATCAATTTAATATTTTTTCCACTACAGTATAATCATAACAGAACTAGGTCCAGTATATCAATCAGTGATTATATTCATCACATACAGAAAAAATATCTACCTGTATCTATGAAATAGATATAAGTAGATTTTGTGCTACATGTGATGTATATTATACTAATACGTACGTAATTACCTCGGTTTCAACTTCACAGTTAATTTTTTTATTAATGAAAGTCCAACCTTAAAGAGCCACTCCGTGAGTTGTTGGAGTCATATATGCCAAACTTAATAAGTGGTGTCATTTGATCGCGAAGTATCGACTTTTACCAAAAAGAAACATTTTAAAGCTTTTTCACAGTGACAATATGAAGGTTAAACGTTGCAATTATGATCAAAAACCGGACAGTAGCGCGCGTCAAATAGTCAAACGTAAGTTTGGAATCTTATCTGAAACAGCCAGGAGGGCATTTAGGAGTTGACAGTTTTTGTTAGGTTATATAACTAGTATACATGTATATATGACGTGATATCTACATCTCTGTGCATTTATAAAGCTGTTTTTAGATTTTCATGGAAAACCAGTATTTGTCATATAGATGTCTTTTGGACATGAAAAGTTAAGATGTTTTGATTTTATATCACCACATATGACATTTAGGTTCGTATCAAAGGTAAATGTTATGTTTTGAAAATCACGGAGTGGCTCTTTAAAATCATATCTAACATTTAAAATTGAGACCAAACTATCTGCATTGACACACCGTTTTGCAGTCTTTTGGGCTCGTGTCCCTTGCGAATTCAAAGTAAAGCACCATCGCTATTAATGATCTTACCAACAGCTAACCAAATCGTTCAAATCATATTACCGGTCAATGTCCGTTTAATAACAGGAATTGTAAAGGTCGTCGAGAAAATTACTCTAGTTGAACACATGCATAGTTCCATCTGCATGAAGGTTTTCGAAGCTGATACTCTAGAATTCTCTTAACCTCAACGGAAGTCCTTTCTGGTTTTGGCTTGTCACACACCTTTAGATTAGTAAAGTAAACTGTACGCATTTGTCTTTCATCATGACGCTTTTAACAGGAATTTATATCTAGAAATGAAAATATTGACCATGTACCAACGAGACTATTCCTTGATTGGAACTGGGAGTGGCAAATCCCGGAAGAAATTGGGCTTATTTCCCGATATGCAGCGCAACGCAATAATTGGATTAAGTTCATATTTTTTTTATTGGCTCCAAAGATTACAAGTATAGCTTATCATATGTTCAAATTATGAGTACAAATACATGGTTGGTGTATTTTCCATTAACAGTGAAGAGATAAACAGGAGTGATGTCAATCATTTAAAACATGCATGTACATGTTAATATGATATAGTTATACATATGGCAATACAGTAAGATAAAGTAAGTATGGAAAAGTACATTAAAATTTTCAATTCTATTATTCTTTTTTGATATATATTTTTTTTCAACAAAAAATATTTGTTTCAGAGTTTTGATATATAATTGGATTAAGTTGGTAGCGAAATGTTTGCTTTCTCAAACAATGAACGTGTAAACAAATGGTATAAGTGAATCTCGTTTCAAACCGACTTCGAAAACAGAATTGAAACTCAATGGATTGATTAGATATGATCTGAAATATAATATTACATAAGTTTAAAAAAAATTATATTTTCAAGAAGTTTCAGATTTGATTCATCAAAATAACAACGTCAATTAAAGAATTTAGCATAACACCCTGAATAAATTGTCCATACTTTAACATACATAGGTTGCTCACATCTCATTTCTAACGAGAGGCTAGTGACACAACTACTCAAAGAGCCTATTGTTTTGGCTCTGGAATATGAGACTATACCTATCTAACGATGCTTTGTACGAGACTTTCCAGCCTCATTTTCACTAGATATGTAACAGTAACGACGCCCTATATCAAAGGGTGTGACACAGTGGAAGCCCTTAAGGTGAGAGGGCCTGAGGGCAAACACGGGCTCCTGCCAATCCATAACAATTGTACGACATCGTAATATCGCTGCACCGACTTGATGATTGGAAATGCACAAAACATATTTACATTATGCAGAGGATTATAAAGTTATTCCCCAGGGGCAGAAGGTCGGCCTATTGTGTATCAGCGGGAGTTCCCACCCCATCCGAGATTATCACGGGGACTGTTGATGAAATTGGTATTTTATTCCCTTTGGGCTCTTTTGTATTGTCTTTATTGCTGTAAAAAAGTTGTCGAACACCTGCTTGCAAATAGAAATAATGAGTAATTGTGAGCAATTCAATTACCTTGATCTTGTACAAGGGCGTGGTAAGTTCAACAAGTCTCTCATAAATCTTGCTTCTGTGGAACAATATCAGAACGGGTTTTTCTACTTACTCGGCGCTGTCTATCAGTATCACTTTTTTCTTGTAGTGTGTAAGCATTCGAAATTAATTTCAACACCTTAAAAAAATATACTAGAAAAATAATTAGATTATTTGATCGTCTAAGAATGAATTATGCTTTAGATACATGACAAAATTGTTTAAAGTTAAGATATTGTAAAAAGCATCTTCTTATGATATCAAAAGAAACAATTGCTCCATCAATTGTGTTATTTTATGAGGCAGTGGCAGTTGTTATTGAAAATCAGTATCTCAATGCTTATCAGTTCAGTTAAGTGACGAAATATAGTGGTGATTTTTGATCGAAAACAGGACAATAGATTGCGCCAGCGGCTCAAAAGTAATTATCGAAACCTATTTACAGCAGTTTTCATTTGAATGAAAAATGTGTGGACAGGATAATATTTGATGTCCAGGATAATATTTGATGTCAGCAATTCTGCGTAAGCGTACATGAAAGCAATATAATGTTCATATAAAACAATTCACTGTTAGAATACTGTTTGTTCTATGGAGAATATGTTACTAAAATCCTTTTGTCGCTATGAAAACTGACAAGGTCATCTAAATATAATTTTTTAGCACCAACACGTTAAACACTTGTCGCTCAAGGCGTTTTGATTGGAGCAGCGAACTACGGAGCTATCAACAAGGACGGAAATTCCGCAGCGCCACCTACAGCTGCATATCAAAATTGTGTTCACTTACTACTGTTTGTAAGTCCAAATATCATGTAATGTGGTTTTATTTTGAACGTCAATAAAATAACTTCAGGGGAACTGACAAAAGATCTCCTATTGTCACTGTGAGAATTAGCCATTCTTTAACTCCTTGGGGGTTGTTTATTCTCTCCCCCAAAAAAATTCGAATTTTGGCATGATGAAATAGACAGAAGGGGTCACATTTTCGAAATTCCGAGTTCCTTAAATTTCGATTTATTTTACCATTTGGACTCACTGAGGCAAAAATCAGAAGAGTGACATTGACTAAATGCAAATATACAAACATGACTTGTGTTTAAAGCTGTTGACCACTAATAGAGGATTTTGTAGAGAAATAAAAAAAAAAACTCTTTTCGGAATTTTAACCCCTGGTCACTTCGGTGACCTGCCAAAACTATTACGGTTAATTGTTGGGTATGGCATACACTTGCATTTAGATGCAATGGATCTTCACTTCTGTACTGAAAATTAAAAAATTATCCGTTCTTTTTTGTAATGCTACGATGCCTTAAAGACATGCCATATGACATGATATTTGCAATAGGCTTCTCAGGTATGGGAACAAACTTTGTATATGAAGCAGTTTCGTATCGAAGTTTCCCATTGATATCTAAATTGTGCATTGGTGATCTACATTCTGAATTCCATTTATAAAATCGTCTCTTCCATCTATGTCAATTTCAACCGGTTATCTATTTCCGATCAAAATACATTTAAACACGGGAAATTGAAAAGAATCTATATTTTAAACTATATAAAATATAGATAATATTATCCCCTCCTTGTGCAGGGATCCTCTGGGTAAATCCTCATGAATATGTTTTGAACGCGGGTACTTGATCACAGGTCTACAATCAGTTCTTTCTATTTTGGTATACAATCATGGGGTGCCATTAAGGAACCATTAATTCTCTTCCAACAGAGGTAATTCTGTCATAAATTCCTATACGAACGTCTGTTCGAATACGATAGTTTCTCGGTCTAGAAATGTAGAAGCCTTTTTGGATGCAATCAAAATTAGATCAATCTGCCGGAAGCCCGGGAAGAGCTTGCATTAGAACAGAGGTTGTACAGGCATTAATGACAGAGAAACCTCACTGGGGAGACAATGTAAAAGAACAGGCATGTGAAGTGTATATACCTCGTAGTTTCTCCATTGGAATGTGTATCATTAATGCACGATACAGTCATGTTTAATAACATTTATGAAACGATTGAGTAAGATAGTACTAAACAAATAAAAGCCGTTTCCATTCACGAGTTTAATAAAAATGCAATAAAGCAGGGTTGGGTTAGTATTCTATTAATTATTAGCTGTGTAATACAAAAGCATCATAATCGATAATAACCATTACTGCCGCGCTGATGGTGACGTCATGCTTAACGATTGTAACATCACGTGACACGTTCTAAGGCGAGCACTTAATAGCGATTATTATCAAAGGAAATGTGAGATACTGTGACCCTTAATAAAACGAGTGTGAATTTTTAAATAAGTCAGATTCTAACGAGTAATTTCCGAGGGAAATAATGTCTTTATTACCGATTCTATTCAATGGAAATATTCAGGAAACAACCTGCTTCCCTTGCGACGACTCGCCCCAGTGATATTGTTTCGAGACGTCACAGACGACGAAATACGGTATTTTGCACGAAAACAATCGTTGCAAGGCTAAAATTATATATAGAGAATACTAAACGACGTCCCGTTTAATAACATATTTATGAAACGAGTGTGTGGTTTGGTATTTAACGAGCGAAAGCGAGTTAGATACCACTACCATTCACGAGTTTGATAAAAATGTAATTATACGGGACTGAGTTTAGTATTTTATTTATTACTCACTGAATTATATCAAAGAAAAAACATGAAAATCGCCGAGATTACCATTGTTGCCGCGCCGCTAAACATTGTGACGTCATGCTTAACGATTGTGACGTCATGTGACGTCAATTAGTACGCGATGTTATTACACAATGTGTAAGAACATAGTAGATGTATTAAACGGCGGTATCTTCAACGAGCGAGTAATAAAAGCACTTATTACCCATATGGTTAATCATAAGTGATGACATATTTTCAATATGAGCACATGTGCACATATCACTTTTGCCTAGCAACGATTGTTTCAGCGCTAGTTAGCGTATGATGTCGTCTGTGACGTCATCAAAACATTGTTCGTGACGTCACTTAAGCGGGCCGCCGCAAAGAAAGCAGGCCGCTTTCCGCGTGTTTTAAATGAAATAGAATCGGTAATAAAGAAATGATAACCCTCGGAAATGTGTCATATGACTTTTACGAAACTCGTGCGAACTTATGTATAACCCTCGCTCTCGCTCGGGTAATACACAAATTCGCACTCATTTCTTAAAAGTCATATGACACACTTCCTCGGGTAACAATCTCTATATATGAAAATATGTCACCAATTATGATTAACCATATGGGTAATTCCGAAACGCTTTTTGAACATCTATAGAAAATAAAGCTAGAATAGAGCTAGACTCCGCCCGCAGATCTATTTTGCGCTGAAACAATCGTTGCTAGGCCAAAGTGATATGAGCACATGTGCTTACATTGAAAATATGTCACCATTTATGATTAACCATATGGGTGATACATAGATAGTAAATAGAGAACAATGAATGAGATTAATGGATTAAAATACGCTGATGTAACAAGATGATACATTATAACCCAGAGAGGATGTCGAGGAAGGGGGTCCATAAATCTCTTGAAGGTGTGTCCAAATGGATTCCACTATATGGGACTACCGACTGCCACTGGGTGATCGAAATAAATCTCTTGAACAAGGGACATAATATGCTCTAGTGAATACAAATTGAAAATGTAAGCTATATCGCCATTAAAATTGTTCTCGTTTAATTCTTTTAGACAATATGAATTTTGTTTATGTTATAATAATTATCTTGATGTATGCGTGTATTCATTTAGGTCGATAATCACATCTACATATACATATGCATACCAAAGGTTTGATCATATACTTTTGTATCAAAAATAGCGATTTTACTGCGAAAATAGCTGAAATTTGGGTTTCGTTTAGACGTGAATATTCCTTATTGAATCTCTGTAAATAGATATGCACAATCACATTGGGTGAATGCATTTGCTGAAGGAAAAACACCACTTGTGTTGGAATAAAGCTGATGATTACTTATTATTAAAGAGTTTGTAGATAAAAATGAATGCTTTTGAAATGTTGACCCCTGCTGGTCGCTTCAATGACCTTCCAAAGCTGTAACGGGTATGACATACATATACGGTTGTGTTAAAGAACAATGGAATTCACTTCTGTACTGAACATTCAACATGATAATGTTCTTTTAAATGTTATATCGCAATGTATGCTCTTAAAGACTTTTCAATTTTACATGATAATTTTAAAGCTAAGTGAACAAACGCATATGCAGCTCAAGGTGATAGAAATCACTAAATTTTATTCAATTCAATATCAATTACCTTATTAAAAACAATTTCCTATTTCCTTCCAGTGAAATCCAAACACACTAAAACAACATTAGAAATGAGTGTAAACCTTTGAAGCGCATGTTACACGATTGTATTTATCTACAGATTTACAAAGAAGGTAGCTCTGATTGGGATATCTATGATTGGCTATTTAATCAATACCGAATACATCTTTTACAACAATCATCATATAAAACATATTAACAACATTCACCCAGTGCAGCTTTATTATCAATAAAAAATACCCACACTACTAACATATTCACAACACTTTATATGAAACCGTGAGAGCCATTCAAATGAAGAGAAAAACTGGCTTGACCTGTTCATCAAATAAATGAGTATACTAGTGTATTCTTTAACTTTCAATCGTTTCGAGGCTAACTTGGTTTTTAAATGCTATGTGAACAAATACCACAATACCATGTGGCCAAAATAACCCTGTTGAAAACGTAAACCAAAGATAATCATAAAAGGTTAATGTTTGAATAATTCATTGCCAGACATCAAGTTTTTTGAGAACATAAACTTTACCCCATTTCCACACTGAGGTTTCAATCTTACCTAAATTTATATCCAGACCACATTTGATACTATATACTGTTTCAATGTATCCATTTTTCTCCTACAACCCTTTTACACAAAGCGTTAATATAGTAATATAATTTCTAATTAAAAAAACAAATAGAGGGAAAAGAAACGGAGTTAAAGTACATCCCTGTTTGACGCCACTAAGTGTAATAAAATAATGAGATATAGAATATCTACAAATTAACAGTATAATTTACCTTAATATTTCAACACTTAATACATTTTGGGATGCCTTTTTAAAAACTGAAAACCATAATAACTAAGGGTCAGAATCAAATGCCTTTCTGAAGTCAACAAATAAGCAATGAAAACGGCTATACGGTCAAACAGGAGAATAAACGGGACTTAACTTTATATAAGAATATCGTTGATGAGCGTCAAATAAAATTTACTTTATTGAATGACATATTCATAAACAGGGACCTGTATGTTTTATTATCACTTACCCTTTCAATCGAATCGAATATGTACAGTCTAGTTTTCAAGATATATCACATTTCTGAAAATTTGTATTCCTTGGCATTTTCCTTTTGGACCGATACATAACGAATTATCGAGCTTATTCAAAATGAATTCACACCTACCTACAGTTAAGAACAGTAAATCATCCTTTATGTATGGAAATCAGTTCAAATTAGCTTCCCTACTGGAATACTACTATGCGAAACTTTGTGGTTGACTCGGATTTGTTTTGTTGTGTACTTTCTGTAACCACTACAGTGATGATGGTAAACCTTGATTATCCAACAGGGATTCAGAACCTTGTACTTGAGGATGCGGAGGTACACAAACATCACTACATTCTCAGTCCCCATACTATAGATCAAGTGTGATAAATATTTCTTTCCTTCTAGGGGTATGCTTCCTTTAGGAACAAATATAAACGTGTCGTGAGATCCTACGTATTTCTTGCAATAATTAGGCTGAGTGAAACACTCTCTCTCGTGACGAGACAATGAATAAAACAAGTTGTTTTCCACGAGTAGCGTCCTGTTCACCTTGTGGAACCCTTCTCCCAGCATGATATCTGCCTGTGTAATTAGCACCACTTCTCCCTGCAGGTGGGTGAAGGCGAACTGATGGAGAGTTAGAACCACATCTGGATAATCCACCCGGTGAAGCATCAGCTTAGGATGAGCACCAGCCTTCTCCTGGATGTATCCAGGCATTTCTGGAGAGTTATGCATCAGGTGTACTTGTTTCACGTGTGGGTTGTTTAGGAAACTCTTCAAACAATCAATGTACTCTTTCATTCGTAAGGACGCTTTTGGTTCTAAACTCTTGATAAGCCTAAATGTGACTATAACATGAAACCTCTCTGTTCCATTATTTACTGGCACCATTTTAATCATGGACCCTGTGTTGCCAGATGAGCCATTGGACCTTTCATTTTCGGAGTTGGTAGCGTTTGCCGCTGACTCTACTCTACAAAATGTTTCATTAGCAAATGTCAATGTTTGAATTCGAATAAGACAATAACTTAACATTGGAATGATCTTGAATTGTTGATATATTAAACAGATGGCTATAATGACACATGGAATGACGAAACGTCTTCGGAAGAGGCGAAGCAGAGTCATATTGTCATGAATTCCAAAAGGTCACAACCCTCAAAGGTATACTTTTTATACGTTTCACGCAAAATATGTCCAATTTGAAACGAGGTTTGTGCAATTATCTGATGATGAATGCACATCCAAACGTTTGTCGACTATGTAAGATTCACTCACACAATGAAAAGATTGTTTTCTTTTTGACAACTATTTTACTTGTGGCATCATTTAACTGCAGGATAAGGCACCATCATGAGTTGCATACGCTCTCTTGTGTAGTAGTCGAGGAGGAACACTTAAGATATATCAACAATCGTGAGTTATGAAGCACGTTTGAAAATGATTCATTAATGTGTCTGTACATGACTTTTAAAAGGTTAACTACTTTTTATCTGAATTATTTATCTTAATTCCACCCCCTTAGATATAAATCCATTCATGTGAGATGTGTGATAAACATATTTCGTTATGTGCCAAGGGGCTTTTGGGCTTTGGATAATTTCCATCTGCAAACCTTTTTAAATACTGTAGGTGTACCGAAAAAAAGTGCAGATATTTTCATCTCATGAGAATAATGACTGAATGTGAAATTTCAGTAGGTAAAATTGTATTTTGTCATTAACTTTATTTGATATGTTGCTTGGTAACGGTTAGTCTCTTGGATTTGTCTATATTTAGTAACGACATGATGTCATAGGTAAATATTGAGCCAATCAGGAATTTTTAGTTTCTTCATTCGAGCAACCGGAAATATACAAACCATATAAGAATGCAAAAGTTCAGAATTAAAAAATAATTGTAGGTCTAACAAGCGATTCGAACCTCTATGATATTTTATAGAAACAACGAAGTGGGAATATGAAATTTTGAAGGCATTCATCATCCGTTATCTATCACTTGTCAAAATATTTCGTTTAAATCATCAGTTTAGCTAATCATCCGTGACAGAGATAATTTCTCCATTTGGCCGGGAAATAAACATTCACTCTACATACCTGACCAGCACTAGTTTGTACGAATGCGTATACATTGTATATAGTATATGATATATATTGTCATTCTAGGCATCTGAATGACCTAATTCCGTTTAAAGAGCCACTCCGTGATTTTCATAACATATTATTTACCTTTGATACGAACCTAAATGTCATATGTGGTCATATAAAATCAAAACATCTTAACTTTTCATGTCCAAAAGACATATATAATATGACAAATACTGGTTTTCTATGAAAATCTAAAACAGCCTTATAAATGCACATAGGTGTAGATATCACGTCCAATATACATGGATACTAGTTATGTAACCTAACAAACACTATCAACTTCTAACTGCCCTCCTGACTGTTTTAGATAAGTCTCCAAAATTACATTTGACTATTTGACGCGCGCCACTGTCCGGTTTTCGATCATAATTACGACGTTCTACCTTCATTTTGTCACTGTAAAAACACAATAAGCTTTAAAATGTGTCTTTTTGGTAACAGTCGATACTGGGCGATCAAATGACACCATTGATTAAGTTTGGCAACTCACGGAGTGGCTCTTTAATGTTAGAGAGAACAGTAACGTGAAACTATAATCAAGATAATCAATGAATAGGAAATATCTCCTAAAACATATTTCCACGAGTAAGCCTTTGCCCTTTGAAAAGAAATTACTTATTAATTAAATCAAGTAATGAAAAAAAATAATTATATGTATACATGTAGATATCCTGTTATTCTCATTTGTACAGCTACCTAACTTTTGATTTGGTCAACCTGGTGACAATACATGTTAAACAGATCCAATATGACTTCGTCCTCGGTCAATATTGTTTTCCTGGTCGATAAAATCAAAAACTTCCCCAGTCAATATTGTTTTCTAAAAATTTGATTTTAAAAATTATTGACCGAGTTTAGAAATCTATAATCGATTCCTTATGCCGCATAAAAATCCGAAAGAAAACCTATAAACCCTCCCGATTTGAAATGTGGTCACATTGTTTAAGGCAATGGACAAATCTTATCTAGTTTATTTATATAACATTAGCATGACGATGTTTGATAAAGAGATTGAAGCGGCTGTCCCATTTTCTCAAAATTACCATCATTTCAAAAAATAAGGATGGTACAGAATGAAGCAGCTTCCATGGATTAGACTTGCTTATTTCGTTCACTAAATGTTGAAATCTTTTGACGATAACGTTAATTAATCATGAACTTCCTACATTAGATAAGTTTTATTATCACCCGCCAAAATGAATAACCTCTCTCTGAAACCCAAAAAGCATAAAGCCTCCTAAATGAAACTGTGTGAAATAATCATCATATGAACTGGTGTTTTTTGGGGTATTCAACTTCTTCCTACAATTATTTTGGGATGTTTGGGAAAATGAAACAAATAATTTCGTTTTCGTACCAGAAATCAACAATCTAGTTACACTAGATGTAATGATCCGTCACTACATCTTGGGAATAACTGGTTAAGGTCATGTCTAGCTGACCTTTGACGAATTTTGAACCGACCAATAAAATGATGGCATGAAGTCAGTTTCTAACCAATCAAAGACGAGCTTCTTTAGCATCTTGGTTCATGTCACATGCTGACGTTAACCCTACGTTTGTCTATATTCATCATTAAAATCCTATTTTGTGATTGTCGGACTTAATTTGAAGATTCACTTTTGCACAATGAATGAATAACCAAAACTCAAAAATTCTGTCAACAATATCTGCACAGAATTGATACCGCCATCATATTTTTCAACAAAATTCACTGCGGTACATCAGTAACATTCGGATGTTGTAATCGAGGTGCTCAAGAACAGAGAAAAAATCGCATTGACCCGCGATTCGAAGTAATGGACCAGCTCTCTTTGGTTGATGTTCGCGCCTGCACGCCACAGAATAGGCGTGTAATTCCTTACGGCCAAGCTCATTGAAACTTGTAGCATTAAATAATCATAGCGTAAAGTGATGCTTTCTGGGGTTTTCATTATTATCCTACCTTTATTTTGGCTCTTTCAAACTCAACTTAAACTTTGTTTATGAGCCAAAACTTAAAAAGCAGATGTGTCTCTTTAACATCTAACACATTGTGCAGATGGGTTAGGAAATGATCGTTCAAGTAGCAAAGCCTTAAGACAAAGGAAATAGTTCACTGGTGTTCGTGTGTCATGTCATGGAAAAAAGTCGATAAAATTATGTTACTTGTACTTTGATGTCTTGAGTGAACATTTTATTTCGCCTGTTGATCGTAAGAATATTTTCTCAAAAAATATATTTTGTTTAGCTTTTCAATAAGATAAATTATACAAGATCAATATTGCAATTTTGATGAAATTAATAATGTCCCTCACAGTTGGACCATTGTGGCAATTAACACAACAAAGAGAAGGTTACTTTATTGTCGTCATATTTATTTTTAAAGTTCACACATCGTGATTTTTAATTATGACCCCCCTATAGCTCCAATGACATTTACGACTATAAATTTGCAGAGCAGTAACCCTCTACATCAGTGTTCTTAAGCTTCAACTCCAGTACACATCTCTCCACCATGAACCCTTTGAAGTCTCTTCTGTGTCTGATCCTCTTGTACGCAGCTCAGGCCCGCTACACAGATCAACATCAATTTGGAGAAAAGAAGTCCTGTGGTGATTGCATCAGTCTCATCTCTACCCTAACTGAGATTCTCAATTCGTCATCAACAGAAGAGCAAGCCGCGATGGAGCTAAGCGCCATCGACTGTACTCAGTTCGGCACCGCTAGAAGAATCTGTGACCATCTTATGACTTTCACTCCTCAGATGTTGGACATCATCATTCTTGGAGAAGATCCAAGAACGATCTGCACCAACATCAGAAGATGTCATCCAACAGTCAATGTTCTTCTTAGTTCTCTGCCTCCAAGTGAAACCGAAGACCGACACAGCAAGACTGACCAGCTTAAAGTCAATGTGCTCGAAGGCCTTTTCGAAGTTCCGGTAACAGATGATCACCTAGGTGTCATTGAGCAACACCAGTTAGAAGAAGTTGACAAGTGTGACGACTGCATCAACCTGTTCTCCCGTCTGGAGCAAGATCTCAACACCTCTTCAACTGTAGAAGACGTTGAGCAGGAACTGGATTCCGTTCTTTGTTCCCAGGTACAAGGACGAGCACACGTCTGTGAGCGGGCAATGAGAAGACTGGCTCCCCGGGTTTTGAGGATCCATTCAAGAGGAGAAGATCCCAGCACTATCTGCATCAGCATGAAGAAGTGCCAACCAAATTCTGATCTACATGCTGTCGATCCGCCATCGAGGAGGCAATGTAAAACTTGCCAAAATTTCATGGGTGATCTGATAAACAAGCAGGAAACAGACATTATTTCAAATACAGCCGCTATGAAAGATCAGTTTTGCTCCAGATTATCTGGTGAAAATGTCTTAAGGTGCAACGAATCTGTTGATGCTATAGGTCAATCCCTGATTAACGAATTGAACTCGAGGGACATCACACAAATCTGTATCAACATGGAAATGTGCCCAGTGCCAGAAATATGAAGTTTCCAGAGGGTTATCAGCCTCATTAAAATCAACTCTGTTCCGAGGAATAAAATTACAATATTGCGTCCTCCGGTATACAAACTCGTTCAGCGGTTCCCTCTTCACACAGTCTGACAAGAGCCCGTATAGGGAAACGCTCTAGATGTTACCACTTTGATGCAGACAACAAAAAACAGGATGACGGCGATCATGTTGTACGTATCGTTCATAGGAGTTACGCTTAGCCTCTGACATTGAAATCCATTGCCAGAGGCTTTGTCACTGGCTAACCGAACACACGACAATACAAATCTGTAGTCAGACCGTTTAGGAGAGATACTTGCTGAGGGATCGAGTTTATATCCGGTAGAGACAATATTATAAGTTTATCCTCGGAACAAATAATGATGATTTACTGTACTTTTCAGGTGTATTATGAATTGTAAAAAGATACTGACCTGATTGAACCGTTGAGTGTGAATGAAAAATTAAAGATATAAACTAAAAACTGTAATGATGAATAGTGTGTTGTGTTCCTTATTGCAATGAAATAGGGTTAGAAGTGCCAATTATATAACAACGTAACAAGTGTATGAATATCATATGTAGTCATATAACCTATCAACTCAATTTTTATCATCTACTTGCGCTAAGTAAGTTTCAAAATAACGTTTTACTAATTTTTGGGCGCAGTTGTATCATTTTGCATCGGAATCGTGGTTTATACCTTCATAAATATAAATATATTCATAAATCATCCGTGACAGAGATAATTTCTCCATTTGGCCTGGAAACATTCACTCTACATACCTGACCAGCACTAGTTTGTACGGATGCGTATACATTGTATATAGTATATTATATATATTGTCATTCGAGGCATCTGAATGACCTAATTATATTAAGGAAGAAAGAAAAGTAACGTGAAACTATTTGAAGTGCTTGATTCAAGATAATCAATGAATAGAGAATATCTCCTAAAATGTATTCCACGAGTAACCCTTTGCTCTTTGAAAAGCAATTACGTATTAATGAAATTAAGTAATGAAAAAAACAATTATATGTATACATGTAGATATCCTGTTATTCTCAATTGTAAAGCTACCTAACTTTTGATTTGGTAAACCTTACTATAAATAATCTACAATGATGAAATGTTCTAAATAGCCAGAGAAAAGTGGATTTTACCATACAATCATAAAATAGGGATTCGGTCAACACCTGTTTCGATAGCCCCGTGAATAACATTATTTACTGAACCTGGTGACTTCCGTCAATACATGTTAAACTGACCCAATATGACTTCGTCGTCGGTCAATATTTTTTTCCTGGTCGATAAAATCAAAAACTTCCTCAGTCAATATTGATTTCTAAAAATATTTTTAAAAATTATTGATCGAGTTTACAAATCTATAATCAATTCCTTATGCCGCATAAAAAACCGAAAGAAAACCAATAAACCCTACCGATTTGAAATGTGGTCACATTGTTTAAGGCAATGGACAAATCTAATCTAATTTATTTATATAACATTAGCATGACGATGTTTGATAAAGAGATTGAAGCGGCTGTCCCATTTTCTCAAAATTACCATCATTTCAAAAAATAAGGATGGTACAGAATGAAGCAGCTTCCATGGATTAGACTTGCTTATTTCGTTCATTAAATGTTGAAATCTTTTGACGATAACGTTAATTAATCATGAACTTCCTACATTAGATAAGTTTTATTATCACCCGCCAAAATGAATAACCTCTCTCTGAAACCCTTGTTCGGTCCAGAACCCAAAAAGCATAAAGCCTCCTAAATGAAACTGTGTGAAATAATCATCATATGAACTGGTGTTTTTTGGGGTATTCAACTTCTTCCTACAATTATTTTGGGATGTTTCAAAGAAAATGAAACAAATAATTTCCTTTTCGTACCAGAAATCAACAATCTAGTTAACACTAGATGTAATGATCCGTCACTACATCTTGGGAATAACTGGTTAAGGTCATGTCTAGCTGACCTTTGACGAATTTTGAACCGACCAATAAAATGATGGCATGAAGTCAGTTTCTAACCAATCAAAGACGAGCTTCTTTAGCATCTTGGTTCATGTCATATGCTGACGTTTACCCTACGTTTGTCTATATTCATCATTAAAATCCTATTTTGTGATTGTCGGACTTAATTTGAAGATTCACTTTTGCACAATGAATAAATAACTAAAACTAAAAAATTCTATCAACAATATCTGCACAGAATTTATACTGTCATCATATTTTTCAACAAAATTCACTTCGGTACATCAGTAACATTCGGATGTTGTAATCGAAGTGCTCAAGAACAGAGAAAAAAATCGCATTGACCCGCGATTCGAAGTGCTGGACCAGCTCTCTTTAGAATGGCTGATGTTCGCGCCTGCACGCCACAGAATAGGCGTGTAATTCCTTACGGCCAAGCTCATTGAAACTTGTAGCATTAAATAATCATAGCGTAAAGTGATGGCTTCTGGGGTTTTCCTTATTATCCTACCTTTATTTTGGCTCTTTCAAACTCAACTTAAACTTTGTTTATGGACCAAAACTTAAAAAGCAAAAAGCAAAAAGCCTATAGCTGATTGAAACTTTCTAGATGCAACAACTGCATGGATATAGGTGCCCATTGTGGTTTTCAAATCATTCTTACTTTACTTCATTCTCTCCCAACAGAGGTAGCTCCGTCATAAATTCCTGTAGTATAGGAATTTATGACGGAGCTACCTCTGTTGGGAGAGAATGACTTTACTTTTGGAAATATTACTTAGAATTTCGTTTCCAAACTACAGCTTAGAAACTATAATGTCTAGCTCATTGAAGCTCGGGTGCATTGAATTTTTTTCTTCTTCAGAGTTATTTTTGCTGTTTTCAAGGAAATAAATTCACAATACCTTTTCAAAGGATAAACATTTTAAACCTTAACGCTTAGCTTAATGAAACTACAGATCTTAAACGATAATTTTCAAAGGGATAAATGTATTTTTTCTCTGTTGTACCATTCAGTCCCATTTGTCCAGAAACCTCATGTAAACCTACTAAAAAGACCGCCGCATTAGGAATGACAGGATATAACTTTCAGATACAAAAATTATCGGTATTTGCGTCATTTCTATGCAAGCTGTTGTAATTTAACTACTTAATACATATGTCTGTATGTCAGTCTGTCTTATGTTAAAATAAAACTGAAATTAAAACAGGTGATAAAAACAAAAAAATAAAACCATTTTGTTTGTAATAAGTAACGATTTTTTAAAATTGTAAATGATGACTGATGTTTACGAACAATAAGAACAAAACACGAACATAATACGATAGTACCTAAAATACTGTTTAATTTTGATATACGCCAGATGCTAAATTTTACCGTATCATGAAAATGGACTTTCTACCCAATATCTCATACGTAGGACTTAGTATCTCTAACGTAGGAGATACTAAGACTTACGCGCCACATACTACCAGCTATATGAATATAATGGTGAAGAATTTAAATATGGTTCCAAAGGTTCATACTAATTTCAACCAAAACAATGTTTGTGTTCACAGAAGATCTAAATATTCACATTGTCACATCAAATGTGTTGAAAATGAAAAATATTGGGTTGATAAAGATATTGTCTGTTCCTTGTCTTTGTATATCGATAAAGTTAACATAACTGAATTGTGAAAGGATTTACCATTAATAGTCATTATCCAGGACAGAGCCGGATAAATTACGATACCCAAGGTGTACCAAGGTCATACATACATATTCTGAAAAGATAAAACACCCGAATTTATCAAATTGAGAAAACTTATGTTTGGGAAGGTCATTTTACATTAGGTTATACTCATAAATGAAACATGAAAAAAATGGATCATTCTTAAGAGATATAAATCGCGACTTTATAACGTAATATTTTTAGCATATTGAACCGACAAGCACGATTCTTTTCAGCAACAACCGGTTCTTGTTTGGCACATAAGATTCCAACAACTCCCAGATGCGTCTCTTTAACATCTAACACTTCGTGCAGATGGGTTAGGAAATGATTATTCAAGTAGCAAAGCCTTAAGACAAAGGAAATAGTTCACTGGTGTTCGTGTGTCATGTCATGGACAAAACTCGATAAAATTATGTTGCTTGTACTTTGATGTCTTGAGTGAAAATATTATTTCGCCTGTTGATCGTAAGAATATTTTTTTTAAGAATTATATTTTGTTTAGCTTTTCAATAAGATAAATTATATAAGATCAATATTGCAATTTTGATGAAATTAATAATGTCCCTCACAGTTGGACCATTGTGGCAATTAACACAACAAAGAGAAGGTTACTTTATTGTCGTCATATTTATTTTTAAAGTTCACCCATCGTGATTTTTAATTATGACCCCCCTATAGCTCCAATGACATTTACGACTATAAATTTGCAGAGCAGTAACCCTCTACATCAGTGTTCTCAAGCTTCAACTCCAGTACACATCTCTCCACCATGAACCATTTGAAGTCTCTTCTGTGTCTGATCCTCTTGTACGCAGCTCAGGCCCGCTCCACAGATCAACATCAATTTGGAGAAAAGAAGTCCTGTGGTGATTGCATCAGTCTCATCTCTACCCTAACTGAGATTCTCAATTCGTCGTCAACAGAAGAGCAAGCCGCGATGGAGCTAAGCGCCATCGACTGTACTCAGTTCGGCACCGCTAGAAGAATCTGTGACCATCTTATTACTTTCACTCCTCAGATGCTGGACATCATCATTCTTGGAGAAGATCCAAGAACGATCTGCACCAACATCAGAAGATGTCATCCAACAGTCAATGTTCTTCTTAGTCCTCTGCCTCCAATTGAAACCGAAGACCGACACAGCAAGACTGACCAGCTTAAAGTCAATGTGCTCGAAGGCCTTGTCGAAGTTCCGGTAACAGATGATCACCTAGGTGTCATTGAGCAACACCAGTTAAAAGAAGTTGACACGTGTGACGACTGCATCAACCTGTTCTCTCGTCTGGAGCAAGATCTCAACACCTCTTCAACTGTAGAAGACGTTGAGCAGGAACTGGATTCCGTTCTTTGTTCCCAGGTACAAGGACGAGCACACGTCTGTGAGCGGGCAATGAGAAGACTGGCTCCCCGGGTTTTGAGGATCCTTTCAAGAGGAGAAGATCCCAGCACTATCTGCATCAGCATGAAGAAGTGCCAACCAAATTCTGATCTACATGCTGTCGATCCGCCATCGAGGAGGC
The DNA here is from genome assembly GCA_921293015.1 of Phorcus lineatus. Taxonomy (NCBI): domain Eukaryota; kingdom Metazoa; phylum Mollusca; class Gastropoda; order Trochida; family Trochidae; genus Phorcus; species Phorcus lineatus. The sequence continues at coordinate 25,644,452 of OV121084.1, forward strand.
AATGTAAAACTTGCCAAAATTTCATGGGTGATCTGATAAACAAGCAGGAAACAGACATTATTTCAAATACAGCCGCTATGAAAGATCAGTTTTGCTCCAGATTATCTGGTGAAAATGTCTTAAGGTGCAACGAATCTGTTGATGCTATAGGTCAATCCCTGATTAACGAATTGAACTCGAGGGACATCACACAAATCTGTATCAACATGGAAATGTGCCCAGTGCCAGAAATATGAAGTTTCCAGAGGGTTATCAGCCTCATTAAAATCAACTCTGTTCCGAGGAATAAAATTACAATATTGCGTCCTCCGGTATACAAACTCGTTCAGCGGTTCCCTCTTCACACAGTCTGACAAGAGCCCGTATAGGGAAACGCTCTAGATGTTACCACTTTGATGCAGACAACAAAAACAGGATGACGGCGATCATGTTGTACGTATCGTTCATAGGAGTTACCCTTAGCCTCTGACATTGAAATCCATTGCCAGAGGCTTTGTCACTGGCTAACCGAACACACGACAATACAAATCTGTAGTCAGACCGTTTAGGAGAGATACTTGCTGAGGGATCGAGTTTATATCCGGTAGAGACAATATTATAAGTTTATCCTCGGAACAAATAATGATGATTTACTGTACTTTTCAGGTGTATTATGAATTGTAAAAAGATACTGACCTGATTGAACCGTTGAGTGTGAATGAAAAATTAAAGATATAAACTAAAAACTGTAATGATGAATAGTGTGTTGTGTTCCTTATTGCAATGAAATAGGGTTAGAAGTGCCAATTATATAACAACGTAACAAGTGTATGAATATCATATGTAGTCATATAACCTATCAACTCAATTTTTATCATCTACTTGCGCTAAGTAAGTTTCAAAATAACGTTTTACTAATTTTTGGGCGCAGTTGTATCATTTTGCATCGGAATCGTGGTTTATACCTTCATAAATATAAATATATTCATAAATCATCCGTGACAGAGATAATTTCTCCATTTGGCCTGGAAACATTCACTCTACATACCTGACCAGCACTAGTTTGTACGGATGCGTATACATTGTATATAGTATATTATATATATTGTCATTCGAGGCATCTGAATGACCTAATTATATTAAGGAAGAAAGAAAAGTAACGTGAAACTATTTGAAGTGCTTGATTCAAGATAATCAATGAATAGAGAATATCTCCTAAAATGTATTCCACGAGTAACCCTTTGCTCTTTGAAAAGCAATTACGTATTAATGAAATTAAGTAATGAAAAAAACAATTATATGTATACATGTAGATATCCTGTTATTCTCAATTGTAAAGCTACCTAACTTTTGATTTGGTAAACCTTACTATAAATAATCTACAATGATGAAATGTTCTAAATAGCCAGAGAAAAGTGGATTTTACCATACAATCATAAAATAGGGATTCGGTCAACACCTGTTTCGATAGCCCCGTGAATAACATTATTTACTGAACCTGGTGACTTCCGTCAATACATGTTAAACTGACCCAATATGACTTCGTCGTCGGTCAATATTTTTTTCCTGGTCGATAAAATCAAAAACTTCCTCAGTCAATATTGATTTCTAAAAATATTTTTAAAAATTATTGATCGAGTTTACAAATCTATAATCAATTCCTTATGCCGCATAAAAAACCGAAAGAAAACCAATAAACCCTACCGATTTGAAATGTGGTCACATTGTTTAAGGCAATGGACAAATCTAATCTAATTTATTTATATAACATTAGCATGACGATGTTTGATAAAGAGATTGAAGCGGCTGTCCCATTTTCTCAAAATTACCATCATTTCAAAAAATAAGGATGGTACAGAATGAAGCAGCTTCCATGGATTAGACTTGCTTATTTCGTTCATTAAATGTTGAAATCTTTTGACGATAACGTTAATTAATCATGAACTTCCTACATTAGATAAGTTTTATTATCACCCGCCAAAATGAATAACCTCTCTCTGAAACCCTTGTTCGGTCCAGAACCCAAAAAGCATAAAGCCTCCTAAATGAAACTGTGTGAAATAATCATCATATGAACTGGTGTTTTTTGGGGTATTCAACTTCTTCCTACAATTATTTTGGGATGTTTCAAAGAAAATGAAACAAATAATTTCCTTTTCGTACCAGAAATCAACAATCTAGTTAACACTAGATGTAATGATCCGTCACTACATCTTGGGAATAACTGGTTAAGGTCATGTCTAGCTGACCTTTGACGAATTTTGAACCGACCAATAAAATGATGGCATGAAGTCAGTTTCTAACCAATCAAAGACGAGCTTCTTTAGCATCTTGGTTCATGTCATATGCTGACGTTTACCCTACGTTTGTCTATATTCATCATTAAAATCCTATTTTGTGATTGTCGGACTTAATTTGAAGATTCACTTTTGCACAATGAATAAATAACTAAAACTAAAAAATTCTATCAACAATATCTGCACAGAATTTATACTGTCATCATATTTTTCAACAAAATTCACTTCGGTACATCAGTAACATTCGGATGTTGTAATCGAAGTGCTCAAGAACAGAGAAAAAAATCGCATTGACCCGCGATTCGAAGTGCTGGACCAGCTCTCTTTAGAATGGCTGATGTTCGCGCCTGCATGCCACAGAATAGGCGTGTAATTCCTTACGGCCAAGCTCATTGAAACTTGTAGCATTAAATAATCATAGCGTAAAGTGATGGCTTCTGGGGTTTTCCTTATTATCCTACCTTTATTTTGGCTCTTTCAAACTCAACTTAAACTTTGTTTATGGACCAAAACTTAAAAAGCAAAAAGCAAAAAGCCTATAGCTGATTGAAACTTTCTAGATGCAACAACTGCATGGATATAGGTGCCCATTGTGGTTTTCAAATCATTCTTACTTTACTTCATTCTCTCCCAACAGAGGTAGCTCCGTCATAAATTCCTGTAGTATAGGAATTTATGACGGAGCTACCTCTGTTGGGAGAGAATGACTTTACTTTTGGAAATATTACTTAGAATTTCGTTTCCAAACTACAGCTTAGAAACTATAATGTCTAGCTCATTGAAGCTCGGGTGCATTGAATTTTTTTCTTCTTCAGAGTTATTTTTGCTGTTTTCAAGGAAATAAATTCACAATACCTTTTCAAAGGATAAACATTTTAAACCTTAACGCTTAGCTTAATGAAACTACAGATCTTAAACGATAATTTTCAAAGGGATAAATGTATTTTTTCTCTGTTGTACCATTCAGTCCCATTTGTCCAGAAACCTCATGTAAACCTACTAAAAAGACCGCCGCATTAGGAATGACAGGATATAACTTTCAGATACAAAAATTATCGGTATTTGCGTCATTTCTATGCAAGCTGTTGTAATTTAACTACTTAATACATATGTCTGTATGTCAGTCTGTCTTATGTTAAAATAAAACTGAAATTAAAACAGGTGATAAAAACAAAAAAATAAAACCATTTTGTTTGTAATAAGTAACGATTTTTTAAAATTGTAAATGATGACTGATGTTTACGAACAATAAGAACAAAACACGAACATAATACGATAGTACCTAAAATACTGTTTAATTTTGATATACGCCAGATGCTAAATTTTACCGTATCATGAAAATGGACTTTCTACCCAATATCTCATACGTAGGACTTAGTATCTCTAACGTAGGAGATACTAAGACTTACGCGCCACATACTACCAGCTATATGAATATAATGGTGAAGAATTTAAATATGGTTCCAAAGGTTCATACTAATTTCAACCAAAACAATGTTTGTGTTCACAGAAGATCTAAATATTCACATTGTCACATCAAATGTGTTGAAAATGAAAAATATTGGGTTGATAAAGATATTGTCTGTTCCTTGTCTTTGTATATCGATAAAGTTAACATAACTGAATTGTGAAAGGATTTACCATTAATAGTCATTATCCAGGACAGAGCCGGATAAATTACGATACCCAAGGTGTACCAAGGTCATACATACATATTCTGAAAAGATAAAACACCCGAATTTATCAAATTGAGAAAACTTATGTTTGGGAAGGTCATTTTACATTAGGTTATACTCATAAATGAAACATGAAAAAAATGGATCATTCTTAAGAGATATAAATCGCGACTTTATAACGTAATATTTTTAGCATATTGAACCGACAAGCACGATTCTTTTCAGCAACAACCGGTTCTTGTTTGGCACATAAGATTCCAACAACTCCCAGATGCGTCTCTTTAACATCTAACACTTCGTGCAGATGGGTTAGGAAATGATTATTCAAGTAGCAAAGCCTTAAGACAAAGGAAATAGTTCACTGGTGTTCGTGTGTCATGTCATGGACAAAACTCGATAAAATTATGTTGCTTGTACTTTGATGTCTTGAGTGAAAATATTATTTCGCCTGTTGATCGTAAGAATATTTTTTTTAAGAATTATATTTTGTTTAGCTTTTCAATAAGATAAATTATATAAGATCAATATTGCAATTTTGATGAAATTAATAATGTCCCTCACAGTTGGACCATTGTGGCAATTAACACAACAAAGAGAAGGTTACTTTATTGTCGTCATATTTATTTTTAAAGTTCACCCATCGTGATTTTTAATTATGACCCCCCTATAGCTCCAATGACATTTACGACTATAAATTTGCAGAGCAGTAACCCTCTACATCAGTGTTCTCAAGCTTCAACTCCAGTACACATCTCTCCACCATGAACCATTTGAAGTCTCTTCTGTGTCTGATCCTCTTGTACGCAGCTCAGGCCCGCTCCACAGATCAACATCAATTTGGAGAAAAGAAGTCCTGTGGTGATTGCATCAGTCTCATCTCTACCCTAACTGAGATTCTCAATTCGTCGTCAACAGAAGAGCAAGCCGCGATGGAGCTAAGCGCCATCGACTGTACTCAGTTCGGCACCGCTAGAAGAATCTGTGACCATCTTATTACTTTCACTCCTCAGATGCTGGACATCATCATTCTTGGAGAAGATCCAAGAACGATCTGCACCAACATCAGAAGATGTCATCCAACTGTCAATGTTCTTCTTAGTCCTCTGCCTCCAATTGAAACCGAAGACCGACACAGCAAGACTAACCAGCTTAAAGTCAATGTCCTCGAAGGCCTTTTCGAAGTTCCGGTAACAGATGATCACCTAGGTGTCATAGAACAACACCAGTTAGAAGAAGTTGACAAGTGTGACGACTGCATCAACCTGTTCTCTCGTCTGGAGCAAGATCTCAACACCTCTTCAACTGTAGAAGACGTTGAGCAGGAACTGGATTCCGTTCTTTGTTCTCAGGTACAAGGACGAACACACGTCTGTGAGCGGGCAATGAGAAGACTAGCTCCCTGGGTTTTGAGGATCCTTTCAAGAGGAGAAGATCCCAGCACGATCTGCATCAGCATGATGAGGTGCCAACCAAATTCTGATCTCCATGCTGTCGATCCGCCATCGAGGAGGCAATGTAAAACTTGCCAAAATTTCATTGGTGATCTGATGAACAAGCAGGAAACAGACATTAGTTCAAATACAGCCGCTATGAAAGATCAGTTTTGCTCCAGATTATCTGGTGAAAATGTCTTAAGGTGCAACGAATCTGTTGATGCTATAGGTCAATCCCTGATTAACGAATTGAACTCGAGGGACATCACACAAATCTGTATCAACATGGAAATGTGCCCAGTGCCAGAAATATGAAGTTTCCAGAGGGTTATCAGCCTCATTAAAATCAACTCTGTTCCGAGGAATAAAATTACAATATTGCGTCCTCCGGTATACAAACTCGTTCAGCGGTTCCCTCTTCACACAGTCTGACAAGAGCCCGTATAGGGAAACGCTCTAGCTGTTACCACTTTGATGCAGACAACAAAAAACAGGATGACGGCGATCATGTTGTACGTATCGTTCATAGGAGTTACGCTTAGCCTCTGACATTGAAATCCATTGCCAGAGGCTTTGTCACTGGCTAACCGAACACACGACAATACAAATCTGTAGTCAGACCGTTTAGGAGAGATACTTGCTGAGGGATCGAGTTTATATCCGGTAGAGACAATATTATAAAGTTTATCCTCGCAACAAATAATGATGTTTTTTTACTGTACTTTTCAGGTGTATTATGAATTGTTAAAAGATATTGACCTGATTGAACCGTTGAGTGTGAATGAAAAATTAAAGATATAAACTAAAAACTGTTCTCTCTCGTCATTTCTCGGGGCATTTTTTTAATTAGATTTTTTTTCATTCGTATAACTATCTGCAATAGTCTAATCATTGTACTTAAAAAGCGAGTTCGGTTGTTTCGAACCCACCCGTGTGAATCGACGCCACTTTGGTTGCCTTCGTGAATTGTCAAAGACAAAGTACCTTGATACCCTGTAATGTTGATGAATAGAGTGTTGCGTTCCTTATTGCAATGAAAAAGGTTAGAAAGTGCCAAATACATAACAACTAGCAGTTTTCAATGACAGCCAAACAAAAAGCGCGTGCTTAGGTCGAAATCAATTTTTAACATCTACTTGCTCTAAGTAAGTTTCAAAATAACGTTTTGCTAATTTTCGGGCGAAGTTGTATGATTTTGCATCAGAATCGTGGTTTATACCTTCATAAATATATTGTCACACTATTAAACTGAACCGATGAGTACTGGGATGGTAACCTCTGAGTCAGGCATCTGATACGCTCGATTCCTCTTCCGCTAGGGCGCGCAACTCTGTTTGGCTTCGGAAGATAAGCCGATCCCTACCCACCATTTTATATGAAAATAACGTATTTAAATTGTATAAAAAACACAATGTGAGCGAATGGCGATAGCCTACTTTATTTAACTAAGATTGGTAATTACGGTTCTCTGAATTGAATGGTTCTGATAACCTCCGAGCTATAGCAAGGAAGGTGTTTCCCCAATTTATTCATAGCGAACAGATAATCTGTTTGATTACTCGCGTATTGTTTTTCGAACCTAAGTTAAATCTATAGGTAAAACCAAACAAAATAATACCGAAAACTACAAATGAAAATGCTGATTTTATTATATGCCATTCATATAGCTTTCCCCGCTTCGAAAGTCAAAATCGTTTCCCTCTTATCTTTTCTTTTACAAATAGCTCTAACATACTGTATAATATGAACCTTTATTACTAATCATGATTATATTGTCGGTGTTGGTCTAAGATAAGCAAAAACATTTTTTTAATTCTGAAGAGAACACGAATGAACCCTGGACACATAAGTATGTCGTTGAATTATTAAGCTTTTTCAAACCACATCCACAGGAACTAGAGTACCTCAGGGCTAGAGTTATTGATATTGACATTATTGAAGTTATCAATCTATTCGAACTGAATCTAGAGTCTTTATCGTACTATTAAAAGTGAGTTACCGCCGCTGAGAAAACTAAAGACGATGACACTCTCATCGAAAATACTTCAGGCAATCTCAAAGTCTAATTGACTGTAAACGTGTTGATAAGCCAACACGTATTTTCGCGCTAAAAATTGCGAGGGCAGTGCGAGGACTTATACCCTCACTTTAGCTTTCTAGCAATGCAATTCTTTTTTAACTACATTAAACAATAAAAAGACTGAAATCACTTAGTAAAATAAAATTGGTAAGAGTCGGGTATGCATGAATGGGAAATAGGAAGTAATGAAAACAACAGAACAAGAATTGTGTGTAGCTTTTGAATGTCTTAAATTCAAACATGAAAAACTTTAAAACTGAAAAACAAGCATTAAATTTTATCAAGGTATATATATGTTTAACTTCACCGATAGTTGACACATAGTATAACCACTGCTGTTGCATTTACTACAGCATCTACCGTTTTTTGGTATTCAGAGTGTATGCAAAATTTGGATCGGCGACATCGTAGTTCATCTGGATTTGATGCAACGTTAAACGTCAATTATTATCAACTTATTCTACGAACAAACAAACTAAACTTGTGCAATTTGGCAGTTTATTGTTCAAAATTTTTAATACAGCCGTTGGTACTGTAGCTCAACAGTCTTTGCATAATTCTCAGACATTCCACACAAAATTATATGCTTATAACATGCAATAAATCACCTTGGAAAAGCAATTTTAATCCACTTGTCAGGGTAGACAAAAATAGTCCACTTTTCTAATGATTTTTGTTAGTTAAAAAGGGAAATAAATAATGTTTACATATTACTTCGAATTTAAGATCCTAGTACAGGTCTTATACCAAGACAGAAGACCAAGGAACAGCCCTCGAGTTCTATAAACCATGCAACAGTTTGAGTTTTATTTCTGGCAGGAGTTTCCGATAATGAAATCTAAATTTGATTCTAATATCTAAAGTGCTATTGGGTCATTCCATGTCGATTCGACCAAAGCCTCCCAGTTGATGTCACCGATTTTTTTCGTTTTCACACCAAACAGAGTACATATACAGGACATTACAAAAACAATACAAAATATTTTCAGTTTGCATTGGTTTTGCCGTAAGGGGACTAAATTTGTGACACACAACGCAATTCTCGCTAATACACCACTTTCATAAAACTGTTCACAAAAATTTATTTTGTTTACTTCTGTAAGTTATTTTTTTGTCAATGTGTTGTAGTTATAATACTGTAGCGGCGTACACATATGGTTTTCAAACATTTAAGAAATAACCTGAAGTTTGCATATTACATATTGGGTCAAATTTCAAGCAATTTCAGAAAATGGCCCCTTTTCCTTAAGATATATCAACAAGATGTGAGGGCTTGAGTGATATTAACGTGTATGAAGGTTGAAAGTAATAATCAGACAGCCCATTCCATAATTCCTATACTCTTTCATCCATCCGTATTTAGTTTGAGTGAATTTAAATATACCCACCCTCAGCAAAGCACTGAAATTTTACTATATTCAATTGTCTCTGTGCAAAAAGGCGCATCTCACACAGTCAGGAAATTTTTACAGTTTATTCCTCATTATATTAGCTCTAACATATAAAAAAAATCCCGAGGGTAAAATTTCCTGTTTTCAAGAAATAAATGTTAAAAGATATAGCCCGTTAAAAATCAAATAGGGATTTTAAGGGTGCTTCATTTTGTATTGTTCCTTCGTTGTAGGATGCAAACAATACAATTTAATATTTCTTTCCGTCTTTTCCGTTTGGTTTCCATTCCTTCACCCTCCTTTGGATGATAACATTCGCGTGCTTAAAAAATGAAATATTCTCAAAGCAGTTAAACCCCAACTCATTCATCTTTTAACGAGACAATAGGCAAACAATTTCTGCGAAGGAAGGTACGTTCGAGTGAATGTTTCTGTCAACTACATATTTCAAAATACATTGCTTCTGTCATGTTAGGTGATCATCAATTTCCTGACTGACAAGTAGAAAATGTACCCAAACGTAACCTGCTTCGCGGAAAACAAAACTGCACAAATGAAAGACATACGAGGCACTGTGGTGTGGTTCTTTTCTAGTACTCTGACACGGATCGGGAGAATAACATACCTTTCTTTTATCACTTCCTATTCACTTCAGTCGCTTGTTGCCAGTGTCTCGTTGTTTTTTTTAACTTATTAGGTTGACAGGTTAGTTAATAATTGACAACTGATTAAACGGATGCTGGGTATCAATCTTTAGTTCATTGATTAAGAAGTTTATTTTTAAGCCGGGATGGTTGTGATCATTTAGTTGCAATGGATACTAATCAATATTAACAAATCACTTTGATTATTACTATAATTTCTTTGTATCACATTTCTGTGTTTCAAAATATGGCGTTGGAGAGATGTTCAATTGGTTACTCAACCAAAACAGATTGTCATAAAAGTGCATACACAAAACGAACAGTTTTATTGACAATTGGTAATCTTACAGAAAATGAACGCAGTCTACTGTGTGCTCGTGCAGATATGGTGAACAACACTGACACAGATACTGTATGTTTTCATCATCATACATACTTCCTGGAGAAGTATTCTCTTTACCAAACATCCTGTGTGGACCCATTCGAAAAGCATTTGAACACCGTTCGCAAAAAGGGTCTGAAAGTTGTTTTGCCTGATAAAGCAACGGCCATTATTGATCTTGCTTCTAAGAGGGTTAAACCTGGCCAGAAGTTGTGTCCCTCGTGTTATATCGAACTTGGTCGAAAACAATCAGAGGTGACCGATCTTGAGCCAAACTACGAAGTTGAGCAGAATGTTACAGAGCTCAGTGAGCAACTGGAACCCTTCAATCCTGGATTGACTGCTGAAGGATTGACCCCTTTTCATCCACAGACAATCAGTAAAAGAGATCGTGAGACATATCTCAAACGGAAAGTTGCCCAAGTAGAATCAGCAGTTGTCACCAAAGTTGCAAAAACATTTGATATGAACCCATCAGAACTCTATCCATCTTCAACCAAATGTCCAAAATGCAGAGATTTCAATGAACTGATAACAGAAATGAAAACAAAATTTAAATCATCTTCACGATCTGTCAAAATGCAAATTCTAACAATGCTTCCTTCATGTTGGACAATAGAACAAACTATGAATGAATTTGGTACAACCAGATATATGGTTAAGCAAAGCAGAGCTCTCAGGAAACAATGTGGATTTATGGCAAGTCCCAGATCCTACATTGGCCACCCTCTTCCTCAAGACGTGTTATCGAGAGTTCAACAGTATTTTGAAAATGACAACATTTCTCGAATGTGTCCAGGTATGAAGGAGTTTGTTAGTGTTCGCATTAATGGTGAAAAGGTTCACAAACAGAAAAGATTACTCTTAGGAAATCTTAAAGAACTCTATGTTTCTTTTAAAGAAGAGACGAGCAATCTCTACAAAATTTCATTTTCAAAGTTTTGTGAACTGAGACCGAAATGGTGTATTTCTTCTGGAGCTCCTGGTACACATTCAGTGTGTGTATGTCAGATACATCAAAATGTCAAACTGATGCTTGCTGCATTGCCAGGGTTGAATTTAAATATTCAGGAACTTCTACAGAAGGTTGTATGCAACACCCAGGCACAAGAATGCATGTTGTACCGTTGTGATAACTGTCCTGGTATTAATGCACTGAAAAGTGTTATCCAGTCACATCTCGAGGAAAGAGGTCTAGATGAAGAGGATGAAATCTTCCATAAAGTTTGGGTACATACCGATAGAACGAACCTAATTACAACATCCTCAAGTCCTCAAGATTTCCTTGATGTCCTCTTACGAAAGATTGATGATTTGACAGTTCATCATTTCACTGCAAAATCTCAGTCAGCCTTCATGGCGAGGCTCAAAGATCAACTGGATGACGATTCTTCTGGACTTTGCGGAAAATTATTCTTTTGTTGTACAAGACGCAGTCCAGGGTTTCCACTGGGACAATTCCCAAGCAACTGTTCACCCAGTAGTCGTATACCACAGACAAAATGACGAACTGAAGCATTTGAGTGTAGCAGTCATCAGTGACCATTTGAAGCATGACTGTGTGACGGTCCACGTGTTTCTGAAACATGTCTTACATCACGTGAAAACTTGCCTTCCGGGGATCAGAAAGATCATGTACTTCAGTGATGGAGCAGCAAGTCAATATAAAAATTACAAAAACTTTGTCAATCTCTGTTTTCATGAAGCAGATTTCGGACTCAAAGCAGAGTGGCATTTTTTTGCAACAAGCCATGGCAAAAATGCTTGTGACGGAATAGGAGGGACAATTAAAAGACTTGCAGCAAAAGCAAGTCTTCAAGCACCTCTCCAAAACCAAATTACAACGCCACAGCAGCTGTTTGATTGGGCAGTGATTTCCATTCCTGCTACAAAAATATTCTTCGTTTCAAAGGAAGAGATTGAGTTAGAAACTGAAAACCAAGACTTGCGCTTTTCATCATGCTCAACAGTTCCAGGGACAAGAAGCCACCATGCGTTCATTCCGATAGGTGCAACAGAACTGGCCATTAAACGTGTGTCACAGAGCACTGAATCGACACTAGTAACGTTTAGAAAGAAAGAAGTAAGGAAAACTAAGATAACACCAGGAACTTACGTTGCTCTCGTGATCGATAATGATTGGACAATTGGAAATGTCATATCCGTAGATGAAGACAACGAGGACATGATCATTGATGTTCTGATTCCAAGTAGAATCGAGCCCCAAACGTTCAAGACTCCAAGACGAAAGGCAAAGGTGACACTGCCTTTTGATCATGTCATCTCCAAAGTTGACGTTGACATCAGCCTGAGATACTTCAAGCTTTCTCCCGAGAGCCACAAGTCAATTTGCCAAAAATTTAAAGAGTTTGCTTCGAAGCATTTCGGAAGTAATTAATTTGCTTCAGGACATTTTATATGGTTAGTTGATATCCAATTGGATTTTAAATCAAGTAAGTTATCATGAAATCACTTCACAACAACATTAAAAATTTCTCAAACATGGACAAGGCAACCAATGTGAAGCGTCCGTAAAATGATCTGAGGGTTGCTTTATTTAATCACCTACAGAAGATGAACAGAAAATTTTACCTCTGCCAAATTTTGATATTTTATAAAATAGACAATAATCTACAAATGTGCCAAAAATGAAGCCTCTAGCTGGTGCGCCTTTTTCTACAGGCAGCTTTAAAATAGGGGCATTTTTTACATTTTTCTAAACAGTAGGTACATAAAGTAAGCCATTGTGACAAGACAACAACACAAATTGTCACTAATTTCTAGCATCCACCTCTTGATACCCCGGGGAGACTAATCATAGAAGGAGCGTTGCATCACAAACCTTACATTTCGAAAATAAGGAAAGAGAAAATGACCAAAACAACAGAAATTCTAAATTTTGCAAAGAAATTTGAGGTTTTTTGTCTTGTCATTATACCATATAAATACAGGTTTCTTCAATAAAATATTATATTATTGGATCAGTCATTCTAATGTCAATTTGACACAGAAATTGTAAATCTCAAAGTCAAAATCTGTAATTGTAAGAGACAACGAAATATACTAGGGGTTTATCTCAAAACCATCACATTTGATAGACCCCTATGTCCTAAAACACAATGCCAATCACAAATTATTTTGAGTATAAGCAAAATTCCTACTTTCCCCTTCAATGAAGATAGAGTACCATCTATTAAAACTAAAAATTCTAAAATCCATGACATCAACTGGGGGAATCCTCAGATTTTGGTCGATTTGAAATGGAATTACCCTATTGTCTAGAGGTTTGCAACAGAACCCCATGGGCGACTGAAAAGAATAAGTATTGCATTTTAATAATTATATAATAATCTTCATACATCTGAGGACATTTTCTGTGAAGCTCCTACAAACCCATGATTGTTTTGTAAGGATTTGCCTCATTTCGCCCTGGGTGGTTACTTATAGTTTGATACATCCTACTCTCATCTGTGCACTGTCAGTATTTCTCAGACTTAAATAATTTCATAGGCAGTTATTAATTGGTTAAACGAGGAAAATCCTAACACTACAATCAGGGATTACGAGATACTCCAAAATAAATATCCTGATAAAGCAGGATATTTTACGAAAAACAAAAAAACAAGACAAGAGGTAGAGTGTCAATCACGGATGATTATTTTATTATTCTTAAAAATCCTTTGAAACAAGTAAATGGAAATGAAACAAATTTCTTTACTTAGTGATATATATTTATCACAGAGGCATCTTTACAAGCAATAATACACGAGTGAGATCTCCAAAAAATAGAAAGTTTACACAAAAGTGAAATCTGGACATCTAAAGGGGTCTTGATCTTGAACAATGAATCAAGGTAAACATTAATCTTATTTCATTATCATTAATTCATTTTCAACCAGTGTTGTCTATAAATTAACAAGGTACCATTTCATAAATGAAAAAGTTATAAATTAACCAAGAAAGATCCTGCTTAAAGATAAATTTAATTCAAACACAAACAGGATGCTGTAAATAATGCTGGATTTGTTTTTTGATTGGGTGTTGAAGCATTAAAACAGCTACAAACTCAGTATCAAGGTCAACAAAATCCATTGACCAGCTGCTTTTCTTTCCATGAAACATTAAATCCATTTCATTGATATGCTGACAAGGCTAAAATGCCAAATTCTGGTTGTGACCTTACAAAGAAGGTCAAGGTCAGAACTAAATGAAATTGACCTATTGACCTAGTTAAAATCAAGGCCTATTCAAATCGCATATTCCTATTCATTCATGTAAGACTCGATTCCATGGGAGCCCTCAAATCTGTGGCAGATTTCCAAATCTATGGCAGATTTTCAAATGCCGGACATTTGTACTTTTTTTGTATTTTTCTGCAATGATTAACCAAACCATACGCTAGTCAAACTTACCCTAAAATCTGTCGACAAGAATCCAAGGGTTACAAAAGATAGTCTTTCAATATCATAGGGCTGAAGAAGACGGAATCACCGATGGCTAAAAAGATCCTACAAAGTAAAGCTGTAACCGTCTTATTTACATGTCAGGTATTGTTTAATGTATTTTCGTAATTGGGACATGGACTCTTATTAATTGGCCGTTATCCGTTTGCAATATATCTCTGTGACGTCCCTAATTATTACGCTAGCGACGCAATTGGACCTTACGGCGGGAACGGTTAGCTATTATGACGTCATCACACAGTGACGTTACTTAGCATGACGTCATGAAACAATCTAACAATCAAACAAGCCACGGATAAGGAAATCTGCCATAGATGAGAGACCCGCCACAAATCCGAGTCCTACATACATATAAACGACTTTGCAAAAGTTTACAATTAAGAAATTATTTGTAAAAATACTGATACAGCTAAAGCTATAATAGTTTTTGCCAAACAGTTTTCACTAAAATAGATTTAAAAGAAATATTCAAAGACTAGGGATGTTACGTTAAGGTGCCTCACCATACAATAGTAACACGTCACTTGATTGTGATTATACAATAGATATTATAATACAGTAGGCGCAACAATCCTGTAGAGAGATAACGTTTCAAGATTGAAGGTTAATAAACATGAGATAAGAATGGTCATGTCACAAGGTCAATTGCTGATTATTTAAAATTATGATTTTAAAAAAACTGTGTCCTCTGTAAAAGGGATAGGTTATAAATTAAAAAATAACTTCCTTTTTGAAAGATGTTCTCATTAAAGGATTTAAATCCTGTCACTGACTAATCAAAAGTGAAGGGCAAGGTAAGTTTTGTATGAAATTTTCATTTCATGTGGATAAAAACATTAATTCATCTTTAAAATTTTTCTTCCTTTAAAAAATGTTTATAGAGGAGAAAACCATTTCAGATAAAAATAACATAACCTTGAACAACTTAGTAGGCAACTTGATAATGAGCTTTTTACTTCCACAATATTACTTTGCTATCCTTAATTTCTCTGCCATCAAGTCACATTGTTTGTGGTAACAACTCCTATAATTTAGCCATGTTCAAGCCAACTCTCCTGCTGAAAATTTGCAACAAAGATATCGCCTTTTTCTCTATATAATCAAACACATCTTATTCTCTTTCTAAAAAAATATGCAAAGACATGTGAAGAAAATTTTCTTGTAGATAATTATCTTTGCATCATAATGGAAATTGTGTATTGCTGGTACAAAGGAAGCTCCAGTTGTAACTGAGGTTACCTGAGAAGTATTGAGTTGAACAACCTCACTACAGTCTGTCCCTGTCTTCTGTTTTGAGGATCCTGGGGGTGAACAGCAAATAATGTTAGTTAGCCTGGAGGGACCACCACCAATTAGATGATTTTAACATTGATATATATATTGGATTACATGATAAAATTCTTGGCCCCTTTTTTCCCTCTTGAATTCGCTCCCTCAGAGTCAGGAAGCACTGTCAGCACTGATGTTACCAACAGCTTACCAACTCTCCCTTCAGGTCTGGACCATTTGATGAGTCCTAGCACCAATAAATATATCACCTAACATTGATGAACAATTGGAGAAGATCAACTTTAAGACTACAATATGTTTTGTTGGGAACCAACACATATCCAGCACCAAGAAATATCCATAGCATGGAATCAATGAAAGAATATTAATTTTGTTCCGGACTGATACTACAAGACATAGGCTCTGTTGAGAACCACCTCCACATGAGATTCCGTGTCCCTACACACGTCAACCACCAAAAGAAATCTGTCACTGGAGTAGCTACATGCAGACTGCAACAAGTCTCTCACAGACTGTGCCGTAATTTCACAATCTTCTTCATCCTCAGAGTCAAATGTTCCCGAGGCAAGATCAGCAAAGTCTGGACTTCTGGGGAGTGCAACTCCCACCATTGGTTTCATGGTGTGGAGAAGAACTCTGGAGTTGAGACCCTGCCACGTGACAACCAGAAGCTCTTCAGTCTCTTTGTACCTGGCTCCTGGAAATAGTGCAGCAAAAAGATGGCTATTCCTTTGCTTTTCAAACTATTCCTATGTAATTTTAAATCAAATTATAAATGGTTATGTATTTATTTCCTTGTATATTTTCAAATCTCATTTGATGTTAGTTAATCTTTGATTGATCTTTTCATATATTTGCATATGTAAATGATAAACTGTCATAAAGTTGAGGATAAGTACAATTTCGGGAAAAGTAACAACTATTTAGTCCTGGCAATACTTTTGCCATTAAATTGATAAGTGGAGTGTTGATAAGTAATGATTATTTTCATGGTCTAAGGATATTTTACTCAACAAGTTATAAATGTATTTTTTTATCCTTCAACAATATCAACAATATTTTCCATGAACAACACAGAACTATATTTTGGATTGTTACATCTGAATTATTTAATACCATATCACTCATTCATAAACTTCAGACAAAATAAAGGTGTCAAAGAGAAGTTCTTCCAAATATTTCTCACCATTTGTTGCCTGTTTTGGTTCTTCTGTAGGAGGCATATTTAGCCAGTACAACTTGTCTCCCCTTGTAAAATCGATCATCGACAGATGACAATCCTCAGCTTGATGGCTGCTAATTGAGTCGAAGTGCTCGATGTTCTCATGGGTGTTCTTATTCACTACAGTTTCTAGTGTTTCCATTTTCTTAGCGAAAGGAAAAAAACAAAACAGTTTGATTCAAATCAACCATGTAAAGGTTCTAAAATAACGCCTCAATGAGAAACAAACTCATTGGGTGGTTTCCTCTCCACATGGTCTGACAAGAGCCTGTATAGGTGCATGTTAAGTCTCATGTTTAGCGCAGACCATCCATATCACTAGCAGAACAATCACATCATTGCCTTTAAGGGTATAGTCTAGGCACAAGTAATTACGTCTGCGCATGTCCAAAAAGACGTCATCCATAATGACGAGAAATTATCGTCATCGTTAATAATCAACTCCAAATAAACAATGTGTTCCATATTATACTTTTTCTTGTAGTATTTGCTCTAATACTGTTTTAAAAACACCTGAAGCAAGTATATTTACGCACTTGAAAATGTTTTGCGACAACCGAACGACTTTTACGTCATTGTTTTGTACAGTAAACAACAATCACTTGACAAGTCGCTGCACACATGATACAGTTTTGCGATGATCTCATATAGAAGTTTTAATTCATGTTATCGGTCGAGACCATGGCGAGTCCTCAGAGAAAACAATAATATATCATAAATTACCCAAAGTTGCAAAGAAACTGAAAGCTTCAGAGTCCGAAATTGTTTGAGTCAAGTTTTAGCGATAGATTTCTTTGCTGATTTGAACGATGAAATTCCTGCCTGGCTCGAAAAGAGAGCGGTGAAAACTTGCGCCTGTTGAACTCATAGCAGACTCGTCGATGTTTACAGCTTGAGGCTCAGTAACTTATGAGGTAGGTTGAATTTTCTATTGTATCTAATCTTGTTATTTTTCAATGTGTATATTTTTTTTTACACATATCAGTTGTTGAATTTTAACAATGCCTTTTGTCACATAATAAGGTTATAACTACGACAAAAAAATGAGTATGTATTACCATATTTCCCCGAAAATAACCCCAGGGTTCTAATTCGATTAGTACTGCCCTTAGAATATATTCGAGACCCGTGTGGATTGTATTATAGACCCTGATTGATTAAGAATCACAAATAGATATATTCTACATGTTTCAAGTAATAAATTTTAATTATAAATTGCCATGATGCAGCCTTTAATGTCTGAGTTATAGGTTAACCTGTATTTAACTATAAACTTAACTGTTACAGATATATATCTATATTTGAAGGAGTTATGTTTTTGATGATGTGAGTATTTTTTATTTCATATGGTACAAGATCCAAATAAGTTAATAAATTGTACTGACTTTTATTTTCAGGCTATCTCGTGGTATTAACAATAACCAGCTACAAACTTGAGTGAAAGATGCCAAACAATCATGAGAATCTAACACTCTAAGAATTTGAACTGCAAAGGATATAAGGTTGGTATGTTACAAAAGTGTCTGTTTATGAATTAATGAACATCAGGTTATCCCCAAATAAATCCAAACTCAAAATATTCCATTCACGGCTAAACTGAAAAACATTACTATTGTAGTAAGCCTTGAATAAATAAAGTGATAGTAATGTGTAGATTTGTTATGTCATATTTTGCAAAACTAAGTTGTAAGGATTAACTGGGCTACAATTAAATAATCAGATACACATGTGAAATATTTTTTAAGGCATTATGAAAACCCAAACTTTCAATCACTTCATCTCACAGATTATTGTATTGTTTTGTTTACATTTCAGGCTTTTGACAACAGTGAAGATGAAAGTCTGAATATTATTCACTTGAATGAATGGCCACCAATAAACAGAAGAGCAGCTGATTACAAAAAGGAAGCAGATATAAATTTCTGTTCCTACAATTTTTGTTTTTGACTTTTGGTGCTAAAAAGATACTTGAACCTCCTATTCCAAAATTTCAGACATAAGATGAAAAGGAGCACTGAATATGTTTTTCATGATAACTTGAACGATTATCTTAATATTTTTTATCTTTTTTACTGACATTGATTTGTGAATATTCCAATACCTAAATATCAATATTGTTATCACTGATGGCAGGGTGATGTTGATAATGTATACAGGTGAAAAGCTGCAATTAATATTTTTCTCAATATTAGAACCACCTAAATAGCCCCAAAATACAGTTTGATATCAGTTGATTTATTGTACATGAAAAACCAAAGAAAACTTAATCTGAATTTTGCTATATATGTCATTCTTGGAAATAAATATGATCACAAGCCAAAGCATTTCCTGTCAGCATTGAGGTAATTTGTTTACACAATTTTGTAACAAAGTTTTGATAAATTTGGTTGAATTCATCTAGTTTACTCTAAACATTCTTTTATTTTTGGAAGAGATTTGAGAAATAACCGAAAATACCAATTTCTCAAATGATATTTTACTACTGTTATATCTTTTGAATTCAGCAAATAAAAAACAATCTAGTTAATAATTCACAAGTTATTCATAGCCTTATTACTTTTTTTAAATATGACGCAAATATTCTGCTACGCACACACGTTTCACTTAAGAATTTTCTGGATGGTTTTCAACAAAATAAGGTCGACAATAACTCTTATTTACAGACTTATTTGAAAAGTTTATTTGTGATTTTACTGCACTTCAACGGTTCGCCAGCGAAGCAACTTTCCTGTACCCTGAAGTGAGCGCAGACAGTGACGTTCGTAGCTCGATACCGGCCTTATCCAAATTCAAATTTGTGATCCAGCTTCATAAAACTTTGGAAGGATTTCATTCAAATAAATGGGATTTTGTTATGATTCCCCCTAACCTCCATATCAGGCTTGCTTAAATCGTAATGTACGGGCCGTGGCCCGAAATCTGAATAATGATGAAATTTCTAACCGGACCGTAGGAGGAGACAAAGCTGCATGATGAGCGGCAATAATGATAAAAAACCCAACAACTTTGAACTTGTGTTTCCAGAATATCCGTTAAAAGTATTTTACTCATAATAATAAAGTATTTCATGAGTGTAGTATAAGTAAATAGATCACATCATTTTGCAGATACACACCGTTCGTTTTTCCCGAACTGTCACTCGATCTCTGTCACCTGTCTAGCGCCAGGTTACAATCGGGTCAATTATGACGCCGATATCAATTTTCAAAACGTCACAGCGAAAAAAATCATTCGGTGACCCCTATATATTTTTGGATAAGTAAGAATGACATATTCCAAATTTTCATTTCCGAAATTTTCAGAAAAACGTTGAACCCATAAAGAGGTTTAATTCAGCTTTATACGAAAAAATGATATATAAAAAATCATAATATTGAAATTTAAATCCTCCTAAAAATCATCATTTTGGTATTTATTCATACTTGTATGAATTGAAATCAAGTTCATCATCAGTTTGTTATAAAAAGACCCAAAAAAATTGAAAAACAAAAATAAATTATTAATTTATTACCTAGACAAATGATATATACATTTTTCAGGTTTTTCCATTGGGGTCAATGTTTCAATGGCACATAACTCTTTAAATAGTCCGGTGACCCCTACATTTTATTTCATTTTTGAATTCAGCACATTAAAAAGTACTTATGTACCAAAAATGAGAAAATTCTTGAAACATTTGTTTCTGGGTAGACTATACCCTTAAGAAAAGGATAGTGGCAATCATGAAGTAACAATTGGTTATCAGGAGTTACCTACCCCTAGTTTCTGATATTGAAAGTGTTTGCCAATGGCCTTGCGTGAAAATCCAATCATAGACTGTTCCTATTTTGTTTTAAAGTGAGGAAACTCCCCTAAAGATTGTGTTTGTACCCTGAGACAATATTTTCAATTTTCCATTCTTCAGGACATGATCAATATCTAACAGACTGATAGACACACATAAAATTTACATTCATCATAAATTTTTAAAATATATTTCAATATATGATAGTTTTTCTGTCCATGCTGTTTACAATCTGTTACTTTATCAAAATTCAAAACTTATATGTGATTTTCAAAAGTTTTGGTAAAGAATAAAAAATCATTAGGATGTCACCTTTTTCTTTTTGCCTCTTCCGTGTGTCAGTCTGCTACAAGAAGAAATGAAGACATCATTATTCTTGTAAGACATCAGATACAATACACATCAATTATGTATTCCATCTGCATTACCTCAACAAATAACGAGTCAACTACCTTAACTTGAGACTAATTGGCAGCTACTGGCATATATATACATCTTGGCATATACGTATCTTCTGAAATTGAATGAGTTATTCTTTGCGCTGCTTGGGCAATATCTTAGCTGATAAAGCTCAGAAGAGATTGATTTTGATGTAGTATGATATTCAAAAGGGAAAAAGATAAATACAATAACGGGGATGAAAACTTTTTAAACCAAAACTAAAAATAAATCAAAAGAAGGAGTGTGTGTGGTAAGGCTGTAACAAATGTAAAAAAGAAATTCAAATAACAGAAAATTCAGAAGAAAGGTACCAAAAAATATCATCTCTTTATTGAACGATAGCACATATGCAAATTGAGAGATTAAATCCTACTTTTCCATCCCCTGGAACTTGAGTGCTGCAAGTTGAGCCTGCACATACAGTCTAACTCGCTGCCGGTAGCTGAGGCTTTCCAAACTATTTTTCCATGCACTGCAGGGAGTTATCTGGGAACAGGAGCTCATGAATGTATTTCACATTATGTTCGAAAGTATTTTTACAGGTTATTGAAATCAGTGGAAACTATAGTAAATGTAAAGTTGAGGCCGTTAGAAATGATCATGTTTTATTGTTGACAACAAAGTACACCTGTAAAGAACTTGACATTGGTTTACTAAAACAATAGACAGATGAATAAGTCATGAGTAAAATAACAATTGAATGTTTTATCAGACACTTGTCACTACGGCATGATGTCATCACACAATGCTCTAAAGGGATTAAAGTCGACCAGCCCATGTAGGCGATGTTGATACTGAAAACAAAGTGGATGATAATGATGTTTTTACATAGTTTAAGTAAGAGGGTTATTGTTTAGCGTCAGTTGGGCAAGATTTCAGCAATCATCTGCATGGAAATATTGAAAGGGACATACTGTGATATTGGGATGTTGTTGCTTGAAGGCCTCCAGACTGGAAGGGAGGGGAGGGAAGGAGATGTAACCCCCCACAGCCATGTCTAACTCAGCCTCAAGGTCCGACAGACGGCGGGAAACATTGATCATCCAGGCTCGAACGGTTGGGGAAAGCGGCTGCTGTAGAGTCACACACTGGAATAAGACACATTTCAAAAAATAAATGTCACAAGATTTGTAAGTTTATTGAATTTTATTCCTAGTGAATCACATAAAAGCTTCACTAAAAAATAACTTGATTGTTTGCAAACATGGTCAAACAGAGGGATCTGAAACATGAATTCATACAGTAAACAAGTAATGTGGCCCTGGATTCAAGTAACACTGTGTGAAGCATTCATAGAATGCTCATTAGAAGTCATTGCATGATAGTAAATTTGTGAACTTTGATATGTAATATCTCGTTCCTGGAAAGGAAACATTTAAAAAGAGAGTTCAATTGGGGTATTTTTAGGGAAACAAAATTTGAAGTTTGTTACCTAATAAGAAAGGCATAATGGCAGACGGGGAAACGTTAAATCCCTCTCTTTAGCTTACGTGAGAGAGCGCTGTAGAGGTGAGGTAGACGTGTCTTCTCTGTCTGGAGCTGCTGAGAGTCTGAAGGTTGTGTTGGACTCTCATATGACGACACATGGCCACTTGATACGGCTTGAGTGTGTCGAAGATCGGGTCCTGGAAAATGTTTATACAGATCTAAACGTCTTTGATAGGCATTCTAGAATTTGATCAGTAAGGTCAGTTTTTATGGATAAGCATTCCACAGAACAGAGAAGTTGCTTATCCATAAAAACTTTCCTTATCGATCTAAACCTCATACCTGAAAGAGCTGATGCTTTAGAATGATTGGTTCAGTGTGATCTACTTGTAACTATTTAGCCAGGTTAATGCAACATGTCGTCATTCACAATCTGAATAACATTTATCATATGATAGGTGGTCAAATATCAATTTCCATTGTTGAATAAACTCCCTATTGTAGTTAGAACATATCATTTTCACTGAGGAGAGTGAAAATATTATGTCCTCACTACTCGAAGGTTAAAGTTAAAGAGTTTGACATCATGAAACAATTTCTCTAATCAAATCTAAAGAGTTCTCTTATGCCCTTTGAGCAAATTTATAAGAATTCAATCATATGATACACAATATCTGTCAAATCTTGACAAATGCTATGTTTATCTCAAATGTGATGTAGAAAGGTCAAATATTTCCACTTGTGACTGCTCCATTCCTGTATATATTCACAATTACATTCTACCTCACTAGGTGAGATAATCTTGTTATTAGTTCAACTGATTTTCCTCTATATGTTGTGACACAACTGGATTCTACTTTTTTTCACACCTCTCAAAGATTGAAGAATCCTTCATCAAAATCTAAACAAGAAAATATCATCTCAGTTGTAAACCAAAGATTTTATACAATTAAGTATTGTTTTAGTACTACAATCTCCCATAAAACAAAGTCCACCACAGTACCTGCCCACTGTATATCTGGATGATGAAGGGTTTGTCGTGTGTGTGGTCCTGTAGGTGAATCCATCTACTCAGCCAAAACCCTCCGCTGTCTCCCCGACTCTTGTCTGTAAAATGGTATCAGTAACTATTATTTAAATGTAGCACGAAAAAATTACTCAAAGTTTAAAAAATTACTGAAATTTGTGACTTAAAAATATAATAAACATTTACTGTCAATTGATTTACAAAAGCTTCATGTTTTATTTTTTGCAAATTTGATATATTTTGATTGATTTTTGTGTGGAAAAAAGATCTCAGTGGATCCTGAAAGTTTCTGATATTCACCTGCTTTCAGATAGGTTTTTAAAAATTTTTTTTATTTGAATACTTTTATTAAACATTTAACATTGTTATTCATTTCTGCTAATATTTGAAGAACAGTTTTTTAAACCCAAGATACTCACTTTTGATTGCCTCCCTTTCAACTCTCCCTACATAAACAACCATTCCCGCCACATCACACACCAGGTTGTCTGGAAGGGAGCTGCAATATAAATGTTTATTGAGAGCCACATTCACATGCTCCATTTTCCTCTAAGGCTAAGTATATTTTATCTTACTCATGAACCGCACGAGATATGATTTAGTTTCTGCCTCTAGAAAGGGCCATCCCCTTTTCCCAAGGTTAATGGCTTTCTAAATAATACCAAGGATAAGGTTTTTATCTGACTTAATAACCAAACGAGATATGATATGGTATCTGCCTCCAGAAAGAACTAACCTCTTTTTGCAAGGTTTAGGGCTTATATATATAAATGACAAACATCAGAGATTGATATATAAAAGGTACCTGAGCTGATTACGAGTGATGAAGCGATGTTTCAGCTCAGCTAGTCTCAGCTGTCGAGGTAGACTTCTATTGTTGAGTATGGTAATTTCAGCAGCCGGGTGGTGTGCATTCACGTTGATGTCAATCGGGAACACGTCAAGATCCTTGTCCATCAAGTGCCACTGGTAGTTGGTGTTAAAACTCTTCTTCACTGTGAAGTTCCTCAACATCAACACTGTGCCTTCCTTGATCCTGTCATAAATGGCAACATTATATCTATTTATTCCCTATGAGGGCAATAATCACTTGAGCAAAATACAAACTTGTTCATTAGATGTCATGTCATAGACAATGCTTTGATGTCGCAGTTTGCCTATGATGTCGCATTTCAAATGCCCACACATCATTTTATCCGCCTATACTTAAGGTATATTTATATCATCTTCAAAGATTTTTAAACAATTGGTAATTACCAGAATATTATTTTCATGCCCATGACATACTATCTTACTCATTCATGCTCGGGAAATACTTATAATGAGACACTAATTATGTGAACAAAGTATGCCGTGGACATTCATAATATCGTCCTCTTTCAAGCATTAAGAAATACCATTGATCGATAACAGGTTATGGTAAACTTACTATGTTTGCAAGTGAACTGCTTATTAAAATATTCATCTTACCCAATGAAGGAGAAAGCATTGACTCCAAAATGTCATTTTCACAATAAAAACTTTATCCAAAATATCGTCCTGTTCATATTTAAGTTACGATGACTACAAGCCTTTCAAAAACTTATCACATTATATAGAAAACACTTAAAGCTCACTGTTTGATGTACTTGAGACAGAGAACATTCCACAGCACCAGAGTGCAGTATCCAGACTTGTCACACACCAGGTAATGATGCTGAAATGATAGCATTTAGAACTGATGAGAACAGCAAGAATTTCTGGTTAGCAACTTCTTTATTATGGAAATGACTTAACTTGGGAATATAAGCTTACATCGAGACTGATTAATAAATAAAAAAATTCAAAACAGTGCTTTTATGAATCAATTTTTAAAAAAAAGCTTAATCTTAAAGATATCAATGGGGACATGACCCACCTGAAAGGGCCACTTGTCTGACCTCTCCACCCTTGAATAATTAATCAAGCGAGATTTTCTGATGACTCTGACCAGAACAGGTGGTTTGGTTTCCTGGATACGACCCCAACGGGTCGCGAGTTCACTGACGCAACAGAGGTCAAGATCAGCGAGATTTTCAATTCCATTCTCTTCTTTTCCTACAAACAGAAAAAGCCCCAATAGCATAGAGGATTAAATGCATCAGTTAAAAAAATATAATGATAATTAAAACATTTTCTTGGACCTTTAAATTGTATTCAACAAGTTGCAACTGTACTTTCATATCTGAGAAGTTGTAAACACTTAAGTGCGGTGAACTATCAGGTATTTTTAGTGGAAGCATAATTGGAGGGTACATTCCTATCTATAAATATGCATTCTCAATGCATTACTATTTATCAATTAAGATGGAAAATGTTCATATGATTTTTAAAAATTGCTTTAGATTAGAAAATTTAACAAAAATATCCCTCATTCCCTTAAAAACCAAAATAATTCAGAAGCAAGGCCACTCAGCAGTGCTGTGAGTGTGGAGACCCTTGCTACATCATGATTATTAATCATGTCCAATAAAAGATTTCTCACTTGTTAATTTGTGTATATTCTATAAATGCATGTATAATATCATTAATAATTTTGAAATTTGATTATAATTTTATCATTTTACAAAAGAGAACAAAATAGTGGTTTTCTAGAAAGTCAACCCTGACAGAAGCTTCTCTTAAAGTTTGACTTTAAGATCTTAACACTTTAACATTTGCAACTTTTTAAAAGCTTAAGTAGCCACTACAATAGGACTCATGTCAGGACGGGTTGGTCAGCCACAAATGATGTATAGATGGTCAGCTTACCTGTATCAACCAGGAGACTTTCTGGGATGACCACATCTGCCGATGTCCACACATTGACGTAGCAGCCTCGACCCGATGTCAGGGGGATGTTGCTCGTTTGTCGTGTGTTTGATGTTGGAAACCATGGCAGATTATAGCTATCTGAAACATGACGACCAATGGTTAAAAGAGAGTGACATACAATCAGGGCACACTCCCATAATAATGTATTAGCAAATCATTATCGAGTGAACATGCACTTAGCAATTGAAAAAAATCACTGTAATGTATTACAAATGTATGCTTTTTATGTGGCATGTATCTCCAATATGTTAATGTACATCTATCTGAGTGGTACGAGTGGTATTTTAAACAGCTTAACTACTGCTCTTTGGACCTTGATTTTGTCAAGGTGAAAGAGCAAGTTTGTTAGCTGCTGGTATGCTGGTCGTGTAGCCTGATTCTGAGGGTGGGGGTGGGAATCTCGCAATGGACTCGACCCCAAAAGTACCAATTTTTGTACTATCACAGATAGCATGATCCGAAGTATAACGCTGTTACATTCACTATAATGTATACATATTCTTATTTTTCAATCCATATATTGCTTAACTGTGTTAGTTTCTACAACAAAATGTCAAATTTATTTTGCAGCAAAGAAGTTGACTATCTGTTGACTTGGTTTTCCTTTCACTCTACAACTGTTAAAATGACTCACAAAGAAATCAAAACATTTGCAATAAATAAATCTCCTTGAAGCATGATTAATTAAGTTTTAATTACAGATTAGAAGTTTACTGATATATTTATAGAATGACTAATTTATTGTTTTACAAACCAACAAAGTCCTCCAATTCTTTCAATCCAGTGATAGTTAGTTCATGAATAATAATGATACTCTCTGCTTGTAGATCAGTCTCGTCAAATCGAACTTCACACTTTGTGAGGTATACTGTTGATCCTATCTTCAACTGAAACACAACACCATCAACAAGTTAAAAATTATTTTTTTTAAACTTCAAGCTCATCTATGACTACACAAGTTCCAAAGTTAAGATATAGCAATATTTTATCCTTTTAATTCCATACAAAATAAACCCTTTAGCCTATAATGCTGAAGATGTAAACTTGAGAAAAAAAGGGGTTTTTCTATCTCAAGAAAGTAATTGAGTGAGTGGTGGATTTACCGTGTTTTCCCAACAATATTTCAGTTACTTAACATGTGGATGAAAATCATCCAAATGATAGTGGACAGTTCAGGGAGAAAAATTATCGAAAGGGTGAGGGAAAATACAGTGTGAAAGACATAATGAAAAACAGACAGCAGGTATTAGAATGATTCAAATTTGGTCTGGCTTCTACCCGTTGATGTCTCTGTTTGGAAGCCCCTACCAGGAGCATGTAAGCTAGGGCTGGCATAGCTCTCAGGGTCACTGAAGCACCAGAACCACCACACTGCGATAAGGTACTGAATCAAGTGGTGGATCTCAAGACAGACCACTGAGCATGGTTTGAAATTAAGAAATAATACATGTATAAGTACCATTTTCTCTCTATTAAGAGCTAGGCCTTTTATAAGCGTTGGGGTCAAAGGTAGTTGAGAAAATGGGGGCAGGGCCTAAAGTAACAAGTGCTGGATCTCCAACAACCGCCTGAACACTAATCTAAGCACCGGGGAGACAAGGGGAGCTATTTAAAGGAAATATAATACACTTAAGTATTAGAATGTGTTATTTCTACTTACGTTGAACTTCTGTACCAGAGAGTTCAGATGTGGAGACAAGACGAGTTTGCGTTTTTGTGTACAATCGGCAAGGGTGATGTCATATGCATCTGCTGCTTCACTGCCGCTTGAACCAGTTTGTTTCACAAAAATTGGGTCAATCAAATAGCGACTTATGTTCAATACCTGTCAGAATAAAAAACAAATAATTTTATCATTTACATTATAGTTGACTTTCCTAAGTATTTAGATAATCTCTAGTCTGCTGTTGTCTTTACACTGTTCGGGAAATCCTGAAATGGATTTTTGAAACGTCAATCATTTTATAAACAGCCAGTCTAGGAAGAAAAACATACTCAGAGGGACATTAAATGAACATTTTTGTCAGATAATTAGCATATGCGGATTTCCCAGTATTAAGCAGATGGCTAATCTAACACAGGTTTGCAAAGGTTTAGAAAATAGGCCTCTGTCTACAAATAGTGTAGGCCTATGGGTTAAAGCAGACAGCCTCACAGGAATCCAGGGATTAAACATGAACTTATTAGTATGAAATGAACGCTATCGATGAATTGCTGGGAAAATAGATTCTATCGTATAGTGTCAGTTTCACTTCCTAGATACATAATCTGTTGTTCGTACTGGAAACTATTAGTTTACATTCAAGTTCAATGTGACGTAGTTCAAATAATCAAAACTTCGGTTTATGTGGGTTTACTGCGCACCTAAAGTTTAGAGCCTATTTTATCTGTAGCAGCTTCCGATGATTTAGATCTTGTAGGGTGTTGCCTTCTTAGTCAATATAAACGAAACATCTTACTCAAATTGACACAAGGATTGAAAGATAAACCCTCTTGTTTCTTTTTTATTCAGTGGCATCGAATTCATTGCTACCCCCTTCCCAAGATAGTGTCTGTCAATGTTGTAAAACAAGAGGAGGGAGGCAACGAATTCAAAGTTGCTGAACAAAAAAGAAACGTTTGTGACAGCAGTTCGATATAATAGCCAAAGAGTTTATCTTTGCATCCTTGTGTCATTTGAAGTTAGATGTTTCGATTGTATTGTCTTAGATGGAAAAACCCTTCCTGATCAAATTTGTTGAGAAGCTGCTACAGATAAAACAGGCTTTGGATCGAAGACAGCAATGAGGGAAGACGTCTAGCATGCTTTACAGCCGTGTCGGGTAAAGATACGCACTTTCACAAAACTTAACCTAGCAAAACAGGATGAGTTTTTGCTTATATATTGATGTCTTTGCATCTTTAGGCAATTTTTGAGATATCATGGAGTATTTTTTAAAGAAAACAGGACTTAAATGTTGACTAGTGGCACAGAATTTGTTAAAACTGACAAAATTTCTACCAAACAAGTCGTCATCAAGCACTTTGACTTTCCACATCACAATTGTCATTGGAAACCATATATTGATCCGACTATCGGTTTGTCTTTACCAAAACTTCAGAAGACAGTTTTAAAATCTATCAAAATCATAATAATGGAAAAAGTTAGGAGTATTCAAACCCTGCGTGCGTATCTTTAGCCTCAACATGCCGACCTATGTGTAAAAGGGGTGTAGTCGTTTGAAAACTTTCACTTTCAGTGTCACTGACTAGCACATTTCAACATCGATATATTTTACATTACAAATCGGAAGAATGAACATGTATCTCTTAGGTGCGTAGCTTAACCCGACACCACTGTATACTATAAATGTGACGTTGGTGACTTTGTTTACAAACAACAAGTCACGTGAAAAACTTTCATTAATTTTCTATTTTAGCCAAAATGAATAATATACCAGAAACTTATCGGTATGGATGTTAACGTTGTTTATTTCAGCTAATCTGACGGCCTCCTCAAGCTCATTCAGTTTTGTCTTAGAGATAAAATTCGAACGATTCGATTCTACCGCCATATTTGTTAGGGTTTTACTAAAATCAGACTGACACACATTCGGAAAAAGAGCGTATGAGTTGATTTTCAAACACGATTGTCCTTGCTTCAACAGAGCACTAAATTTAGATAGTGGTATTTTATTATTAATAAAAAAACATTTTGATTATCAAAACTCATTTTTGTGCTATAAACTTAGATTAAGAGAAAGAAACGAAAGACTCTTAACATTCCTACTACGGATTCGGATTTTCTATATTAAATTAACATCTTGCAAAAAGGATAGGGCTACTCTGTTTTGAATTTTTTAAAAAATTTATTATAAAATACTTTGTTAATTTGATTTTCAATAGATAAACAAAAGAGACACATAGGCCATCTGGTTTATCAGAAATATAAAAAGAAATATGTTTTTTAAAATAAATTTTAAAAAGCCACTGCGTGAGTTGTTGGAGTCATATATGCCAAACTTAATAAATGGTGTCATTTGATCGCAAAGTATCGACTGTTACCAAAAGACACATTTTAAAGCTTATTGTTTTTTTACAGTGACAATTTGAAGGTAGGACGTCGCAATTATGATCGAAAACCGGACAGTGGCGCGCGTCAAATAGTCAAGCGTAATTTTGGAGACTTATCTAAAACAGCCAGGAAGGCAGTTAGGAGTTGATAGCGTTTGTTAGGTTATATAACTTGTATCCATGTATATTGGACGTGATATATATGTATCATCCCAACTGCGGATCCGCCCCATCTTAAGATGGGACGCGTCCCAACTTGGGATTCCAAGTTGGGACGTCCCATCTTGAGATGGGACTAGGGATACTAAAACATGTTAATAATATTCTTATTTTATAATGTATTGTGTCAGTAAAACATGTTTTTAGATGATGTTGTTATATTCTTTTCACACCTACGAAGAAAAGTTGATATGATGTTCATTTACTTCACTTTCTCACTCGGTTTCATCTGTAATCGAGTACGAACGATTCAACACTACTCAAACATTTATTTAAAGTCACATTTGATTACTGATTGAATCACATTTGTTAAGCGACATAACAAAATCAGATCAATATATATATATTTATTTTTGGATAATAGTTTTCAGCATTTTTCAAACGACCAATACACGCGTAGATCGAACAGCTGTAAACAGAGAGAAACCAAACGGCTCCACATTTCACAGAGACATCTATGTATCTTAGTTTCTTTAAAAAAAGGTGGTATAAACTTTTAACAATCAAAGATATGAAGTTATTCTAATACAGATCCAAGTTTTACAATACTAGTGATAAATTGCTTTTTTTAAACATATATTTAAAAAACGTACCTGATACAGAGAAACGAATAATCCATGCAATAAAAACTTCTAAAAGCAGAAATTAAGGTACTCTCCATCGTTACAATCCAGCACTGAATAGACTGAATGTGTTAATGTGACAGCTTGGCGTGACAGAGGACGAATGATTGGGCACCAATTTGCCCACCGTAGGTAGTGTCAGGCTAAAACAACATATGGAGACACCATAAACCTATGTTGTTTTAACAAATTATTATCATGTTTATCTACTTGGCGACTTGGTTGATTGTATCAAATGTTAAAAAAATTAAAAGTTCCTATTATCAAAGTCTGGTTCCCCAACATTTTAGATATTTTCAACTAGTGTGAACTTAGAGTTCATTGAATATTCCCTGGTAACTCATTTCAATATACTAAAATCTATCTTAACGGCGACAAATCTTTGTCACAGAGTGTTAACGAATTCCTAATAATATCTGTTTATCATTTCATAAATGATGCCAACCGATTTTTAAAGCTCTTTCCTAAAAGTTGTACAACATGACAAATAGGTATTTGCTGCCTGTTGCTAATCCTTTTCCTTTATCCTTTTTATCCTTTTTCTATACATATATTCTAAATTCAGCTGTAAAACAACAATATTACACTGAAATGTAATTCTTCCTTACTTACTTAAGTTAAGAGTTTAACGAGCGCTTTCCAGCGAATGCTGATGTAACGCTCGGGCCGCAGCCTTTATAAATAGGTGCTAAAAGGGGGTGATTATTTGTTAAGCCTGGTCTAAAAAGGTGGGAGGGAGTATTTTTTAAATTTAGAAATTTGGAATGGTCGTAGAGCCTAGGTTAAGGGAGAGAAAAGGGCGGGGTTGGGAGGGGGGAGAGGTGTGGTGTGTTGTGGTGTGTTGTGAGTATTTTAGTTTTAGATACGAGCCAGGAGGCCCGTTTCTTTTAGGTATGTGCCTAAGGCGTGGTGTATGTGTGTTTTATTTTGAGGGTTTAGTATTTGATGTATGTTGGTGGGGTTTAGGCCACTTGTTGCTAGTGTTGCGTTGAGTGTTGTGCGATGTGTTGAGTAGTATGTGCATTGGGTGAGAATGTGGTGTATTGTTTCTGGGTGTTGGCAATGTGGGCAGTTGGGGGATGCAATATGTTTTTGTTTATGTTTATGTGTGTTGAGGCGGGTATGCCCCGTTTGTAATTCGCACATGAGTTCAACTTTTAGTGTCTCCCCGACGTTAATCCCTTGTAACAACAACCCAAAAACAACATAGCACTTCAAAGGATTTTTTCAGGGTCGACAAAACGGTAAGACACCTGTAATTCTTCCCTCTCACCTACTCATCTTATTTGACTCAGTTGACCAGTTGATTAACTTATTAGCAGTAACAACACACAACAATTCTCTCAATTCAACGCTTCTAAAAAGCATAGATAGACGCTTGTACATATAAAAACAACCTTTTCTCAACTCTGTACCCTGGTTTGTGGCAAAAAATCTTGCGAAGGTAAACAAAGTTTATTAATGAACTCAAAGTAAACAAACTCCGTTTATAATCTTCTTGTAGTAATGATAAGAAATGAGTTTATGAAATGGAAATATTGTATTTATAAATTAGCATGAAAAAATTGCCTTTGCAATATTGAATATCTTAACCGAATTGTGTTGCAACGGTAGATCGTATTTGTTTGACTTTGTGTTGTATGTTTGATGGTTTCAAAATTAAATTTCTATTGGCGCGGCATTAATATAAGCTTCCAGATTGCTATTTTCTTTTTTTGAAATGAATAAAATATGTTTAAACCATAGTTTCTCTTGTACATCTTGGAAACTAAGTTCTAATTTTTTTTAAAATCTATTAAAGAGTCTGCTATTTCCCCATAAATAAGCAATGGACGATGTTAGATTTCATTTTGGTAAATATAATCGTTCTGTTTATGAAAAAAATATTTTGAATATATTCAGTGTGGCATAACAACATTCATCGAATAACAATACAATAACAAAAAAACATAAACTTTTGTTGTTGTTTTAGGTTAGGGTTTGATCACGTCTGCTTCCACCTATCAGTGATATTGCCGATAGGGGCCAATGCCTTGATAAATATGAATGATAATCATTGACTAAAACAACAAACGCTCGACGTGTACCTTTGTAGTGTTACAAGCATGCTCATGTACAATTGGTACCCATTCTTGTCACTAATTGGAAGGTGACACACAGGTATTAGTGTCATAACCGAACCGGATGTTTACCAAAATCCCTTCTTCCGGACATCCCCCCCTAAACCCCTTAACCCCCTCCACCCATCTCTGAACTACCAAGCAGGTACTAGTATGTTTGCCATTTGCACCACGACACTGAACAGATCAGGTTCGATCGGAAATATGAGGAGGCATAACTGGATTTATTTACTGGACATCTTATAAGCATTGACGGAACACGACTTATAGGTTAGTGTTTGTGAATTAGGTCTAAGAAACTTAAAGTTTTAGATACTACTATCAAACATAACGAGTATATTGAAATCTTGCTTAACGGAACGGTTTATGTTTAAGAAATTAGCATTCACCAAGAGTGGGTTTTGAGTGTATAATTGAATATAATTTCTTTTTTTTCTATTTGCTTAACATGCTGTCACAATATTTAAGAATATAATGAAATAAAATAAAATTTTGTATAAGAATTACTTTTGAAATCGTATTGTGCTATGATGAAAGACTAGTATGCGATGAGAGATAGATATAGCCAATAAGTCATGAAAATCAACATAAAAACAAAATATCGTTCGAGGTCCATAAACCGCTTATCTAAAGGATACATCTTATCATGTTATTACTAAATTCAACATTAGAATAAGAATATTATGAACATGTTAAAGAATCCGCCGCCCCATCTCAAGATGGGACGTCCCAACTTGGAATTCCAAGTTGGGACGCGTCCCATCTTAAGATGGGACGCGATCCCAAGTTGGGATGATACATATACACCTCTGTGCATTTATAAGGCTGTTTTTAGATTTTCATGGAAAACCAGTATTTTTCATATATTTGTCTTTTAGACATGAAAAGTTAAGATGTTTTGATTTTATATCACCACATATGACATTTAGGATCGTAAAGGAGTGGCTCTTTAATGTCGAAAATAATAGGTGAAATAATGAAAATGATCTGGAAATTAATAACTTACATCCAAGTTGAAAAAAATATAATCGATCAAAACAGGCAAACGCAATTCTTTCTATTAGGTTTCAACAATGTAAATACTATGTGGGGAAAACCTGCAAAGTCTACAAAGCGGACGTAAAATACCTAATAAACGACAGTTATAACATCATCATGATTATGGTTTAATATGATGCTGTTTTTCAAATAATTGCGTTTGAATTGAATAAGATTTACCACTTTACACTTAAAGAGGTAATTTTATTTTTTTTAGAAAAAAAATCGTCACGTCATGTAGTCATCTTCAGTCACCCATGGCCTAATATGCTCAGGTACTCTCTACAAATTCCCCTGGGAAAATTCATCTGGAAAATGAGTACTTAAATCACCAACAGTATCGGATTATTAACCCTGGGAGACCGAGGATGTTATATAGTTTTCTCTGAAAACTGGGATATTTCGTTATAATTTAAGTGGGATGTATAAATAGATTGTAAGGTTTACATCGTGGATTGGTTAATAGGACAATTATTCATAAACAGCAAGTTTTTATCATTAAAAGTATATTTCAAATGTTAAGATAGGCCTACATGAGTAACAAGTAGGTCTTATTTTAGTGAACCTCTGTTTGTTCAGGGTCACAACTTTAGAAAAGTTTTAAGATGTCACGTTTATGAGTAAAATATGTATGTATTCTTCGCAATGAAATTACACTTCAACATACACCTGAGTTCACTTAAGAAATAACGTTTGACAAATTGAATGTCCTTGTCGCACACCAACTTCATAACACGTGTCATGTAATCATTAATCACACAGACAGTCTATCAATACGCCAATATACACGTATGACCCATAGCTATTACAAGTATTAAACAGTGTAATAATTCAGGGACGTAGCCTATACAATTAACAATAATTAAGTAATTCAGAAATGCCATTTATGAAACGATCTCAGTCCGTAAATGCTTTTGAATCATTCCTTTAATACCAGATACAAATGTTTACAAACGTCTCTGACGAAAGGGTAGATTTTCTTTGAGAGAGTTGTCAAAGCGAAGTTCAAGCTTATGAGCCAGTTGTAAGACGTGTCAACTTCAAAGATTTATATCAACACGACGCACCTGTGTTTGATAACTTGTGATCTATAAATAAAGAATACTAAACGAAGTCCCATGTAACAACATATTTATGAAACGAGTGTGTGGTTTGGTATTCAACGAGCGAAAGCGAGATAGATACCGATACCATTCACGAGTTTCATAAAAATGTAATTATACGGGACTGAGTTTAATATTTCATTTATTAGTCGCTGAATTATATCAAAGAAAAATCATGAAAACCACCGGGATAACCGTTATCGCTGCGCCGCTAACATTGTGACGTCATGCTTAACGATTGTGATAACCCGCGATCTACAACATGGTAACTACCATAATTTACAACTAAGAAGAATATATTCTAGCTCAGTCCGTTTCTTGTCTTACGTTTCTGCAGACCAACGATAAGAAACCTACTTTAAGGACATTGTTCTCAGCTTAACGATCGATAACATGAAATACCATACCATTACATTTTTCATACTAAAAGAGTACATAAACATCCTCTAACAGCGTCCGAGCTTCAGCCAAATAAATAGATAAATTTGTGAAAGTCCGTTTTAATACATGCTGTATTTCAGCCGTTCATCGTGTATAAAATTTCGCATGTAAGCTGCTTTAATTAACTTAAAGGAATGTTTTGTTCTCAAGAAATTTATTTTCAAATTAACCGAATTGATTACTATGAACATTGACACACAGGGAAAGCATTCAAGACCGTTTTCTTCCAGAAAGAATTTAACTAATGATCTCATATGATTTAACATTCTTTCACAAATAATCTCCAAGAAACTTCCTATTGATGTCAGGCCCCCCTGAGTAATTGAAGGAAATGCATCAAATTTGAAGGAAAACAGTGCATAATAGAAGGGAAAGCTTCCCAAATGGTAGGAAACGCAGCTTAATCGCGAAACAAACACGTCAATATCGGTGAAACGCGGTAATATCAGAGATTTTCCCGTCCATATCGGAAGCAACCCGATCCCACTTTCGAAGGAACCCGATCCCACCTTCGAAGGACCATCGGTAGACTTCGGAAGGAACACGGTAATTTCCGTGAATTCTCGGTCGACAGCGGAAGCAAACGCATCTCAAAATGGCTACGAATCTGCAGTCTCCAGTTTCGGTGAGTGTTGTTTATATGTTTTACTGTGTGGTTTTTAGATGTATTTTGTTCTACATGCTTGCATTGAAAGCGCATTTGAACAAGGAAACGATGGAGTTGTAGAGTTTTGTAATGAAATTGAGTAGTTACGGCGTTACTCGCATAGAGTTCGGGTTTGTTTACATCAGTCAGATGAAGCCGTATCGCTAACGCTATCATCGACCCGCGTCTGTGATTGCGTTTACCTGCATCAGACTTTCCGGGTTATATTTTTGATAAGTTTTGGAAATATGTATGTGAATTTTGTGAGTATGTTATGTATCACGTTTAAATCTAACTTTCGTTTTTGTACAATTAAGCTTTATCGAAAAACTTGTAAGTTTTCATGTTTTGTTAACGTGCCGCTCCATATGCCGCACTTCTTTGACCTTGTTTCGTTTGACCATTTAAATATCCCATTTATTAGGGACCGTGTTTGGAATTATCTCGAAATCGCTTTGCAACCACTTGTTGATTATTTCACGAGTTAGCGGCAGTTTGCCTAATTCAACTAGAACAGAGTTACTTCCCTTTGTCGTATCGATCGACTTCGGGAATTTAGATTCTTGAGACCTGCGTTTGACCTACAAAATAGAAAATTATTGGCGAGTATCTTATATATTTACATTCCAGGTTATGAGGTCACAAAATTCACATACATATTTCCAAAACTTATCAAAAATATAACCCGGAAAGTCTGATGTAGGTAAACGCAATCACAGACGCGGGTCGATGATAGCGTTAGCGATACGGCTTCATCTGACTGATGTAAACAAACCCGGACTCTATGCGAGTAACGCCGTAACTACTCAATTTCATTACAAAACTCTACAACTCCATCGTTTCCTTGTTCAAATGCGCTTTCAATGCAAGCATGTAGAACAAAATACATCTAAAAATCACACAGTAAAACATATAAACAACACTCACCGAAACTGGAGACTGCAGATTCGTAGCCATTTTAAGATGCGTTTGCTTCCGCTGTCGACCGAGAATTCACGGAAATTACCGTGTTCCTTCCGAAGTCTACCGATGGTCCTTCGAAAGTGGGATCGGGTTGCTTCCGATATGGACGGAAAATCTCTGATATAACCGCGTTTCACCGATATTGACGTGTTTGTTTCGTGATTAAGCTGCGTTTCCTACCATTTGGGAAGCTTTCCCTTCTATTATGCACTGTTTTCCTTCAAATTTGATGCATTTCCTTCAATTACTCAGGGGGGCCTGGATGTTTTACTGCTCATCTTCCTTGAATGTTATCATGTTTACATCATGTCTATTTATGTTTCTCTAGGTTCTTGAGAACACTTCGTGTGAAACTTATCTATCGAGGTAATATTTTATAGTATGATTCCTAACATTCTCTCCCCACTGAGGTAGCTCCGTCATAACTTCCTATACAACATTCTCTCTCCACAGAGGTAGCTCCGTCATAACTTCCTATACAATATTCTCTCTCCACAGAGGTAACTCCGTCATAACTTCCTATACAACATTATCTCCCCACAGAGGTAGCTCCGTCATAACTGCCTATACAACATACTCTATCCACAGAGGTAGCTCAATCATAAATTCCTATACAGCATTCTCTCTCCACAGAGGTAGCTCCGTCATAACTTCCTATACAACCTTTGACTTAATACGAAGGTTTCTTTGGGACGAAATGTACAACGCTGATTGGATTCAATCAAAGTTACTTGTGCAATCAGCGACGCCGTTTCAAAAGTTATCATTCAAGTCGCCTGAGTTATTTCCAAAAGCTAAACTTTATTCGAATATGCACCTTGCACTTCAAGCCTTCTTTACAGAACACATACGCATCATTATGCGACTGCATCATTGCATAGGCCTATGTGACAACAAATATGTTATTCATGCATTCGGTGTTTTCATTGGCTAAAATATTGCAAGGTTGTTTAAGTCGCAAAATTGTTCCGCTAGGGGAAACTGCCTTAGGCCCTAGAAACCTTCGTATTAAGACAGAGGTTGAATAGGAATTTATGACGGAGCTACGTACCTCTGTTGGGAGAGAATGGTTTCCTAAGTGAATTGGTGTAGAACTGACTTTAAGTGTCGTCATGGTGTTTGTTTCGCAGGAAAATTGATTAAGCAAACCTGATATAATGATGGCGTCTTACATATTAATAAAACATTCCTCATCCTCCCTATTGTTTCAATTCAATTCTCGTTATAATTCAGTATTTTACTACTTAATTCGTATATTCACCACTGGTAGATTGTTCTGTTTGTTAACTTTTGACGAAAAAGGAGAAGCAAAAACTAACCAAAAAATTTAACACTAGATCTTTAAATTCACAAAGGGGATAACATGTAACTTGTGTGAAAAAAGATGTCATAACATTTATGCCGCCCGACATAACACGGCTGCATATCAATATGACTCCGCTAAAATGATTATATACACACCCCACAACACCTGTACGCCGCTTGACCTAGATTGTAGTGTACAATAAGTGGAGGTGACAGTTGATGAGATAGCAATTGACACAAATTAGAATATTCCTAAACAGTATTGTATGAATGATACAAAGTACTTAGCACATATTCACATTTTAGCCTTTATATTTCCTCCCCCTAACATCAAAGAGTTGTATACATTGTGAAGATCAACGATCTATAGGTGCCTCATTCGGTTATGTTATTGTCCAATTCGACGACAACGATACACTGTTTCTCTATATGGAAACGCTCTATAGCACATTGAGGGTCGTATTACAGGGTTTTGACACAGGTAATGGCCCGGGCCCTTTTGGCTGTTTGTAAACATAAACAAGAGATAAACACCTAAGTATACAGGGTTAGAAGCGCCTGACGAAACAATCAGAGATAATTTTATCAGTGACGGTGACAGAATGTACCTATTCGTTGGTAGTATTTAACCCAGGGCGACACCAATTATGTCTGAACTGTCTTGATGTCTTCCAGATAGAGAATACTTTACTTGATATGAAATGTTTTAATGGAACGAACAAATGTTTTGATATCTGTCGAGCGAAAGCAATTTTAATATAAGCTACAGGCAACTATAGTTACGTTCCTTTCTTACTACTCATACGAAATAAGTAAAAATAAAGCCATTGGCTCTGTAGCTAAATAGGCTATCTATAATTCACTTTACGAATGTAATTTACAAGGTCTCCATTTGGGGGCCAAAGAATCATAAAATCTATGAATTAGAATCCCGATCAACTAAGAAGTCTGTACACGATGTTTCAGCTCTCTCGGCTTCTTTTTTGTCTGGAGGAGAAGATGATGATATGTTTTTAAGGCGTGGTCCCTGCGGCCCTTACTTGGGGTCATAGGGTCAACAAATCTATAAATTAGAATCCCCATTAGCTAAGAAGTCTATACACGAGGTTTCACCTTTCTCGGCCTCTTGCTTTGGGAGGAGATGAAAATAGGTTTTTATTTTAGTACTTGGCGCCATTGACCTTTATAAGTGGTCAGAAGGTCACAAAATCTATAGATGAGAATCCCATCTAGCCGGACGCCTTTCTTGTCCATATGGGCTAAAAATCTTAACGTAACAGAAGTAATACATTGACACGTTGTGACGGCAAAGCTCGCATTTCTCCAGAATTTACAACTTATGGAACATCTGCACGACCTTGTTGCGAAACAGCCGAACTGTTTTCAAACAAACCGCATCTCTGTTAGTGTGTTTAAAACAGGATCTATTTCCTGGAACCCCAGGGTCAGCGGAGAGCAGTCTATCCACGCTTCGCACGTGCATTGGCCTCAATTTCGTCATTAAATCAGGTGTTATATTACGCAACGTCAAACATTGTACAGTTTATATAAACAGCGGTGTTTATTTTGTTGCTAAATGATTGTTCATTTGAAGGTTCAGGGTTCTTATTTATAGTTTTTGTTAAACCTCTGTCGTTGTGCATGCTTCGATGTCCCGGTACTTTCTTGATAAAGATAAACACTTGCATGTTCTTTATTGTTGAAATCACGAAGACCTTTAATAATTCACACTACAAGAATGCCATGCATGTTAACTTTAAACCAAAAAAGGTTTTAAGAGAATGAGAAAGAATAATGTTAAATTTTCTTAAAGTTATTTAAATGATTGCATGGATTCATTATATTAGTAAAAGTGTTGCAAAAGCAACAATCTGTAAAAACTTTTTGCAACACCTGCATGATTCAAAATAGTGATATTCGTGTGACAAGGATCTTCTTTACATTTAAGTGTTTGTGTCAGGTTGATTGAAGTCAGAACATCCTTAGTAATTACCAAAATCTATCATTTTTGAAATATTCATCAAATAACCAAATTTCATTGTCGAAAATTTTTTGCTCTAACAGCAATGTTTGATTAGAAGAGGTGTATGTCGACATTTGCTGAAGACTGACTGCTTACTGAAGACTGACCACAAAAGGTCGCAGAAAAACGTCCCCTCTGTTACTATCCAAGATGCTGACCGTTGTATGGCGCCGTCGGTTTTATTTCCTTTTGGTAATGCATTTAGTAGATAAGCTCGTTATATAACTTGGAACCCCTAGTGTGTCTAAGTTGTTTGTAGAAGAATTAAAGAAAAAACCGGTGTTGATATTCTTTCTCCTATGTGTAAAGTTGTTCTGAATCCAATAGTTTTCATGAAATTTAATTTTGAATATCATTTTTGATACAATAGAAGAGGTTTTTAACCAAAATGATTCTTTTAGCTGTAATTCTTTAAGAGAACATGAAACACTATATTTAGAGTATGGAGTATGTAGGCACTCCTTTCTCTCCTTAACTTGTCCAAATAACATACATCCACAGTTAAAACTAACCAGTAAATCTGACAATTAGTATTGTCTGACATTTCATTAGAGCTTTGCGCGACTGCTGATATGTCAATTTCAATTGTGCAAAAGACGTGTTATGCGTTTTGCACGTGCAGTTTGAAAATCTGGAGGGGTCACGTGATCTTTCTGGCCCAAAACACTCACCAGCCACGTGCACGCAGGTACATGCAATATGGACGAAATTGACCGTTACAGACGACATTAAACAAAATAAATGTAACTATGAATATTGATTTTCGGATAACCAGGGCCATATCGAAGAGTTACATGCATGTCGTGTATATTACCAAGTGTTTGTGCCACGGGGCCACATGGTCAAGAGAGTCTGATATATTTTTCATTTCCCTTCAGTTCAGTCTGTACACAGTACAGGTAAGTCGTTTTGATTGTAAGGTTTATACATGCATAAAGTTTGCTTTTAATTACTTGCACTATTCGTTTTTCAAAATAATAAATGATCGTATAAGTGTGACATTACTGCAATTGTACCACGCGATTAATTATTTGTACTGGGAAATGTTATGTGATTTACATGTTCACGTACACTAGAAAACTCATTTAATGGTCTTATTTATCAATTTTTACTTAAAATGTAATTTGAATACACTATTCAAATAATGTGAAAATGCAAGGCTTTCACTTATCCCGTTTATGTGAAGGGTTTACAATTTGTAACTCCAGTCTTTACAATGTCCATTCATTGATGTTCACAAGCAATTGAACGTATAACAGGAAAGATGAAATAATTAATTATTCAATAGGCAAAAAATAATTCTAAAATTGTTTTTGTTGTTGCATATTTTTAAGTTATTCTTCATTTAGTCTATGCCTTTCATTCGTTTAGAATGAGTCAATATTTTTCCTTTTTTTTCACAGGTTTACAACAGAATCAACCATCTAGTGGGATTTTACACAAAAAAACCCAAGGAAGTAACCTTTCCGCCTGGGCCTAGCTTTTCGAAGCTCTCTCAGCACAAAGATAGTCGTAAGTACCTAAATTAACATTAGCCTATGACAATTTTAGCACTTACAGAGTTTCGAAAATCTAGGCCCGGTGTCAGATAGAAACCTATGTTCTAAGTTTTCATTAAAAATAGATACCAGATTTTTATCAAGGATTTACGGTCTTACAACTGAGGAAACAAAATATTCAAGAAGTACTTCAGACAAACTAGCAACACGTGTAGGCTCTCACTGAAGCTACTTGAAAGTTCACCTCAACAGCGAAGTGTATTCATTTATATTTCGTCACACTCCAACTTTTTTTAAACAAACCTAGAGATTTAGGACGCATGGGACTTCGTAATTATTAAGATATATATATAAGTAAATTAGAATGTCGACCTTTTGCTGTCTTATGCAGATTACACTGATATTTATTTGATCAATTTGTTACAATATTTATGTATTCTTTATCGATAATGTAATTAAAGGCTTTCTGGGGACATATAAATCCTTGCTCCGTAACTATAATTCTTAGAGCATTAATTGATAAACAAATGCCTTTCACTTTTACTTAATATATCAAAATGTACATATATTGCCAGCCTCAGATTAGATTGAGCATGATGTATTATATGTTTATGTTAGGTAAGTGGTTATTATCGTATTAAAGGAGCAGTAGCACTTTTGTTTAGATAAATAAGATAATCTCTCGAAAATGAAAATAAAAAATAACAAATTCAAGAACATGGTTTGTAATCAGAAGATGCGGCTCTAAATCGAACGTGCCACGATTAGCTAAGCTGGGCTGATCCATTTCCCTAACTCAAATGATTAAAAAGGTGCTCACACAAAATGGCCGCCATTGCATTTTTTGTTAATACTTGATCATTTCCTCTACGACCACGGATGACCAGGTCAAGAAATGAAATGTTTTACCCCTGAAGATAACTCACTTGGCATAAACGAATGTATGTTTGGGCGAATTTAAGAAAATAAATATTTCTAAAGATGTGCTACTGTCACTTTAAAATGGATCTTGGATAGCTTTCAGGCCCTCGGGTGCCGAGGATGCAACTTTTTTCTCTCGATTAGCTCCGAAATAGTCCCTATTTCAAAGTGAAGTGAGAGAAATAAAATACGTCAACTTGTTTTGTTTTGTTCATTTCATGTTTCACTAAAGTAAGACGAATGCAATGCTGATTTAATATTTCCAATTTGTGTATGAAAGACCACCGAATCCACAGATTTTACACTTACATTTATCAGTAAGGATTTAATGATTTTTTTTAAAAAACGACATACAAAATCACCACAAAACTATTTTTCTAAATTTCTGCATTAATGATAATATGTCACGTTCGCATCTATCGGCCACGGCAGCGAACAGTGTTACGTCAATGAAGGTCGTGATGACCTAGACTAATGCTATGTTATCACAACACAATTCCCGTATTCGAGATACAGGTGATATTCACTGAACTCGCATTAAGATCACATTACCATAACATTTGTGTCGGTTAGAAAAAGTTAAATAGAAAACCGTTTTTCTATAAATCGATCTAGGACAATGTTCCATTAGGAAATCTCCCCATAGAGCCTACAGGATGCAATCAATCTTAACGCGAACAGGTATCCAATACACATTAAACGATGATAAAGTTGATATGTGCTTGATGAAAATTGTGGATTCGTTTATCAAACATAGAACAGAATTAAAGTCAAACGTAAATATCAGTGTTTAAAGTAATCATTCAAATTAACGTTAATTGGGTTTTTTTTCTCAAAATGATTTCAAATTATATTTCACCATTATTCCAACTGTCATTCAACTTCCCTCATAAGGCATAACTTAGCCCCAACGACTGGCTTATTAAAACCTTGCAGCATCCAACGACTTTTCTTTGCTAGCTCTCTTGCCTACTGCGAGGGAGCTCCCTTGTCCTATGAGAAATCGCATGATGATAGCAAATTTTCGCCGATGAAGCCGCTGGAGTAAAACCATGCAGTTATATGCTAATTAACAATGTTTTAATTATTGATCACGAAGTCAATGCCTTGCTGGGGAATATGAACGTCAATGTGAATTGTGGAATCGTTTTCATGAGTTTTTATTTTATGGATTACACGCATGTACATTGAGTAGATCTGACAACACTTTTGCACTGTTTCTTTCCTGAACGTAAAGTAGAAGCACACACTCAGCCACCCTGTTAGGCCGGGGGCCAGAACCACTTACCGCGCACCCTTCCCAGGACAAATTGTCATTGGTACCAAAATATAGCTCTGGGTCTGAATTTTTCAAAAAATGATGTTCCCACAAAACAAACTCATTTGAACCCTGCCGTTTATATAAATACATGTTTCCCTGGTAACCGGTCATCTGCGAGTATGTCCTAAGTAATGTCCACATCCCTATATAATGTTGAAATTTGGAGCATAAGGCCCGGGATGTTGTAATAGTTATAAGATTTATAAACCATAGGCGTATTTCCAGTGATTGAAGCTTCATAATGACAATGTTATTTCCATTGCATCGACCGAGAAGCATGTTCAATCTATCATTTACTCAAATCGAACATAATGAGTGGCCACGTAGGCCGGAAATAGTTCTAT
Organism: Phorcus lineatus; assembly: GCA_921293015.1. Classification (NCBI taxonomy): domain Eukaryota; kingdom Metazoa; phylum Mollusca; class Gastropoda; order Trochida; family Trochidae; genus Phorcus; species Phorcus lineatus. Next base: position 25,689,440 of record OV121084.1, read on the forward strand.
CCACATTAACTGATACTAACAGTGTGGCGATATACGATCCGCGGACAATACGTGTGACCAGCGCAGACACACGCGTGGGAAACAAACTGGATGTCGTGACTTGGTTTCAGAATTAACGAGACTGAGACGAAACTCATTCATTGTTGACACGTTTTCAGAAAGCAAGATTTACATAATATTCGATTATAATGACTGTTTTCATGAATCACACACTGAGAAACTGAGGTTAAAAGCCTACATTGTCACTAGAAGGAAAGCTTGACGTATTACGTGTCACGTATGAATAAACTGAATTGAGCACAACCTATTCTCACAACGTTTTCAACAAAAGTCACGTAACCTTGTACGAGTGCGATTAAAGTCGTGCGAAATTTTCAGGTGGATGTAGTCTATTATTTAGAAAATACGTGAATGCAATATTGTGACAAGGATAAGCACAATCATGACCAAACTACTCGCACTGACATGGACAAAGTTAGCTAAAGATCATGGGTTCGGTGCTAATTAATATATTTCATGTACTGTCACGTTATATTTCAATATTTCTCAAGAACAGGTTGCTGACAATTTTTCAATCGTTTCGATTAGAATATAAAATGGTAAATACAACGAGATGTATTGGTTTAATTTTTTAAAAACGGGTTGAGAGTGACAGTTGAAATTCCTCACGTAAGTATGTAATAGTATCATGCTATATGGCTCACGCATTTTTCTGGTGTACCCATAACGTCCGGATAAACGAGGTTCGACTGTAAATAGGAAAGTTAAATTTATGGATAAATTTTAAATTGTAGAAAAACAATGGGTTTTCAGATGATTTAAAGGCACTTATCACTATTTTTCTGCTACGGATAAAATAATGTTTTAACCAAAGGAGGAAAATATGTTTTGAATAATCAATATTGAACATGGATGATTTGAAGTATTTTTACGGTCCATTTAATCATTCACTTGAGTAAACTTGAAATGACTACTACAGTCAGAGACATGTTGTGTTTTGTCCACACGCAATTGTTTATATCCAGAAAGGTTGCTTTTCCATACTGATATTCAATTGTCGTTCCAACTATATTCAAACAATAAATCAGAAGTCTGCCGACAGAGCTTTCACATGATGTTCAAACTTTATCACTCATCAATCATTGATTTTCACGAACTTTCCAGATTAAAGTGTTAACTTCTTGTGACAATGCTGCTCTGTTACCTTGAGATATGAATAGCAACATGATTGATGTTGAACCAAATTATTTTCTCGTAAGGAGGACGGATGACTGATTTGTTTCCATTATATTCAATTATTACATTGTGGAGGGGATCAATAAACGTTAACCTGACTTAATGAAACCGAATTCCTCGTGGATCAAGGTGATTTATTATTTCTCAATTGATAATAACTTTTGACTTCTTACCGACCGATGTAATAGGGAACGAAACACAATACAGAAACACTATAATTAAATTTTCTGTACAAGAAAAAATATGTCATAGTAAAACAGCATTATTATTTAGCTTCGTTTAGTACAAAACTTAAACTTTAAACCCTTACATTGCACACTTATACTAAGAAGAAAGCGTGACATTATCTAAATTGATATACTCACTTTAAAAATGAAACTTTATGTTTCCATGACACATTAAATCAGATTGAAATTCTCGGATGTCTTATTAAATGACGTGTATCATCTTAGAATGATTTTAAAGCCAAATGCAGAAAAGTGAACACACGTTATTCCATGTCATTTACCTTTATAAATAGGAATTTGCCATGTGGTTAAAAACACATGCTTTTACTCGAAACATACATGAAATAAGGAAAACGTTTTTTAAAACGTTATTGATGCACTGAATGAGAAATGAGCTCATGTTTTTCAAAATAAAGATTTGGAAGACAAAAAGAGCGAAGAATTTCGTTATGAAATAAAACAATAACATGAGAAATGCTTCACTACTCCATCATACGTTACTAAACAATAAGTGTTATAATCACCGATGAAAGTATACAAATATATTTTTGCAACTATACCGGACATGCAAATTGATACATTACATCTGTAATATGGAATATTTCTTGAACAGTTTGACAACAGTGCAGGAGAAATACAAGAAGAAAATCTCAGGAAAGCAGCATTATTATGTTCACGCTCAAGCTATCTATGATGTCATGTCGGTGTCTATCTATACGTGTATACATGTAAATCACCGGGAGGCTGGAACGAGTTTAGGAGATTCAGACACTTTCAATTGCACATCAGATAAGACTTCAGTTTGGACAGGTTCATCCCTGTTGGCACCGACCTCGTCAAGCACCGCGTTCATCGATGGACTCCCACCATTCACAGACTTCACTTCACCAGGAATATCTCGTGCACTACCACCCATAGGAGGCAACGTTGACCGTGCGGTCTTCCGGTAAAACTTCCTTTTAGTCGGAAGATGGTGGATAAAATGGCGTTCACAGAAAGGCAAGAATTCTTTCTCTTCTGGAATTCCTCTACGCTTTCTCGTAGGTTTCTTCTTCCGTGTAAAAAATCCAAGACTGAAGTTCTTGATGTTTCCTACTACTGGAAGTCTAGTGCTGATACGAGCAAGCTCTTGTCTCATACGAATCGTCTCCTCGGTGTGTATCCTCTCTGCTGCTCGTTGGTACTTGGTGAGAACCTTCTCCTGGATCACCAGCCTCTTGTCCAGTTGGGTGTTGATCACCCTGGTTCTCTCTTGCAGGTCTGCATCCAGCTTGTTGTAGATGTCCGGCAGGAGGGCGTTGTTAACTGGTGGGGTAAAATTCCCACTGTTTGATTCCATTTTGAAAAGACGTTATCCTTCCTTCCACTTTAGAATATAAGCAATACCCTTCCCTTTGAATGTTGGGTAATTGTGATCCATTTTCCCCATGTGAAAACAAATTGTCTCCGATGATTTGAACCAGACACGAATCCGATACAGAAATAATGCACCATTCACATTTACTGTGAAATAAAAACCATTCGAATTTTCAAGTGATTTAACTCGACACATTCAACACATGAATTCACAATTTTGCACAAGTGCACGCTGTTGTTGTTATTCACAGGCTAGAATCAACTGTGGTTAAACACCAATTTCTGACATGCACATATATCATTTTGCTACGAGTTGGCGTGCAAATAATACATATAATCATTGTAAGCCTCGAGCTAAATCCAATGGGAGGGAGGGAGTCAGGTAGCCCCCGAGTCCGCCGTGATATAAACACAGATGAGATCGATGTTGATTCGTATCTAAGGTGGGAGGTTGGACTCTGGCACTCCACTGGTCGGTGGTTCGCTGTTACTCCAGCGTAAATCACTGTCTTGATCTCTCAGACATGCCGTATTGTGCGCTGTGTTTAATAAATGAAAGGTAGAGCTAAATCCTCCAGTCCGACTTTGGCAAATTGTGTGTTAGACAGTCCAACAGTGTTTGTGTTAGCTATGCAGTTCTGTTTGCCTTAACACTAGCACGATTTGTAAGACATCGATACTCAATAATACGAATCTCTTAACACATAGTTTAAAGGCACTAGTGCACGCTTTTACGGTTTAAATTGGCTATTTTAAGGTTTACGAGGACTTATGCATTCACTTAAGCTTTCTATCGATGCAATGAAATACTTAAAATTCTTTACAATTGACCTGCAATCAACAATGAAAAAATTTAGGCAGCCGCTGTCGGCTTGGACATATAACAAATCTAAGGTTAGCTGTGCACAAAACGTATAAATTATGGACAGTTGAACACGGCTGAACTAGTAATGTGTGCAGCTATTGAATTTACCTAAACTCTAAACTAAACTGAGAACAAAGAATGAAATATGTTTTATGAAAGCAATGTTGTAAATAAACCGATTTAAGAACACAGCATTAGCATTGCTATTAGATTAACCAAAGCGGCTGCCGTTTCCGCTTTTTTGGTTATAAGCAAAATCTTAATATTTCCGATATCGTAGTTCATGCGGATTTATTGTACCGTAACATTAAATACTTCCGGTCTTCAAAAATCAACTTTACTACCTGAATACGTAAATATTCGTTAAATAACTTACGAGGTAGATTATTTGAGTGAGGTTCTTGAATAATATCGAGAGATATGCAGTATCTGTGCATTCGTTGTGTTAAAGAAATATCGGTGTGCACTAGTGCGTTTAATGTCTTCATAGAAAGGCATTGCTCTGCGTTATGAAAGACCCTTAGAACACGTACCAAGAGCTCCGTGTATTACAATGCAGCTTCCAATATAGGAGCTTTTGATTGAATTAGTCCACTCGGGTCTTCACTACTGAGAACCAAACTTGATCAAATATGCAATAAAATCTACGCTGTATATTGAAGCATCTGTATGAATGCATAACGTTATCTACATATACAGGCCAGTTACTGACAGGAGCAACGAATATCAATAGGCTTCAAGTATGGTCTCGACGTCCAAAGCCTTTGATCAAAACGGTATGTGATTATGATCAGAAAAACAAAACAGTAATCATTCCTGGGTGACATGCATGAGTAGCAACACTAGATTGTTTCCAAATGAGCTACAGTTACAACACTGCTTCCTTCCAAGCTTGTCCTACCACACGCGGCTTATTGAATGACAACGTTCAAACCTTGTTTGTGGTTTTATGATCATTTTTTTGTAACATTGATTCTCTCCGATAAAGTTACATGAGTGTGAGCCGCAGTTAGCGTATGGATAAACATACAAGCATAAAGAATAATTTTTTTGTATGCAAATCTAAATGATTTGTAATTCGCATAGTGATTTTAAATTACCAGTCCTTGTGAAATCGAGGCTACATTGAAAAGTTTAATAACGTGTGCTCAAATGAATCAATGAAAAGTGCTCGTAAGAGTTTTAGCACATAACACTCCTGTTTTTTTGATTTGTGGTTAATGATTACTTAAAATCATCAGAATTAATAAATATCAAATAAAATGATATAATATTAAACTATTAGATTAACTTTTATTTCTAACTAAAAATGTTAAACACGTTATGAGGTCACTTTGATATAATAAGTACGTCCGTTTATGATAAAATATTCATTTCTTTATTCAGTAGATTTTGTTTAATCTCAGGCAAGACTACATAGATAAGAGCCATTGATAACGAATGAACATGTCTATTAGCCATAAGTCGATTGACAAGTCACGAATATTGATCACTATCACTTAAAACAAATATGCACCGGACTAAGGTTATATATCTTTCGAGATAGTCGGGGCATAACAGTTTCTTACATAAATATTCCATTGTCGGCTTGTCCACTTATAGATTACTATCGGGTGAAAAAGGAATACTTTTAGCTGGACACTGACTAACAAAATCACTCACAGATCACTGTGGGAAGAAAAGAAAAGAGTTTTCGTTGGATACAGACTACTAACATCACTCAAGATTCACTTTAGAATGAATAGGGAAGACTTTTCGCTGGACACTGACTACTAAAATCGCTTGTAGATCTTTTTTGGTGAATAGAAAAGATTGCAGATGGAAGCTGACTACTAAAATGAATAGCATACACTTTGGGTGATGTTTGATTGTCCACTTAAAGGTCACCGAAGAGAGAGTATAGAAACTCCCAACAGTGACACTCATTCAATAGTACTTGACAGATTGTTTTCTCCGAGAGCTCTGAAACAGACAAACAAGGGACTATCAATTGTAGTATATTTACACACCTAAGAAACATACGCCCTTTCCATCAAGTTAAACATGTCCACTTTCCACAGTGCAAACACATATGTATGTTCAATAAATTCTTGAAGGACCAATCCATAGCTTTGCAAGTACGGCAATAATTCACTTCATTGTTCTTCACCTGTGAGAAATCCTTAGACTGCCCATGACTATACTGATATCTCATAGCAAGTTTTTATAATTTTGAGTCATACTTGTCCATCAGGGCAAGTGAAAAGATATCAACTTTTTTGTATTCCAAATGACATACGATTTAATAAATTACATTATTCCGAAGTGTGAATATTGAGTCTTCAAGAATGACAATTATATCAATTTATTCTGACTTGGTGTTTAGAAACTTTGATTTGTAAGTGACCTGACTCGGTGAAAATTACGAATCTTACGTAGTCTAAATGAAATCATACCTTACGAGTTCCCTTCGGCTTTTTAGAAAATCGTTCTTTCCTCTCAATCCTTCGTTTCTTTTCTTTTTCCTTCTGTATCTGTCTGAGCGACCTCTCCAACTCTTCTGTAGTTCTTTTGGAGTGAAGGTGGCGTCGTCTTGTCATCCTGCGAACTGGCTGCTCATCTAAACACGTCTACGATGCGAAACGTAAACATTTATATAATTAGTGCCTTGATTATTATGCAGTATTATCTCACAGGGAATAACAAAACTTCAGTCTTCAGTTTTCATTGTTTTTTGCTCATAAATCATTTACATGTGCAATGGGTTCAACATCCACAACTGTCTTAATGACGGTACTGTTGTTGAAGACTTTAAACAATCAAATATCAAACTGTATTTTGTTTGAATTGAAAAAAATAACAAATAAATTAATCAAATGAATAAATGAAGAAATAAAGCAATTGAAAAAAAAAAAATAATGTGTGAATATTGATGTCTGAATAAATGGATAAAGAGATAGATAGATAGGATGATGGATGGATGGATGGACAGACATAGATAAATAGATGAAAGTGTCGGCTATAACGTCTTCCCTTCTTTGTAATCGTAGTGTATTTATTCAAACAGTAATTTGCACTAATGACTAACGACTATGTTATCACTTTCCCCATGGCATGTGCTGTAAACAGTATTATTCAACATGAACCATTTGCTATCACATTGAAATATTTTTATTTTTTATGAATGTTTCCAACCTTTGATAAGAAAAGGAAATGAGCCAATGAACCAAAATATTCAGCTCTACTACATACCTTGATTTTAAATTTTAATGTTTGAACTTAATTTTTTCCTATTACAATGAAAAAAAGTATTTATTCATAAATTAAATTATAACAAGTGTTAGAATTTAATTCACAACATTGCTTTTAATAAGACTATAATATAAAAGAAATTTAAATTTGAAAGCAAACTCTTACCCAAACGTTTGTTATTAGTCTTGGAGGTTTCGGAGCTGGTTTGACTGGTTCAACGACATGAACCAAATCTTCTGTCATTTCAAGCAGGTAGTCTATCACATTGTTCTCTGTCAACTCTTCTGTGTTGAGTATATGCTTCTCAACTGCAGTCACGTCTTGTTTGTCATCATCTGTGGGGAATAAATCATCGTGCTCATAAGTGGATTTCTTATCCATTTAAAATTGATAGAATGTTAAAAGATTAATAATGGTTTTTTATTCATTTAATAAATTTATAGATTTAAAAAAGTTGTATATCTTTAAGCAAATGAGTTCTTACCATTGAACTAACAAGCCGTTTTATTGATGAGTAAAGTAAACAAAACTTTAATTAAAATGCAAAATAAGTCTTCAATGAATGACTGTTAAAACATACCTATAAAATCTAGTATGTCCGGCACATTAAAATTACCGAATCCTGGACCGTTTTGAAAATTGTCTAATGCACTTAAAACCATTGGTGTTGCTATTACGAAACCATCTGTTGATATTCTGAAAAGACAGGAAAAAATATGATTAGCACTTTAAAAAATATTCTATCCCAAAATTAGTACGCATCATCTGAATGTTTAATTTTGAAATAATGACTTTATCATTTTCATTAACAAAGTGAAAACATCAATTATTACAAATCTAAACGTGTATACTGTTTACTACTGATAATCGCTCCTAATTGAATATATATAACGATTTATAAAGGATTTTATCTTTATCGATTTAGATTAAAACCAAATACACACCCATTTTTTAATGTAAGCAGATATTATTAAATTAACTTCTACATATATCAACGCGCTTATGAGGAGTCACACATCCCAAAATGTAAGAGCAAGAAGTACCAACTGTTTTAGAAGAATAATATTATAATATTTATCAGATGATAGTATGAAGTTACTAAGTCGCGATTGTGATCGAAAACCGGATAATGACGTACTTCAATAAGTGAAACGTTATTAAATTTTAGAAACCTAACTTTAGCGTTTATATATTACTAATAGTATAATAGTATGTTGGACGTTTATATCGGCTTTCGCGCATTTATAAGGCTATTGTTTAGATGTTCAGTTATAACAAGTATATATAGTTATGATACATAAGTGGTAAATAAGAAAATTTATTATAACACCAGCTATGATATTTAGGTTCATATCAAAGCCAAATAATTTCATGAAAATCACCAAGGGTCTCTGGTTTGTGGCAAGTTGTGAATCTTTTACGTACGCTTCTGCCTTTCTTTGACATGACGTTGGTGTAACAGGCACGCTCCTTCTCAGTGAATATCTGGATGAAGACGGAGTTCTGGGTGTAGTAGGGATATTGAATTTGACACTGGCTGATGCTGATGGGCGTGTTGACGAAGGCTTTCGTCCACTGAATATCATTGGAGTTTTGAACCCGTCATTCAAAACTTCTTTCGACGTCTCATGTTCAAATCTTGCTAATATATCGTCCTTTCTCTGTTGTAGTGATTCTAATTCTGCTCTCTGAAAGATCATTATTGGATTGAATGATGGAACAACCATATAAAATGATGGTACGTGAGTATGTTGCTGAACTTAAGGTTGCCCACATTTATAAGATATGCAAGTAGGCCTAATTGTTTATCTTACGACTTGGCTTTAGATTATTGCCATTATGGCCGTTGTGGAAACCAACAAATTCATGGAATAATACAGTAAATAAAAACATTTTGCAATATTAAATAGGTCTATGTCCTGTATGTTTGATAAAAACCATCTTAAAAAATAGCCTACTGATCTAAGAAAAGTTAAAAGAGTTAAAGACGTAAGTTCTTGTCGTTTGTATTTTACTCAGTAAGTAACCTTATTTATACCTTGAGTGTTTCTTCAACATCGTCGGGTGTTATTTCCGGCAGTGGTTGATTTTCAATACTGTTTAAAAAGTAATTTACGATTGGAATTCTCATTTTCACAAAGTCATGTTTTCACCAGCGTCGTCTGCTAAACGAAAGGACGTTCCGCAATTGAATTAAGTATCGAATATTTTCATTGGCTGATTTCGACCAATCCTTGTGGAGTTTACAACTAGAATTGTTTACTTCCGGGTACTCCCCACTGAAGAACATGTGTGAAGATTGTGTCAAAGAGGAGTTTCCTGAACGGGTATTTTACTTTTTAAATGCTTTAATGACCATAATAAGCAATATATTTGATTTTCAGGCTTTGTATTATGTCAGTTACTAAAGTGATCGAGTGAAATACTTTAAACCCAGGAGAGGATTGAAATTTTCAATCATGAGTATCAAATGAAGTTGAGCTTCAGGCCCAGTAAAATTGTATTTTATACACTGTAAATATATATGTGCGGGGCTTTTATTTCATAGTACACTCTGAACCTCTTCAGTGAATTTGAAACATCTGATCATAAAGTGTTTATGATAAATGAATATTCATAATGTAATGGTAACTTGATTATGATAAGACGTTCGAGGAATCTATGAAAGTACACAGAACAAGTAAAGAATAAGTAAATAAATGGAGCATATTTTATGAGTATCCATGTAATATTATCATTATATTTATCACGACTGCCTTAATATAACTATTTCCTTAGCAAGAGGGTGACAAACCATTATTCAAGCATGCATTGTATGATATATGTTACATGTCTCACTTCTTTCATAAATAAGTAATACATGATGCCATTACAATGTTTAAGGGAATAGTCTGGTAAATATTTATCCTTTAGTTAAGTTAAGTTAGAATTATATAAAGATAAATATTTACCAGACTATTCCAGATATGTTTTAATACCTCATAATGAGGTGAGATGAAACAGAGTTAAATGCAGCTTTCTAGAGTATTTTACTTAGATTGTGGCTGCTAGTATTATTGCAGGGAAAAAGCCCGCAACATCATTGTGGCTATGTATTGTGGTAAAACCTGTGAGCATCGGCTGGAACATGCAAAGCATGGATGGTACTGCACTGAAATTCAGTGTAGCATTGCACCAAAACCTTACTGCGTGTAGAACGGTTCTGAACTGCAGACAAAGTTACCAAGACTTCTTGGTACGAAGCTGATTGCTCTAACCATTGTGCTATCCCTCCCCCACCCCCCTCCCCCCAAATAATAATGAATTTTCTCATTTCTGTTTGCACTTATATCTAATTTGAATGGCTGCTTTCACAGAAGATAGCAATTTATAATCTTTCTTGGTAGAAGGAGTAGAATGATTTAATTGTTTTCTTTAATTTTTCAACAGGATTCAATGTGTGTGGAAAATGGATCTTTCATGGTCAACTTTGCATGCTGTGCCCAGTGTAAAGCAAGGGGAGAAATCAAGGTTGTGAACAGGATCTGTAGTGAAGAAGAAAATGGAGATGAAATGATAACATATCAACGTAAGAATATTATTTCAAGCTCAGTATGTTATATGATTGGGTTATCTCCCTTTCATGAAAATCATCAGATGTTTCTGTGTCATTGCCATACAGGGGAAGACTTGAAGATCATAATCTGCTGATGATTGACCCACACAATTCATTGGTTTGCAAAACATCCACTCATTAAATGTGTTTGCACAGTAACATTTAGCAGTGGAGGACAAACATTAGTTCTGTTTAGTTGTATGCAGTCAATGAAAAAAGTAATCACTTTCCCGTCTCCTCTCCTAGATTTTCTCAGGTACTGCAGAAAGAATGAATCCTTCGAGCAAAGAAATATTCTCTGCCAACAGAGGTACCTCCGGTCATATCACCCTATGCTAACATTGCTTTTATTTTGAGCATTTTCTGAGGTTCTAGCTGATTCCCCTAGCAGCAAAAAAATTACTACAGAACTATGTAGCCATTGAACATGCGTTTTACATGGAAAAGCCTGCCTGATATCACACAGGCTGTATCTTTGATTCAGTTGCCGTTTCTTGTGTTTTATCACGAAAGCCTGTGTGAGCTTTTCACGGTTGAAAAACTTTAAGATTTTTTTTAGTGTTTTGAACTGACTGAGGCTTTGCAAAGGATTATGTTTGAAAGAGAGATTGCAAAACTAACATTGAGTGCATTCAATCAGGCATATGCATTTACAGCCCATAAAGGGCTCAAATTAAATCAGAGGTTAGCCATGGAGGTTAGATATGGCAAGGAAATTATAATTGTCCTTCATTTGTTTATCATCATTTCTTCTGCTTTCTTCCTGCAGATGTGTGTGAGTTTTGTGATCACGTTGTTGCTGACCATGAGTATGTCTTCAAAGTGGACGGCGATTATCAGGTAACAGATTTTGCTATTTCCTAATAATATATGTTTCTTTTTAGTTCAATAGAAGAAAATTACTGTCCAAGTCTGTATTACCACAATAACGAGGCAGTGAAGCTGATATATTTGATCAAAATGATTTTATGTTCAATTAGTGACCCGTGAATGAGATGTTTTCAGTGTATATATTCATTCAGCTCCTTCATTTCCCTGATATCTATCAAGACAAATGCCTCACGTAATCAGCTGCTTGTTCATGGCTATGAATGGTATGAATATTTTATTCCGGTTTGTTTTCAACAATTTAAAGTCGATCGAAACTTCCCTAAACATTCCCGCCGTTGGATCTCTCTCAGCATTTTTTCTGATCTAAAAGCTGTAGTTGTGAGCATTTACTCTTATGGATTCAAGTAAACAACTATATTAACACAGCTGTTGAAACTATCGAAAGTTAACTGTGCTATCTATACTATCGATTGTTTTTTAAAATTGCGTTTGATGAGGTACTATCAGCAAAGCAACTACCACAAAAAGTCAATAGTTTGATCAAGTTACTCAGGTCATGAGTCATGACCTAAACTCTTCCCCTAGAAGTAACAGTCTATGAAATCAGACATTATTTTTGATTTCTTGGATGATAAGAATTACTTTGTGGTCCTGATAAATTCAATTAAGGAAAGCCCCAGAAGCTAAAATGTGTGTACAGACTGTTGTGGACATTTGAGGTAAGGATTTCATCTCATCAAATAAATTGGAGGGTCCTGTATAAAAACTATGGGCAAAACATTTCATCTCACCTGAATATTGACCGTCGTCCGTCCCCCATCTGTTCGTCCGTAAACTTTTCACTATTTAATCTTGTTCTCCAGAACCATTGGCTCAAGAAATCTTAAATCTTGTGTACAGACTCCTCAGCCGATGAGGTTTTTAATCTAAAGATTTGCTGACCTTATGACCCCTAATGAGAGATACAGGGCCCTAAAAACTATATTCATCTTCTTCTCCTGAAGCAAAAGCTCTAGAAAGCTGAAACTTTGTGCGCAGACACCTTAGCTGATATCAATTTGATTTGGTTACCCTGTGACACCTAATAAGGGCCACAGGGACTATATTTGTACAACCTTAAAATCTATTTTCATCTTCTTCTCAAGAAGCAAAAGACCTAAAGAGCTGAAAATCCTTGTACAGAATACTTAGCTAATGGGGATTCCAATTCATTGATTTGGTGACCCTGTGACCACTAATTAGGGCCACAGGGACCACACCTTAATAACTTATTTTCATCTTCTTCTACATCATAAAATCACCATTGATGAAACAAATTTTAGATAGCGAGATGAAGTACAGACACAATCTCTCTTTTTTTATATAATTTTGTGTAGCTTATTATCTAAAAAAGCCTTTTTTTTCAAAAGACCCATAAAATAATATGAGGTGCTTAGACTAACAATTTATGGAATGTGTTACTAATTGTTTCCAGGTTGGTTTATACACTAGCACTTGTCAAAACTGGTTAATTTAACTACCGTAGTTATTTTTCAAAGGTTTTGGCAATGTCTTGGGAACAGTGTTATGGATTTTGTATATATATATATATATATCAAATTATGTTTTCCAGATCTATGAGATGTCCTGCTTGCTCTGTGGTAATGGGGAAGATGAGAGAAGTGTCATGCCCTTTGACCCCCAGAAACAACAAATAAGTTTCTTCTAAATTTTTGCAGACTGTGTTATTACCATATTCAACCTAATGGAGTCCCCTGCCCTGAAATGCAGAACAGATCAATGACATTAAATTTTGGACACTGAATCTTATATGGAAAATATGAAGTCCAATATTACAATATGTTTGCCCTTGCATAGATAAGGCCATATTTTGCAGTAATGCAAAATTGCACCTGATCAATGTTCCAAGTATAGTTAACAATTTGTTACCCTTACTTGTGAATTAAATTTTATTAGGTAAATTACGGCAGATATGTATTTTTCACTCTAATTTTTCTGATAGAATTTATTAATGAAAATTTTACAAAAAAACCCACTAAACATTTTTAAAAAAAATTTCTGCTCCTAATAATAATTGAGAAAAAATTAAAGGCCACAATTACTATGATGTTTACACAAACACCACACATTTTTGACATGTTTAAGGAATAGAGATTAAGACAAAAATAATGAAAACACAATCTGATGATTCTTTTCCTGTCAACATAAACGCCATGAACAAATGATCATGGAGTAATCCAATTTTGAACTTTTCAATGGCCATAAAAGCAATGGGTTACAGTTTTAACAAAACTCATAATATCTTGCAATAGAATTATTAATAGTTTCTTCTGTTGATATGCAAATGCTGTAACTTTATTAAGTGTCTTCACTTAGAATTTAATTAACAATAACTGGGGAAAAGAAATATTTTTCTATCAGCTTTTTGTAAGTGTTCAGTATTAATAACACCTCTGTACATATATTTCTGAGTGGACATGAAACCTGAACTCAAATAAAAATAGGGGCCAGTGCATGAAATATAGTTCTCAATCAAATTCAAGTTTGTATGCCTCATTCCCAATATTGAAAAACACTTTGGGGACCACCTGAATTTTCATGCAATATAATTCATACCCAATTGTTTTGAAATAAACTTAGGTTATGTTTATTTCATTCATGTATATATTTACCATTAAATGTTGTGTGTTTTAATTTGAATTATCTTTAATTTATCTGAATACTGTATTCATATTTTTAGTATCAAGTTTTGCTAGGTTATTATCTATCTTATTAACTGGAGTATCAAACCTCTTCAGTCCCTCAAGATCCACCATTGTGAAAAGTTATCCCACCCTTTACGTTTGTGATTGAAAGTGAACGAAGAGCCATAAAATCCCACTCCTCAGCCTATAATACTATGAACATAAGCATTGTAACGATGAGGTATTTTATACAAAAATATTGTCACAGCATTTCTTTTTTTCTAGTATTAATTAGATTAGACCATTTTGATTTAAGTGTAAGGTTAAGTTTAAGGAATGGTATCAGTAAATTTGTTCTACATTTCCTTAGATACGACCGCCTTCGTGTGTCGATTTTTCCTTGTTTTCAGACAATATATTTTACATTATTTTGATATTTTTTACTTAAGGTGTTGATTTTTGTACAATATTTGTATTATCATTTATTGTATTTTTAAAAATAGATGTATGTAAATCAGAATAGCAGCCAATTGTTCGTTTCTCGAAAAATCCTAAAAGACTAAATGCTTTTTATTTATGAAGAAAACAGATAAATTTGATTTAGTTTTTTTATCCTGTAGAAAACCTTAAAAAAATCAAAGAAATTAAAAACAAAAGGCACATCTACACATGCTGACTGATCTAGATACCACGTTTCGTTTGGATAGGTCTTGCAGTTTTTGAGTTCTGCTCCGTAAACGATGTCGGACGAACGGACGGGTCCAATTTCAATATTCCCTGCCGGGGAATAAAAATGTGCAATCGCTGTGTATTTATGAGCCTATTTTCTTGTTTAATATATTTTATACCCAGGTCGTAGAAACCAAACAATGAAATAAAGGGAAAATATTATGGATTGTTGACCCTTGTTTAATCTTTCAAGATCTTATCAAAAGTGTCTGTTAACCCTCGTGATATTTCTTCAAAGGTCTGTTGAAATTGGTATGATGCTTTGCGAAAATGTACGTTCCATGTATACTGTGTATCTATGAAACATCATTTCAGTGAACCAAAATCCTCCCTGTTAAAAAAACTTATATCGATATAAAAACAGCAATTTCTCACTTGCTCGCTGTCATCAATTTTATATTCCAGTTTCTTGCTTTTAATGACCAAATGTCAGAAACGCAATCATATTTTACATTCCTGATGCACAATCCAATCGAGTGTAAATTGAATGAAAACCACTAGGTGCATTCTTCAATTGTATCCCCACATGGTTTTCCAAAATTGGACAGGGACTCCTTTCACAAAGCAACTTTTTTTTAAAGGTTAAACTTGACTCCCATTCTTTAACATTGCACTAAGGTTATCTCAAGGACGTATGATCACCTCATGGCTTTGAGACAGGAGGCTATGAACTGAATATAGAGCGTATAAGAATAAGAGCCTTTGGCTCTGTAGCTCAACAGACTATCAATAATTTGTTCTCTAAATGGTCACAGGGCTATGGAATAATAAATTCCATTAATATAATCCTCATCAGTTTAGGAGTCTGTTCACAAGATTTTAGCTTTCTGTGCCTTTCCTTGTTCGAAAAAATGTGTTTAGGGTGTGACCTCTTTGGCCCAGATAGGGTGGTTTAAACTCGTAACTTAAAATGACTACCATTTGCAAACCTTTTTGCTCGACATTCCTTTGGCAACGTCTGAATAAGTCGATGAAGTCGTTTTTACAAAATACCTCTCCACCCTTCTTGCAATACAATAATCCTGTTCTCTTCGATCGAGTTTAGTCCAGCGATGTTCTATCGAGGTAAAGGTATTGGATTTGGAAAGGTCACTGCAAGATTTTGATGTTCCAAGTTGCAAGGTTGTGGACCATGACGCATACTGCTTGTGAATTACGTTATCAAGATGGATCAACTCCCTCTGTTGGTATATGTTCAGTCCGAAGAAGTTGTTGAACTGATTTTCTGCGAAATGTTTTGCTTGGTATCTCACTTCGCAAATTCACACTGTGTCACCCAAATCTGTCGAGTAATTCTTGATGAAGGAACCAATGGGAGCGCCTCGAAGATCCTCTCTCAGTTCATCTTGGTTCACTTAGAGAACTTTTGAAAGATTTGCACGGTGTACAGATCGAGACACTGCATCGGGTTGTTTTTCCATAAACTGTTCACGTTGTAGATGATCTGGAAAGTAATCATTATCCTTTTGTCTAAAGCAAATAGGAAATTATTCGTTCATTTTTTTCTCAGCATCATTCAACCAACTGTGAACTATGAAAAAATAACAACGCTTGCTACATTCATATTTTTATATCAAAATTTATTTGCCACAAGATATCAAAAAGGTTTGATTTGAAAATATGAACAAGCTTTTGTTTGTTAATAAATGCATACATACACTATACAAATATCAATATAACTAAATTTGTCCTTTCCTTCTGAACCCAGCTTACATTAAAAGACAAATTTTTGAAAGCTTTATTTCCCTCAAAGGGCTTATGATTTCTAAATTATATCTCTTTCTCTATCCAATTTTTAACCTAAAAGTTAGGAAACAGTTGTCAGTATTTCGGAAAAAGTCGTCAATATCTCACGTAAATAGTTTGTCGAACTAGTCAATAGTCTGGCATCAATCAGAACATCATGTAGCTCGTGTTGCACGTGCCGAGTACACATTTGATGCAAAGCATGCTGGACATGCAGTCTCGGGTTACGTGCAGTTAAAAGAATGTACTGACGGCGTAAGGATAAGTCGTTTGGACAAATGTAAATCGAATATTTCTTTACAAAATTATTGTGCTGCGGCTTTATTAAACGTAGTTTTCCGGCTAAGACCTTTCACTAAAACAATGCATGCTACCGCTAGCCATATTATGGCGTACATTTTTCATATTGCATTGATATAAACGTATTTTTTATAGACTTAATTAAGTTGCTTTAAGTCTTTTATTCCTTTTGTCAAAAAAGTCCGTAATTTTAGGGTACTTATTGAAAGAAATCTTAACGTCTTAACAAACGTTTATTATCTAGAAATAAAAGCATATTTGTTGGAAGAATGTCTTTTCACTTCACTTTCACCATATTCCAGTTTTAAAAAGTTAGGAAAAATCAACTTTTAGAAATTGATTATATCATGGTCATCTCCATATCATTAAAGTGAAACTAGAAGGTAAGCCCTGAATAGCAAAAGCCTTCAACTTTTCTTCATAATTGTCATTATATAATTGATATTAACTGGAAAGTAAACGTTATTAACTTAGTTTTAATTCATATTGAAAGAACTTGAAGGTCAAGAAATGACCACGACATCGTATTCAGTCAGGAGAATGGACACCGTGCGTCCAGAATACAACAGTGCGTGAGTTCATAACGTGATGGACTAAATTGACTCTAATGCTGTAATGATAGTTCATCTGCCCCACTCAGTCGAAATAAAACATCTCTCCCGTGCCTTTTGATTTATAACCTTTCTTGTGCTGAACAAATGTGTCAATTAAATTGAGGGATTTCAAGTTGAATCATCGAGTTAAAGCATAGCGACACCCGTAATCCCTTCGCAACCATTGATTAAATGCTTCGACTATAGCGCAAGCGAGGAATTCCACGGCATTTAGAGTTATGTTACATTCAAAGGAATGTCTGTCTTAAAAAGCCGAGTTTGTCATCGGAAAAAGGACACGTGCCGTGGACAATTATGAGTTAATAAGAGCTGACACATTACCCGGCTCTCCAAATCACCAGCACAGAAGAGTTCTAACAAAGGGAGACAATCTGGAAGACAAATAGGAGGAGAGCGTGGTCACTTGGAGGACAATGGGAAAGGGGGTCCCAAATGTCACACGATTTGTCCGCAACAAAGCACGTGACTCACCAAAATCCTTAGTCACGCTGGCAGGGCTCTAGGGGTACCACTACAAACTTCTGAATAAAATTTACCGAAACGTAAACAAAGAAATATTCCGCTAAACTAAAGGATTTGTTTTTGCATGGCCACAGGGAAATTGCGACAAATCGGTTTAAGGCCAAAGCGTATAGGCTTTCTTCTGACCGGCTTCCTTCGTTATAGATCGTTTGAAAGTTTAACAAGGACGTGGAGAGATCAAACACAGTGAATAATTAACACGGACAGTTAGTCATGCCGCCACACAAAGAGACGGGCTCATTCACAAAGCAGTTGATAACTTCCTCTGTCTTTAAGAAAGGTAATACTGTCACTGATTGGTGTAACAACTCTCAAAAGTTATTTCAAAAGTTTTAGCTCTTTGAACCATTTACGAATTCACCATACTGCACGTAATCTACATACAAAGTTAAAACAAAGTAATTTTTTTACCAAATATTGAAAAGTCTTTGAAGGGCATTTAGAAGTGATATACAAAAGGAAAACAAGATTTTCTGGTAAACAACTTCTTTTATGCTTACTCCAACAGGTGGAATGTAGGGAATGCATTAATAATCATTTGTAAATTGGTAAATTCAAGGACGTGTCTAAGAACACACCTTGATATATTCAACTATTAGTAAGTCCGGAAAATCTTTTTTTCCTTAATCATTTAAAACTTATTCATGATTGAGTAGATCTCGGGAAATCGGCAACATGCTCTGGTTATTGAATTTTTTCGAAACTTTAATTTCAAAGACAAAACTATGATCAAACTTCTCACCATTACATTGCGGGTTTAGTCAAATCTTTTGTTCTAAATGTCGTCGGCGACATCGTAGACTATAACAATCACAATCAATGTCATGAGTATATTTATTTTACAACATACAATATATTACAATTAATCCGAACGTGACATAACTTTTTTCATAACAAGGTTAAGTGATATGCATGTACAAAATACTAATTTAATTTATGAGCACTTTCAACTCACCTTTCCATAACAGTTGCTGAACAAAAGTACTTTTAACTTTGCAATAAGTCTTTGTTTAAAATTCATATACATGATTTTCCATACGGTTTTTTCTCTAATGCTCGAACACTACATTGATAATCTTACACAATAACGACGAAATAATATAACTATAATATTATGGATCATATGTAGCTGAAATTATTGTTAAAATGTTGTTTTAGATTCCTGAAATATTTCTGAAAGATAGGTTGACGAAGTCAAACACCTAATATACGAGTGATATTTCTTCAGGTTTTAAAATAGTGAAACAAATTTTTGTTCTGCAGCTGTAAATACAACTTTACAATGAAAACAGTTTGGTTAACAATTATTTTATTACAGAATAAAACATATAAGATAAGTTGCTGTTTACTTGTGACAATGAAGTCAAAATTTTGTAAAATTTTAAACTTGTTACTAGCATGTTTTAAACGGTAGTATAATTGAAGTAAGATTAGCACGAAATTTGAGGGGACATTCTAATTCTTTTACCTCTGTTGATGGACATTATCAAATTTATCGAAGAATTAAATCCAATTTAAAATGTTATTCATAGCTAACCACTATAAAATTATAGAAAGTCCTTTCAACATTCACTTTATATATCAACTGTGGTTTAAACGAAAAGACTAAAGTCAGGCATTTGAAATCGGAAACACTTGCCTCATATAGAGCATTCAAATTCCTTGAAGGGCTGTTAGAAATGGTAAACATTAAAACAGCAAGATCTATTTATAAAGCTTCATTGAGCAACTTGATGAAGGAGTAAGCATATACTCAGAAACGTCGTGATTTTCAAAATAAAGAAGTTGTTTTTAAAAAAAAGTGAAATATAACATAGTGTACTAAAAAGGCGGTCAAAAAGAATTCAGAATAACTTTGTTACTTCTAGTAAAAACAAGCGCGTATGTGAAGCGATTTATCGAAAAGATCACAAATGATCAAATTTATTCACATTTTTATCTCCGATTGTCAACCATTAGTAACTGCTTGATGCAACAAATGACGTGTATTGAAATGACAGGTAAGTTATATATAGACTTTATGTCAATCATTAGTCTACAGGTATACTCATACTTACATGTATCTATTTGTAATAACACGTAATTACGATAAGAATATTTCAAAAAAAAGAAATTGGTAAGTACAAAATATCTAACAAGTATTTAATCAATTTCTATGTAAATTAATTTAGTACTTTTACAAGTAAAATATATTAAAATTGTCAATACTGTGTAAATCAATTGAGTGCTGAAAATGAATAAGAGAAAGATAGCCATCTTTTATTCAAGTTTTATATGATACAAATATGAAAAAAACATGAGTAAAATCCGACATACACCACAAATTGGCTTATAAGCCATTAAACTATTGATTATTGTGAAGTTTATTTAAAACATATAGGGTAAAATATTTTATAATAAATAACTCATTAATTACTCCTAATCCGGTCTTCCATAAATCTAAAATTCACATATGAGTGTCAAAATTAGTTCTTACAATAAACCCCCTTCTCTTTCATCGTTGATTTTTTCCCACGATGCAATGAGACGAAAATAAAACCAGTCAAACCATTGGGGTCTTTAAAAACCCATTCTTCTAAGATTTAATTTTCTTTTTTCATCATGAACATCCGACGTTCTTTGTAACCCACGCAAAATTTGCAATCTTGGAATTATTTCCTTAACTAATTTTGGACAGACACCAGTGCCCTATCAAACTTCAAAGACAGAAGAACGACCTTCCTAAAACGTTATGATGTAAAAGCCAACTTTTACTATCCTGGCCACTAAAGCGTAAAATTTCTTGACAAAAGAAACGGGGGGGGGGGGGGGGGGGGGGGGGGGGGTCATTTTTGAAGAATGATCTCTTAAGAATTTGAAGATGATTTTCTAAACAAAGAGAACACATTTTCATTGTTCCAAAAGCTGACCCACTCCCCCTCCCCACTCCCCCTCCCCTCCCTTACCCTAATTATGTCCAGGAGGGGGGGGGGGGGTTATGGCTAGGGGTATGATGATTAATCCTCACATGCATGAAGTTATGCGGTTTGGGGGGATTTTGGGGCCAAGTACAATGGACGGAGGGACGGAGGGTTTCCCCCTCTAACTAGGGCCAAGATTCAAAGCGCTTGACAAGCTACGGTGGTGACTCATTACAGAACTCGAGCTCAGATATTAATCATCAACTGATGACCCTGAAGGTCAACAGCAAACTGACCACTTGAAACTGAGAAAATTAATAAATTATAACTGTTCTGCATTCTCATGAATTGTAAAAAAAACCTTAAATATTCTCATTCTGTAATAAATCTTTGCGAGGCCAACAGGATGATACGAGTTTACTTTAAAAAATCGTATTTTGTTACTTAGATATCAGTTCAAATCCGGTCAATATCAATCTAGTCAGGATTCGCGGAGAGTTTTTGTGTTGTAATATTTATTGTTTCATTATATCTGAAATGATGGAAAGCTGTTTAATAACGATATGAATTTTTACATAATTTATTGTAAACTTAGTAACGGAATTTGTGATTTAAAAATGTTGAAATGCCGTTTAGTTAAAGTTCAATACTATTTGCTATCAAATTGACCAAGTTATGTTTAGAACAGTTAGTGCTTGCATGACGTAACTGACATAGTTAAGTAAATCTTTCCTACAAATATACATTTTTGTTGTTTAAGAATCGGTTATGTACTCTTTTAAACTTTAGACGTGAAATTGTTTTCTGAGATAAGCTTTTCAAAATATATATACATTGCACAAATAAAACGAATTGAATATACATCATAAAAAACCATTTGAATATTCGGATACCAACTATTTACCCCCAGGTCATTCTCAAGACGAGCCAACCAAACTGTAGTGAAATCGTGTTATCATATGGCATAGATACTCTGATATGGGACATTCAGAAACAAATATAAGCGATACTGAGTGATTTTAATTGACATCAAACGTCCCATTTCAAATTTTGCCCAAATTCCATTTATGCTTATTCAAATAGAAATTATCTCACATGATATTCTTCTTCATATGCCAAATATACAAGTTTGACCGATGAAAACTGAACCGAAGCTAAATAACTGCTATTAGGCAGAAGTCGATATAAACGTCCCATTTGCATGAATACTAGTTATATAACCTATCAAACAACTCGTAAGTGTAACAATCGCGACCTTTTTCTTTTGATATAAAATCTACCGATCGATTACAATGACAATACTTTCACTAACAGTATATTCTTTACGATACAATAAAACCACTGATGTTTAGCAACCTGACTTCAACCACTCAAGGGGTGACTCTTTAAAAAAGAATCATGATCTCAATAATGAGAGATATACTGTTCAACACTACACGTTTACACACAACAATTAACATCAAAAAGAAAGCGAATAACTTTCTTACATTTTCCACATTTATTTCGAACATACAATTGATTACAATTTGACCAAGTTACAATGAGAAACGAGAAAGTGTTTTAAACGTGACCCGTAAGTGGAATCCTTATGGATTATTATTTCTTTCGTTATTCTGATCTAAATACCTGACCAAGACATATTGCAGGTGAGTTTTCAAAACGTTGAATTAACTCAGATTAAGAAAATAACGGATTTGATTAAAATGGTCAAACTCGATCAACCTCTTGAATATGTATCTGGATTTAATTAGCAAAGAGGTAATTCACTAAGATAATTCACCTATTATCATTTCAAAATATCAACTATTTTGTCTCTCTGATATTAACTATCAACATATATTGCTCTTTGATCCTTAAAAAGAAGGGGCGTAATTTGTAGATTAAGAGTGCACATACCTTCTTCACCTCTGCATAATGTTTACATAGATATAACAACCAAAACAAAATAATGAAAGAAAAATTGGTATATACATAAACAAGCTTAAAAAGTATTTTCGACACGATGTAAAAATTCAAACGCTAAATACTTTTGATAAAGAAATCAGTTTAGGTACATTACAGTTTGAATATTGAAAGAAACGTAACTCATTTCGAAGTGCCTGTAATGTAAAATCACTTCCAAGGAGTTATCTCCCTTAAACCACTGTCTTTGACAATAATCTATTCGATTTTGTTCATTCACATTAACCATTGAGTAAATTGAAAATGTCTAAATTGCTTCATTCTGAAAAACATTGGGATTTCGTTTAATTATAGGTGATATTATCCCTTGCATTTGTCGCTTCAAAGTAGATGGTCAAAAATGATTTTATTTTAAGTGTTTTTATATTTTACCTAGCCCTTTAAAATGGATTGTAAAAATATTTTACCTCTATTTGACCATAATAACGCTTTTAAAATTACTTAACATTTTTTCCGAAATAGTAAGCGAAGCAACCTTATGAACAGCGAAAACGGGCAGTAGAAATTATTCAGGTGAGAGCGTGAACCAACTAGGAGTAACATATTGTCTCACTTTGTAATTATGGTACATAGTATCTCTTAATGATACAAAAGTTGAAAATGGTAAACAAAATGTAGATGTTACCGGTGGATCCATAAATTTGGAATTTAGAATACGGGGAATGTATGATATATATGAAAAAGGGAGGTAATGAAGTAATTTGATTAGGTATAGATAAAAGAAATCATGAACGATCATGTTATTAAGTACTAAACGCAGAATACTTTGATTGTTCTGTAACAGATTTGTATATGCAACCCATCTGTTTATAAATATGAAATGATTTATCATAACACATACAAAAGGCAACAAAGGAGAGCGAAACTGAACGTTAAGAAACTTATGACAGGAAAATCATGTACTCGTCATATCATGGTTATAATCCCAGGCCGAAGAAAAATTAATTAAAAACACTTTTTACTGATAATGATATCAAGGTATAGTCATCAAGTCTGGGCAAAGAATATTACTCTAATGTACCGTCCGGACGAACGTCTTTTGTTTTTGTTCTTCTCCTTGTTAAGATAATTATGACATTTCGGCTGACAGGGCAGATGACGAGGAAATGTGTTCGGTGCCATCTTAGGTGCCAGGTTCGAAGAACAATAGCATTTTGTGTAAGACTTGGCGACAAATCACGGCACATCAGCCAACGACGACCAGATAACGTTTCCTTGACTCGGATTTGGAATGAGTCATATTTCTATTATTACATTAATCAAACTAATCGCTTTGTATCTCAACTTGACCCTGGCTTACGTTGCAGGTCACATGGCGATAAATAAATCACGTGACATGAAGACACCGGTCATGTGACATGTCACACTCTCCTGTTGTTAAATCAAACGTTTGTCTTCGTTTTAAGGATTTACAAATATTCATGTTGTTTGATTTCCCCCAAACTAATCCTTATTTCAATAATCACACTTTAGCTGACCAAAGGACATGAGTCACGGATGATCCTCTTATCAATACTTATCAATGTTACATGGAATTAAAACGCCGTTTATTATATGTTGGTTAAAAAAGATAGTTATGTAAAATGTGTGGTTTGAATAATCAACCTTGTACAATTCAATATATATAATGGTACATGTATATGATTTACCTTCCCTTTGAATTAAATGAAAGGAGCGGGCCGAGTGTTTTCGTTTGGAAGGTTCAACCCTTTCCATGTTTAATTGTGAATGAATAGGTCTTTTTACGAACCTTAAAGTTGAATCTGAAATCTAAACAAAACCTCGAAGAATCATGAAAATAATTTTAAAAATTGTTATCTCCAACAATAAAATTTAGACGTTTGAGGTGTTTTGTTCGAGTACCACTACAGAAATGACTTGGTTTCCTGAATCCGGGAAACCACAAGTAAAGTGGGTAATTGGGGTATCCAGTTGGTATCCATTCACTGAAACTAAGTAACTTGGTTTCCAGCTACAATCCATTTTGGATTCTTTGATTTGTATATATCCATATATGGAAACCAACATGAAACTGTGGTCATAAGTATCGTGTTCGTTTCCATTTCTGGAAAGTGAAAATGATGATTTCTTTGAATGGAAACTAACATGAAACCATAATGTTAAGTTTCATGTTGGTTTCCAATCTTGTTTTGAACTAAATGAATAGATTGACAAATTATTTAGTTTTATCATAAGCAGTTTTGTTTGACTAGTATGGCATTCACTTGGTATCCATACACTGAAACTGAGTAACTTGGTTTCCTACTGGAATCCATTTGGCATTCAGGTTTTATATATTTCCGGAATGGAAACCAACAAGATACGATGGTTGCGCGTATCTATACTATGACTGTGTGGCTTCAAGATTAACCCTAGAAAACATCTAGAAAATTGCAATACTTCGACTACATCGTGGCAATGTTTAAACTTTGAGTCAAATCCTGTTTAAGGAGCAAAATAGTTTTCCATCATCTTAAGATCGTTTACAAATTATTAACATCAACGGAGAAGATTTAATATTCAAGATAAAAACAATGCATCAAAGTTTACATAAGAACACTCATTTTATCGATATGTTGAATTGAATAGAATAGAGGTTTTCCTTTAGTGTGTTATGAATCAATGATATCGTCGTTATAAGAAATTTACGTTTCATATTCAGTTACAAAAGGATTTAAGTGAATGTTGTTGACATGAACAGTAATCGGCTATATTGATGGAGATGGGCGGAGCCTATAATGTATTAATGGACGAAAGAAATGTGAAGTGAAAAAGTATCAATTGTCCACCACGGTAAATAGTCTTGAATGTTGATTGTTACCATTATAGCTAAATCCCTTTATCGGTCAATAAGTTGTAAACATATTTGGTTGTTTGTTTAGTAAAGGACACCAGTTACTCAGCATAGAGAAATATAATCTCTATGATCAGCTTGCAAACAAATGATTCGATATGGACTGTTGAAAACGCCTGAATTAGTAACATGTGCAGCTTTTGAGTTAGCGTTAATATTTGAACTCATAATTAAGGAAGAAATAATGTTTCTTAAGACACCCCTGAAAATGAACCAATTTCTTAAGCACAGTTGCATTGAATATTTCCGGTCTTACAAAATTGGCTTTGTAACCTGTATGCGTACATATTTGCAGAATAATATCTTTGATAGGTTACCTTAATGTTGGTCGTTAGAGATATAAACATATGCGTATTTCATTGTAAACAGATAAAATATTAACTAAAGATAACAAATAATTTTTGTAAAGAATTAACTAAAGGAAACTAACAATTCAATATTCAATAGAAACAAAAATAAAATTAGGAATATCTTGTATTTGATACATCATTTCCTTATTTCAGCCAAAAAGATGTTCATAGAATACTATTACTTTCTGAAAAACCTAAGAATTAAGAATACGTTTTTTTAACACAACCATTTGACATAACCTTTTCAAATACTCTTCTGTTAGTAAATCATCACCTTCATCGTATCTCTACAACATTAAATACATTTCGCTTCACTCCTTAAGAGGCTAGACAAAATCTACCAATCAGAACCTCTGTAATTGAACTGGCTGATTGCATAACACTTCCTGCTTGACACCTGGCCTTACCGGACACAGGTCAGTCACTAATGAAGGAGACAAACATGGCCGCCATCAATATAAACGACTGTAGATAATTTCTCAGCTGAGTAATAAGTTCAGAGGCAGCTCTACAGTAAAGGATACCAAAGTAAGTACCCCTTAACTGCATCAAACTCACTTACATTGCTCTTATAAACTGTTTTTTAAACTTCCGTGAGAGAACTGAATAAAATCATTCTTAAATGTTGGCTTCACACTCAGTCGAAATGAGTGTTTTTAACTGACAAGCTTTATGGATTGGTGTGTTTATAAGAATGTTAGATTTGCATTGTCATCAGGTTTGTATGTATTATGTTGACCTGTAAGTAGATGATTCACTTAGTTCCCTTTATTTAACAATTTTCAGCCGAAGATACATTGTTTACACAAGGGTGCACTGAACCATGACAGCCGTGAGCTGAGACAAATGAAGTGGATTATGCAACAGGTAACATCACAGTCAGCATGCTGACCTAATTCTTGAATAATCACGCAGTATATTACTTAACTGTTTAGATGGGAAAATTCAATAGGTAATGCAACCAAGGCAATTGGTTGTCTAAATTGATTGATTTGTTTAATATACTGTAACTGCATGTGTTTTGATATGGGAGTACTTGACATCAATTGCTTTTGACTTAGAACAAGAATTTATTTTGGGATTTCATATTTCCGTCAATTTCTACTATATCTATTTGTTTTCATTGAAAGTATGTAGGTTTTCTGTGTAATAGTAGAATTTCAACAAGGTGGGAACAGTAACAGTTGTTATACCATGAGTCAACTTTCGACTTCAACTAAATGTTTGTGTTTTTCTTTGGATACTATTTAATGTGCAAGTCACAAACTCAATGGTTTTCCTTTATTCAACTTATAAGAATATTGTAAAATAAGATATTTTTTTAAATATAACTTATGCAAAAGAATATTATTTGGATGAATGAAAATGAAACAATTGAATTGGTTTTTAAAACTGCTCGACTTATATTGCTGATGTTAATTTTAGTGTGAACCATCAAGATACATGCAGTGCCTCACAGCAATGCTTAGTTAATGTGAGTTGCTCTCTATTTACCAATCAGTGTTACTATTGTAAGTTTTACTGATATTACACTATGCACTGGGTTGCAAGTTGGGCAATTGAAGACTGCTCTGAGAAATAATTGTTGTGGTTTAAACATAGTTTATTCAATTAAACATACAGTAAGTTCTTTTGTTATCTACAAATTATAATTTTATGACGGCTTTGCAAAATATTTTTACTTCATTTTTATCATTTTATATGTCTTAATGGTATTCGTTGTTATGGTGATAAATCCAACATATTTTAGTATAACTTGAAAATGAAATTACTGATTTTTATCGAAATTCAAAATAAGAGATATATAAATTTCATTTTCAATTCAATTTGCTTATCTGAGGTGTTCACTGAAGCAACAAGGAGGGTTGCAAGGCCGTAAGTACATTCAATTGTTAAGTAAGCATACGGATTGATTGTTAACTACTCTCCCTAATTGATATGTATGCTTGCGAAAAGAAGTAACTGTGGAAGATTGAAAATGT
Source organism: Phorcus lineatus (assembly GCA_921293015.1). Lineage (NCBI taxonomy): Eukaryota > Metazoa > Mollusca > Gastropoda > Trochida > Trochidae > Phorcus > Phorcus lineatus. Next base: position 25,717,424 of record OV121084.1, read on the forward strand.
CTCATCTTCATGTAATCATATGAATATTTTAAATATCTATACAATTGTTTTCTGTTTCAGAATAAAGACCAATCCAAAACATCTGAAAAGTGAACAGGGTGAATTGTGTATATTTTGCACTTTTGTAGATTGTTAATTTTGCAATGAATAACTAAAGGCATTTCTAAACCATCATATATTTATATTCATAGCTGTCATAGAATAATTATTTCAATGAAGATTGGAGATTTCATTAAAAGGGATTAATTTGTAAACTTACGTTTTCTTACTACTCGTTTAAAGATGAATTCATTCTTCGAAATTGTGTGTTTGAATAAACGTTGATAGTGAATGGATTGGTAATATTTTCTATAAAATGTTTTTATAGGAGGAATGCTTTTTAAACCACCATAAATTCACGCTTACATTTTACCTTGTAGGTATTTTAACTTTCCATGAATGTTTTTTGTCTTTATTGCAATAAATATTTTATGGTAATTAATGTGTTTGTTCATTGTACAACCTACATAACACACAATAAACACTACATGGAAACTAATTTGAAACCTACGATAAACATACAAAACACGGAAACCAAGTTGAAACCTACAATATATAAGGATATGGAAACCAGTTTGAAACCTACGTTAAACTAACAAAACACGGAAACCAAGTTGAAACTTACAATAAACCTGAATATGGAAACCAGGTTGAAACATACAATAAACTGACTAAACAAGGAAACCAAGTGGAAATCTACAGTAAACTAAAATCACGGAAACCAAGTGGATCCTACTTGGAGGAGTGTGTAAAGAACGGTGATGGATACCATCCGGATCTGGGGCAAAAGTAGGTTTCAGTTTTCATGGAAACCAACATGAAATTTCAATCACGGAAACCAAGTGGATCCTACTTGGAGGAGTGTGTAAAGAACGGTGATGGATACCATCCGGATCTGGGGCAAAAGTAGGTTTCAGTTTTCATGGAAACCAACATGAAACTATAGAAACCTATCTGGATACCAAGTGGAAATACTGGTTTCCATGTCGTTTCATGGTGGTTTCAGTGATCCGGAAACCAAGTCATTTCTGTAGTGAGTGTAGACACAAAACGACTTTTTTCAAAATATCCAATGTTTTCCATACAAAAATAAGTGTTAAATTTAAAGTAATTATTTAATGGTAAACTCTTCACGTAGAAATGTATTGTAGATAAAGAGAAATAATGAACACATTACCCCCTTTCAGAAATCGTTTCTCATTAAACTTTTAACTAGCTAACCATTGATTGTGAGCACTTTACCCTGGCTTAATTATAAATTTCCTTTTTACATATTCTGTCGATTGTAAACGCTATGAGCCTATCTTGTTTAGATTTTTGCACAGTGTAAATTGGCATTTCATCATTTTAATAAATAAAATAAAGTGTTTGGAATAAAGAAACAATAATCTAAAGTTTGAACAAAAGTTTGGCCTACTTTTATCACAACGAGTAAATATATATTATTGAAATAAATTCCTTTATACCAGCGTTGCTTCATACAGCACTGAAACATTATAACGTTAGATTTACCTGGCGAACCATATGATAAGAGTCTTTAAAGTCTAGTGCACATAAACATCATCTTATGAAATGCCTGTATTGAGGATGCACGACGTCACAATTTATCAGTCTCATTTCGTATTATCGTATTTCAGTTAAAATATTCATGTTTAGAATTATTTTACCAGAGGCTGAGTGTTAGTCTACATTCTCTATAAAGCAGGAAGATTAGTGTGTGTGTCGTGTGGTTATCTTCATTATAAGTTAATGTGTGTGTCGTTATCTTCATTATAAGTTAGTGTGTGTGTGTGTGTGTGTCGTTAATTTCAATATAATCAGTGTGTGTCGTTATCTTAAATATAATTAGTGAGTGTGTCGTTATCTTCATTATAGTTAAGTGTGTTTGTCGTTATCTTCATTATGATTTAGTGTGTCTGTGTAGTTATCTTCATTATAAGTTAGTGTGTGTGTAGTTATCTTCATTGTAAGTTAGTGAGTGTGTGTCGTTATCTTCAATATAGTTAATGTGTGTGTGTCGTTATCTTCATTATAAGTTATCTATATTATCTTCCTAAATCCCCTACATAAGTAAGCGTGTGCGTTTCCCTCTAGGGATTCGAACCTAAGACCACGTGTAAGTATGTCATCTCGCTCCCACTCGTAACATGAGTCTGTCTATATGAATCACTCTGAATGTAGCGTGTGAGTGTACCACTTCCACTCGTTGTAAGCCTTGTTTTCTAATCAAATGAATGCACGTGTATTTCTCATAAACAATTTCGGGGTTCAAGCATGTTTTGTAACGCCGCCTGTCTTAGAGTAGACTAATATTCACTCTGTGAAAAATTGTTATATAAAAGATTGAGAAATTGAATTCAAATCTTGACTTACTTTTCGAGAGATTATTGTGATGTTAAACATTATCAAAACAGTCTGGGTGGTAGATTAGTCTTTGAGTTAAGGAAGCTGTTATAAAATATTTCGGGCCAGTTTGGAAATTAGGTTTCAATCGTGACGTTTGACGCTGGTAAAAGTGCGACGCAAACGAAAAAGATTAAATCTGACTTAAAACGATTGAAATTCTTTATCAAAATATATTATCTAAAGTATGAATCTCAAAGATGATATTTATGAAAGTCAGTATTTTCGTTCATGACAATTTATTATCAAATCTTATCCGAGAGGCAAAGCTGTGTATACTGATGGAAGATGCACTAATAATCACTTTGTTCATGCAATCATAATTAATCTAATCAATTACAGAAATTTGCGAAACAAAACAATAAATGACAAAGTGATAAATAGCATATGATGGCGTGGTATGCAGTAACAAAAATCACTGACAAGAAAATAATTTTTGATTAATGTTTGAAATTTTAGAAAATACACGGGTCAGGTTTCACCGTCTTAACGTTCTTGATCCATGTTCTTCTTCTTGCATCTCGTACCAAGCCCTTTAACGTGATATGTGTCTCGATTATATTTGAAATCTTACATTCCCGTTGTTTTAGGTGGATATTAACTATGTTAAACTTAGAATTATTAAAAAGCCAAAAATATGTTTAGATGTTTTTGGTTGTCATATAAACAATCATTAAAGGCTCATTTTCAACACGTAATTAAAATATCTTCAATCTTGAGAAAAAAATTAATAATACTTTTTTTATTCACTTGGCAATCAATAATCCTTGGTACAGTAACGAAATGTCATGATCATGGCATGTAAGTGTAATAACACGTAATTCAAAACACAAACATTTGGGAGAAATATTCAGAGATGAACAATAGTATTACACAAGTAAAATTCGAGATTCATTTGAAGTCTTTCTAAAAAATGTTCCAGTTTTCTTGAATAACATTTTTCGACCACGAAGGCACAGTCTATATAGACTGGGTAAATAAACAAAAAAACAAGACAACAGTATGGAGTCACTAAAAGCCTAATCGCTTCCCTAGAGGTCAACGATCGCTCGGTTGATGTACGTACAAAGTGATGACGTCATCAATTCCGCGTGAGTGGGGAAAGCGGAAGGCGACTATATGTCTACAATAACAAAACTCCCTTGTTATGATTAACATCGCAGTACATGAGTATAAATTTATCATGAAATCTTATTTTCAAAATTAAATTTTCTAAGTGTTATCACGAAGTTTCATTAACGGTTCATTTTCCCGCGAATTAAATTTTTTCTGTCATGTAAATAGGTAATCAAGTAATTTGACATAAGGCGATGGAATGAATGAATAGAAACACGATATTTAGGGATAAAAAAAGATAAATGACGTAATGTCAAAGATGTTCTATAAAGCTTCCTCCTTTATATTTGTGTCAAAAGGATTAAAAATGATAATTATTACGTCATCTAAAAGTGAAAAAAAATATTTGTAAACCGTAACTAAGAAGTAACAATTTGTTAAATCTTAAAGTTGTAAATCATCATGTATTTCTTTGAGGTACTATTCATTTAAATACCGTTTTCAAATTTGTGGAAAAAACTCTTTTAAAAAATCGATCCTTATTAAATATAACTCAACAAGTAAAATTGAAAATAATCTCTTTTTTGTGTGAAAGGACTCACCAAGGACTGTCTAAAGTAATTTCCAGAACAAAAAAGGTACACCTTTAATAACATGACAACTCATGCCATTCGCTACGGTAATCATTTCTTAATCTCTTATGCTTTCATGGAATTTCAATTACTTCACAAGAAAGAAAATAACATCTTTAGTCACGAAATGACAATAATTGCTTTGATGTGTTTTCTTCCATTTTCGATGAAAATTGTATTAAATGGCGACATTCCGAGAGAGAGTTAAAAAGCTGGTTCAAGCGTTACTTTTTCTGATGACTAATATTCCCCCATGTTCCCACAAACGGGGCATATGGTCGGCGGTCAAAGGGGGAATTGAAGAGGGACACAAAAACAGACAGATGGAATTATCAGCCTATGACCCTTTTAGCAGAAACAGACGAAAACCAATGAATCGACAGACGAACAGACAGACGGAAACGCAGAATCGGTTTCGGAATGTCGTAAAATGTCGTAAAATCGCTCGAATCATTGACGACATCATTACAAATTGTCTCTAAGCGACCATTTGGGGTTTAAAGAGGAAGATGGGAACTTTAAAACATGAAAACTGTCTCACTTGTCTTGAAATGTCTTTGTTTTTCCCCTTGGTACATTTTGGTTTCGTGGCGATATGCTTTGTTAAGCTTTAGTGGCACACCAGAGCGTGGAATTCTTTGTAATGGAGATCAAAAAAACAATTGAGATTAGGTCTGTATGTTAAGGACATATTAAAACCAAACTTTAAAAGGCTGAAACAATCAGTCTTTTTAGGGACAATAAATCGGAAATTTAAAAAGCGTTGAATTATCTTGTTGGAATGTTTTCGAGACTTAATAAAATCAAGAGAGCAAGATTTAGTTGATCTTTCACGTTTACTTTTGTTGGTACATCATAAATATATTTAAATATGATAAGCTTATTCATTTTCAATTGTAATCCTTCCATGGCGTTTTATATTCCAAAAGAGAGCTTCTGAAAATAAAACTAATAGATAATTACACAAATATCTTTTTCATGAAACACAAGAATTTATCTCTCGTGTGTTTAAAGGGATTGTACTGAAACCAAAATATTTTGAAGAAACTTTGGAGATTTGGATAAAGACATTCTTCAGTCAAGAAATCCAAATAACAAACTGTTTGGTTTGGGTAAATACATCTGAGCAAAATACTTGACGAAAGGTTTTTTTCTGCAATAAAAACATATCAAAAATACAAAACCAAAATTAAGCAACCAATTTACCACTTTAGATCAGATATTTCTTTTCTAAAAGAAATAACATTACAAAACAATGAAAACAAATGGTTTCCTTTCGTCCTATATCTTATTCTTTAATTTTCAATTCTTCCTTTCACTCCATATGTATATCAGCTTGGACTGTTTTTTGTCTGTCATTGTCATAGCATTATTTTTCTGTAACTTTGTAACTGTAGCTAAGAACAAATAACGTAAAAACTAAAGATTTTTTAAAATATTGATATTGGGTAATTTTGAATGCATGCAATAATAATGAACAAAGTATCCGAAGAAAGTGTCTATATGTATACTATAAACGGTAACGAATTTAATATATAATCTTTGCGCAGAGTAGCCAAAGCTAACTCTTAGTGATCAGTCGCCGGGAAACAACGCTATTTTACCTTCAATATCAATCATGCATAAAAACTCGACATCACATGAAGATGAGCTGTTGTTTTAGTCTTAATTGCAGTAATTTGGGACAAAAACTGAGTCACTGAACGATGCTGTCCTAAAAACCAAGACTCGAGCTTTGTTGAAACCCTTCTCTGACGCAGGAATGGATGACTAAGCCAAAAGCGCCATCTTGCGGCTGTCAGGAAGGAGCCAAGGGCACATCACTCGGCATAAAACCGGCGCCTGCTTACTGATACTGCTAATTTTCCTTGGCTTATGATATTATATTTCAAAATCAGATGAAAGAAAAAACAGACGTTTTAAGAATCTAATAACTGCTGCAAACGAAGCAACGCTATTCAGTTCTTTGATGACTACACATTTTGATAGACGGATTTCTTCCGACTTCTTTCTCGCGGGACTCTTAGACAAGATTTAAAAGAATTATTTCAACAATTACAAAGATGACCTCACGCTTCAAGTTCATCGGAAAAATGCTTGATGATAACAGATGTCAATTCTTAAGAGCACTCAATACTTTGGCAATTACATCATTTCAAGTCACTTACGGTGAACGAAATATAACTGACGTGGAAGGGGGATGCCGGGAACGTTTGGAGAGGGGGGGGGGGGAGGTTATAAGTGCATCGTATCATCTATTAATGTGTGTATCATGAATCATAACCCCATGAGCGCCGAAGTTAGTCAAGCTCGCAACCCGCAGGCGCCGATATGTATTGATATTTTAACAGCACCGTATACTAGTCTTACTCTTGACGCGAGAAGATCACCATGGTATAACCCTTCCAAAGACAACAAGATATTGAGGAAACAACATTTCCACATCTTCAGAACTATATTCTTTTTTATCTATCAAATATCGCTTCAGAAATATAAAATCCAGAGGAACATTATCTCTTATTTACTATCAAGTTTGGATTTATCAATGCTTTCAACGCTTTCCTTACTCAACCTCCAGATGAAGGAATTGGCGTCATAACTTTCTCTCAAGAAAATCATCGACATAATCGTCCCCTTGTCAGGTCCAAATTATGACAATGATGTACTTGAGATACTGCATGAATAAAACGGAATTGCCTTTGTCAAATGGTTCTTGTATTCATAATTAATTGTTCTTTGTGTATTTTGTATGACTAACACAATGGTGTCGATATTTTTATTTGACAGAATACATCAATTGAAACCAAGATCGGGAGAACCGAGAAGATGTAAAACGGTTATCATTTTTTTTCAAGGCATCTTTGTTTTTTTACTAATTTTCCATTTTTATTCACTGTTATTATTCTTATTTCATGTAGGTCGTGAAAATCCTCTGATTCTTTTCCTTTTTGCCAATTGCAAGACATACTTTTTCAGTCAATAAATGAAGTCTTAAAGGATCATATCAAGTCCGGTTACGTTACACGAATAAATTTCCTAAACTCAAATAATTAAATGGGCGTAAGAGGTTTTCGCTTGATAATTTTTTCTTCGACTACGGATAACTGAGTAGAATAATGAGATGTTTTTCTCACGGCTTAAAATATTAATTGAATATACTAATATCTAAGAGGGAAATTTCAACAAATACAATACTTTTTAAAAAGTGCCTTTAAAGGGACAGTAGCACATTTTTGAAAAATGTATTTCCTCAAATTGTCCTCAATTAACATTACTTTACTAAATGTATAATCTTCATAAAGCAATCATCTCCGTACTCAACTCAGTCATCCGTACTCGTAAAACCTTTTAATCACTTGAGGAAGGGAAATGGATTTGAATAATTTAAATGAACATGGTACGTTCGTTTTAAAACTTCTTTTGATTAAAAGACATTGTCTTGCATTTAACATTAATTTTCGTTTTCTTGAGATCACTTTATAGATAAAATCAAAGTGCTACTACCTCATTAAGGCTTTATGACCAAAAGGGCAAACGTTTATTTGAACCTTTATGCTTGTGTACATAGTAAATATACACCTGGAAGACAGTAATGCAACCTCTATCCAATGTTCTGTAACATAAGTACACATGAAGTTTCCCTGTTCTATTCAGAGTTCTTCAGAAAAAATGAATTATTAATTAAACGTATTTAGAACAACGGCTTCATAGGCAGATCAGCGTGCTGATCAGTTAAAGAGGAGACGTTTTCGGGCGATCATTTGTGTGCATTGAGGGTACACTAAATTCTGGCTTTTTTTCTTCTTTCTATATCTTCAGTAATTACTCGAGGTCAATAAATGTCGACATCCACCTCCACTTGGTAAACACTACTATTAAGGCAAAACTTGTTCGAGTATGAAATTTGGCTATTTTACAAGGGTTAGGTCATGATTACTTTAAATGATTGATTTGGTAATTACTAAGATTTTCTTGGTTTTTAAATCTTTGAAAAATGTTCAACGTGAACAAACACTTTAATATGAATCAGATCCTTGTTAATCGAATAACAATTATTTGTATCACTTCAGTGATTGAAAAAGTAAGTGTTGCAATACTTTTTTCCAGGTGTATATTGACTAAATTGTATTAGTATATTTGGAGAGGTTCATTGCATCGAAAGTGAGCGTTCTCAACCGATACATACATGTAGTACATTCGGAACTTCCGGACGGGTGGATCCCGTCCCGTCCCGTCCGGGAGTTCCAAATGTGTGCTCCAATCTCATCGAAATCAGATGAAAACTATTAGTTAGCCTATATCTCGATGCGTTTCCTCTCTAAGTACTCGATAGCTCTATACCGGCCTCATGGACAAACTCAAAAGAATATGGGAGCACTGATAAGTTTAACATTATCATGTCTATATTGATCTTATTTTATGTAAATCCATTCGAAGTATCCTCTCTATTAAATGTTGTAAATTGATTGAAAGTTTTACTGTACAATTCATTATGACATATGTAACGCACGTAGCAGTAAATGTGACATCGTAACAGTAACAGAAGGTTTTTGTCATTTCAAAAATGATTACCGCATTGATGACTATCAAATAAAATAATGAACTTATGAATATCATAACATCAGATGGCGGTTTATCAAAAACATGACCGGGGAGAACCAGAAACGGAAGCAGCGCCCTTTACTGCTTTTAGCGGAAGTGGAAAGCGAGACTGGTTTCCTATCTACTTATTAACAATCGCGAATCAACCATGACTAATACTTATCAAGTCTCCTATCTCATTGGTTCTGTGGCCAACAGAATCAAGTAGGACTGTCATTTGTGTGCGCAGTTGTAATTAACTCAAACATCAAAGTACATAGGGGATCGATATAGGATATCCGACTTAAATCACATGACTTTAGCTCAGGAAGATTTAGATTATCATAGATATGTTCATGGGGATTACTATTAACATTAAAGTGTAAGGACGACCATATTTTGTGTAATGAAGTAACACAAGTTGAGTTAATGCATTACTTCTCATTGAGCCTTTTTAAAAGGATACTTGCAAATAGTTTTTTTACGTTTACATTTAATCTAGTTCTCAATCTTTTCTGGATAAAATCCTTATTGTTAAAATTAACAGGTATTCAGGTTGACCAACAGTGCCAAAACTGTTCATTTGTATGTTGAGTGAGATGATGTTTGAAAATACAGTGCTGCAAAAATAACAGTGTTTTAACCCCCCATAAAATATTGCAAAAATAAATGCCCTTTTACAGTTAAAAAAAATGTAAACTCAATCTTTAATCGATTCCAACAATTATATGGTTCAACTGCAAGTCTTGAGATTATGGTTTCATCGATACTGGTATACCGTTTTGTAATGGGATATACATACCTTAGCACCTTAGGCACATTCACATCAATTTGCTTTGTAGTATTTGCAATGGTTTTTACTCTTGTATTTCATAGAATTTATTCATGTTTATCAAATTCAATTAAGTATTATAACGGTAACTGGTAGGAGGGCGGTTGTGTGGGTGCCTAACCTTCTGTTAACAATGTACTAAGACTACCTTAGCCTGTGATAACTTTGTGTTTGTAAAACGGACGTTGTCCAACATTCATTCTCTGAAAAATACATTCTAATTTTTTTCCCGAAGAGATATGTGAGTTTAAGTTGATTCATTTCTAGACTTGCTTTTCAAAAGGTTATGCTAAGATTTTAGTTTTCATTAACAAGAGTCTATTGGTTTTACTACCACCTACCAAAATCCCGTTGTACAACTGGCTATTAACAAATTGTTGCAGCTCCCAGCGTGAAGCAGGCCTGTAAAGCGATGCCGCTATCGATCAGCTGATTCTGTCAACAGTCGAGGTCGTTGTCCGTTGCGGTGATGCATGAGACGGTCTCTGTGTTCGCTGCGCTCGCTTCCTCAAATAACTGGCTTAGTTTACTGAATTAAGAGAGACAACTGATATCTGTTTAAATCGCAAGATTATGCGCTATTGTCGTGGTTCATTTCACGTGAAATCTTAGGAGCAAGAAAGGTCATTGGGTGCATATCTGTGACTATTTGCTGGTGTGTATTATAGATAAAATTATGTATTTTGTATGCAATAAAGAGTGTAAGTTCGTTTGCAGTACTTTTGATCTGGTTTTCTTTGAATTGAAATGTAGGCAGACACAAATACAATGATATTTGTAAACGTTTGATTTAACGGATCTATTCAAAGTCGTTATAATGTGGTTTCTGTGCAAAGTGTAAAATTGATATCATAATTTCAATCTATATATCCGCTTTTCCTTTAACAGTGTTTGAATTAGTTGAAAATTGCAAAAAAATAAAGGCTTATTTGTGCAAAATTGCTCCGATATGTCCTTGCATAATTAAGGGTGAAGGGAGGAAAATAAGGGGGATATGATGTTTTAAATAAAAAGATTAGCCTACATTACACGGAAGAAGGTTGTCAATTTCAAAATACACTGCATTTTCCACTAGTGGTGAAGACAAAACCTTGAAATTATCTCGATTCACGGAAATCTAAAGAGTTTTGGTTTCTCAATTTGGCCGCATGAACTAAACCAACCCTTGGGCCCTATGTGGCCTGTATGAGATGTGAAGGTTCTGACATAGGGCGGCTCGTCCTCGCCTTCAGGTCGATAGTAGGCAATTTGCTACTTCAAGGGATATATAGATCGGTGATTGCTTTCTATAGATCTATCACTCGTAGAACCTGTCAGGGGTTTCTGGGTCAGTTTACGCGAGATATTGTTGGGTCAATCAGTATTGTTTAAGAAATTAGGGTAAATAAATTTCGCTGACAACAGCTACTCTATTTGCATTCGGTGTTATTTGTATATTTCTATAGATCTACTCAAGTGCTTCGGGTCAGAGGTTTTCGGGGCAATTGCATGAGGTCTTAATCAATCCTTCAGAGATACTAAAACGTTTGTTGCTACATCATGTTTAATGTTTTTAAACGTTGTGAACTCCTTATACAAAAAAACGTTTCCTGATTGTCAATAAGCGGCACATGGAAGCTTGTTGTCCATTTCAGAAAACGCACGTCACGAACTACACGTGCACTTGCCACTCTTCACGAACCGCACGTGCACTCGTTATATAATACGTCGTGTTCATTTCACTTGTTGACACATTGTGTCGATTTGTTAGAATATGATTCTGATGTGGTCTTTTCAAAGACTTTGGTGGGGGGGGGGGGGGGGGGGGGAGTATTATTTTACATTAATACCATATGATCTATATTTTCAGATATTTTTTATTTAATTTTGAACATGTCCTGAAACCAATAACCAAGGCACAGATCATACATTGTTCAAACGGGATATAGTTATCGCGCTATCGATTGATGTATGTACAGAAAACGTCAGCCTCCAAACTGACCAGTTCTTGCATGTCAATAGTAAAAAATCATTGCTTATTAGTCACTACCAATCACCATGGCAACACCAAAACCAGACGCATCTACAAATGAGAATGGGGACTTATTAACCGTATTGTTGATTTGAAACACGAAGGTGCGCAGTCTGAGTTCGGGTCCCTAATGTGATTTATTCTGAAAATATGGTTTTATATTCGAATATACTAATTAATTGAATTACCAAGAAATGAAGAATTTGAAAAAGTTAAGGCTTTATGGCGTTCAATAAATATTGAAAACAGCCCTTTAATGAAATAAATACGGATTAGGGATTAGGTGTCAAAACCGTTTTAAGCATTCAAGATTTAGTAAGAACATTAAACAGACACTCCGTGATTTCATGGCATTTTATTTGGCTTTCATATGTGTGATACGGTTAATAAGTTATGATGAAATTCTTATTAAACATTTCACGTATATACCTCTAACTGTCAAAAGACAGCTATTAGTTTTCAGTGAAAATCGAGCAACAACCATCACCACAACGAATGGGTGTGCAAAAGCCGAAATCGCATGTATCAAGTTTACATTTACAGTGTATATAATTTTTCAAACACTCAAATTTCTTTTGCGAAATGGTTTAGATAAGTTTCCAAAATTCCGTTTTACCATTCACTGGCACTGTGATACCAGTGTATTGTCTCTCTATTGAACCAATTGATTCTTTCAGTATTTGACATTTGACAGGAAAAGAAAGTGGTCTTTCTAAAATAAAATATCAAAGTATAACTGGAAATATACAAAATTCTATTTTTTCATAAATCGCGTTATGAAAATGAATTAAAATTTTGCTTGTAAACAGCCAGAAAAGCGAAAACGGCAGCCGCTATATAATTTTTAAAAAAAATGTTTATACTAAATTTTTAAAATCGGTTAATTTACAAGATTGCTTTAATAAGCAATATTCCATCTATTTTCCTCAGATAAGATTAAATGTTAATTCAAAACATGAACACCTTACTAGTAAAGCCGTTAAGACCATAGATTTTGTACATCTCCAAGCCGACTTTGGTCGTCTTTACTTTCTCATTGTTGATGGTATGAAAATTGTAAATAATAATAAGTATTTCATTGCATCGATAGAAAGCTTAAGTGAGTGCCTATATCTTCATATGTCTTCAAATAGCCAATTTGAACCGAAAAAGCGAGCTATAGGAGAGATATAGACCTATTAAGGCTCCTATAACACAGAATAATGCCAAAGAACTAGTCCTATTTGTATACACTAAGATTAGATAAAATACATGAAAATAATGACAAAGGAGCCTGGTAGAGAGTCTTGCAGGTGCCCTTTTCTGAGGGTACCTATTCAAGCTTATTACTATCGAATCAGGAACAATATTCAAACTGCGACAACTAGCTTACCTTATACATTGTATACCTTAGTCAGAAATGCTGTTCTTATTATATGGTGACACCTGGCTTGTAAGTTGGAGAAAGAATTGATGAGTTCAAAAAAATGATGCAAGAAAATGTTTAAATCCTCACATTTCGTTTCATGCTTCTGAGAAGATTAACCCTCTATATCAATCTCATTAAAATAAAATCTACATTGTCCACTACACAATCTGCGGTACGTAGGGCAGCAATATTAGATTTTATTTTAATGAGATTGCCCTCCATATATACCACCCATAACAATTCTGAACTCGGACAAGAATTTGATTCCTATCACATTTAGAATAGATAACAAAGTAGATTTTCTCTACCCTAAGATTCAGACAAGATTTATATTTTTCTATTTTGGAATAGGAGTGGAGGAACAAAACTTACATCAAAGAATATCCTACTACAAAATAAATTGGATACCACTTAACCGAAATTCAAAAATAAAGTTATAAAGATAATTCATACGTGGATTTAATCCACGTTAAAACGTCATTTTTTCATTCTTAATTTTTTGTTAACACTTAAACAAAATTCTAATACATGAATACGATTGTCGCAATGTGATTAGATTTACTCTGAATGTCGCTTTACTGTAGTTTTTGAAGAGATATGAATATTTGCCATGTACAAATGTCCAATGAAAACCGAAAACTGCTCCCCCAAAAATTAGGGTCTTTTAAGTGCAGCCATACGCCAAGAACAAGCTCAAATGTTAAAAAAAATTGATATTCGATAAATACTGTAACAATTGACTATAGCATTTACCGAAAAGATCTATTAAGTTAGCAAATCTTAAACAAACTATACAACAAAATCAACTGTCAGTAAACACCATCTTTTGAGACACAAAGAATTGACACAGCTTTGAGGGCCCTTTATAAAGGGATATTGATCTGTATTATTCAATAACATCCACAATTGCCTACATAATAACACAATCGCTTTAGAGACCATATTACCGTTGCCTTTTGTAAGTCGCAACACTCCGTCACGCTATGACGGAAATCAGATTAAGACAAGGATATTGTTTGCGTTCCTTTTTATTAGTTGTTTCATCCTACTTGTATGACAAATATGTGGATATTCGCCGTGTAAATTACACGAACCGGTCTGCGATTGATAGCGCTGTAACGAGGGATTACTCATAGTGGCTGAAGGCGCCATTAGAGAATGACGATATTATTAGATGAGGACTGTTTGCTTAGGATTGTATTAGTAGCGAACGTGTCAAACGGACATGACTTTTCTGGCATCGTTTGCTGAATATGCACGCAACCTGGTTCCCGGTCCTCGTTCCGCTTGCGCTACAGTAAGCGCAAGCGGAACGAGGCCCGGGAACCAGGATGACACGCGTGGACCAACGACTTTAATTCTCCTCTACAGTTTGTTATAATTTGTTCGTTAGTCTGTCTGAAGCACTAATGATTTGAAAACATGTTTGATGTCATATCGTATGACAAATGAATCGTTTATTAACGATGAGGATTCAGGCGTATGAATGTTGTTATAACATTACTATTGGCTTGTTTACAGCGAAGAAGTTGTTATCCAGAAACTCTTGCTCTTCTCATTGGCTTGTTATTTTGAAATGACTATCGCATTACAATCAGAGGGGATCAACAATTGAGAATAGCCTTTTCAATCTGAAGAATTATATAGAAGAATGGACGACATTTATTCGAATTGGCTGTGTCCGTTTATAGTTCTGTGTTCCGTTTCACATGACATGGATGACAACGTTAGTTTTATTACATTTGGGCGTTTCGCTTTATATTGAATTGTGAGAAGAATGGATATCTGTGTTGCTTTGTATTCATTTATTCGATTTAGTCTGCTGATCTGTTTGTAGTAATTTTAATTGTTATAAGAATGGATAAACACGTTGGCGTTTTAAATTCTTTTAGATTAGGGTTGAACATGCATGATATTAAGTTTGAAGATGATAAAAAAAATTAAAAATTAAAACGTTCTTTATATTCGTTAATTAAATTTAGTCATTTCTATATTTTGGATAAGGTTTATGTAGGTATATTGTAATACATAATGACTGTAAAAAGTAGACTGTATTATTTATTTTTTTTTATTGAGATAGAGACAATTTAGGCGAAGCTATTTTGGGAATAGAACCCACACCTTGTGAATGAAAAGCCTATCGTAGCACTGACTGGCCAAATACTTGCACAGAGCAGTTGTACTGGAATCGTCCCGAAAAAAAGTAAAAACATTAATGTTAAAAAGTGTGATCGAAATTAACAATTGACAATTAAAATAATTGACCTTTAATGAAAGTAAATGAGAGTTTTGTTAAGAGTAATAGTCCCTTAATAATTATTTTTATCGACAGTTACACAATTTTTGGTGTAGGATTATAGATCTTTGGTTTTAAGGATTCGACTGAGAACAAGACAGGAGTCACTGACGCTTCTTTTCAAAGTAGATATTCAAATACAAACTTGTTTATATGATAGTGTGATATATAGTCTACCGAGGATACCGCAGAGAAAAAATAATATAAATGTAAAAGAAAAGAAGAAAGGATAGTCTTCTAATACTAAATCATAGACTGTATTCAAAGATTAAAGAAGCAGGAGCATGTTTTTAGATAAATAAGGTTATCTTTCAAAAACGAAAATAAATGTTTCCAATTGCAAGACAAAGTTTTTTCATCAACAGAAGCAGTCCAAACCGAACGTACTATAATCGGTCGAGCTATGCGAATCTATTTCCCTATCACAAATCATTAAAAGTTGTTAAAAAATGGCTGCCAGTTATTTTTCTTGATACTTGATTATTTCCTCTACGACTAAAGGTAATCGGTTGAGTAACGGGATGTTTTGACTCTCTAAAGTTGATACTTTCGGCATCAGTTAATGACTATTGGGGGAAAGTTTTGGAATTATTTTTAAACGTGTTGCAGCTCCTTTAAGCCTTTATTGTGAGTTATTGTGGTCTGTGATGAGTGTCTTTGATTTGTGTTAAACATGTCGACAAATTCTGATAGATAAATCGACACGAACAACGTCTTGCCGGAAGCAGATTAGTTACAAGAACGGTAACTCCCTTCCTACATTAAGTTTCCTGTTTCCATGTTCTGCTAAATGAGGCATTTTTATGCCAAGCTGGATGTAAAGGAACCCAACAAGACATTCGAGTCAACAGTTAGCGGATAAGAAGCTCGTTAGAGTATAATCCGATTGCGATCGATTCGCTGAAGTGAACACGTCATCCTTCCAGAGTTATCACCCTTGAAGATCACGTGTTTCCATGATCACATGATTCTTACTTTCTGGTTTAGGTTAAATGTAATGAAATTAGAGCCAATGCCTCTGCAGTTTATAAGGCTGTTAAATTTATCATCATTAGACTGGGACCATAGTATCATAATATTAACTTTCTAAAATTTTGATTATTTTGAGAAAAAAGATGAAAATATCTTTCATAGGGCATGACATCTGTGACTTTGCTGACAAGCAAAGAAGACACAAAATCTACATTAGATTTTTATAATAACCAATTAGTCAATGAGTCTGTACACAAAATTCAGCTTTCAGGAATTGAGAGCTCATATATCTTTTAATAACTTGAGATTTATTGACCAAATTTTCATGTCAGTGCCTAATTGTTGGACTATTGATATTAGTACACTGTTCCATCGACGGTAGCATAGTTACCAGTAGCGATAGCTCTACAGATAGGGCAATAAAGCTGTGCGAGTAGGATGAGTCATTTCTACCAGTGAATACATACTTATTGCCTTGAGACGATCTCATGAGGCATTAATCTTAATAACACCGGCTAACCAATAACAACCGTATAACAAAGATTGATAAATGAAATTCAAGTCCCAATAAGTCCCTTTTTTTAATTTGAGATAAATTGGCGTCATAAAATACTATCATGCTATTCAAGGGAACAATGAAGCGCTTTTCAGTGTGACATCCCTGAAGGGTAGTGATAAGAAATGAATACGGCAAAGCCTCTTTATTGATTTTCAACTTCTGTGTGATGAATTGCAAGGTATTTTTGTATATATGCTTCACCCGTCATCACCGTTTTAAGCTAGTTTATACAGTGTGGGGGTCTGGCAGAGAATTTTTCAAAAGGTTATGTTGCTATTACTTTCTTCATTTGATTTTGTGTTTTTTTAACCTTCTTATATATGTAAATAATGAATAAATACATATGTACTCAATGAATAAACACAAAAACATCTGTCTTTAATTTTGAATAAATCAATTCATCTATTCAATAATGTGAGTTAATTGTATAATAACTGCTTGTTTATTGTTAATTCATAATGGTCATAAATATCATAAAGATGGTAATCAAATATTGGAGAAACCACGTCCATTTTATTACATGAAAAGATTTCTCATTTTTATTCCGCTAATTATCACAGCGCTCTTAATAAATAAATTTTACGTTAACTCTCAAATATCTCTTTCAGCCTATGCATCTCATTCTGTTTAGAAAAAACCTTGTTCTTTCGGTAATCGAATTTCCAAATGGCCCTCGACCATTTAACCCTAGCCCAAGTTTGATCGTGTAAACACTCGTGTGCAATTACGACCGGCGATAATAGGTTTCCAGAGTTTGCCCAACAAGCGCTGTTCATACTGCCCATTTCTCGTCGGATGACGAGCGCAGTTCTTCTAAATGGGCAAATTATCACCGAAAGAGAGCTCCGCCGTAGCTTCATCGGCGCTCAAACCAGAAAACAAGCAAAAAAATTATTACCTCAATTTGATGTGATTTTACTGTTGCGATCTTTTTTATTTATCAGCGTGGATCTGATAATCCAATATTATCTCTCTTAAGTCCAATAATCTCTGCTGATCTCGCATTAATGCGATCTGTAAGGAAAGGAAAAGGTTCCAATTTCCTCCATTAAAGAAATAAAAGCAAGAAAGGGGCTGGGTTAGATTTACAAATGAGCCGCAAAGGATTCGCTGTTCTGAAGAAACATGATAACGTCGAATCCGGTTACGGCGATTAATGGATTTCTTTTAAATTGAAAAAATGTCTCATTCTTTAAACATTGCAATTGAAATATAAAGCTGATGGTATCAAAACATAATTTTTTTGTATACTCAACAAAAAAAATTAAGGACCATCCCTGTTTTCAATATTTAGGTATGGTATCATTCATATAATAATCCATATTATACTTTAATATTTAACGTGCGAGCAAGAAGTGTGCTGTCAGACCGTTGTGGAGAGGACAGCCCCTGATAGAGTACGTTCGAATCCCGTTCGAGTCGATATTTAAAAGCTTTTATTTCTCGGAACACGGTTGATTTTAATCAGACTGGGTATTTCCTGAATCCCATACAAACTGTTTGAAAATGTTGTGTTCTCGTCAAAGATGTTTCCATCTTGTGAAAAATGTTGATAAGCTTTTATATGACGATTCTCAGCATCTTGTTTATGTCGAATCACAACGCGGTTGCTGGGCTACAGAAATGTAAGAACATTAACATGTAGCAATCATAAATAAAATACAAGTTTGTGACATCAGTAAATGTTGAAAAAGAGGTTAGAAATAAGAAAAAAGCGAAAGTTTATGTCAACACCTTTCAAAATGACATTTTTTTCCAGATTCCCTGAGAAACATTGAGAACAATGTATTCAAGAAAAGCAAGATATATGATCCTGGAATTTTTTTATACAACTTTCATTCACATATTCACATATATCAAGGCAATATTGAAAATTGTACCAACCATTGAGATAAGAGGGTTTACAGTGATAGCTATAGTGAGACTTTTGAAACGAAATACAATTCAAGAACTCAGAAGAAGCAGTAGCTTGAGATGAAAAGGGTATGTTGATATATGTTGAAATATTGGAACTCATCTTGACTAGCCCTAGTGTTACCAGGCAAACCCTAAATGAGGCTTCTTTTTATGTTATTCTACAAAAAAGAACCATTTGTCACCAAAATTTTGTATTAATGATTCATCGACTGAAAACCTCATCAATTTTCTTTTATCCAATACTGCTTTAGTTGAGTAATCTACTGGCTCCCTTGAATCGTTAGACGATGATAAATTACCGCACACTCTAATAATGCGTATCGTGAACTAAATGAAGGCTAGCTGTGGTCAGTCTACTGCTGACACTGGCACAAAGACGTCATGATTAATGGTCACAGATGACCAATGTCTGAAGGGTCAAATTGTCATGAAGCCATACTTCACAAGAACGAACCCTCTGAGGGCTGTCCACGCCATTTATTAATTACCAACATGCATTACAAGTTTGTTAGATGACGTCGTCGTAATGGGGCGGATGACCACTGTCCTCACTTGTTATGTTACACTGTGACCAGCCGGACACTTCTAATAAACAGAGCGGATTTCTCAGATCGTGACTCACAGACCGGAAGTCATTACCGACCGGACAGAGTTATCGCTCCTGACATTTTCTGCTAATGGAGGCGTGCTGTCGCTACGGTACTAGGTTTCAATTGCTTTGGTCAACAGACATTGGGCGTTACTGGGGTCGAGTTATGTCCAATTTTAATTAATATCTCTCCAGGGTTCGCATATGAGTGAGTAATCACAACCCTCTGAGATTATTTACACATGATATTCCAAATTTAGAATCAGGAAACATTTGATACTTACACTTACAATGAGTGAGATCGAAAATTTAACACATTCGTTTATTTATGGCGTATGTTTTCGTCAAGCGTTATATATTGAAAAGAATCCTGAAGGCTCCATAAAGAGAACAAATATATTTCCAAAATCACCCATTGAGTCGAGTTCTTTTTTTTTCTACTGTTGTTGAGGGTTTATGCTTTAGGAAAGTTTGGGAATACACATTTTCTTTTCAGCTTCAAACCTGTTTGTGATGAGTGTGCCCAAAAATATGAACAGTTCATTTGAAGCCCTATCAATCTTGTGTTAACGTTACTGTTTGAAAAGAACAAAAGCTGAATATTTCTTATTTCGTTTCGTTACAACCTTAAGACACATTATACTTTCTCTAGCCCTATAAGGGACAACTTGAAAAGGTTTCTTAAACAATTTAGAGAAAATAATCCTTCATGTCACAAAGGTCATATTGTGACATGTTATATCTTCAAACACACAATAACCTACTCTAATAAAATAAATGAAAAATTACCTAATTAAAAATGTAATTGTCGGTTGTTCAAACCTTATCGAAATGAACATCAGTGAATGAATACTGCACCAAATCAACAAGAAAAAAAAACATTTTGTAAGACCAAAGAAAAATGGCCACGATATCAGGGGAGACAACTCATACCCCCGCGAGACAAGATGTCTCATGTTTTATCAAGATAAAGGGACACAAATGAGTCTTGTGAAATCTTGAGTGAAAAGCAGGAGGGGTATAAAACACTGAAGACAATGATTAATTGATCTTTAGTGTCTCTTTGCTTTCGTTTCTTTAATGAGGTAGAAAACTCAGCTAATTTACGTCATTCTCATAAGGTTTTCTTTCGGTTGCCACGGGGAGAATTGGCGACACGCGTGTCGTGGCTGGATGCAGTCTCCCGTAGACCAGGGGCGCCATTATGTAACATCATACCGGGTCTGCTGAAGAGTCGTGCACGTTGTTCCGTGTCTGGAGAAATCTGTAGAGTTACTTAATCATCTAATTGCGTAACCCCTGAGACGTAAATGTCCATTTCGTCACAACTCTTAGACAGAGATTGTTACATTTGTCAGTCAGCTCAAGATGCGGGCGGGTTAGATTACAACCTCCTCGTAATTTGGCCCTCTTACCTTGTTACTTGATTTGATAGCCAAAAATGGCATCACTGTATTGATTAAACATTTAAATTCTGTTTGTAAATAGGAATCGGGAACAGGCGTTTTAACATGTCACATTCCTTTATGGAAAGAGAATGCTTATATTGCGTTGGACCACGCAACAAAGCGCCACACCGTCAGGGCCACAGAGTAGGATGTTGGAGTCAAATATCTTCATAAATGAAGAAAATCAGGATTTTTATCCTTTTCACTTCAGCTGACATTGACGGGCACAACGCATTTTGGAAACTTATGAACAGCAGACACAAAGACAAACATAGTTTGATAGTGTATAATAGAGCATTTAACTAATATACGTGTTAATTGGATACCGAATTTCGACTTTTTAACATTTATTTCCGATTACCAGTGAAAACACGAAAAAATAATAATTTTGGCGTTTTAGAGAGAAATATGCAAATTTGATGGGAATTGGGGAGGAGATTTTTACCTAACGTAGGTCGCATAGTATTTAGGCTAAAGCCACATGAAACATACTCTTTGTCAAATTTAATAGCATCGCTCCTATTTTAAATTTTAACTCCTTGCGAGCATGCAATCCAGCAGCCGAGTAGGAGTTTCACGGTTATCTGTCACTTTGCCATCGCTTTGAAATCGTTTTTTGTGTTTTTGCTGGGTAAATGGAAAAACTGCAGTGGCGCCCCCGCCCCCGCCCCCTCTTCCCATTGACAATTTCTGAATCCAAACCCCCCCCCCCCCCCCTTTCAAAAATCCTGGATCCGCCCCTGATATGTATCTATATTCAGTTCATTACCCGTGGAAGAGTTTCATTTGACTTTTCCGATACGAGTGCGCACACGTTTCTATAACAGAAAAATTATTGACTGTAAGACGGGTGTCGCGTTCTCGGCCACTTGGCTTTATTTTGAATCAGTTAATTAGGGTTATTTTGCTTAATATTCAAAGAATAAAAACGTTTTGTTTCTAACAACTGGGATTATCTAATGATTGGGGTCTTCCATAACTGTTGTAGGGTCGAACAGTTTAATAGTGTTCGGCCTATGGAGCGCCCTTGACATAAGCACCCAAGACCAGTTGGTCAATCCTTTCATGAACTGTATATTTTCATGAATAGATATGTTTAAAACATATGTTACGTGTGACAAACGTAAGCTTTGAAATTTCATTAAAGCAGGTACGAAATAGAATTTTAGTTGAAAATATTTGAAAGGTTACATAACTATTCACATGTTGTTTATTGAGTAATCACTGTCTTTTGACCACATGAAAAAATCGTGTTTACATAAGATAGATAGTGAAAAGACATTGAAACGATTGCTTACACAGGTATATTATGTTCTAGATAAATTGCAAGATTTTTTAAGCATTCATTAACGTACATTATATAACTATAGTGTTTGTGTAAATAGTGAGTGTGAGAACAACACATAAGAGTGTTGTTTGTTTTAATTAAAAACTAATAATTGTCATGTATTTGACATTTTTGATGAATATATGAGATGTAAATATTGGTATTGGACACGTACGCTAGGCAAATAAAACAGCTCGAAAATCACGAAATGTTTTTTTTAAGGCTGATTTGAATACTACGGATTTGATCGCTTATATACCATGACACTCACAGTATGATCAATACACTTATCTTTGTGTTATTTTAGTATACGTAACACAAAGATGAGTGAAAACTGTTACAATACCATTTAAACAATAAAAATAATTTTAATTCAAAATAAAAATATTTCAAAGACTAATTTTACATTTCCCTTTCTTTAAAATATATTTTTGAACTTTTCATATCAGAATCAAGATCTTCCTTTACAGTAGTTTCTAATTAATTCAATAAACAGTCATAAACATATCCATGACTTCCCAGCTCAATATGGAATGGTTTATTGACTCAAGTACTGACTCATATCACGTTTTCATTAGCCGTGTTCGCGTCCCTCCTGATATGGTAAAGCGTTTTTTCACTCACTCACTCGTTATAAAAATATTCAAGGAAGCTAGAAATAGAAAAAGACAGAGTAAGGACTATTTCCTTGAATCAGGTTTAAAACAAGATTGTATATATTTTTGAATATTAAATACATATTAAAATTACTATTTTCAGAGAAATTCAACATTTATTCATTTCCTTTTAAATATAAGGCAAAGCATTCAGGTAGGTATAAATCAAATCTTGTTAAATAGGATATACCATTTTTTCAAATTATGTTACTCCCCATTAAAACCTATATACCATGATAATCATCAGCACATCTAAAATACCCTGAAAAAAATGTGAATCGGTGGAAAGATATTATTGAAATGAGATTGGTGTAAAATCTGCTCAAGGGAGTTGATAATCTGTTTTATTATAAATGCTTGCGCTTAAAAATGGAAATCGGCGAATTCGATGAATGAAAATGGATGCTAATTGTAAAAGAAATATATGGACACCGGGATGAAATGAATATGCATCTAATTGTATATGTATGAGCATGAAATTACTTTGTTACGTACTATTAATATTTTCCCCATAGTCCTGCATCAAGAAATGGAAACCATTCATACAGTCAAGATCTGTATACAACAAGTCTTGACTCTTGATTACAGAAATGAAATCAATTTGGATTTTCAAGAGTGTTTATCTCAAATACCATAAGTAAAAACGTTGAATTATTTCAAAAAGAAAGTCAAATGATCTTCTGCGACACTTTCATCTGTGACGGACACTTAATCTTGGATGAGTTTTAGACTCGAGCACAAGGTTTTGTATCGCTTTGAAAGAGCGTCATAAAGACATATATGCGTATATATCCTACCAAATTATGATATAAAACGATACCTTAATATAGAGAAAGGTTTTTATTATATTCTTTTCCTCCATATTATGGCAGGATATATAAAAGGATATCGTAATATTGAGAAGGCTTTTAACGTTATCCTTTGCATCGTATTATTATGGTACGGTATATGAAAGGATACTTAAAAGAAAATCGTAATATCGAGAAGTGTCTATACGATATCTTTTCATATCGTATCATGATAGGATTTATAAAGGGATATCGCAATAATTAGAAGGGTCTAAACTATATCATTTTCATCTTATTATCATGGTCGGGTAAATGAAAGGATATCGCAATAATGAGAAGAGTCTAAACGATATCCTTTGCATTGAATTATGGTAGGTTATCCAAAAGTATAATACGATATCCTTTTATATCGTATTATGATAGGTTATATAAAAGGATATCGTTATATAGAGAAAGATCAATATGATATTCTTTCAAATCGTATCATAGTAGGTTATATGAAAGGATATCATGATAAAGAGAAGGGTCTATACGATATGCTGCATATATCGTATATTGGTAGTTTCTATAGACATATGTCTTTCTAACCCTCTTTCTAAGTGATACGCGTCCCTGTTGGCTTGAGTAGTGAGTCATATTGAATTTTCAAACTTGTACTAGTGTTTTGCCTGAAGGGTTTACACGTCAATACACGTGCATGTGCGTTCTGTTACTCAGTCTATGTATCAACCCATACGTGGCAGTTGTATATAGAGCTTAGTCACTGGGCTACTGCTCCGGTAAATTTAGACAGTTAACTCAACCATACGTGATATGACGCATATAGAGGAATAATCATGTTTCAATCATCGATTTCTGTTAATGTTATACCGTAAACGTAATTTGATAAATATAGAGAAAATATCGTTTTGCATTTATCGCTTTGATGATGTTAACATATTTCCTCAAATGCAACGCTTTATTAATTTCTTCACTTTTCTTCCCTTGCTATTCATTGAAGTTGCTTGTCGAGGACATGAATTAAGTTAAGGATCTTATCATTTCATAAAAAACTAACGTTTTCATATAATTTCAAACCGTTTTTTTCTTTGTTATGCTCTATGGCTGAAATCTCATCTACACAGTTTCCAATTCTTCTAGATGTAAACAAAAGTGAAATCGTGGCAGGAAGGACACGATTTCAATACAATTTTTTTACATCCTAAGGAAATCAATCTAGCATAGATACTTAATTGTTATTTTAAAAGATATAAAATACCAGTATTTTATAATGATTTCATGACATTGAAAATCAATATTGCTTCCATGGAAAAAAGTCTTGACTCTGACACATTACAGGGGGAGATTACAGCGAAAGTGGACTATTGTTTAAGTTTCTGAAACAATAAGCGTTTTGAGTAAGATGATACATAGGCCTGGTTTATCATTGCGCAACGGTCATAAAATAACCAGTTTTGCACATAGGGAAAACTGGTAAATTTACCCGTTGCGCAATGCTAAACTTGCCTTTGGGTGCCACTTAACATAAAATGTACATAATATTATATCATATATATCATAAATATCAATTCTTTAAACAAATTGCAATTTACATTTAAAAGATATAATAAAAATGGGGAATAGAGGTTTAATTTTTGGCCGTGATGAACCAAAAAGCGCAAGGTTCAAAGACAGCTAACCTCTTCGTAAGGAAAGATTTTAGCTCTCTCATTATGAATGACTCTTGATGAGATCAATGTTTGGCCTATAATGGCAGTAATTGCTCTTATCTAAAAAAACTAACTCTTTGTATTGACCAGTGTTTTAGAATGAATTAGAAGAAATGATTTCATCTTGCACTTGAACCGCTGAACGATTAAAACCAATGACTCGAACCTAAGACACTGGAAATAAAGGGAATCAGTGAAGCGAAACGTGACCCCGTTACATATTTAATAAGAAAGACATTGTTAACATAAGGGTAATTAGGTTATCTCAATTATTGACTAATGTACTGAAATTTAGAGTCATTTTTTCTTTATGTCTTCAGAATTAAGGGATTAGTTGTTCAATGAAGTATGGCGACGTCAATGGTCTACTGTTTATATTTTCTTTAAAAAGAAATTAACTTTTTGTTTTTGTCATCAGAACTCGGAGTAACTGACACGCCCCCTGTGATGTTTTATTTTCCAAGCTTAACATTTTATAGTCATGTTTTGTTAATGATTTGTAATGATTTTAAAACGGTACGTTAAATATTTACACTCCTTTAAAATGTGATATTAATAATTCTGTCTGGAAAAGGTTATATGAGAATAAGCCTTAGTTCTATTTGATGTCAAATTATCATTTCACATTTTTTACATTTTTAGACATAAAACTTTTAAAGTACTTTGCAATCGATTTAATCTATATCATAGTATATGCATACTTATTTTAATCTCATAATTATAATTACAACATTTGATGTAGCCAAATGATATCCGCTGGGGTTTCTATCTACAACCGACATATTTGCATGATGAGATATAACTAATAACAAAGGAATTTTTCAATTAAGTATATGTATTTGTAACAACTTTACCAACAATGATTAAATTCTTCTCGCTAAGCAAATGGTAACAGTGTTTATGAAAACAAAGCGATTTCTGACAAAGTAGATGTTTTTATAAGATTGGAAATTAACCTCAACAAAAGAGAAAACTGTTTCTTAGCTTCAATTTCTCTGTCTTTTTTATTCTCCTCTAGACCCTAGACTGAGTTCCAGAATATGGCACTTATTTTTTATCATATTAAATACCATTTCACAATATTTTTTGGAAAACAAGACGTTTAATATTTACACAATGTCATTTGCTTTTCGAGTTTAAACAGGTGAAGATATTTAATTAATCATGTTAAGTTTAAATTTATCTATGATAACTTTGATTGAATAAAGAAAATACTTTATTTTTAAATTGGCTTTTGATTAGTTTTGTAAGTGTATGTTCGTTTCATTGATATATTGGTAACGTTTGTGACGAATAGATACAAATATGCACCCAACACGTCTGGTGTAATTTGAGCAGCCCGTCATTTCAAAATAAATAAACATAACCCCATCGTCAATCTCTATTTTGTTTATTTTCCGAATTTTTTTTCGCCTGTGGGGCCCCCTATCCCCGGGCTCCTCGTCCCCCATTATGACTAAGTCTGTGACTCACGACCCTCCGTAAGGGGGGCCAACTTGGGGGGACACATGACGCCAAACGCTGATAGCGCCAATATTCCTCGAATTGCATGGCTTTGTTTCTCGCTCCCCATTGTCGGACAAGGGGGCTTAGGGTTAACTTGCTTTAGTATCAAAGAATAAAAAATGGAAAAGAGCCATCAAAACTACTTTGCTAAAAACGCGAATTAGGATAACAAATTCGTGATCATATTGTCCCCTATTAAACTGTTTAATAGAGTTTTTTGTCGGTAAAATTTAACACAAATCTTGTCTTTCTTTTTATTGTTCTAAGCCGACCGTTATTTTGATCCTTTCCCCATCTGTTCAGTTAGCAAGTTGTACACAATTAAAGATCACATTGCGAATTGAAATTGCGATATAAAACCAAATGAGACATGAATATGGGCAATAAATTGGCCTTGTTCAGAAATTACGCAATCCATTGTGGACCACTATCCCGCATCTAATTGTTTTAACTACAAGAGAAAAAACGCCTGTGATCTGCAGAAAGCTTTTTTCAGTACAAACATTTCAAACTATGTTGTTCATAATTGTAACCTTATAGAACAGCTATATTAGGATGGCCAAGTTCCTTCATTCGAGTTTAAATCAAAATGTTGCACAAAAATAACTCAATGTTGGCAATTGGATCAAAGAAATAAGAATATTTGTTAAGTTTAGTCCCTCCTGACAGGACATATATTTAGATTTATGCATATAAATTTTTACATAGGATGAATTTTATAACAAGCAAGGAAATTAGGAATATCATGTTTATTCTTTCATTCATTCATTCATCCATGAATTAATCCGTCCATCCTTCAGTTACTTTATTCGTTCATTCATTCATTAACTTCACCTAATGCAACACATTTGACACAAAAGCAAACAACATATCTTACAGAGTCATCGTCATGAAGAGACAAAATACAGATTCTACAAAATGACCAAACATTTAGGCTTCTTTACAACGATTAATCACCGGCTTATCTCCGGTCCGTTTCGTCACACCCTAGTGACTAACTATTTTTCCAATTGTTCACCATTTATGCTGTCGGCACGTTCTCGACAGGAGACTATGCTTGACTTCGTTCTCTTAAGGGTTAAACTTTCCGTTTCTAGCATTTGCCAATGGGTGATATAATTACACGAGAAACAGTGAAACTCATTTCGACTTATCACGAATGATGTACCAGGGGCGATAACTCCTTTAAGTTTTCGAAGTGACATCTGGAATTGGGCTTTGGCAATGAACCACTTCTTTTGCCTTGTTGTTGATTTTTTGGCATCGTTTGATAAGAAAGAAATTTGATATTACTTGAATGCTCTTTTAAACTGTTAGAATTTAAAATAAACATCAAGTATTTGCGTAAGCATAAAAATTAAATATTGACATGAGTAGAAATCACCCTTACGACAACCTTCCGTCTTTTGACGCCTATTGGTTGGTGTCGATCGTTGGGTATCACGCGAGATCGACGATTTGAATTTGTGGTATACACGCGAGATCGACATCCGGCAGACTTAGCTTTGTGGCACTTGTAGATGCAATCTAGTTAAAACTAGCTGCAATATAATACGTCCCGAAGTCCGTTATTAAATCTAGAGAACTACAGGTATATTCCGTGTCAAGCAGGCGCGAACATCAGCCAATCAAAAGAGTGCTGGCCCAGATCAATACATCTAGTTTTAACTAGATTGTTGTAGATGCAGCTTTTAATGATGTTTCTTGACATCTTATTACTAAATATAGTGATGTGTAGCCTGACTGTTATAAACAAAATTATCGTGTTAAATTATGTTTACCCTGGCTAGCCAAAATGCTGTACATTTAAAGGCACTAGTGCACGCTTTTACGGTTTAAATTGGCTATTTTAAGGTTTAAGAGGACTTATGCATTCACATAACCTTTCTATCGATGCAATGAAATAGTTAAAATTCTTTACAATTGGCCTGCAGTCAACAATGAAAAAATTTAGACAGCCGCTGTCGGCTAGGACATATAAAAAATCAAAGTTTAGCTGTGCACAAAACGGATATCTCAAAGACAGTTAAACGCGGCTGAACTAATGTTATGTGCAGCTATTGAATTTACCTAAACTCTGAACTGAGACCAAATAATGAATTATGTTTCATGAAAGCAATGTTGTAAATAAACCGATTTAATAACACAGCATTAGCATTGCTATTAGATTGACCAAAGCGGCTGCCGTTTCCGCTTTTTTGGTTATGAGCAAAATCTTAATATTTCCGATATCGTAGTTCACGCGGATTTATTGTAGCGTAACATTAAATACTTCCGGTCTTTAAAAATCAACTTTACTACCTGAATACGTAAATATTCGTTAAATAACTTACGAGGTAGATTACTTGAGTGAGGATCTTGAATAATATCGAGAGATATGCAGAATCTGTGCATTCGTTGTGTTAACGAAATATTGGTGTGCACTAGTGCGTTTAAGCTCCAAAATCTGTAAGTCAATTTGAGTTTAGCTTATGATATTTTATATAGTCAGAAGTGTTTTGTATGCTCATGATATAAACAAATGTTTATATATGTTTGAAAATATGTTTGTAATATAGTAAACTTGTATGTGCTTGTTTTTAAAAAGGATCGTCTATCATAACTACAAACGGAATGGCTCGTTTTCATACTGCAATATATTATCATATCATTTTTGGTGAGCCGTAAATAAAGAATCTTGTCTTTGTGTCTGTTTGTCCAAGGAGTGGTGAAGCACGTTAATCAAAGGGCGTTGTTTTTAGTGCCTTTAGTAGTTGAGAAAAAACGTTCCTTATATGAGTTCATTTCAGATGATTTTAGATTAGTAAAAGATTATATTGCTTTAGTAAAATATAAGTTCTCTACGTCATTTGATGATTAAAACTTAAACTATCTTTGGTCGAGTCTAGAATATCACAAATATATATAAATAACAACACAAAGAACAACATCCCACCTCAAGAGTAATTCTATAATGTACGTCATAAACCAACTATTAGCGATAATGTTATAAATAACATATTTTTATTGGGGTTTTTTTTGGGTGCGTGAGGGAACATTTTATACAGACAGAAAAAACAATTGTTTATTAAATCTCACTTCTGTACAAAAATATACCAAATACATAAAAATATAGAGCATTTGTAAAAATGAACTAAACTACTCAATATGAATTGTGTGAAACATAAAAATGGTAAAATTATAAACAACATTGCTAAAAAAAACCCCATAAGAATAGATAAATAAAGATTAAAAAAAGTAAAAGGCGTATCCTTCTCTGTAATATTAAAAAGCATGTTTGAGGAAATGAAAGAGCATGTTATCACGTTTTAATAAATACTGTAATCGAATCCTTCAACCCATATAATAAATGAACTGTGTCGTAATTAGAGTCGGTATAATAATGCGATAATCCTCATAAAACAATCAACCAAACAGGCGAAAATGATTAATTTTGGTCCATTTTTAATCCGTATTTATCAAATGGTAGATCTCGTGGGTGATACCCCAATAGTCAGACGCCCCAATAGTCAGACGACTCAGTTGTCAGACAAAGGAGTTGGAGTAGACCAAGCGCTCACCTATTTTTACAATGGACCAGTCCTAATTAATCCTAATTGATCTCAACTTAGGCATTGTGTCTGCCTTATGAATTGATCTACTCAGTTATAAGGAAGTCTATGAGACGGTGTAACAGCACAAAAACACCCCAGCTAAAATTACACTCCAGAGCTTTTGAGACTGGCCCTAGTTGGTCATCCAGACCCTAGGACAAAAACATAAAGGAGCCTTCTTAAGTCTAGAAAATGTTTGCAAAGTCTAGTTGCCTGAGCCTTAAGTACGTATGGTTATGATTAGGACTCCTTATGTTATTATTTCATACGAAAAATTAAAAAGTAAAAATACACTCACAATTGTTTTCAGGGACAATATGTTATTTAAGCTAACCCCAGAAAACTGTACCTAGAGTTTAGAATAGGGGGGTGGAGGGTTTTTTTGGGGGCGGTCAGGGGCTCCTGTATCGGCCAATCGAATGACCATTATTTCAATGATAGTTTTCTGAACCCTGATTCATCGGATGTCCTTCATATGGATTAGTACACACGTGAGTTTAACTTTCTCCGTACTAATTATGTTTTTGTTTTTAAAGGAGCTTGATTTAAATGGACGCGTTATAAACTCTCATGAAAATCCTGAAATATTTTAATCTTACAAACATTTTGCCCATACACGTTTTTTTTTACCATACACGTTTTTACAAAAAACGTGATTATATAAAATTTAAAAAGTTGCCTAAAATAAGTGAAAACAAATAATAGATTTGCGAGTGTAATATATTGATTTTAAGATAATAGCTATGTTTCAAATGCAAATAGTTCTGTCAAAGTTGAACAAGACTTGTACAAAATAAAATTCGGTCCACAAAAAGCGAATTAAGACACGTTTATTACAGTTAAGAGTAATAGTATTGTACCAATGGACAAAGACTTCAATTGTACCATTTCACTTCAATTCACTCATTCATTTTTAAGAAAGTCTTCATTACTTTTTATATATTTCGCCAATGATTCAGATATCTACATTAATCAAACAAGCGATATAGACTTCATAAGGCTCCAGCATTCAAATACACATTATTGATAATTGTGGGTCAAAGAATTTTGAATGTGAGGCAATAATTTAAACAAGCAAAAACCTTTCAATTTTTAAACAAAATTGTCAAAATTAACAATTAATCAATAATATTTAATCATAAAATGATTTACAAATTTATTTTAGTAACTAGCGTAACCCACCCATATAAACGAGTTATCTTAGGAAACGACGCAGGTATCGTTAAGTCAAATCATTTCGATATAGAAATTGAATAGCAGATTAATTTCTGGGCTCCTCTGGAGGTATTTTATTGTTAGTCTTCGTCTAAGCTCGTGACTCATGGGTCATTGTGATTGGTCAGTTCGGACAACACGTGCTGACAGATACACGACACTGGCAGTCAGAAAATGGTCCGTGAGCGTGAAGATCAAATACACGCACGTGCACGTGCATGCGGTCTCCGTGTCAATGGCAGCATCTTAATATGAATGAAATGTCATGAATATTTACTAATTAGCGAACTACAAACTAATGGTGTTTCTGTTAGTAGCAGCGAATCAAGTATATTTGATTACATGTAAAAATCATATTTCGCTAAGAGTCGTTAATACCAACGTAATACCGTTAGATGTTTAAATAAAGTGACCAACCTTCAATAAAATTATTTAGAATTCATCTCTTATCAAAAGAAAGACTTAACTGTGAGTAAAGACACTGATTTTTCGGAGTAAGGTTAAAAAATCAAATAGAACCAAAAGTGTGAAATAATTTAGATATCCATAAATACTATTAAATTTTGATTTTGTATCTGAGTATAAAACTTCTTTGCGTTGTAACTATAAAAATAACAATTATTACGACGTTATTATTCTTATGCAATTAAAATCACCTTATAAAATTTTTTGGAGCTTTTTTATCCTTCTTGTTTTTCTGTTATGCAAATAAGCAATAATGAAACAAAATCTGAATTAATTCATTTTTTAAAAAAATATTTCGAAAAGTATCTGTTTTCAACCCTGTTTCTAAACTTAAAGAGAGCTATCCCTGAATACCTTTATTCAAGTTTTCACCTTATAAGGCAATCACAGAAAAAGTTAGAAAAACTCGTGTTGTAAAATTGAACTTATCTTTAAACGCACTAGTGCACACCAATATTTCTTTAACACAACGAATGCACAGATATTGCATATCTCTCGATATTATTCAAGAACCTCACTCAAATAATCTACCTCGTAAGTTATTTAACGAATATTTACGTATTCAGGTAGTAAAGTTGATTTTTAAAGACCGGAAGTATTTAATGTTACGTTACAATAAATCCGCATGAACTACGATATCGGAAATATTAAGATTTTGCTTATAACCAAAAAAGCGGAAACGACAGCCGCTTTGGTCAATCTAATAGCAATGCTAATGCTGTGTTATTAAGTCGGTTTATTTACAGCATTGCTTTCATAAAACATAATTCATTATTTGTTCTCAGTTCAGAGTTTAGGTAAATTCAACAGCTGCACATAATAAGTGTTCAGCCGCTTTCAACTGTCTATAATTTATCCGTTTTGTGCACAGCTAACCTTAGATTTGTTATATGTCCAAGCCGACAGCGGCTGTCTAAATTTTTTCATTGTTGATTGCAGGTCAATTGTAAAGAATTTTAAGTATTTCATTGCATCGATAGAAAGCTTAAGTGATTGCATAAGTCCTCTTAAACCTTAAAATAGCCAATTTAAACCGTAAAAGCGTGCACTAGTGCCTTTAACATCTGGTAATCATTAAAGACCATTTAACACTTTATTTAACTAAATGCAATGGCTGAAGAAATTCTGAATTCACTCTTTAATTTCATATTTTAAAGAATAACCTTATATCATCTTCTTCAATATCCAATATTGAAGCCCTCTTCTACATCAACTTCACTGGCTTCCAGTTGCTGCCCGCATTGACTACAAACTTCTTCTTCTAGCCTACAAATGTTTCACTAACACTGCTCCATCATACCTGACAAAACTCCTACCTGTTTACTGCCCACAACGCACATTAAGATCTCAAGATAAAAGTCTGTTTGTCACCCCTAAAGTAAAATCCTCAACCTTTGGCAAAAACATATTTTTCTGAACTTTCTCCTCCTCGGCATCAACCAAATGGAACAATTTACCAGACCGCCTAAAATCCTTTAAGTCTCAACTGAAAA
Source organism: Phorcus lineatus (assembly GCA_921293015.1). Lineage (NCBI taxonomy): Eukaryota > Metazoa > Mollusca > Gastropoda > Trochida > Trochidae > Phorcus > Phorcus lineatus. The sequence continues at coordinate 25,750,919 of OV121084.1, forward strand.
CCCACTTGTTTAAAGAGCCCCTCTGCAATTTTCATAACATATTATTTACCTTTGATAAGAACCTAAATGTCATATGTGGTGATATAAAATCAAAACATCTTTACTTTTCATGTCCAAAAGATATATATATGACAAATACTGGTTTTCCACGAAAATCTAAAAACAATGTTATAAATGCACAGAGGTGTAGATATCACGTCCAATATACATGGATACTGGTTATATATCCTAACAAACGCTATCATCTTCCAACTGCCCTCCTGGCTGTTTTAGATAAGTCTCCAAAATTACGTTTGACTATTTGACGCGCGCCACTGACCGGTTTTCGATCACAAATGCGACGTTCTACCTTCATATTGTCACTGTAAGAAAACCAACAAGCTTTAAAATGTGTATTTTTGGTAACAGTCGATACTTCGCGATCAAATGACATCATTGATTAAGTTTGGCATATATGACTCCAACAACTCACGGAGTGGCTCTTTAAAGAATACTATACCTAATATATCGTCCTGGCCCATGAGCGCAAAGAGCACTCTGTGTGAAGTTCTGCGTTATATATATGAAAGTATTATTATTATTATTATTATTATTATTATTATTATTATTATTATTATCATTATTATTATTATTATTATTGTGTGACTCTCTTTCCACACTATTCCAATCCCTCCCCCCTCCACTTCCATGTATCATCTTAACCCTCGTGTGAGTCACGCGGATTCTAATGGGCAAACCATGTAGTGATAATCACTTATCAGTCGTCAGTCCTGATGTCGTTGTCCTTGAAACTATGGATAGGTGCTTGGCAACGTTGAATTAAAGTCTCTAAAAGTAACAGTTTGAATTTCGAAAATGAGCAAGTGACAAAGAAAAAAGGAGCGTCGAAGTTCTTCATTTGATGATATATCAAAATTATGAAAGGTTTTCGGGAATAAAATTGATAGAATTTTATTTTTAAAAACCTATTTACGGTTAGGTTATTAGAAGATGAGAAGAAACGTTTTATCTCAAGCAAGTTAATAATGTGATCGTGCGTAAACAATATTTTAATCAAAAGAAGCAGTTGTAAAACGAATGTATCATGTTCGGTTTAGCTATCCCTTTTCATAAGATAATACATTTGGCATAGTCTAATGTTTTGGGGGAAAATAAGAATAAAGGAAAATTTCAACTAAAATCTGTGCTACTGCCCCTTTAAAATTACTTTTTTTACTGAAAGCCGTAATAAGAAGATAGATCTATCATGGTAACACATTTTAGAAAATATATAAAGCTTAGTATACGAAATATGAATGAATAAAAGAAGAGATCATTTTCTATATTAAAAAAACTTGAAAACTTTCTTTTATTTTCGTAAAGGAGACTTTAGATCATATAGTTTAAGTTCTTTAATACATGAGCTTTTATAACAATGACCTTATGACCTTTTGCTTGTCCACTTGCTATATAGAAACTCTGTGTACAAACAATGATCTTTAATTGTTGTCAAATATAGGACGAGTTATACATTCGATGTGTCGATTGATTAAAGTCGTTATTTCCAAATAGGATGTAATTTTAAAAAATTAAATTTATTCTAAAATGTTCAGATAAATTAACAAGTTCAAGTCAAAAGTAAAATCTTCTCAACAAACATTATTATTTGTTTTTCAGAAAGGTATCGATAACGAAGTTCTCAAATTCAATTTGTTAGTAGTATTATCAAATCAAAAAACAAATTATATTTAAGAAACAAAATATCCGATTCCTGAATTTATCACAATTTCGAATTTTTTTCCCAAAATGAATTCCAAACGATCTGCGATGACTCGCTCGTGTAGAGAATGACTGTCCTCGATTTGAGACATGAATCAACTCACGCGCTTCATTCACAATCGGTCTCGCGCGTGACGCTACATGACTAATTCCCGCCAAAAGCGACGCTGGCTTTCCATTCACTTGGACATAAAATATGCACAATGTGAATGTACAGCGGGTGAACACAATGGTAAAGTAATACTGCAATGCGATCATGCTTAGGTAGATTATCCGATCGGCAAATATGTTATATTTGTATCAGTATTAGGGTATAAATTTTATGGCGATTCCTCATGTAAAATTCATGTAAGCAAACAACAGAATTACAGGCTTTTGTGTTGTTTAATGTGATAAATAATATTAGGGTATTGTAAATCGTGTTAGGAGGTTAACCATATAAAATAACTTTAACAGCAGGTATTTAAATGTAAAAACATATTAACTTTCAATTAAATAATTCTTTTTTACAATGATTATTTTGCACCATATAAATTACTTTAATTACTTAATTGAAATAAATTAGATGGTTTGTGATATCCTCTTTGATTTGATTTGATCAGTAACATTTTCAAATCACCAATACAAGCATATCAACGTTTTACTTTCTCAATAACGTTTACATATAAACAAGCGGTTTCCTAGTATACATGTAAGACCGAAATTAGTCAAATGTTTTTAAAAAAATCTTAACTCAAAGAGTTAGTATCACGGTTTTTTAGTGGTTTCTTGAACGAAAATAAATGGTACCAATTGCAAGACAATATATTTCAATCCGAAGAAACAGTTATAAAACGAACGCACCTCATTTAAGTTATGCCTCTCCATTTTCCTACTCCTATGAAAGGTGTTCACACAAAAATGGCCGCCAGTTTTCTTTTCTTTTTTTTTTGCTTGATATTTGATACTCTCGTCTACGATGACGGATGAACGTCTAACAAAAGATATGCTTGACCTTTGAAAATTGTTAAAATTGTCCCTTTAATCACAGGCGTCTGTGACGACCCAAGCTCACTGCTAATCATTAGCTCAAATCTTATGCAGTAATTCATTAAAACATGGATAAACGATCTACCATGGCTCAAATGATTATCATCCTTGAAGAGAGAAAGGGTCTATGACTGGTTAAAAAGGCTTGTAGGGGAGTGGTGAAAGTACGTCTGTGGCAGATCGTGATTCAGGATAATAGAGCAGTTATTCATATTGAAACTTACAACGTGTGATAAACTACTGATAACGACCCTACAAATACCGTTTGGTTAGCTTCTCGCCATTACACGTTTATTTGACTAATAATTATTTATATTGAGTGACCAATCGGAATGGAATGATGAGTAATAAAATATTTACGGAAATTTCGTCTTTCTATGCTAATTATCCTGCCATGAATATCAATGAATAAGAATTTAAAATATCATAATTTCGTCTTCCATTATAAAAAGCTTCTTAAACTTCATATTTGTTAATTTCTAATTTGTTTAATGAGTCAAAACCAAACATTTACTTCCGGTTTATGTAAATTTCAAAAGAATTTTTTAAGTACATGAACACATTCACATCTTGAAGCAATTCAAATGATTAATCGTCCTTGCAAATACTTTGAAAATGTTTAAAAAATCTTAAAATTGTTATTTGAAAAATAAAGTGGAGAGGAAGCCATTTAAAAGATTAAAATTGTAATTGGGGTATTGTTAGCCTTGTAGACAACGGAAAGTCTTCCGCCTGAGTGACAACAACGATTAACATTGATATTGTCGATGCCAATTACACACAGGGCTAACCCGTCTCACTCGACGTGCAAAGCACGATCGCGCTCGTCAGGGCCGTCTCTCCGCAGGTTAACCCTTATTTCACTGCATAGCTGACAAATAGTCACACAGCACGTCTAGCCGACTCTAGCGCTGTAAGAGTTACGTTTACTCTGAAGGGCGAATTGAAATTGATATGACGTCACTGCTGACAAGTTGAAAAGTTCGTTCCGAGCCAATCAACGCGAGAAGACAAATGCGACATGTAATTTAATTAATGATTAGAAACGATGTTTAAATTTCCATCCGTGATTTGTCTCCAGTCTGCCATAACCGCACACGCCATTGGTTGTCCTTTTCTCTTCCTGTCAACGTCTCGTCTAAGAGTTATCCCCCTTTGCAACAGCCACGCCCCTCCTCTTTAACACACGTCACAAATGCTAATTTGCATATGCAAATTGCGCCCCTTAGATACCAGCATTTACATAATTATCAAGTTTGACAAGTTTGTATTACAGAAATGAATATCAAGGCGTGACATATTTGTTATTATGAATATAACTTGAATGAACTTTCATACCTGTAATGATGAATTTTTTTATTCTTGTAATGATGACATTGTTAACTCTTTAAATATTTGTTTTCATATTTTGGTCTCATTATGTATTTTCAATGCATCTACAGCTAAAACATTTGCTATTTTCTGACGAAAAAATATTAAATCTGTAAAAATCGTGATCATGCTAACGGAAACTTCTCTATAATATGAGTTATTATCAATCTGAAAGGCAGCGTTTGACACGTATCTTGGAATATAAAAAATGTGGTTAAATGTTTATTTCGTCGTATTTAAGTGCAACATCTTCCCGATTGATAGATTTAAAGGCAATTTGAAACGCTTTAAGTGAAATATTGTCTTGGAAGAATATACAACATAGGAGATATAGAGAAATGAAATAGAAATTCTGAGAAATGTTATGGACTTCATACTCCTGTACTTTATGTAACGTTTATAGAATATTAATAAGTGTACATATAAGTATGTATAACTGCATCTCCAATATCTTTATGATGAGTGGCTCGCTTATAATATTATTAACATACATGTATGTCTCTTTTTAAAAAAAAATGCAATCCATCTCAGAATAATTGAGACTATGTATGTATCTTCTTGTATACTTTTAATGGAATTCATTGATTCATTCATTTATCCATTCATCAAAGACGAGTGATGAAGACAATGAAATCAGAATATGACGAAGTTGCAGAGTTAAACGATGCGTTGCTTCGAGCCGAATTCAGAATCGTGAATCACCCTCCTTTCCCCCGGCTGTCCCTTTGATACCACCCTCGGGGTTCTCCCTCCCCTCCCCCTCCCTTATCGGGATCACTCTCCCCCACCCTAACCATTGATACAATACACATGGCTCCCCTTCCCAAGTCTGTCCCCCGAACCCTTATCTTAGTTAAAAGTGAAAGCCTGTTTGTAAAACTTTTAGAAAACATCTTAATATATTTATACGTAATACTCTATATGATATATACTAAATACATATTAAAAAAATCGTATAAGCCTATATATGTAAGCTTAACCTACCGTATCTCGAATGCTGTCTTGACTACCTTTCAACATACATAAAATAACTTTTCTCCACCTCTAGAATCCCCCCTCCCCCTCCCCCCCCCCCTAACACACACACACTCACCCACAGGTCCCATCAAACCAATAGGGTTCCTTTTCAAAACAATGTTCAGCCCTGTCATCCCTCTACTATCAGACCCTCTCCCTTCTCCGCCCCTCCCCCTCCCTCTCACCCCAAGGGTTTTGCTCCGTCCGTCTGTCCCTGCACCAACTAGGGGTCAGTATTTACAAAGCCCAGCATTGTCTTTGGTCCTTCTTGCCTCCATCCTTCCCTCATTACCAGTCTGTGTGACTAATTACAGTGAGTCACTGCATTGTCCGAGTGCTGTCCCATATCCTTCAAATTGTTTCAAATTGGGTTCGTAAAATTTGGAGATTTTATTTGCAGTAATGCGGCTCAGTTCCATCATTCCCCTCCCTTGAAGTCCTCCCCCCCCCCTATTCTTTGGACAGCCGATTTTCGACCCTAGTCTTGTAGTAGGACTGTGCTATGTATTATTTCTAGAGGCTGGGTTATGTTTATTCCTGAAAATTAATTCACTTTCGACTTTATCAATTTTCAATTTTGTAAGTATCAAAATGTTCTTAAATCGTTAGCATACATAGTGCCGTTAGTGCGGCCGAGTTTTGTTACAGCATTAAGTTGAGAAAAATTACTTTCAAAGGAAAAATAAATAATCTCAATCGTTAAAGTTTTCCCCACGATGTAGTTCCAGAAGTCCCTTGATTTTAAACGAAGTTTAAGTTAATTAAACTTTGATATTTTTCTTTCACAAAAAGTTAGGTAACAGGATTTTATTGCTTATCACCTCCATGACTTATGCTCTATATTACTTGAAGTGTAATTTCTTTTCGCGTGAATAACTGAAATTTGCTTGAGAAAGATCATGGTTATTATCAATCTACTTGAGAAATGTCCTATCAAAAATGAAAATATCAGAAAAAGAAATCAAGAAGTATTCGTCATATTTGACTATCAAAGTTGCCTTATCAATTTGAATCTTAGAAGTAGTTACAGCATTATCATTTTTGGTTACGATAAATGATCACATATATGAAATAATTCAAGCCGACATTATAAGATTTAAAAATCTTGCAAACAGTTGTAGCGTATCATAAGACAGGCTGGCATAAGAGGAGTTACACTCTTTCTCATTTCCTCAAAGAGACACTCCATGATTTTTTGGTGTTTTATTAATCTTTTGTATGCCTTAAAACACTAATTGTGATGGTATTCATTATAAAAAATCTCACATAATCGTCACGAGATGCCATGTACATGAAATTTCTTAGTTTTCAATTGAAATCAAACGACACTCTAATATGTAAGTCCAAGACTAAATCATATGCACCATGCACATGAACACTAGATATATAACCATTCAAACACTTTGAACTTAAGTACATAAATCTTATCTCCAACCTACATTAGATGAGTTATAGAAATTACGTTTTACAATTTGACGCGCATGATTGTCCCGTGTTTGATGAAAATTGCGACTTTATGCCTTCAAATTATCACTATGCTGAAATGATAAGCAAATGATTTCTTTCAGCAACAGTTATAACTTCCCCATATAATGACATCATTCATTTAGTTTGGAGAGTTTGTGATTTCAACTCACGGAGTGTCTCGTTCATGTGTTAGTGGTTGGAGGTTAGTAGATGACTAGTAATGTTAAACATCTACTCGGGCCTTATCCCCTAATCAGTGATTAGAACGAAAGATCAAATAGTTATAAAACATTCATGAAAGAAAAAAAAGAACAAAAGAAAAGTAAACGACTTAAACATTCACCATTGCAACTTTCGATTCTCACGCACTCTTTAATCTGTCGTGTATGATTCACAGATATTCATATCTTAACCATCAGGTAAAGATGATATTAGTTCGAGTCTTTTAACTCCTTTGTTAATTGATTCCCAGGTGAGACCCAGGTAACTGCGATGACACATCCGTCATATCAGATTTATGTTCTGAGGTGTTATTGAAAACAATAACCTGCGCTAATATCGTCAGGGTTTTCTCAAACAAAGCCATGACCAAGTCGTTACAGAAAAAAGCATCAGTTGGTGCATGGGTTGGATCATCCAGGCCCTTTGTCTTCCACCAAATTTGGTACACGTGATAACGTCTAGCGCACACCTGCAGCGGTGAGTCACTCTATGAGAAAACAAATGGAAGTAAAAACGGTGGAGAGGGTAACCCTGTAGTACGCCTTTAGCAATATGCAGATTTCCGGGCAGATTCTTTGTAAATGGGGCCCTGGATGTGGCTAGAAGTCATCATTCTCTTCATCACCTCAATCTGCATCTCAGGTAATTGCCTCCCATCTGTTGAATGAACAATGATGATGCTGGATTCTGATTGGTAGCTGAGGACCCCCAGCAGTCACATCCAGCCTCCTATACCTGCGACTTCGGCAAGGTATTGATTGACTATTGTGTTCTGATGGCAAACAAACGCTAACGCTGTCTACCTGTGAGTCATGATGGTCCCCATAGCGTCCTACACACCTGTCGTCTCGTGCGTAAAGGGGGACTCACAGGAGATGCACGTGCATTGGAGAATTGGTAGAGTTAGTCACGTGCATTATTGTATTGTCCAATCAACTGTTTGTGGTCGGTTTGTTCCAAATCAAGGCATGTTTAAGCTTTGTCTTTTCAGCTCTCTTAATCCACCTGCCATTATTAGGGGTAATTTCAAAATTAAGTTTTCGATAGAAATTAAAATTTGTTGTGCGTCATAAGGGACATAATTCTTTGTGACTGTAAATTGACAATGAACTGCTTGACTTTTCTTCGCTTGGCCAATCGCGGTGTACGATCATTGCCGCCTAAAGCCAAAAGTTACGATTACATCGAATTTCATGTTTTGATGATATTTGGGCGAAAAAAATGATTGGCATTGTATTTGGTGCTAAAGAAGGCGATCTTTCATGAGTCATAGTGGTACAGAAGCTGAAATGAATGACATAACGCGGAAATTAATTCAGCCTCCGCCCCATCTTTGAGAATAACATCGTCTGGTTGTAGCCTAATACAATGGCGAAATTGGCCAATATCTTTAACAAGACAAACACAATAAATTTTCATCAAAATAATGTTTCTTTGATTTTTTTGTAAAAAAAATATCCCAACAGCTTTGATTGGGCTGGCAATGCCCTGCCGGCATTTCATCATCTCAAGGGAAAACATTTTCTTAAATTTCAACTTTGATCAGAGAGTTGCATGGGTGTAGCTTGAAAGTTCTCAGAATATCAGAGAAGATGAGTTACGCAAAGAAACAATAATGTCGAACATATCAAGAAAAAGCCTTTTATATTAATCTAAAGAGCTAATGAATTATTAATAATTTTTCTCTTCATTTTTAAAATCTGAATTTTCAAAAACGATTCTATCGTTACTAATTTTGAAAGATGTGAACATAATTTCTAAATGAACGTACTTAAAGAGAAAGTCAAAGTCTAAATTCAAATAAATTGTGACTCATTGTTTCATGGATCGTATTGCACGCAACTTCAATTCTAAACTTTCTATAGCATTTTGAATCAAGTTTACAAAATATATTAAATGGTCTTATCCTGAACAAAATAACACGAAATTTCTTATGCGCATTAAGAAGATAAATGCATGAAAATTAGGACTCCTAGATAGAAATTATTTAACGTGAATGAACATGTATGGAGAAAACGATTACTCATTTATTAGGTTGAAATTCTGTACCTATCCTTTCTGCAAAATTTAAGGCTCGACACCTTTAAGATTTATCTTATGTTTCTATTGTTATAATGAAACTATGTGATTTTATTTACAACACAAGAAAATACTGAAGAATTTGATTCACAAGCTACTTACACCTGTAAGTCTTTTGCATTTGAATTTGAAGACAAATACATGTACTTTGTTACGGTATCACTTATAGATGTATACAGATCGCGAGAGACCTCATTGGATTTGATACTGAAAAAAAGAAAAAAATCACCAAAAAGTACATTAAGTTACTTTGAAATTAAAACATCATGTTGATATTTATTAATTACGTAAAAATGGATATGTACAATTTTTTTTTCTGTCTTACCAAATATTATTCATTACGAACATTTTGCATATCAGGGATTGAGTTATTGACAATAATATAACATTTATGCATAAACATAAGTTGGCATCTTCCCTGAAACGTCGTGTATTACAATTCATAATTTTTAAACAGTAAATCATGCTTATACTATACCACCCCTTTCCCCTTTAAAATAATCAAAGGCACTAATGCCATCTTCTCCGATCATCTAAACGCTATCAGATCGATGTGTGTAGACTGTCATTACGAAGACCGGAAATACGGATGTGTGTAAATGAATAATAAAAATGAAATAGATACAGAATAAAAAATCTTCTTTACTAAACCATTTATTGTATCGTGACCCTCTCTCTTCTAAGCAGGTCTCCGCCTGTCGCACTATAGTGATAAGCCACTTAGGGTTTTGCGTTAATTCGCAGGGCGGATTGGAATGACACCTGGAGACAATAATTGACCCAGGTAAAGGGGTCATGACCCCGTGTCATTTAATCGTGATGATTCACCTGGGAAGTGCATTGTTGGATGCAACAGGCCCTGCAAGCTGATAGCACTAAGCGTCAAAGCGCTGACCGGAAATAAGAAGCTGTCAGACTGTCCATTCAGGAAGAAAAAACCCGGAACTGAAGAATTTGGTACATTTGTGACAAAGAGACAGCTAATTTGTAGGTTTTAAGGGGAGAGGTATCAAGATTGGCAAGGATTTCCTATCAGAAAGATATTAAACGATTTTCACGTACTATAATATATAGGCTATCTCTATTTATCTGACTGTCTGACACGATCTGAGTGAGGGATGTAAAGATTAGTGAAGATATAGACTCTTAAATATTTTAAGATAGTTTGAGATTTGATGTTGGATGGCTCGAATTTCAGTGAGAGGAGAGATAAGAAAAGAGATTTCATTGGAAAGATATAAAAAATATTTATTGCCCATTGTCATCACATTAGATCAACGTCTAATCCTTGGCTATTTTCTTTATTACGATTTCTAGACGTGGTATATATGATAGACTTGCTTTAACCCGTATTTATGATTATGATCTTAACGACTGACTTATTTCTGCATGCATTTTCATAGATGAAAAGAACCAGGTTTCATAAGACCACGTATTAGACTGAAACATGTACAACGATATCCATATAACATTATTTCTAAACAAAATTAATAATGATTTATTTTCTTGAAACGATAACAGAGTTCCCTTGATCATCAGTTATCGTTTGTGCATGAAACCAAACTGTATAACCACATAGGATTCACCCTTTGGTATAAATGTACAAAACGTAAATCGATATCGTTATAATGCAAAGAATAGACTTATACCTCATATTTTTCTTGGTTCCTCAACTGCCTCATGAATGTAAGTAGACTAAAATTTAGTGTTAAATTTTTTTAATAATTTACTGTTCCTTCATTCATAATTTTTCTCTTTGGGCTCCTGAATTCATAGTCAATCTAGACTTGCTGAATATGACCCTAGACTGTATAATACAAAGTCATGAAGCAGGGGCGTTACTCTTTAGCCTCTTAGAAAGAAATGTTGTCTAATGATGGACAATTATAACGATATGATTAAAATTGTAACGAATTAAATAATTTAAAAAACGACACTATCGAAATAATTTGTGCTGTAATGGGATTTTATTAACCATGTTTATAAAGCTTTTAAATGTCAATTTGAACGACGAGTATTTTTTAGCATATCGTCAGCGTGATCGCTATTCGTATTTTTTTAAGTAACAGTTGATAATATAACAAAGATAATAGATTTTTACCACCTATCATCATACAAAATTAATTAGCGGATCATCTTAGTAGTAATAATCAACATATTTCGTTTTGCTTTCTTAATTTTCAAAATAAGCATCTTTGCGTCTCTCTTCTTGTAAGGGAGAATTTCCTCATCTTTAATTTGCACCCTAATCAGCGCCTTTAAGTTCTATCAGATAAAATTTTTGAAAAATTAAATAGAAAAATTTAAACAATCTGGAGGTTGTGACCTTACATTTGTTTCACAGGCTTCATCGAATTTCAGTGGCGTTGAACGACATCGAATTATACGCGGGCACAAATCCCTTCCCCATTGCTCAGAGAGGCAAATTTAAAGCAAGCTTTTAAGTTTAAAACACAATGGGGTTAGCTTTTGACTCATCAAGTCAAGTCGGTGAAATGACGTCATTCTCTGACGCATAAACAATGGTTAGGATACGGGTTGATTTACTGAGGGGTTAATTAAGTAAAAGCTTAATTAGTAATGTCAAGTTTAATGAGATGGGGGCAGTCAGAAAGTCGTAAAGCCTTGTTTGCGGATTTCAAACAGAACGAAGATTACCCAAGAGCCGGGGCATTAAAGTAAGTGCAAAAAGAGGTCCAAGACAATATGAAGGAGATCGGATGTAAACAATCGTATTAAATTAATTATTGTAAAAAAACATGATTCATTATTGTTCAATTCGTTCATATCATTATCAATAAATGATTTCGAAGGAGTTTTATTTATGTGGAAACGAGAAGACCGTTTTACTGTTGTATCACTATTTTCTCACTGTATTGATCCCAATAGAATGATTTTTTGTGCTTTTAGTCCTTATTTTTACAGAGGGATTAATTTCGGTTCACGAGCTTTTATTCGCAGTTTGATTTCGAAACAAACACAATCTTTTTTGACTTCCTGACTGATGTTTGTCTTTTCATTCATATCATAATTATGCACTTCAACTTTTGATACGGAAAATAAATAGACATTCTATGTATTTCTCACTACATAAAGTATACAATCATCCCTCCTCTCACATCACAAACACTTATTTAGTGTAACAAAACTGTTTTGATAAGAGAAAAATACATTATCATTTTCAGTGTTTAAAATTATTTATACAAATTTTCTTTCCATTATATATGAAAAAAATAAAACATTCCAAGCAAATAACTTGTATTCCTTTGATGATGTTAAAAACCATTTGGCTGATGCTATCTGACTTTTTTACTTCATAAAGTAAAGAATTATCATTGGTCATTTGTTTATTACATTACAATCTTATAAGAGAGCTAGTGCTCACAGGAAATATATAATTATCGATATTTAAAAAGTAAATAGAATATACGTAATAACATCCGTTCTCCTTCATCATAGATATAGGAGAGGGGATAATATTATCTTTATTTTATTTACTTTAAAAGATTGATTATTTTCAATTTCCTGTTTTGGTACTTTCCGTTTATAAAGGACTAATTCATAGCCTTTCTTTTCAGAAGTTGTTATCCAAATACCTTGCCTATTCAGTCCGGAGGTAAAGGGATGATAAAGTCAGAATCCTAGTCATACAAAAACATGAAATTATGATAAAGAAAAGCGTCTATTTCATTAAGAATATTTCAGAAACTAAATCTTAGTTTACTAGATTCAAAAATTACTTTTATGTTTCAAATCATAAACAGTCTCTCCAAACTCTGTCGATAAGAAACGTTTTACTCTAAAGATTTCTAAATTTCCTCGGAGCTTGGGCTTCTTCCAATTTTCATTTCAATAATATAGTAAACAGATTTATTTAATTCATTTATGATCAGTTCCACCCCCCCCCCCCCCCCTAGTTTCTCTGGTCCGTTATTCGCATGTTTCTTTATCATTTCTCATTAATCTACCCACATATTTACATAGCGACACGAGGGGCATGATTCATTAACCCTTTCTTCACATATGTCACGCAGACGTATGCAGTAGACAATAAACTCGGTCTTAACACCTGGATATACTATACATATGCTGGCCAGGTAAGAAAAAACCCAGACGTTGGAAAGAGTAAAGTTGACCACAGGTCAACATCTTGTGTTATCTTGACCGCTGTTTACCCTTAGCCTGTTCTTAGGCTCCTTTATGATATGTTATACCGAATATCATACAGAAAGCAAGTTTTAATTCAATATCTATATCCAAAATGATTTTCGATTTTACGAATATTGCAATTTGTGTACAGCTTGTGTCACCTTGGCCGCTTAAATACTGATCCAAGGCACCTCATCGATATGCAATGTACTGGCACCGAATATACTCCTTTAAGCCAATGATAATTTTTCGACAATATTTAAATCCAATATGGTTTTCCAATTTACGAATACTGTAAATTATGGCAGTGTGTGATGACCGCTTAAGTAATCTTTACCAGTGACAAGGAAGTAAAAAAGTAAAATATGTTTTCATATATATATTATTTTCCTGATAAAAATGTCATGAATAAAATGAAAAGATTACGGGAAAGGATTACAAAAATCTTGACCCCGAATTTCGAAACTCTTTTAGCACTAAGATAGGCGTTTATATTACCATCACGACTATCTTAGCACTTAGCAATACGGAAAACTTAGACCCTGGGCCTCCTTTCACAAAGCCTAAAGGTAATCGTAAGCCACTAAGGTAACCTTAGTGCAATATAAAAGAATTAGAGTTAAGGTCAACCTTAGTAACATTTGCTTTGTGAAAGGAAGCCATGAACCATCAATGTTAATTTTTCTCCTTTATGACGTTTTTCGCTGATTTATGAAAATAGAAGCGTTTTCTATTCATAACACAAATAAAAACCTCAATATTTTTGTAACTTTAAAAAAGGAATTCATCAATAGTTAAATGTTGTAACAAACACAGTCTTTTTTTTCGTTTTCATTTTCTCTTAAATAGATTTATATTTTGATGTATGAAATAAATAAATTTCAAATTCTAAATTCTATAGCTGTCTTACTGTATTAAGTATTCATTATTGAATTAATTATTTTGGACGTCATTTCATGACTAACAATGGTTTCAAAATAAACAAAAATTTAATAAGAAAAAATAAAAAACATGTTCCTGTTGTTGTTATACTGTTGACGGCATGAATACACGAATGCACGAAAGACAAATAAAATTATACATGTGGATCTAGTCTATCACAAAATGCAGTAGTCTAACACACAGACTGCGGGTCAAAATATTTTGACATCAATAACTTCTTGAAAAGGAAGTCTAGATTTGAAGTCAACCAAGTCACCACTTGACTGAGACCTCTCCTTAATGATTTGATAATTATTTGTTTGTAATTATTACCCTACTGTTCAATATTAAAACTTGGTACTCGGTGATGTCTAGCTGATTGGCACTGTGTTCAAATGAGTTAATGGTTTAATGATCGATTACCTAAATCAGGGCATAATTAAAAATGTTTAAATCAACATCATTTTTGTTAATGTTAAACATTTCTGGTGTGGTTTTCGTATTTCAGTATAATACAGCGCAATTTTAATATAAATACAACAAGAAATAATTTTGCTTTTAATATTGATATTTTGCAGTCACTGGTCATTTGTCAAAAGAGATGTTGATTTGGGTAGTGCCTTTATAGGAATTAAAGGTGTCTGTCTGTCTGTCTTCCTGTCTGTCTGTGTCGCTTTCGTCAGTATGGATATAGATTTTTTTCAATTTCAAGGGACCATTTGAGCGGGGTACTTTTTGTGGAAACGAAATTTAGGAGGACTTTCCTGTCAACAAATATATATGATTTTTACATGATTCTTTTCACACTTAATTTCAAATATGTACATGAGTTTAACATTTCAGTTGTTCAAGATTTAACAATTTGACAAAGAATAAAGTTAATCGATCACAACAGAAAAACTTCGTGAAATGAAGTCAATCATCGGAGCTACGAATGTGGAATGCATTTCTGACAACTGACAACTTTAAGAATTATTTGTAAATATGCCCCTCTTCTATCAATCTATTAGTTATTTCTAATTTTTTCAATGAATTAGCATGATACAGCACATTTGATTTCTCGCAATGCTGACATTTCAAGATGACTGATGAAAGCCGCTCGAATGGTCCCTTTAATAGTGGTTATACTTCATGAACATCTAAAATCGCAGCAAAAAGTATCTTCCGTTTTTACAATATTGTCCTAGAAACAATCTTTACAAACAGTAAGTCTTGACAGACTTGGGTCGAAGTCTGGAGATTTTGTGCCTGGCTCCCGTTAAACTTTAACCTTAGACAAACACGTGACCGGTGTGCTACGTCCCTTTCCTTACCTTTACTTCCTGTCTAAACAAGAGTCCGATCTGCCGCCATATCGGAGCATCAGATAGATCGGCGTCTATCGTTGAGAAAGGTGAAGGGTCATAGACATAGTCAGACAGATCATATGGACCATAAACAAATTCTTTTCATTTTTTATTACTTACTAATGGTTACCTATAAACGGTTATTTATGAGAAAGTTTTCAATATGCTGAATTGTCGAATCGGTTAAGGTGCCATTTGTTATAAAATCATCGTGAAATCATGTGTGTTGTTTTCTTATGTCATTTCTAAAGGATCAAATGTACAACAGGATGTATACGTCAAACAGAACTACACGGTGTCGATTAAAGCATATGATTATTTAAAAACTTATTTTTGTATGCACTGTTAATGGTAAAAAAAACCCACTGTTATCATGCTAAAACAATATGAGGGTTTTTTTAATTTTAAAATCAATTATATGAAAAAGTGTTTTGAACGGTTCAAGTCATTAGAAATATAATAACGCATCAGTTTCTTATAAAGTCAAATATAAAAAATCCGATGTGTAATTGAATATTCTTGGATTGTCAATCAATGAAAATATCTTTTCATAATATTAATGCCCTAAACATGTTTAAAATAGTTTTCTATGTTATGGTTTCATAATTGCTTGGTGCTTATAAATTATTTTATCTTGATCAATAGCGAATGCCTCATAGTTGAATAATTCCGTTTTGCGGAGAAACATACATTCACATTAATGTAAGTTCGATACAGCAACCAAATCGAGGTCTGTGGTTTGCATGAGTCACAGTAATTAGATTTACATGACTGAAAATAAATATTCCCGGGGAATACTTTGACAAGGGATAGCTTAGAAAGAAACAGTGACAAGTTAATTAACTCGTGACAACGGTTTATTCGCTGCAAGTTATTTGTATCTCACGTTTTTACTTGTCCAAACCAACAACCATGAGAGGGGAGATAACTCTAATCTCCTAGCAACGCCACCTGTCGGCGTGACTAAGCTTCTGCGATGGCGGAATACTGCGTGGAATTAAATATCTCATTTCAACGACGTATCTATTATGCTGGTGAATTCACTGGAACTAATTTCATTGTTGATGTAACAGGACCCCCACTCCTGATGCGGACAGCCATTCAACAATTACATAATCTCAGCAATTTGATTTTATTTGGTTACCAGTCACGCTGGGAATTTATTTGTCGGAAATGTACAATGATTTACTCATTACGCATCGGCAGTTCCAACGTTGGCTGCGACAGTTACGGTACGCGTTCGATCCGTGTACTGGGCCCATTAGCGTAGGATACGTACAACTCGTTAACTTTGCTCACTTCCATGGCGTGTTGCTTTAATGCTCGTCGAAGTCCTGATTAACAATAAAGTTACGTGTTGCCAAAAAATAGCTACAGTAATCTGTGAATTTGGTTTTCATTTAACAATGAAACTGAATAATATTGAAATGATACATACCTTTATAGACATGACAAATCTATAACATCAATCAAAAATGTATAACAATTTCATTTTTTATCTATATTCATAAAGTGTACCTGAACATCATATTTAAAATACGCAATAACCCTTTGCAGTGAATTTTAACGACCAAACCCTTCACCTCCAAATTTAATATGAAGACAAACTGAATTACTCTAGTAAAATCTGACAAAGGTATTTGAAGTCCATTTGATCAGACCATTATTTATTTCGAACATATCTCCTTAATCTTCCAAAATATCCTTAAAAATAACCATCATATTTACAAATTCAAAAATGTTTGGATATTTTACCAAAGTAAATGGTTATACTACTTTATAGTGAGTTCCTGTAAGACATACTTCGTTTCTGAAGATTAATTTTCACATTAAATTTTTAAAGACATCTTTGAATCTGAAATTCAATTATGTTTTCGTAAACGTTGCCAATTATGTGTTATAATATTAGATAATTATTGAAAATGCAAGTCTTTAATTTAGATGATATGAAAGTTAGAAAATTCAAAAAAAGCTGATTCATGTGACTTGTCTTCTTGGCCTAATATCCATTAGCCTCGAGTTTCAAAACACTCAAGATGAAAAATTGATTGTTGGTGTTTTTTCTACAATTTCACTCGTTATCAATTTATCCAATCATTCTTAGATAGCGAGGCCTATGATATCAAATGGCCCTTTGAAATTACGTCATGAAGCAGGGGTCACATCAAACAAAACGAAATTTACAAGAACTCATATTCAAATTAGCTGTTTTCAATTTCAAGTATTCCTCGATAAAATACGAAAACGTTTTGCGGTGCCATGGAATCAACGTTAATTGCATAAGGGCCGGCGTTAAAACCTCCAAGCATATGGCTCCGTGATTAGCCAATCAGAAGCAGGGCCAGAGTCGGAACCGGTTCTGAGATTGACGGCTGCCTAAGGTTTGTAAAACACGGCATGACAAACACTCATCCTGCTTGAGGGGTAAATCGGTGAACTTTAGTGCCCAGCTTTTTCTTTGTAATATTTCATTTCATGACATTTTATGATTGAAATTAAATGTGAATAGATGGTTGATTCTCTGCTTTGCCAACATGGATCAATCAACAATTGCTTGGTCTCATTTCCGGAAGAGGTTTTAAGAAAGTTCAGAAGTGTATTAAGTACGAGGGCGATATTTTGAGATTTGCAAGTTCTTTATTCTGCATTAGCAACGAGGAAAATACTTCATTAAAAATTATTTATAAAAAGAATTTGTTTTCTCATATTCATTTATTTATGGGCAATCATATTGTATCGTTAATAGATGAAACAATTCATGACAAAATATGTTTGTGCATTTCGATCAACAAAATACAAAGTGATCTAATTACTATAAGCAGTTAGAAGCATGTAGATTGTTTATTGCACATAACATCAAAGAACATTTTGATGCGTTTTGATCTCTTGGGTAATTGATAGTAATTGATGGTTATTCGGTTAAGTGGTATCATTAAGTTCTAACAGTTTGATATAAAACGGAAACAAATCTTCAGTCTCCATAAACAGCCATCATACGTGAATAAACTTTGATACATACTTTACATAATATCAATATAATCAGAGCGACAATAGTGATATTCTGCTATTGCTTGCAAGCTCTAAGGAATTGTTTCTATTGAACGGGCAAACATTCATTTATGTTTTGTTGTTTGTAATTTGATTTTTAGTAACGTAGTTGCTAGATCGACTGCTCATTCCCGAGCCGGTGGATGCCTGCATGGTAATGTCATGGAGTTTATAGAATCATAAGGATAGAAGAACACATTTAACGTTTACACTGTGACTGCAAAATAATGAGGGCACACATTAAACATCCACTTAACATTAGATTGCGGACAACACAAAGTGATGTCATCATCACTCTCACAATTTCGTTTTTCAGTCGATTTCAAGATTTCATTGGTGTTTCTCAGAGAAGGTTAGAGTATATGAATTAAAACCTTGATAAGTCGAACATTTAGATGATAGATCTCAAATTTGACAAAAAATTAAATAAATGAAAAGGAGACTGAAGTCAAGCTCTCAAATCTGCTAAATATTCATATGATTTTTGTTATTTCAAGTCTGGCTGACAGACTAAACTTCAAAATTCAGACACAGGAGTCTTCAGATTATTAGAAAGATTGATAAACCAAACATTTAAGACTTCATCAGTTTACTTGTATAATAATTGATACACATTTCGGTTAAAGGGCAAAGGTACATAAAACCAAATGTACCATGTACCATGTATCAACAGATGAAAGACTCCAGCCCGCTCAACAGTTGTTTCTGTCTCTCGGTGTTCAACGATCTCCTTGAAAAGAAATCTATTTTTAAAGTTTGTCGGAATTTATCAAGCCATTAATTCCTCCCAAGTGAAGTACTACTGCACAGAAACGAGACAAGTGTGTTATCAGAAGCAGCAAAGCGAGCGAAAACTTGAAAAAAAATCTAATAAAACATGAAGGTCCTTTAAGTCAATGTTGTGAGAACAAAATGAATTTCTGGCACGTTTGATTGAGGGGTTCAGTATGTTGTTGTCGGCAGATAAGAGGTTCCGGTCACTGCGTTTGCGATCGCACCATTGACCACACTCGTTTAAGATGTCAGGAAAAAGAAATCAATATGTTCTTTTGATTTAGACGAGCAATGCTGTTGAGCTCCGAGCATCACCAGTATGAAATCGTCGCTGTGTGGAGTATTGGCTGTCAATGCTGAATCTGTTAGTCTTCTTGGCCGCTAGACTGACTTGAGATCTCTTACCGACAAATCATTCCCGGCCATAGCCTTATGATGAACATTCATTTAATCCCTCCGGTTTGGAATAACGAAAATGGAACAAAATGTGATATAAATATATATTATTTGAAGTGAAGAAAGAAGAGTAATTCAATGGTTACGGGGCTGGGTGAGAGTCTTGAGTACTAGTTGACGTCAACGGCTTAACTGGTACATAATTCCTGTATGATTCATAAAGCACGGACTGCACATGCGCCACGAGCTTACCCAGCGGTCCCCAGCACTGACGGCGTTTGAACGGGAGAATGTCTCATTTGGATACAAATGAGAACGGAATTTGTCTCTGGAGAGGAAATACTTTTTATGGCTTCAGATCTCATGGGAACGATTTCATAAAACGTGCAAATCGTTTTAGAACTCTCTGTATCCCAATAGTGCACTTACTACTAATAACAGACACATTGTGAAAAGCCGCAATTTTCACCATAAGAAATAGTAAGGTGTGAAGTAATGCAATAAAGACAGACCATGATGACGCAATCAACTCGCTCTCAAACACGATGTTATTTTAATTTGTCAATTTATTCCTTATTTTGCCTTTAGAGAATTTTGCATGCAGCGCTTAATTAATAGTTAGTAACTCTCTCTTTAGATACATGTATATGCGTTTAGGTAAATAATGGTTGCTGATTTATTTCAGTTCCTTGTTTCCGACCCAGAATTAGCATTTTTCTTGAAAGTGCAAGAAAATGGCATTTTCCTTTCTTACTTTTAGATCTCATGCGACAGACCGGCATTCATTTCAATCAAGATACGTTAAAAGAAGTGATGACGCAAAAATATTTGGTTACACGAAACACATAAAGCCAGAAATAATTGAAATGCCACTCAAGGAACCAAAGGTTTAAAACTATTAGATTTGTCTATGGAATAAAAATTCAGCAAAAACGTCTTGAAGTGAAAATATTATAGCCCTTTAATACTTATGGAATTTGACATTTTAGAATCATTTTAAAGCGTTAAAGTTTCTTGAGTTACGTAAAAATTTGATAGTTAGATGTAGGCTTGTCTAAAAGGAAGAAGAAGAAAACGTTATTTTTTTTAAAAGTGTCGCATGTTGTTGTCAGTGATATGAGCTAGATATGAACTAAAATACAAGATTCTTCGAGTATTATATGTTCTAAAACTTGGCTCTTTTAACCATGATTTATTCATCTATTTCCGGTGGTCAGCAGGGAACGGACATTTTAGGAAAGGGCTCATGGTATAAAGAGTATGGTAAGATCGACGAGAGAGGCTTATAGCGAGGGTATGATGAAACTCGGTGCCTCAAGAATTGCATTTTGATTTTAATCAAATGCATCTCGAGGACTAAACGTATATCATAGACCTCTCCGTAAAAGGGAAATTTCTTCATAACGTCATCGTGGTTGATTGGAATCGGAATAGCTTTTTTTCTTAGGGGATTTGCATAAGTTGTCATATTAATTACACATGTTCACATATGATCCATATGTAGTTTATTTAATCCTGTGAGGAAAGTGCAAAACACCTTAGCTGTAGTAATGTAAGAATTATTTCGAAACATACGCATATAGTTCCATCTTTTAAATTGGAACATCTAACGTAAAGCCGTTTAATCTCGGAAATATCATGATCGTTTTATTCCATTGCAAAAGCTGTGTGAGGTCCCTCTAATAACTCCAAACGAATTGCAGTAATTCAAAAAAAAATTGATTGCATCTAATATGTTATCCGAGGTAAGAGGTAGGTAAATTACATGTCTGAATGTCTATTATACTTATTATACCGTGCATGTAATCATGTATGATAGTCCTTCCTGTAATTGCTTCATTACGTCAGAGTCTTCAAATAGGAAGTCGGGAAATCGTAGAAAAAAACATGGTTGCAAGGAAAAGGTAACAACAGAATCTTATATCTAATAAAAAACCAATATAAGTCTTAATCAAGACCAGAAAACTTTTAAAATTTTAACGAAAGTCTAAAAAAATCTATTTTTGCACATGTACACATATGATTCATACCATATGTTTATCTCATCATACTCCTAGGTCTAGATTTTTTAGGCTGTCTGAGTGCTAAGATATACAAAGGCCAATTTTGATGTATGATACCTACTACTATCATAGCACTAAGAGAGCTTCTAAATCCATGGCCAGAATATTACAATCTGGCGACTGGGATTCGTAGTTAATTGAATGCTAATGATACGGCCACTAACAGAATGCAATTACAAATCCAGATGAAACCTACTGGAAATGATTAAAACAACGCTTGACTGCAGATATACCAATGGTTAGAGTAAGCTGTCTAAAAGGTGGAACCAAAGCAAGGGATTAGTTACAGAATCTCGTTACCAGTAATCCAGTTTACACCAAACACAGTTATGAGATGGTAGCAGTTGGAACTTATTACTGTATGACAGCAGTGCTTGATGAGAGTGTGCGTATCGCGACCGCCATCTGTCTCTAGTGTTGACTCACCAGTATAAGCCGATTAGCTACATCCTTCACTGTATAATGACTAGGAAAAGTGGAGGATTCGATAATTTGTGCAAGTTTTTATAACAATGATATCAAAGTAAGTTATTTTGTTGAGTCATCTGTTTGAAGGCCATAGAGAAATGACATACAAATGAACAGCAATAAATCTGAATTTCAACTTCTTTACTTTTAAAATCACGGCATTTAGGAGCATTTGCTAACTCCCACGTGATGAAGGAGTAAGCGTTTACCCCGGAAGCTCGTGATTTCCACAATGAAGAAGTTGATATCCAGATCTCGCTGTATTTATTGTCAACGGCAATCTACAATTGAATCTTTTTCTACTTCCGTTACGCATATCAACGATTGCTGGATTTAACTGTTTATATTCGGGATTGGATGACTTTACCTTTCTTCCTAAACGCTTAAGTCAGCATTTTTCACTTATATGCAAACTATTCTTATGGAATCCAAGGTATTCCCGTCAAATTATTCTCAGTTTTATTGAATCAGAATCTATTTTTTCAATTGAGGAATTTCAATATTTGAATAATTTGTAAATGATTCGAAAGAAAATGAGTCAAACACGTCATGTTTTGAAAATAAGACCTTGCCCCAGTACATTCCAGAATATTGGTGTTTCTTCCCTCGCCGCCTTTTAAAGTGCTACCTGGAATGAAAAGCAAATAACTGGAACAGAATTTTCCTCCCCCGCCAAGGTCGAGTAGCATACTGCAGGAACCGGGGGAATGCTATACCTAGTTGTTGTTGTTTACGTCGGTTACCTACTATTCTAAACCTATGATGGAAAGTCCCCGCTCACGATGTGACGTAACTCCGCGCTACTGACTTTCCAGCTGTAACGTAAGCACTTTTTGTCGTTATGACGTCATCGTTGTTCTTTCTGGTTTCGCACTGAGATATCTTTATATCTGTTGTTGCTGCGGAATCTCCACCCTGAGTATGGGAAACAAGCCGAGGTCTTCTGACGTCATTGTAGGATTTCAGAACGAGGCTAGTGACGTCACATGCACGCGATAAACCGAGCCAAAATACATCAATGAGCAGTTGGGAGCAAGGTCGAAAGAGTAGCGATTGTAACTTTCTCTTATCGGGTTTGAGATAAACACCAAGTCTAAAGTGGTTTATTTCTGGTAAAAGATTTACGGACGGGTGTATCTTGTTGTGCGGATAGAGAGAGACGTTGAGTAAAGATGGCGTCTTGCCAGAAGATGTGTTGGGGGTCCCATGATTCATACAAGTTGTTGTCCGGAAAGTACTTGCGTCATGTCTGCACAGGTGGCTTAGATGAGCTTCTTATTATCCTGAAAGATTTGTGCAGTGCAGAGTATTCCCGTGTAGACCAGCTATTTAGATAACACATTACGGAGGCTGGAAAAATTTGTAATTATTATGTAGGGTGGTCTACATAACATCCCTTGGGCATGAGAGCATTTTACGCTTTCCATTCAAACCGACGACTGTTTCAAATGTTCCTTATCTTAATCATCCCTTTGGCGTATACGTAATGTACATTTTGGATTTTAAATAATTGTAGTTTGAAAAGTTCCTTATCTTTATATGCGTTGGACGGCGAAGGTCGCTTAGTTCAGAAGTCGTTATTAAACCCCTCCTTTAAAATGAAAACAAACTATCCATAAACAGATAATTTGATCTGACATCCATAGTGTACTTTTGCATTTGAGAGAATAGTTTTGTTGTAATGCTTTGGCCAAGGCCCTGAAGATGCACCGTGCTTCGATGGAGCATTTCGTTATGAGACTTATACAACTTATATATTATACAGCTGATGTGACAGGCACACATTTATTACGTCCGTCATATATAAATATATTGTACATCGATAATGATGATATGTCCATTTAAGAGCGCAGTTTTGTTTGCTCATGGTTCTAAAGTGGACAACCGAGGGTTCGTAAAAACAAAAATATAGTGTATCGATTATAGCTTGCACTTTTCAGTTTTACTACGCACACCTTGTTCAGTTCACTTTTATTGGACTTTCATGGGCTTTATTCACATTGCAAGACTTAATAATACTTGACTATGGAAATACGTGGAAACCTGATAGTGCAGGGCTATGTCTTTTTCAAGATTTTCAGGCGAATTTATTACAATTTTCTATAGAATAGAATAGAAAAGGACATGGAGTCTCTTCTATATTTATTCCCTCAAGCTAAGGTATCAAGGTTAATAGAATAAATCATTTACGCGACGATTTACTGAAACATTACGCAACGATGTACTGAAACTGATGTACTGAAAAGAGGAATAAAGAATTTAGTGCAATATTCATAAAAACACGATAATACCTGCACAACAACTCTGCCATTAGGAACAAGCATTCACAAAATCACGTGAATAGATAAGGCAGAGATTTCAATAATAGAATGTATTTTCTTGAAAAAAAAAATCTTTACATCATCGAAACCATAAGACACAAACCTAGGCAGGGAATAGAATCTGGTTATGAACAAATGAAAAATACTTTCTTTTAAACATGAAAATCAAATGCATAATTATGAATTATGTATTTTGAAATATTCAATCATTGCTCGACAAAGAAGGGGTACTAAAAAACTGTCATTATGAATAATATTTCCCAACATTCATGCACTCAGTGACAAGTGATCAAAAGGCTTTGTACGGAACCAACTAAGGTGTGCTTAAAGGGTGCAAATCCACCAAGCTGAAACAGGTAAAATTCAGGAAGAACTGCCGCAGCAGAAGACTCTAAATATATCCATGCGCTCACGATTAGGTTATGACTCACTCGGTTCCACCGGAATTAGAGCCCGGTTCTATTTATACAACCATTCCAAGTATCACCAAGTCGTATATATAGCATTACGTAAGTGTTATCCCCTTGAAGTCGAGTTGAGGCAAATCCATTGACGTAATCCTCGAGCTGGAAGTGATTATGGAACCATGGTTATATCTGGTTATAAAATGGGCTTGTTGATCTTGTGTATAATAGGCTGTTTAATTTTGAAATAAACTCTCTATTTCAAGCATGCTATAATAAGATAGAACTCATATAACTCTACAAAGATAAGTTTTTAAAATGTAAATATTCTTAAGGAATATTTGCACATGCTTTCTAGGCTGTTTATTTTTGTGTTATTTTGATTATGACCAGCGTTACAGATAAGTAATTGTGATTAAGTAATTTTAGTTGCTTTTGTTGTTTAGAACAAAGAGGGTCTTAAATAAGATTTATAATCTAATATAAATGTAAGTTTTGTTTTTTAATAATGGCCTCAAGTGAATTCTTAAAATTTAAGTTTCTTGCACCAGAGAAGAGTATATAGTTCTTTTAAAAAATGGTATAAAACCAAGTTTGTGAAGAGATTTCGAAGATGTGATGTTATCGTAAGAATCTTTGAATAATCTTGGGGGAACAGATTCAAGTTTACTAATATATGATCAAAGTTTTAAGATATAAATCTAAGTAACCAAATGGTTAAAATTCAACTGCAGTAATTGGTATTTTTGGACTATGTTTTCTTAAATCCCAGGAAACACAAACCTCAAATCACAACATAGTCCTGCTTCATGACTAAGTTCTAAATAGGAGCCTTTAATAAGTCCAGGTCGTCATTTCAAGATTGACTTAATACAAAAAAGCATGAAGAAAAGTAAATTATGGAAGGAACAGTATTTTAACTATACCATTGAATTCGACGAAAATGGTTTGCTGAAGTTCGTTGCTCCGGTCAGCATAAAACAATACTTCTATACTGAATAAAACACGTAAATGGTAATATGTGCTATATACCCACAAGCGCATGTTTCCATAGTCAGTGCTTTCAAAGTCAGGATGTATAAGACCTATGATATGGTTCTTTTAAATTGACTAAGTTGGGTTTTTTCTTTATTCACCATTCCATTACCAGAAATAGGCATTAGCTTGAAGATTAGCTTTGCACTCAACCATAAACGTTTTTCTTTAAAAACGTCTACAATATGGGACGTTTTCCCTTTTAGCGTACATTATGACAAATCAGAATACTACACTGATGAACGAGGATTTACGGGATTCATTCATAAATATGTTTCAAATCCATTTATGGGCTATGGTGTTTAACTTTTTACTGACGTCATTCTGTTCCAACTTGATCAAATTGCTGCTCATCATAATACGGAACACTAGGTGTCAGTTGTTACTGTCCTACTTTTGTTTAAACATTTACCAAATTTTTGTTTTCCTACTTAGGTAAAAGGTAGTTTTATTTAAAAAAGTACATTCAATATGTACTGTCCGTAAATAGTGTGAAACGCGCTTATGGTTTTATAAATGGGCAAAGTAATAATTTCTTCTCAGTCTTAGATATTGTGGTGCATGATTGTCTTTTGACTTTAAAATATTTCTATTTCAATTCAAAGAGGTGACCCTTTGACGATGTAGGATTCTTTTTTTAATTCACAACCCTTGCAAATGTTTTTACATTTTGCACAAGTATTTATAAAACAAGAGCTTTCTAGAATCAAAGTTGTGGTGAATTCTGATTTAAAACCAACAGGTCATGGTTTTGGCTTTTTCAATCATTTGGAATTCCAGGGAACAGTGATAATCTTTACGATTGCAAAATCTTTACTCAGCTGACCTGTATGTTGAGTTTGGTGTGACTTGCTCGAAGTGGTCATAATTGTTGTAAGTATCAGTGGAATAAAAAAACAACTTTTTTCTAAGACAACAACTTTTAACAATTTCGTACCATTGAGATGGAATTGTCATGCTGCAAGACTCCTTTGATGCCAAACTGCCTAGTGAATGTATGTGGTATTCTCTGGTAGTCACTCACCTAATCCACTAAAGGGCATTGTACCCGTGTTTACATTAAACGTACATTCATCACTTTATCAGGTTGTGCGTACACCAACAGACACGAACGGTGGATTCCAAAGTAAATGAGTAACACCTCTCACCCCGACCCTCATCCCCGTGTCTATGTGAAAGGCCATTACCCTCAACTCTCAAAGACTTTCTCACGCTTCTCATCTAGTCAGGCTCATGCTCATACCTTTTAAGTTACCCCCAACAACACCCCCCCCCCTCCTTTCCAACCCCCATCTGCTGATGACAAGGCTGCATCTTCCCATGTCATCAACAGCGCTCACTATATACACGCACAGACAGGGTCTTCCTGATCCATTTCTGGAGCGAGATAGGTACAGAAATAACCAAGGATCCCCCGCGAACTTTCAGGATTCCATTCTTTATACCTCCCCAGACTGTGCTATAAATAGACTGTTTGTTTTGGGCTCCCTCGCTACCACTTGGTAGATGTGCTCCCTATATACCCACCGCCTGCCCTCCGCATCTCTCTGCAGAAGATGACAGTATACTGGAGGAATTCGGACTGCGAGTCTGCGCTTACAGCCATTTCCACTTTTGGCGCGAACCCGTGCCTGGGACTTCGAGAACGAGGCTCCACGGTCACGTGATAAGCATTTCTGATATTGAAACAAATCGAAACGTGACGTCGAGTCATAGTAGTGTACAAAGTCTATTTGAAGGGTTGAAATTAATTGCGACGTTTCCTTCTTGCTTTTCTGCACGATTTGCGTCAAAATAGTGTTTGAAGTTATTCAAAAGTACATATATTTACTCTGTCAGTAGGAGTAAGATATACGATATATCAATCACTGGGTTTTCTTTATTGTGATAATCTAAAACGATTCAAGACTTGCGTTATCTTTTTTTGATAAAACAGTCAAATATTGCATGGCGTTCATTGAACAAAAAAGCCCGTAAAACTGGAACGTAAATGATACAGATATGCATATATATAAACGTTAATTTTGTATATACAAAACAGATGATTACCTATAATAAGAAATATTTCTCTTTGAACTTTGATTATAATATAGTCTTTATTTTCAGCGGAATGTGCCGAACATAAAGGATAGACTATGTTGGTAATTTTACATCATTCGCCTAGAAACATAGTTGTCAAGCATAAACGTTGTGACAACGTTGTTTAACTGCAGTAACGTTGTTTCGCTTCGGTAATTCTACCTCTTCAATAACGTTATTTGACGTCAATGACGTATTTGCTTCAATAAAGTTATTATGCTTCAAAAATAAAGTTAATGCACTTCAAAAATAAAGTTAACGCACTTTGATAAAATTGTTTCACTTTGTTAACGTTATTCCACTTCAATAAAGTCGTTTTTCGTACATAACGTATTGTTTTCTTCAACGTTGCTGTCTGCTAATAATTTTGTTTGGTGACACTGTCCTACGAAAATGCGTTTCGCTAAAACAAATATGTATTTTATGTTTTTCAAATGAACGAAATCTCCCAAGATTTTATTTTCATAGGTTTTGTTGCCAAACGTATCGAATTTTGTATTATTGAAACACCTGTGTGAAGGTATCATAACAATTACCAATCGCTGACTCATTTAGATATTCTATCTATTTACCAGATATGAATATCGAACTATTTATTAAAAGTGATTGATTGGCAAATTGTTCACCCTCACAAAGAATCCTTGAATGGCCAAAAGCCAAAGCAAGCGTGCCACTTTGCAGCAAGTCTAGAAAGTGTTGATTGAAATTAGATAGATGTTATTGTCTGCTTTTTTATGTTTTCATTTTGAAATGTGTTTCTAAAATTACTCTCAGATTGCTTTCCATAGTCTAAATGTACATGTATGACATCCTTAATTAACAGAATTATATCTAAAGCGATATGTAAGAATTTCAATAACTTAACAAAAAACTCAAATAACATATAGAATGTATAAATGCAAAAATACATCATTCAATTTCTTTCATATTGCCAGCGATTCAATCTTGACAAACGCATAAACATTGGCAACGAAGGAAAGGCATACTTAAGCATACTTCAAAACAATATTTAACTTTTTTAAATTACGAAAATATACCGAGTGTGTTATACCGTACACAAGAAATCAATCAAGTTTTATATGGAGTACACAAGAAAACCATTCAGATTAACATTAACCGGAAGTGTGAAGCGCCACCTTTATTTCCGTCGTGGGGAGATAACTCTCAAAGTTTCCCCTTTGCATTAACCAGACGAAGACGACAATTCAACAACCAATATCAGATAATGGAGTTTTCTTCCATTACATCTCACATTATCATCGACCTTCATTTCCATATAGATCTATATCAATGCCCAGTGGCTACTTCAGTAAGTGTCACGTGTCGAATTGACCAATCAACCTCCCCAAGTGGTTTGAGGGTACCGTTATCTGGTGTATATCAGGCCGCAAGGCTTGATTAGATAAACTAACTAGGTACTTCGCTTAAAGCTCTTCCAATCTAAGGACAGATTAAATCCAGCGATTTCCTGTCAAAAGGATGGTTTCTGCACGACAGAGGGCGCTGTATCTTGTAATGAAGGTGATAGAGGCGGCACACGTGTTCTTTGATTGCTACTCTACAGATAGGTAATTACTTTATTAATTTACCCTGGATGAACGCTGCGGAAGAGTTCGGAATACAGAGAGAGCGAGAGAGAGAGAGACAGAGAGAGACACACACAGAGAGACACAGAGAGAGAGACATTTCACATATATATATATATATATATATATACATAAAAAGATGTACAAGCCACCAAGAGGCTATAAGAGACAATACATTAAAATAAATATTACAATACATATAATTGAAACAAAATTAATAAAAAAATTAATGACCCCACCCCCTCCCTCCTATACTCAAACAAACATCCACATACTGACACCAACAAACTCACTTATTTCAGCTATCTAGCCACGCCCATTATGATCACTAAACACCATACGTCACGCCCTTAAATTGTGTCATGATCCAATACACTGTGTCAACGAAATGATTGTGCAAGTCATCGAAAGCTTCCTGATTTAATGTATATGTTATATTAAAGGAAATAGGAATGCAGTTGCATTTACTTTGATAAACCAAATGCATTTAAATTTGTCATACCTATTCAGAGATATCTGATGGTTTAATCAAAGTCACAAACACATGAAATAAAGGCTACGTACTAGGAAAGTCATTCACATGTTGGCAAGGCTAGAAAGGCACTGTAGTGTGTTTATGTAGACGAATAAGAGGACCTCGCTAAAAGTATAACAAATGTTCAATTTAAAGACAGCCATACATGTATTTAATAGATGCAAGGATCTCTTAAACGAAAGTTCCATAATAGGTTAGGCGATGCAAATGCATTTCCCAAACTCAACTGATTCAAATGCGTTCACACTGAAATGGATCCAGTTTTCGTTTGCTATGATGTGTCACCTCAATCTACGGCTGCGGATAATCAGTTTGAGCGATAAGATATTTTACCCTCTGAATAAAATCATTGATGCATAAACTTATATAAGAGGACATTTTTAAACCCATCTCAAAATAACGTGTTGTGGCGCTTTTAATGCCTAAAACGTAGATATTTCAGAGGATGTCTTTTAAATATGTTCAATTTCCTGATAACGGACCCTGAACAACTACGTATAAAGATTTTAAATGATTATTCTTTTTTTAGTTTTCAGTTGTTTAGAATTTCCGCATTTTATATCTTTAGCTTTCAACATCCACACTTAAAATATTTTGATCTCAACACAACCTCTTGAAAATCGATTCTAGATTTGGACTCAACTTCATATCTCTGGCCCTCTTTTTTTTCATTTCCCAAAATAATCGTTTTTGATAAACATATTTCAGATAACTGAACATATCAAAGATAGATCAGGCAATTCCATTGGCCTCTATTTTCAGAATTCAAGTTTTAATCAATGATTGTTTGCTTATTTCCTTCATGTAGAAAATATCATTATGTATTATCATGAAAATTATGCATCATTGTTGCAGCTGAAGAACCAAGATGGTTTATATGTTTAAAACGTTCTTGAAAACATGTTTAATAACTACCTAAATTGATTCAAAAACACATCGTGATATTCACGCCATGACTCAGAGCTTGACGTTGATTAGAATAAAGCACGATGGTCGGCTATTGACTTCATATTTCTCAGGAATATTCAGACCCCGTGGCCAAGCTCTTAACCTCTCGATGCATCGCTCTTAAGCTACCTGAAACTAGATACCTTTCCAATACTACTACCTTGGACCCTGCCTCTCACAACAGACAACATCCTCCTGGTCTGAAAAGAACAACGTTTGACAACAATGAGACCATTTATTTGGCTAATAATGGCATGTTTTGAAACGACAAGTGGAAGCCTTTGATGTTCTCAATAATGCTAAATCATATTTGCTAACTAGATTCATAAAAGCTCCGATCAATTTCCTTTCCTCGGGGAAGGAAGAACGAGCCTTGTCTGTGATTTATGCGAATTTATGACATATTTTATTTTTCCTGCACTGCGCTCCGGATTTTGTCGTATTTCGTCTCTGCCTCTCACCGGTGTATTGGTTACGGCGAGGGGCCGGCCGCACTAATACGCCGTGACGTTTATGGGAGTTTTATTATCACTGAGCGTGTTGTTAACGCGGGCTCCAATACCACGGGATTAATTGTCCACTTATAGTATGATTCACGCCATCAAAGCCAATAAAACGTGATAAGTTGGAATACACAGTTACGTAAAACTCCTTTTTGTCTATGATAATGTTATTACTTCAATAAAATTCATTTATTTTGTTTCATTCACATGATTTCTATACTTATTGAAAAGCTAGGAATGATTAAGCAAGAATTATGAATTGGGATAAACCCCCTATGATTTCGTCTTCATTTTCCATAAATTTGTCAGGCATTCTGCCCATTCAGGGGGCCAGAGGAGTGTCTGCGTGGACACTAAACAATAATTTGAAAGACGGGCGTAACACAGGCAAATGTCTTCATTGAATAAAGTTTGTAGCCTGACTACAAAGTAGATACATGCCTTGCCATGTGACACAATGCGCCTAAATAGGTACAAGTGAAAAATATTTTGGTGACTCCACCGGGATTCGAACTTGGATCGTTGGCGTGGAAAACCAGCATTCTGACAACTACCTCAATGTGTTCCCGGATATACATTGAATTGTCTCTTAAACAGGCCTCCAGTAATTTATGTTATTGTTTTCATACTAGTCATGTCATACACCTGATATTTCTATTCAAAAATGATAGAAAAATACAGTAATTTTTTACATACAAAAAAGTAATGTTTCAAATATTCACCTATAGACAAACGGGCACACTGATTCATTTACCTAATTTTATCCAGCTAACATAACGTCAAAAACAACGTTTGCAAGTCTGGAAAAAATAATAAATCTATAAATATGGTTAAACAGTGAAATATAGGTTTTTGAAATTTTGAAATGTTTATGGTTACGAAAAACAGGGAAAAATAGGTTTTAAAAATGGTTTTGTTTATATTTCGTTCTTTGTTTTATCTTGTAACTATCAAGGATTAATTTTGCTAAATTGTCCATGACGCACAGTCTGTCTTTCATTTTCATTAACTTATCTCTACGCTTAAATGAAGCTGAGAAATATTTTCTCTTGACAGGGCTGATTTCCAATCTTAAAGAGATGTCCACTTTGTCAGAAGTTGCTTAGTTATACTGACACATAAATGTACAACTGTGATCATATGTTTAGCGAGAAGACGTTAATCATTATCGGTGAGGTTGTTAAAAAGTGAACACATACTTTGCATACTCCGTTTCAATCTTTTTTATAAATACAATATAGACAATATGCTTTTGTTATAAGGTGTATCTAATCATGCAAATGTGTCAGTTGTGGATAGAAACCCCGCGGTGATCAATTAGCTACATCATTTGTTGTAGTTATCACCACAATAAATCATCTAACCGTTATTTGATCTGACGGACACAGACACAGACAGAGACTAATAGAGAGACAGAGACATAGAGACACAGAGAGACATTGAGAGGCTGAGAGAGACAGAGACAGGGAATGAGAGAGATAAAGACTGAGAGAGGGACAGAGACAGAGACTGAGAGAGAGACAGAGACAGAGACTGAGAGAGGGACAGAGACAGAGACCGAGAGAGACAGAGACATAGAGACAGAGAAATAGAGGCAGACAGAGACATAGGGAGAGAGAGAGACAGAGACATAGAGACAGACAGAGACATAGTGAGAGAGACATAGAGACAGACAGACACATAGAGGCTGAGAGGTACTTAGAGAGAGACAGAGACATAGGGAGAGAGAGACAGAGAGAGACAGACAGACAGAGACATAGAGACAGACAGAGACATAGTGAGAGAGACGTAGAGACAGACAGAGACATAGACAGAGGCTGAGAGAGACAAACACATAGAATGCAAAAACCTATTATTAACCCACCTGAGGGTGACAGACAATAGTGTTTACAATTTAAATATTGAAATTTTATTAGATATTTTTAGAATTAATAGAAGGATGTGTTCATTTAACCTATCTCGAGGGTGACAGACGACAGTCTCGTATTGCAGTACAATGTAATATATGACAGTATATTGATGGTTGTCGACGGGGGTGTAATTTGATGATAGATGATGAGTCTTATGATAATGGTTCGTCACAGCATGAAGTGTAACTGATAACCGCCCACCGAGCCACAGCTGTCTGACAAATTATGGACAGTTAAAACGTGTGCAGGTGATGTTTCTAATAATAATATTCAAATTGATAAGTATTGATCTATTTAGGTCAACAACAAAAAACAATACGTTATTAAGGTTTGAAAATAATGTATTTCAATATAGTTATATTTGAAGAAAACATTTTAAGCGGTTTTTTTAAAAATTGAGGTATGATTAATAAATATCCTAAAATTAAACAGGAATAAATTATTTTCGTTATTTGTGTCTATAAGAATTTATGTATATGACTATATCGAGACAAGAAAAATAATTCCAAAAAGCGATTATCTAATTAAATAGCAGAAAGAAACCTTTCAAATTTCAGATGTACAGTAAACCCTGGTTATAATGCCACCATTTGTCCAAGAGAAATTATGTTTCTATCTGCAGGTTGGCATTACACCCAGTAAGGCATTTAGAATATGTTTAGTTGCCATGATTTTGTCATGATGAACTGGTGTACACGCCACTAGTGATGAGTTGTCAATTAAATTAAGGCACGTAGAATGTCACGTAAGTAGTTCATGCCTATTAACAACCAACTAATGTACCTATACAACATGCACCCAATGTGAATTGATTTGAGCCCTGCCAATAAACCTTAATTATTCAAAACAATATCTTAAATAATGTTTTTTCGTTGGCATTATAGTCAGGGAAAACTGACTTTTTTTCCAGAAAAAGTTGGAAAATGGCACTATATCCAGTTTGGCAATACAGCCAGTGAAATATAAGTGCAGGAAATCTGTTCTGGCATAAACATGGCATTATAACCAGTTTGACATAATAACCAGGGGCATTAGAACCAGGGTTTACTGTATTTGTTATTCAAGAGGTTAGATTGTCATCAACATGTTGATAAATACCACGACTTCAGTTGGTGTGTTATACTGATTCTTACTGTAAAGGCGTTGTCATGTTGTTTACATAATGTTTGTTGTTAGCGATTGTCTTAATGTTTCACATCTTTTTTGAGCGGACAATTCAAACCCATTGTCAAACTTCTCGATTAAATGTAATTTAAACATACATATGTTATGAATTGACCACCATTATTTATTTTGCGAAATTTTGTAGTTGTCATATTATGGTAAGTTTTTTATGGTTTTTTTCCAGTGATTTGGTATTTTCAAAATAAGATGTTAGTTTTATCAGTCCTTTACATGCAGATGATTTTTTTACACTTGTCAGTCTTGCTGTACTTTGTCTGTACTCTTGTAATATAGCCCTCATGAAAACAACTTATAAACCACTTTTACTAAACTTGGCAAAATTCGTTAAAGAAGGTCTGGGTACGTTTTAATCTATGCACAGCACATGTCTATGTATACGGCACACTATTACTCCAATTTGTATATATATATATATATATATATATATATATATATATGTGTGTGTGTGTGGGTGTGGGTGTGTGTGGGGTGGGTATATGTGTGTATATATGTGTAATATATATATTGTCTTTGAATATATATATATATATATATATATATATATATATATATATATATATATATATATATAATATATATATATATATATATATATATATATATATATATATATATATATATATATATATGTGTGTGTGTGGGGGGGGTGTATAAAGCATTTAACTGTTCTCTATGTCACTGTTGTGAATTATGAGAAATAAAATTGTGTTCTGTTTTGTTCTGTCTCAAAGTCTTCAAGTCATTGTTTCATTTGTTCTCCTTACCAGTCAATATCTATAATATTTAAAGGTAGTTTGGATCTACTGATACTTTCCAGGTTCGTTTACATTATTTGTCATTTAAACATCCTTTATGGTACTACAATGAACTTCAGTGACGAATTGGCAGCTGATCGTATGTCGTGAAAGTAAAAATAAATCTATTGAATGAAAATAATAAAACTGAGTTTTTAGTTATTTTTTAGAATAATTTCTAATTAAGAGAGAACACCTTTAAAAAGTCCTGCTTCATGACTGTGTATATAAAGGAGCCTTTAATACAGTCTAGGTCCACATTCAGCAAGTCTAGATTGACTGAATACACTAGGAGCCCAAAGAAATATATACTATGGATGAAGGAATATTTAATCATTAAAATTTTCATAGACTAAATTTTGGTCTAACTCTAATACAATTTTATTAATTTCTATGAGATCCATTTCTTATCAAACAACTTATGATTAAATTTATTTGAATCAATATTTAGGAACATGATTAAGTTTTGAGAAAAGTAGATTGAATATGAATGTTAAGATTTAAGAATCAATAGTTTGATAAAGTAATAATCATTGATAGTCATGCTTTTGTATTTCATGTTATAAATATAATCAAATATGGTATGTGTAATTATAAAAATATAATATTAATTGCATTTTACGAATTTCAAATGAGCTATTAGTGTCTTTGTCCTACACTGGTTTATTTCTATTTTATATGTATTCCAAAGTTTCCGCTTAGCATATTGAAATATACAACAATACAAGTTTAAATACTTTCTAACAAAAAGTAAAGCTTGATAGAATTAAATTTATTCATTGTTTAAGATTATTTAATCGTGATGTTATATAATATGTTAAAAATATTAAACATCACAATTAGTTAAGTTTTTTTAATAGGCTCTCGAGTTACAGATGATGTTTACAAATTTATCAAATTCAAAGGCGTGCCTTGGTAAGTGCCGCTATAACCCTTTTAAAAACCGTTGATCGACATTTGGAGAATGCTAATGCCTAAAAGCAAGTTTCCGGTGTACGAAGTTTACAACAAAGATATTTCGTTCATGTTTTCGTTTTACGTGTGACCTACAGTCATCTTCAAAAGCCAAACCAAGAAGGCGCGCGCGTGCTTGTGTTCTGCACGTGTCGTCAAGACTGTTGTGCGCGTGCCACTATGGTTACCAATAACGATGACGTCATGACATCTCAGAAGCCAGCTGGAAGAACATGCAAGTTTATATGACCTCTGACCTCGTTTGTCAGTCTAGGGGCGCTGTTATGTATTCATCATGGTATGGACTTGGGTAATAGACACCCGTGGGAAACTGAAGGGAGATTCCGCAATGTGCATACTTTTCTGTAGACGCATTCAGGGTCCCAGATGCAACTCCTATCAACAGTGTAGCTAACATTGGAATTTGGCCATCTGCTAAAAGCTACGTCTGGTCTTGTAATCCAAATGTAACAATTTAAAATTTTGTTCATACGATTGTGTTACAGATTCTTTCAAATGTTTTATAAACTATAAAGGACCAAAAAATCGTGGTATATGTAAATTTTGAAATTATGAATTATGAGTTATGTATTCATTAATATAGATCATAGACATTTGAAGACCATTAACTGTTTTTGTCCAGTGTAATTACAAACATTTCTTTAAGTTGTCTTTTAAAATTAAGAAATCCCTTTGTGTTCATCTAAGAGCCAGTTTAGTAATTGTACCAATTTAGAATCTGTGAATGCATAATACTGGCTTGGAAATGATAGGCGATATAAGTTATTATTGATGTAAAATATCAAGTTATCAAATAATGGCAATCTGATGTTTTCCATCTTATCTGATTTAGAATTATCATAATACGAATGTTTGCGGCAGTACTGATGAATTTTCAACGAATGAATTAATCTTTTCAGCGATTATCTATCAAAAAATGGTTTCCTCATGAATTTATGGATACAGTTCTTTCTCAAGATACAAAATTAGTTAAAGTAATAGTAGTAGAAGAAGAAATAAAAGAAGTCCAAGTGGTAATAGTGGAAGTAGCAGTAGTAGTAGCAGTAGTAGTAGTAGTAGTAGAAGTAGTAGTAGTAGAAGAATTAAAGGAGTACAAGTGATAATAGTAGAGATAGAAGCAGTTTAATAGGTAGTAGTAGTAGTAGTAGCAGCAGCAGCAGTAGTAGTAGAAGTAGTAGAAGTAGTAGTAGTAGTAGTAGTAGTAGAAGTAGTAGTAGAAGTAGTAGTAGTAGTAGTAGCAGCAGCAGTAGAAGTAGTAGTAGTAGTAGTAGTAGTAGTAGTAGTAGTAGAAGCTGTAAGAGTTTTGTTATCCAAACACGCATTAGTCTTGTTTTGAAGCGAATTGAAAAATCACACGTAAACTCCAAATCCTATACGAAAACTATTGTGTTTTTATAGTGCTTGAAAAGTGTACACAAACAATGTCGTATTGTTCTTTTCTCTGTATGTGGAGCTCGCTGAAAATAACTTACACACGTTTTCATTGTTCGTATATATTTGATGTTGTGCATAGAAGTTTCGTGAGTCATAAAAGCATGCAGCCTTTACGATTTTCAACACAATATCCTTGTTTTACCACACTTGGAGACAAAAGCAAAAATCTCTGATTGCCTCGTCATGTTTCCCTTCTCATGTTCAGTAGTTGATTAATTTAAACACGCGGCAGCAGTTCCCTTTCCCATGAAATCTAATACTTAAATGTTTTGGTGAATTATAACATATATATCATGAACCGAAAGTGCTTTGTAACATCGTATAAACCAGAGAGTGGTGAGCTGAAAACAAGGCTTGAAAACATTATCGATATTTTTAAAAATAAACTGAAAAACTGAAACAATAACTGAAATTGTTTTGAGAAAAAACTAGGTGCTCCAAACGACGAACTGCATTTTCATTTATTGAAAACATGCTAAAACAAATTTAGATGTAACTTCATGCAAAGCTGATTCCCGTTGAAGTGTTTCAAGTTAGGCAGTAATTGTCAATATTATTTTTTAACTAATTCATTATTGTGCACATCTATTTTACATTTTCCTGATATCTGATTTTTCATACAAATCACAAGAATTAAAGAAGGCATGACATCAACAAAATTGTTAAATCTAAAGTATTGTTTGTAATAATACATTAAAATTTTAATAGAAAATTTAAGCAATCATTCCTTAAGCAGTTGATACCAAATGGAAACCTTCACGAGGAAAAGCTAGATTCAAAGATTCGAATATATGGGCACTGTGGCAACGTTTTCATGTTTTATTTGTTAACATTTCCACATTATATATTTGTTTATGCAATTACATTCTTCAGAGGTAAAAAATCTCGATGTTCCGTTGTTGAAGAATAAGGGTCGTATTTCTAGCGAAAACTGCACGTGGCCATCCTAATGTGAACACCTTTAAATCTGGGTTAGGGAAATGGATTCGCCTTG
This sequence comes from Phorcus lineatus, assembly GCA_921293015.1. Lineage (NCBI taxonomy): Eukaryota > Metazoa > Mollusca > Gastropoda > Trochida > Trochidae > Phorcus > Phorcus lineatus. Next base: position 25,789,730 of record OV121084.1, read on the forward strand.
TTGAACCGATGTTTTTACTCCTTCTCTGATTAATTTAATCTATTTGTCTTACAATTGGTAACATTTACTTCCGTTTTTGTGAGATCTATTTATTTAGAAATCGTGCCGCAGTACCTTTAAATTATAGTGAGAAGTTAGAATTAATTGAATCTACTTAGGGTTAGTCTATAGTTACAATTATAAATTCATACTTCGTGAATTTGATACCTTTTAATGTAGTATGAAATTATGATTTAAATATGAGCTGTAACTTTATTGATTCTATGCTCGCAAATACACTCTGAAAAGTAGATTTGATCAATAGTCATAAAATGTGTAAAAAAAAATGAAAAAGACTGAGATTTCTTCATATCAGAAAAATACATCTTACAGACTTGCTTTTATCTTTTCTTTATTTTTGCGCTTATCTTCCGTTAGGGTCGGACTGACACATTACACTTGGCGACCATATTTCAAGCACAAAATTGACTGTAAAAGTCTCTTAAACATGTATGATCTAGGGCCTTGGCAACTGGACAGGTTAGCATATTTTGCTGTTAATCAGTTTCAACATGACATACAAAATTCTGAAATTACATTTAAGCCTTCTAAAAGGTTTTCAGAGACTCACAGTCAGTCTAGCCACGTCATTTATACAACTTGGGAACTTCAGCTTTAATTGTTGCAAGCAGATCTGACATTAGAGTGATGGACAGTCACCTAGGCCGTGAACACTCGCATCAGAATGGTGGAAAAGTGATTAGAGTCATAGCGTTGCTACTGGACGGACAATTGAGCCCTGGAGTTGAGGATATATCGCCAAATTAAGCTCTGTTAGCCGCAGGGGCGCAGTTCAATTAACTAGCAAAACATCCTCATGAGGTGCGAGTTATGACCTCATCTATCTAATCTGGTCAAGAACCCGGATGTTGAATCTTCACAACCGACCAATGGAAACTCTTCTTTCGATCACCTGTGGTTGTCGTATCGGAAGTTCCTGTGTTGAATTGTTGGAATGCTGTGTCAGACTATGTAAATCATAGTATAGTTTACAGGTCGTGTTTGGAATGAATATCTTTCAAATTGTAATAAAAGTTATCAATTTGAGGCAAAAAACTTTTTCTTTTCTTTTTGATAATGCCAGAATAACCTAAAGTTGCTAAAATGCTTTTTGGTTTCAATTTGAAAAGACAAGACCTCTATTATCAAATAGCCTTAGAATGAAGATACTTGAAAGCCATTATCAATTATTGTATTCAAGTATCTGAACGAGAAATTATTAATCTAGGCTTTGTAATGACTATATACCATGTGTAGACTACAAAATGTATATTTCTCGGAGAATGTCCAAATTAATTTCTTAAAATGTGATGAGCGTTCTAGCTTTCATTTAAGGGTTTGAAAACTGTTTTGTCGATAAGATATCTGTAAGCTAGACATACTGCCCTCTCTCTCAACAGAGGTAACTCCGTCATAAATTCCTACACAACCTCTGTCTTAATTCGAAGGTTTCTTGGTCTAGAAATGTAGAACGCTGATTGGATGCAATCAAAGTTAGTTGTGCAGTCAGCGACGCCGTTTCAACAGTTATCATTCACATCGCCTGAGTTATTTCCGTAAGCTTTCCAAGAGCTAAACTTTATTCGAATATGCACCTTGCACTTTGAGTCTGCTCACATAGAACACATATGCCTCATTTTGCGACTGCATCATTGCATAGGCCTGTGTGACAACAAACGTGTTATTCATACATTCAGTGTTTTCATTGGCTGAAATATTGCCAGGTAGTTTAAGTTGCACTATTGCGCCGGTAGGGGAACTGCTTGTAGCCCGAGAAACCTTCGTATAGACTAATATTGAGTCTATGAAATTTTTTAATAATTATCTGTTCCTTCATTCATAATATTTTTCTTTGGGCTCCTAATTTCATGTGTATTCAGTCAATCTAGACTTGCTGAATGTGGACCTAAACTGTACAAAAGGCTCCTATATATTTACAGTCATGATGCAGGACTAACCTATTAAGACCAGAGGTTGTGTAGGAATTTATGACGGAGCTACCTCTGTTGGTAGAGAATGGACCTACTGTTCACATTTGTTGTTTTGGAGATAGAGAAAGCCTTACAGCTGTACTGATTTCAGCTTGTACTAAATGTATATCATAAGAGAGAATCCATTCGGGATTCATGGAATCGTAATTGGAGTGGACATTCCTTTCGATGCTTTCATGGCATTAATACATACTTTTTTATCATTTCACACCACACTTGAAGCAGGTAACATTGTCGGATGTTTGGTTGCCTAAGTTTGGAAAATTTAAAGAATAGCCAACACTGTACATTCATTCAAAACTTTGAGAAAATCTTTGAGTGTCAAGCTCGCCACATCACGACATGCATTCTTTCATCTTTTCCTTAAATTCTTGTAAATTATTAGATTAATATATTTTCTATCACTACTTATATTCTATCTTTTGAAGGTTATAATGTATGGCACCAATCAGACCAACTCGTAGTCTCTAACCAATTATATATATAATTTTATTGAATTTAAGAAACTGTAGCTCGAGAGCCACTTAAAAAAACTTAACTAATTGTGATGTTTAATATTTTTAATCTCTTATGAAAGGATCCTCCAGACATGGGCAGTCTTCACCCAAATCACGGCTTGCTTTTCAAGAGGATATGTTACAGTCAAATACGGTTATAATATACACAGTCTGTTTATACTGGGTACTTCCGGCAGTCCTTATAAGACACTGGAAAACGTTAGACCTGAAAACCAGATGCCCGAAGCGCCTCGTAGGTCTGATATGAGTCATAAATAGCATGTGCCATCTGACTTCTGGTTCCTAGTGCAGTGGTCAAGCTCTCTATCGGCATCTGGTGAGATCTTTAGGTGTCAACACTAACTCGATAGTTAGTCACAGCCCTGAGAATCAATTAGCGTCTCATTCACTTAGTTGCCATTCAGGGGGAGACGTCGTGAGACGTAATGTTCAAGGCATATGTAACGATAATTGGTTCCGATGAATAGGAAGCCTTTGACGAAAGTAATTCATTAAATTAGGGCAACGCTCATGTAATATTATATGTTTTGTATAACAATATATAACTCTAAATGTTGATCTTTAAGCAGTTAAACATCAACGTCATTTCGTAAAAAGGCATATGCAAACATGCAATATATGATTATGATTATTAATATGATATGATACTAATTAAGAGAAACTAACAAAAAAATAACTGAAAATAATGTTACAATGATATAAGTAAGTTTAGAGCAACATTGTTAATGTCACAAGTGATCTAAAAGTCGTAGTCTCATCTTGGCATGGCTTTGGTTATGAGACATATCTAAAATTTCAAAAATTGGCGTGCTTCCTTACTTTTGAAAATCAAATCCAAACAATAGTACTTTATCATTTGTGCATGCCTTCCAACATCATTTCATTTCACACACCAAAACATGTTATTCCGCCAACGTGATCAAAAGTAACTGTTAGGAGCTAGTGTAATAGTAGATTAAAATTTAGTCTATGAAGTATTTTAACAATTTGATGTTCCTTCATCATATGATTCTTTTCGTGAGTCTCTTAAATTCATATGTGTATGCAGTGAAATCTTGACCTAGACTTAGACTGTATTAAAGGCTCATATTTAACACAGACATGAAGCAGGACTAATGTAAAAGCATAGACTAAAATTTAGTCTATGAAAATTGTTAATAATTTACTGTTCCTTCATCCATAATTTTTTTCTTTGGGCTCCTAATGTCAGTCAATCTAGACTTGCTGAATGTGGACGTAGACTGTATAAAAGGCTCCTTTATATACACAGTCATGAAGCAGGACTAATGTAAAAGCACAGTGGAGCTCAGTGGTGTAGTGGTTAACATGCTGGCCTCTCACGCCAACGGCCTGGAATGTCGGTGAAATCCCAAACTTTTGACCTGGGCATTGTACTGTATTGCGTCCCTGGGCAAGACAATTCATCCACATTGCACTTAGTCTACCAGTAGTACAAACGGGTACCTAACCACGGGAAGGTATGGACCTATACTGTCGCTCGAAGCGCTTAATAGCTGCATCAAAAGTACTACCCCTTCAGGGAAATGATAGAATTTGTGCGGTTTGAGCAGCGCAATACAAATGGAATATTATCATTATTATCATTAATAGGCTGTTGAATGCATCGGACAGGAAGAAGAATAAGAAGTAGAGTAGGTATGCATGTACTGTCATGAAAATATGTTTGACATTGCTAAGACATGTTTAATACTTTTTCAATGTTCTTAACAATTTCATATGACATATTGCGCTTTTGACTAGCTTCATCCTGTCCAGGGTTAAAAGAATACGCTTCCATAACTAAATACGCAGGTTTCAGAGAGGGAAACATGTTTGTCACAAAATAACATAAATGATGAACGTTTCTGAAAACATTAAGATAAAATAATATTTCTGTATAGCTCCATCTCGGTTAGTTTGAATTGAATATCAAATCATTTAATATCAATATAACATTTGAGAGACGTTAATGGCGATATAAATATTTTGAAAAGGTCCTTCGCTTCGCTTTTGATATAAAGAGTATAATCATGTTGACAGTTTCATGAAAAAGGTTTTCTGTTTATCTATGCGCTGAATATAGATAAGGCAATTTTGTTGACACATTCTCTCCTATCCAGTCTCGAATCTTGGAGCTTATCTCGTGTGTATGACAATCGAGCGCAGCAAGACAATCACTCATTTCGCCACTACCGCAATCTGTGTTCATCTTAAATTGATGGTTTCGTGTTGCCGAAAATCAATAAATAGTACGAAGGGGTTAATATAATTCGGGAATGGTCAGACTTTTTATAAATTTAAGTAATGTCCTCCTATATTGAACAGTGGCAAATAGCGTCTATCAGTCCCTCTATACATGTAGACTGTTTTTCAAAACATTTTACCTCAAACGCACCCTCGATACATAATTTGTTGAAAAGCAAGTCTAGATGGTGGATAGAAGTCCGATTTTTCTGAGGCTCTTTTCCACAGTCAATAAAATTTCTACAGAATTACGTTCAATTCAATGTTTATTCGGTATAAAGGCCATAGGCCCAAGTACAAAAGTGCTTTTGAGAGAACCACGTTATAGTGGAATTGTTAGTAGTTTAAGACACAGAGTATGTTTCATGAATATTGTATGTAAATATAAGATGACCTGAGTAAAGCTCAAATTGCCTATCTAAAGTTGCATCTTCATCTTTTAACTGCAAAATTATCAAATTTTCTTGTCTTCGATTTTTCCCGTGATTATCCGGTTTTCGATCATAAATATTGACTCTTTTCCAGATTATTATCACTCTGCTAACTGATAAGCATTGGAATGTTATTTTTCAGAAACAACCACTTCTTGTCGATGATATAACACCATCTATAAAGATTGATGTATATGATCCGAACAACATACACGTACTCTGTGTCCCATTAATGACGAAATGAGACTAGCCGTACTCAAATCGATTAATTAGCTTTAAGCAAAAGTGACGATAACGTAATTTAGCAAACTAAGCGAGTTCAGTACAGTGGAATAAATGGAACTGTATCGGTAACACCTTTCAATATTTTTTTATTTTCTTAATGTTCGAGTGTCTAATTAATTTCGGAATTTTTATTTCCGACACAAAAGGTTAACATAAAATGATATAACGTTCTCTTCAATAAGTTTTTGCTCTATTCTAATAAGATATGTGAAAGAATGCCTCAGCAACAAAAACAAGTCATGATATTTTCAGAACTAAAAGTCTACAATTAACAATTATGGTTGTAGCAAATGAGATCTGGGCAGATAAAAGCAATATAACAGTCAACTAGTCAGTGTGTATCTAGTTGAAGGTTTTCATATGATAATAACAGTTATCGATGCATAAAGAAAAGCCCCCACTTAAAATCCAAATCAACACTTAAGAGCCGTTGATACAGTCTAGTTTCAAATAAGAACTACTTTAAAAATCAAAATCAACACTTATGAGCCTTTGATCCAGTCTAGATTCAAATACGCCCCACTTAAAACTCCAAATCAACACTTTAATCATAGGCACCCACTGGTCACTTTTTGTCGTCTGACCGCCTCTCAAGATATGTAAATAATTCTAAAGGCATAAATTCGTTTCTATGTAGGGTTATATTCATATTCAACACCGCTTAAGATATGTTGTCATGATCAATGATTATATATAAAATAAGAGCCTTTGATACGGTCTAGATTCAAATCCAAATCAATAACTCACTTGTTACGGGTAATTGTTGGGTACGATTAACATTTGCCTTAAAGAAGAATGGATCTGCATATGTGTATTGAAAATTCAATATTACGCGTTGCTAACCTCAAAGGCATCTCAAATTACATGATATTTGCACTAGTATACAGATATGTGAACAAACCTTTGGCATGCAGCTGTAGCTTCCAAAATCTTGTCATAAATCATGGGCCATTTTCTAAGTTTTATGATTTTCCTCATCTAAACTGAAGATTAAGAGTCTCTCCTAACTGAGGTAGCTCCGTCATAATTCCTATACAACCTCTGTTCTAATACGAGCGTTCCTCGGTCTAGAAATGTAGAAGACTAATCGGAAGCAATCAAAGTTAGTTGTGCAATCATCGACGTCGTTTCAAACGTTATCATGTAAAACGCCTCATTTAATGTTTAACGCTAACAGAAAATTAAATTATGTTTTTTTATAAAGTTTAATTTTATTTCATTTTATTGCATAGGTCTGTGCTACAACAAATATGTTATTCATGCGTCCGGTGTTTTCATTGGCTGAAATATTGCAAGGTAGTTTATGTTTCAATATAAAGCCAATCCCGAGAATAGGTCTTATGAGACCAGAGGTAAAGTAAGAACTAATTACGGAGCTACCTCTGTTAGGAGTGAATGGAAAGTCAATAGCAAGTTGATATTCATTCTCCCAGTTAAAATTCGGGAAAACAAACGAAATGAATGAATAAATTAAACATTGCATATATATTTTTTATTCTAACTTTAGATTATTGAATACTCAAACACTTTGTAATAGAATGAGAAACTTGAAAAATCACGTGACCTGGTTACCATTGACAAGGCACGTGACACAGAGATAGTATAACTGCTAATAATCGATGTGGGCCATTATCACTGTTGCAAGAAACTGCTACCAGTTACATAAGAAAAACGTGAGTATCCTATGAAACTGACAAAACTGGGCAACTTTAAACTTGTAAATGGAAATGTTATTTTTCTTGCGTTTCCAATGACAACATGGTGCAACAATTAATGGTAGAATATTGGATAATTCCAGAATAGTGGTTCTTATATAAAGTCACGAACGAAAGAAACGTTCCCAAATTTTTAAAAGAATAATTAACAAACTACTGCTGCAAGAGAAAGGTGACTTTCAATGTCTGTGGTAGGCACATGTTTCGTCAATTAAGAAGTACGATAAATTTCATATACCAGAGTATGAAGTTAAACTTGTATTTTAATGTCTGTTCAAAAACACTTGGAGTCGTGAATTCATTTTGGACAATTTGCTTGATTCCTGCCATTTAGGTCAAAATAATTATGAAATGCAGAAATTTGATTAATAGAATATTTATATCATCAAAGTTTATAACTTTTATGGATACAGATTTGTTAACGCGTCATTTCTGTACGGCGACACAAAACAAACCAGGAAGCCGGTTTTTACTATAACGTTGATTACTCATTAGGCGTAATTTCAAGAAACTGGAACATTATGTTGTTTGAAATTTCAAATTATTGTAATGTTGGTTTCTTAAGACTTACTGAAACTCTGTTTCAATTAAGGGCTGTATCTATCATCAATACTGTATCTATAAGAAGGTACTTCTTTCAAATTTGATATATTTCATCTTTTAGCATAATCGTCACAAAGTTGTGACACTAACATACAGTTGCTTCAAAGGGTAAGTATTCACTTTTTCATGTGAAAAGAAGTAATAAGAAACACTGACGAATCCTTGATTTCAAAACTGAAACGACTCAAACTTTCCAAAAATAATTAACATAACGTTCTAGATGATTTTGCTCTACGTTGTAAACCACCGGTTAAACACGAGGCGCCCCCTGGTGTTACTTAAAACAAATTTGGAGATTAATATCCAGTTTGATCATAAAGCGATTTGCACTCTGCTTGTGTGATGAAGGTTTGATGAAAGCAGCGCATATGGTTAGCGGCAGATGATACCGCCCCGAAATAGAATAATCCTTTGACAATAATCGCGATGATGCCCACTAATCGGGTTTCCAATTTGTGATTTCTCATCCCCAAATCAATCATGTATTATCATAAGCCGAGGGCTGATAGACTGATGTTCTGTCCTGAAACTAGTTCATAAATTCGAAATATTAGAAAATTGTACGTAGTTCTAATATTATAAACTCAACTAGTAAAAAAATACAAATAAAATCTGTTTAGATAATCTGTGTACAAAAATAGGACATGTTTTCAATCTCAGCTATTTTTAGAAAATCTATAAATAGGATTTTAAAAATGATTTAATTTTTATAGCTACACGCAAGCGATAAATGTTTGCTTTTGAAGATATAAACTATCAACGTGACACAGGAGCGATACCAGAAGAAGCGGGATTGGAGGATTGGAAAATCACTCCAACAACCTGCGATGAGAGGGTGTTTTAGAGGTTTTATAATTTCAAGATGATTTACACGTAGCATCCTTGCAAGTGCAGGTTGAAATCCACAACAATTCTGTGATTCTAGTTTAAGTAAAAAACGGTTCACTATTTTTTCAAAAAATATTTCATATACTACACCTTTTTACTCCCTCTGGGGTATTACATTGCATATACTTTTTCCACGAGCGCTTTTTCGACTTTATCATCCTTTACCACAGTAAGTATATCAATGTAGCCCGTAATACAATTGTCCTGTCGACTGGTACTGAATAAACGATAAGACGACTTTAACGGTATCAGGAAGTCTAGCCCCTCTGCAGTGACCGGGTTACACTGAGGTAATTATAAAGCCAGTGATCTCTGATTGAAGCCTATGACTCATGGCCTAGTCCCCGCGGCGGAGATTCCACTGGTCACTCTATCTGCTGACCATACCTCACGGAGTCCACCTCACTGACCGCTCACTGACCTCACCATTCGGTATATAGACATGACCAGACTCACATGTCGACTTCTAATAGTCTTTGATGAATAGCAAACATCAGATCTACTGGACTAAAAATAAGTCCATGAAATATTTCAATAATTTACTGTTCTTTCATCAATTTTGGGGAGGGGGGAGGGGATGTCCTGCCTCTAACTTCAAAGAAAGGCTCCTATTTAATATACAGTCATGAAGCAGGACTATACAGACCTAAGTATATCCTATGTTAAATAGATCTGATCGAGGAATATTCCTTTTGTTTTTTTAGATAGAAAAGAAGGAGCTAAGTTGGACCCTAAATTTCAGAGTTTTAAGAAACTTAGCAGTCTAGACTTTCTTCTGTTAAAGAGCTTCACAAAGATTCCTTTCTCTATTGACTGTATCTTACGCAAAGCAAAAATATCGTTGTAATTTACCATTTCTTGATGCATCACAATCTTCGTTTTATTTCACATGTCAGTTTGAATAAGTTCACATAGGTTTAATTTCATATAAATTTTAATTTAATACTATATTTTCCTGACAGGAGTGGCCATACATCCGGGTGTCGATGTTTCATCCATGAAAACATTGTGGGCGTTGTTGCTACATCTCGCATGATGGCATAGAACGACTAATGGTCAAATTTCAATTCCTCTTCCATGACCTTTGCAATAGGAGTATAAAGAGAATTAACAGATCACATTATCACATATTTCTAATGCTTATCAGAGTTGATATCAATTTCATTCTTTTAATCATGAAGGTTGGTATTTCAAAATGTTCTATATATCTAAAATGTGTCTCCTTCTTTTCTGTACGCGAAATTGGGTGCCTGTGCAACATAATTTCAACTACGTCACAACAATTCATATAATTTTTTTACATTCAGTGTTGATTTTCTCCCTACATATTCCAATCAGTGATATACCTCATGTACATGTACATTGATAAGGAAAAGGAACTTTTATAACTGATTCCATATTTCAATTCTTATTCGAAGTATTTTTTCTTACTCCGTAAGCGTTCATGCTTCGAATCCCGACAGGGGCTCGGAAACTTTGTATGCACTAGAGAACTGATCGACACGCAGTAAGGTTTGGGTGTAATGCTAGACTGAATTTCAGCACAGTAACCCCCATGGTTCGCTAGTTCCAGTCGATGCTCACATGTTTCATCACAATTTATAGCCAAAACAGTGTTGCGGGCTTTCTACTTGCAATGTTACCGTTGTATTAGTGAAATGCTCTTAAATACCCCCAACTCACCTCACCTTATTAAAGATCCTTGCTTTTAGTAAACATGGTTTAACTATTCAAATGTGCTCTTTTCAGAATTGTTAGAATCTTAACATATCTTTTGAATCATTATCACAACCATCATCGTCATCATCATTGTCATCACCAGCATTGTAAATACTATCATCATCATCATCAGACGCAGCACCACGATCACCGCCACAATCATCTTCAATATCTCTATCCATTATCATAATCATCACCAATATAATGATCATCACGATCATCGCCATGATCAACACAACCATCAAGAACATCATCATCACCATTACAATCATTATCATAATCCTACTCACCATCAGCAGCATCATCATCAACATCATCCCTAAATCATCATCGTAATGTTCTTTACTACCACTATCATTATTGTCATCATCATCATCAGTTGTCATCTTCTTATTTGATATAATTTCATAGCTAGGAATGTATGAACATGTTGGTTCGTATATTTGCTTTATACAACGAAGGAGGGTCCTCGCAATTAACATATATAATACTTATGATAATGATGATGATGATGATGATGATGATTTTAACGCCTAATATCCAATCCAGGACTGCTCACTGGCGGTACAATGTATATATTGTGTGTCATATCACTTTTTAAAAACATTATTTATAACAAAGAACCAACATTTGCCTTTTAAATAAGTAACATGTTTTTTTATGAAACTGAGGGGTGATCGCTTGCTTTGTGTTTGTCACTCAGAAAGTCTCTCGAAAGACACAATTTACGATAATCCGGTGAATAACCATAGCAACATCTAAACGAACGAAACATAATTGTCACGCTTTGTGATACCGTTGCAGAGATAAGTTACTCTATTTTAAAATTTATAGTTGTGAAAATAAATCACGATACATAACAGCTCATATAAGTTATTAATCCCCTTTTGACAAAAATAGGTTCATATCATATCAGTTTAAAAAGAGACGTCGTAGTTTTAACGACAGTGTGATTGCAAACTCAAATTTAGTGAAATCCATTGATAAATCTCCAAAGAGGGTTTAGCAAAAAGTCAAAGTCTTTATCTCAGATGTACCATGTAGTGAAATACAATTTTGGCTGTGTGGAATACATGAATATAATTTATGAAGAATATTAACATTTTACCAAAACATATGTAATGCTATGAAAATATGTTTATCTTATTTTCTGCTTGTAACATCCCTCAAATTTCTTCTGAGAACCCAAAATGCCGAGTGTGATGTATGTTACCTGTTATTTATGTTATCTTACATGCAAAGAACCAAGGGTGAAATATAGACAGTTGAAGCACAGGCCCTCGGATCATTATAAACAAAAATCTAAATAAATTTTTTTTAGAACACCCCCTGAATAGAATTGTACTTCTGTTAATAGGACTATTAACAGAAGTACAATTCTATTCAGGGGGTGTTCTCAAAGAAAAAAATTAATTTTTTTTTTAATATAATGATCCGAGGGCCTGTGAGTTGAAGAGCATATATTGACACGTAGGTGTCTGTCATACAGAAGACTTCCTTCGCTTATTCGCTTTTTTAAGGCTCATAATTTCAAGGAATTTTGAGTTTGACAACTTTCTGGGTAAACTTTAATGAACACTTAATAATGAAGTCAATAAAGAAAATATGAACATCCAAATATGGATCTACTTTGGATTTTCTAAGTGTCGACGTCCTGCTACTCCCCCACCTCTGGGACGACACATGGAAGGGTGTAACAACAAGATTTTAGTTAACCGTGAATTTAATCCTGTGTTGAAAAAACAAGTAACATCAAAGTCTGCCGCCTGTGCGATACGGGGGAGTAGCAGGAAGTCGACACTTTGAAAATCCAAAATAGCATAAAGTCGACAGGCGACAAACTTTGATGTTTCTTGTTTTTTCAACACAGGATTAAATTCGCGGTTAACTAAAAACTCGGATTCACTTTACTCTAACGGGAAAAAATGCGAAACAGACTGCAAAAAAGAGAAAATGTAAATAACATTGAATCATAATCAGGGATGTCCTCACCAATTTAGACAATATTAAAACAAAAATACAACCTTTGGTCCTGAAATCTGTTAGATAGTCCTAGTACATGTACAAAGTTGAATTTTTGTCATCTCCATTTATGTAGCGTTGGAACTTTTCATTATAGAATATTCTATATATTAGAGATGGTGAAATTTGGACTTTTTAAATTCAAGACAAATGCGCTTCAGGATTATCTTCTAGCGAATCCACAAAAGACACAGACATAATGCTCTTAAATGAATATATATTGTATTTTTAATTGAACTTCAATTGTGATTGTTATTCCAACAGATGGATTGATATTCTTGAAGATTGACGATCTATTGTAGTAGAAGTTTATTCCCTGTTCATTTTAGACAATTTCAGTCACACCAACCTCATGAGTCACCCATAGATTGTAATTCCAACATGTATTTTCAAAGATATTCTTGAAGATTCACGATCTATTGTAGTAGAAGTTTATTTCTTGTTCCTTTGAGACAATTACAGTCACACCAACCTCATGAGTCACCCATAGATGAAGCCAATTATCTTATGTATGTACAGAACACAAAGTATGTTGTCGAACTTTGTAAACCTGTTTTCATATCGAGGGCTTGTAAATAATGCTGATACGTAACTTTGTAAAACTATTTGATTCAGTATTATGACAATAAAACGGTTTAAGAAATGTTTTATCAGACTATGATGACATCCGCCGATGAGTCGATAATTTTTCTAGAATATGTTATTGAGAATAGTGAAATAAAATAATGAAATAAAGTATTGAATTTGTCATATAAATATTTCACATGTAGTTTGGAAGCAGGGTCACGGTTTGTGAAAATATCGAACGCATTTGTTCAATGATCATCGAACGTAAGTTCTCTATGTAGATCAAATTGACACACGTCCGTTGGTCGTTATTTAGTGGGCCACAGAGTATGTTGTTTGAGTCAAATATGTCAAACTTCATGAATGGTGTGTTGTAATCGAGAGGTAGTGATTGTTTCAGCAAATCAGGATCCCAAAGTTTATCAGTTCATTTTATTGACAATAAACGGATTAATGTCGTGAATTGTGATCGAAACCAGGACAATGACGCGCGTCAATGATTCAAACGTAATTTCGGAAACTAATTTACAGAAGGCAGAAAAACAAACATTAGTTGATACTGTTAAGTATGTCATTTAACTTATATGCACGTTAATTAAACACATTATTTCGAATTCTAAATTTTTATAGGGACGTTTTACGATTTTCAGTGAAAACAAGAAAACATCATAATTAGGGCATTTAAGAGATAAAGATTTAAGTTTAGGAAGTCAATTTTACCTTAACTCAAGTCAGAAGGTAGTTTGGCTCTTACTAAAGCCAAATTAAAAATCATGAAACATACGCTGTGTCACTTTAAGATAGTTGACGTCCCCAAGTAATCACACTTATCGGACTCCGTGTTATGTCAGTGAATCACGTCAATGAAACTACCATATCAGACAGTTTTATCCCACAGGTACACTCAGCGATGTTAATGACGTTGTATACGGATAAGATACACGTCAAAATACCAAATTTGATGACAAAAATTGAGTATATTTCATTAAGTCATCCTTTTATGAATCACACTAGTTTTAAATTGAAAATCGCACAAGTGCCAAAGGTAAATGAAGAAACCGAAATCAAACATCCCATTGAAATGAATGTAAGTTATAAATCTTATCGAACACAGAACACAATCCGTGTCAATCTGTCCTTATTTCATAATTGGATAAGTTGTGTTTCATGCATATTGACCGGTTTTCGATCAGAAGTCTTTTAATCAATAGAGTTGGGGAAATGGATTCGCATACCTAAACCTAGTCCTGCTTCATGACTGTGTATATAAAAAGGAGTCTTTTAGGTCCACTTTAAGCAACTCTAGATTGACTGAATACACATGAATACACAAAGAAAAATATTATTATGGATGAACGAACAGTAACTTATTAATGTTAATATTCATAGACTAAATTTTTGTCTAACCTTAACCGATCATGAACGTTCATTTTCAGACTGTTTATTTTAATTAAAATATATTTCTTACAATTGAAAACATTTATAATCTTTAAAAAGGGCTACAGCCCCTTTTTGTCTTAAGAGTCATAACAGAAATAACATTTGATAAATCAGATTCGCTTTATTTGTCAATAGGATGTTTCGTAGTGATAAAACGATTTAGGCATACAATATGAGTATTACAACTTCAAAAGTAATTCTACATTTCACTTGCAAAAACTCTTGCTTCACATTCAATTTGAGTTTTAAGTACAGTCATTTCAATTTTAATAAACATTTTCACAAACTACACAGGTGAACGAGTAAAATTACTTCGACTTTAAAACTTCAAAGACAAAGGCAATATAGTCATTGTTTTTGTATTTATAATTAAAACTACAAAGAAACCAAGAACGCGTGACGTCAAATGTTGGTTAATTGGAATGGTGACATCTGTCTCAGACCCCCTCCCCCTCCCAATCTTTCCCCCCCCTCCCAATCTATAACGCCGGGCTTTTGGAACATATGTTATTGATGTTATGTTAAACACATTCGTTCCTTTCAAAAATATCTAATTGTCTGTAATCAACCGTGAGAAAATATACTTGTCGACAAGTTTCACTATATTTTCCAACACTCAACTTACTTTAATTTGTTTTTTGCTTTGTTTTTCTATATGAGATTTCGATTACTAAAACGACGACGTCAATAAATTATCATGACATGCTTAGTATTAAATGATGAAAAAAAATTGTTAAATCTCTTAAAAATGGTTGAGCTAACTGAATTACGTCTGGTGACCTTACAATCAAACAATGTAAATTTGACATCAATGTTTTTTTGAAAAACCTCAAACTGTTTAAAACAACACCGACAGGCTTTTTATTTGATTCTGAAATAAAAATGCAACAAAGCTTGTCTCTTTTATTCACTTTTTTGTATCTTCTCATTCTAGAAAAAGTTCTTACGAAAAGGGGATTCCTCATTACCGGGTATCCCATAATATACATATATATAAGTAAAACGAGGAGTAACTATTATTATTCCATAAATTGCTACCTATGTATATCTCTCACAACTTCTATTCTTACTTCTATAACTTCTATACACATAACATTGACGTTACAACTTGAAGAAAATCATATTTCAATAACAAATTTAGATGAAACTATTTTAAGACGTTCACATTTGATAACAAAACTATTTTTAATGAAGTTAAGAGATATTCTGCCCACCTATTTCAAAAAGAATTTCATGATAAATTATATACTCCAGGAAAATAGTCTAGTTCGACTTTAACGTCTATGTATACACAAACTGCAATATGTCTGCTTATAGTATATAAGAAGTAGGTCCAAGCAAAAGAAATATATTGTTGTTTTTTCTTTAACGTTTTAAACAGTATGAAGAAAACATTTGAGTTTGTCCGATAGGTCATTGTTCCAAATACATTAACTTTATATTTCGTACAGGGCATACTGACACAAACCTAACAATATTAGATCGGAAACTTCCAACAAAATCAACGTCAAATCAATAAGAATGATATCAGCTAGTAAATAAAAACAAATAAACAAACTTCCACATGTCAACAATTCTAGAATCCCACGTCACACCTAGTAAAATTCCGTCCTACTTCAACTCAAAAACCAACACGGAATTTTCCCTCTTTGGACATTGGTATAATATAAAGCTGTTACTGGGGAACTTTTGAGTTATAGATTGGCTGCCAGTCAGTTGTACTTAACAGCTGATCAACAGCTGGCCATGAAGCTGTATGTATGGTGTAGATGGTACTAGCTAGCTACTAATCGATACCTACTACAGAGTGGATGACGTTTATCATCTAAGAATAGATGCTGACTCATGAAGACGACCTTCACCTTGGCTGTCCTTCACTTTCAGTAATTATGCCGGTCCTATCAAATTGTCCCCATTATGCAATTGGAGCAATGATTACCTCAGAAGGGTCGACCTGTACTAAATCCACTGCTTATCTGAGTGTGTCCTACATTTCAATGTTTGTATAATAGTATTGACGTTCTATTGCAAGTTTGTCTTCAAGAGACAGTGCCATCGCTCAAGTGTTTAAGTACGAAGGTGTATTTCTACTTATGCAATTATGCTTAATCAAAATATAAGTCAATTCGTACCAAGGATCTTTTTGGCATGAGAGTTCAATTGAAGTCGTAGGTCCTTGTAGGAATGCCTTGACAAGGGGCTTGAAATTGATGTGACATCTAATTATGAAAGGTAAATCATGCAAGATAATGTTATTATTGGTTAATGCGGTTGATTTGCGATTTATTTTTAGTTTTTTTTATGTACATTTCAAGTATATTTACATCACTTTAGTCTAAGATGCCTCTTGTCAAAAATTCTTCAATAACAACTATCTGCTGAGTCTGCAAAATTACAAACCCATGCTTTGAAGGATATCCGTTTATATCATCGGTCGCCAATATGCATCTAATGAATACAGTGCTTTATTGCCCTTATTATTAATCTCATTATGCAGATGTTGTTTATATATGAATGCATACACAAATGATAATTTATCAAATCAAATCAATCAATTTTGAAAAAAAATGCATATAAAAAAGTATTTCCGTAAAATATGCTTTCACATTTACAAACTAATACATGGATGTTAAAAGGTCCATGACCGTCGCAGAATAGAGATGGAACCATATTCTTTGATGGTATCGATTTAACACCACACTCAACCGTGCTACTGCCACTGCCGGGGTCGTAGCCTTTCGCCGTCTCTACTTCATGAGTTTGTATATTTCGACTATAAACTTAAATTTGTTATCTTAGAAACCAAAAATAATGCAATTTCATATTTTCGGAATCATTGATAAAAAATATTGACGTTGATGTATTTTTTATAATATTTTGGTCAAAATTGATATGAGCATGGCCATGGAGAGTTTGCAATTAATAGCTCAACACCATCTATAATGTATATAGGTTTCTTGCATAGAGTATATACTTCTTAAATAGTAATCAAATATATTTAGGGGAATCAGGATAAGTTACAAGCTCATGAAAATCATGCATTCAAAGCTTTTCCAATAATTGAAAATCTCATTCGAAGTCTTGAGCATAGTCATCTGCAAATCCTGCAATGAATATACGACTCTCGCTAATTAAACATGATATTGACCGAAGTGGACAGAGGGCAGTATTGAACCATCTCCATAACGACTGCCCATGCTGGGACAGTGCAGGAAATAAGCCTGTCGTGCCCAAATGGTTAGTAGTGCCTCTGTAGATGTTTAACTGTGCCAGCGCTGAGGGTGACGTCGTTTGTATGAGTCATACGGTCTTATCTAATGGGAGGATTAGTCTAGAGTGTCGCGACAGACCTGTACTAACGTAATATACTCAATTACTTATAGCATATAAACAAAATCACCTGCATAACAGACCTTAGTTATTGAGCGTGATACTTAGTACTTACAACGTAAGCAAGCCGACTTAATTCCAGAAATAGGTGTACCGTGTATTGAGTTAGCGTGTCCTGGCTTAATCTTGTCAAATGTGACACTCGGTACGTCGGCTTAATGCCTAGTTTCTGCACTTGTCAGATAGACTTAACACGAGATATCTAATAAACTATTACTTGTATTGACTACTGTGTTCCTGAACAACAATAATCTCATTGAAATCAGAGAGAACCTGGCACTCGTACCTAGCTCCGACTCAAATCAGACTTCAGCTTCATAGGGGTCAATCTGTGACCTTTCACCTTCAATCAATTCAAACATTAAGTGGCCTAATAACATAAAACATCCTGCCAATAGCTTTCTAACCTTGTCGCTGATTGGCTGGGGTACAAATGTACAATTGATTCAACCCCTGTGAAACATTCCATCATGATCCTCAAACTCAATATAAATACACATTTGAAATTGAAATTACAAATTGAAAGATATTTTAAAAGATTAATGTTGCTTTCAACTTCAAGTCCTAACTGTATGACACTCTATCTTTTACAGTGTCGGTACCATCTGTGGGCTGGACATGTTAAACAATTTCCTAATCACAGATCAGTGATTCGTTCACTATTTTTATTTTATTCATCGGAGGTGTCAGTACAATGAATGCCAAATTCACATCAACTTCTAAGTTAATTCATTCAGATTTCAGTCTATTTTTCCTCATTACTCATGTTTTTAAACATAAGTAATGACGTGTCCATCATTTGTGCACATCATATTTTCCCAGCAACGAGTGTTTCAATGTCAGTTCCTCATAAACATTATGTGGTAATTTGTGCAAAAAAAATTCCATACACAAAAGTGCATTCGTTTCGTAAAAAGTCATATGACTAACATCCTCGGATTGTAGCAGCAGTGGTACTTGTAGTAGTAGCAGTAATTGTAGTAGTAGTAGTAGCAGTAGTAGTAGTAGCAGCAGCGGCAACAGTGTCTAGATTTTGAACAGCAATCGATTCATGCTTCACTTTATAAGTCCAGTAAAAGAATTAATATGCTTGAGTGGATCCTGCAATTTACGACCACGTTCTTTTCCCTTGCTTATCACGAATTAGCAAGAATTGTTGTTAAACGGAATCATTATTTTGGAAACACGGTCCCAAAGGAGAGCTTTGCACTAAGCGTTCCGGCCATTACGAGGCCTCTCAATGTAAAGGAATGCAACATCTTCGCTCACGGTACTTGGGCTATTGATCGAGCCGTTTTAAATCTAATTACAACCCGCAAACAAAATTGAAAAAAAGCAGCATTCATTTGACAGCGCTAGGAGATGTTCACAATATGCTCAACAACAGGGGAACACACTTGGCTGAATTATCTCTTTCTTCTTTAGCAAATAAATTGGATTTTCGTGTTAATTCAAACATTCTGAATTTTCTTTTGATTATATTTCAAAAAGCATGCATTTTCCACATGAATGGGTTTTTAATTTATAAATAAATACATCAATATTTTGATTAGCAGAATTTAATGAAAAACAGACATAAGATGTGATGTTTATGTGTATACAAATGACACATATTCCATTTAGAACACATACTAAGGGCATAAGTCACTTTAAACCGTAAACAAAGATGCCTTTGAAGGTTATGCACAATACATATTTCATGAATTAAGTGAAATACTAATGAACTGTAAAACCATGTGCAAATAATATTCCAAGAAATCCAAGTCTTTCGTAGTGAAATGAACACGTACAACGATCTACTGACAGCTTCACGTGTAGCTCGTGGGGAGTACACGTGAAATTCGTGAATTCGAAGCAGCTTAAGTTAAAAACATTTATGTCACGTGCAGGATTTGAATATGGTTTCGGAATTAAGTTGTGTGAATCTTTTCTAGGATACAAAATAACGGTTTAGAATGATACCTAGTTAAAAGCATTTGCTATTCAAGATATCAGGATAGTGTATGTTCTTCACAGATATGAATACACTGACATAGCAAGATACATAAAAGCCGACCAAAATAGTTCATCTTATCGTTGTAAAGATTCACTAATTTGTTTTTGAAAAATATTATTCTAACTTTGATGAAGAAAAGGAGATTTTGACATACGTTACTTTAGGAATCGACATTCTTAGATTATCACAAATTTAACAGCAGTGTTTATTAAGCTATATTTAAAAGTTGCATGCATTACTAGCATTACAGAATTCAGTGCTACCATACTGTTCATAACCGACTCTTACTATTTGTGATAACACATGCAGAGTGACAGAAGCCTTTTTCAGTGTTTTAACGTCCATCTGCTAAACAACAGAAAGCGAAAGTAGATATATCCAAAATAACCTCTGTAAAACAGTGCCAATAAAAACGAGACACATGTTGCTATGGTCAAATTCATAAGATTCAAATTATTTTGAAAACCTATTTGATGGGAATTCTGATGACTGCAAAGCAGTTTCCTGATGGCCAGAATAAATTGGGGCATTTAAAATTTAAAAAATAACAAAAACATCAGGTATACCCACAATAAAGAATGGTGAGGTGAGGTGAGTTGGGATTTAACGCCGCTTTCAAGGGTATTTCACCTATATCACGGCTTCAACGGTACATTGATTTAATCCATACAGCCAGCAACCGTCCATCTTCCATTTACATACATGTAAAACGTCCATGGAAGATTAACTGGAAAATGTCATGCATTATTATGCTAGGCGTGCATTTTGAAAAGCATGGGAAGTGAAACAAAATAAATTTGTGATGCCATAACTTTACTGTTTATCTTTGTGTTGAGCAGATTGCGTCTTAGGGTTGGATGAGCAATTGAAGCCTATTTATTAGTTCTTGAATTAACGTCTAACAATATAGGCATACGTTTTACTAAGAAATGGTATTCATATGTCATCGACAGGTTATTGGCTATTTAGGAGTTCAGAAGTAAAAAACTACCTCGACTATCAAGCTACTTGCTAGATAAATTATTCCGCCATGTTTTATTACTTTTTTGGTGGGAAACTAGAGGGGGTCATTACATGAAATGATGAAAATGTGTTTCATTTTAGAAATTATTGAAGATAGACTGTATTTATTGTTACAAAATCCTCAAATTTACAAATAGTATTCTTAGCCTGACATTATCAGAATGCCTTATGTTATCATGCTGTCACACGACTTTCCAAACTCGATTGGCCTCACTTCATATTTTTTTTCGTTTTTAATGATCGCAGTATTTCTTGTCAAGTTTTGAAATCTGAAGCAAATGAGAATTGAATAAAACATCTTGTAGCAAGTTTAAACTTAAATGGGAAATACTCATGCATACATGTAGATAGTAAGCATGTTTAGACATGATAACAAGATCACAATTTTCTATATATATCTATACCTTGACCACAAATTGGCAGCCCTTTAAAAAGTTTTGAAATTAATTTTCGGCATAGTTTCACCTTGCAATGGCGATTTTTAATTGGATATATGTATATTGCGCAATGTGCTATAGGGGAAACCCATTTCCGTATACAAACGTATACGTGACCTACCGTTAGGTCGGGTGGCCTTCTCAGTAATTGGCTATGTCAGTTGTATGTAGCCATATAAGGAGAGGATTTCCCAGCTTGACTAATCCCATTGGCTGCGATAACTCTTTAGCTTGAAAGGGGGTACAGTTCCGTCTCCCTTTGGGTGTGTGAGTCATCGCTAACGAATAGCAGTTTACATACCCGGATATGCATTATATATGTTATCAATATAAATACCCAGTTTTGAAGTTGATGTTCAATTTCATGGGTGATATTACGTTTATTGTATGGCACGACACGATTCAAATCGTTCAATTGACTTATCGTAAACAATAATCACATGACCTGTTCTTCACGAGTCACGAGACGTTGACTCACAAGCATGGGCCTCGTGGAGCACGTGCTATCCGTGCGAGAGATATTGACACATATGTAAATACAATACTGTCAATCAGATATACAGTTACTTTGAGTACGAGGTGTTCAAATGTTATACTTGCTTGCACAGTGGCGTCTTTCATTTGAAGGATACGATCTTTTTTGCGAATTTCCAAACACATATTCAACATTAAAGAGACAATTAACAGCACATAAATTACACAAATTCATAAACTATTGTCGTAAATATGTGCTACACATTGAGAGCTACCCCAAATAAGCATATATACGTATGCGTTTATATCCTATCTCTAGTTTAAATAGTTTGTTAACAATTAGACACTGAAAAGAAAATTTGTTCATCAAATCTAAAGTCAAATGAAAAGGTGACTGAGATTTCATTTTTAAAGATTTAGTCTCTCAAGTCTTCACATAGAGTTTTTGATAATTCAAAATTTTTCAATGATGACGTGACTGACTTTGGCTAATGAAATATGTACGCAACGCACAGGTGAAAACACACCAAACCCTGGCGATGACTATAAAGAGCTAGTGTTCGATTTAAAACAAGAATTCGATCACAAGACCAGCCAATTAGATAATCAAATATTTCAATGAATAATACTTAATCTAAGAAACGTAGTTTCAAAAATGATGCAATACGACATTCATAGCTATTTCTTGTCCTTGCAGTTTCATATTGTGTATGCAAAAGTCTAGTCTTGCTAATGAGGACCTAGACTGTATCAAGGGCTCGAATTTTATATAAAAAAGTCATTGAGCAGGACTATGTGTTGACTTCTAACGAATGACGTAAGATGGGCTAACCTCTGGCGATGGAATGTTCCCTGGGTAGGTAGACCAGTTTCTGACAGAGTAAGGAGACTGGGCAAAGTTTACTGGTTGTTCGTTTGATAGGTAAATACTTACCCGGAGCACGTGAAGTTCAAACGTGAGCCCCACTGTCCTTGTTTGTTTTCAGAGTGACGTTAATTATAACAGATAGATTGTAATTAGCACCGCATTCTTACACCATGACTAACTTAACACAGGATAGGGGTCGCTGAATCTCGTTTGCGACACGTTGGTCGAAAAATTTAGCTAATGGTCACTTATTGATACAAAAGTATTGTTCACATTTTGATTAGAAATTGTTTGAAATGAACTTCCTTGATTGGAAGAAATTTATTGAGTCTTGTGAAAATGTGTAGACTTGAAAAGGCTTCGCGTTATATTTGCAGTCGGATTTGGTTGAGGACTTCATCTAAAATGTTATATAAAGTATGAAAGTTCAATTCAATGCACGTTTTTCTTTGGTTTCTATAGTTTACTGTTCTGATGTTCTTGAAAAAAATTCACTGGATCTTTTCATCAGGAAAACTTCCATGCCAATTGACATGCCCTTGGGTGTTGTTAAGAACTTAACATACGAGAAGATGCATATAAATTTTATGAGTATAAAACAGTCTTTTCAGCGAAAACTCTAGACTCAAAATTTAGTCTATGAAAAATTTCAATAATTAAACGTCCTTCGTCAATAATATTTTTTCATTGGGCTCCTAATTTCACATGTATTCAGTCAATCTATACTTGCTGAATGTGAGCCTAGACTTATTAAAGGCTCCTTAATATACACAGTCATGAAGCAGGACTACGAATACTCGGCAACTTGTATTTGAAACTTGAAAGGTAACCTAGCTTCCATCCTGGTTGGCTGTGAATACGAAAGTGTGAGCTAAGAGCTGAAAGCAAGCCGATTTCCTCGACTCATCTTTTGAGGCTCGCAAAGCAAATAGACTAGCAGTTTCATTGGCTTACTCAAATCAGGGGGCATATGTTATTATAGATAGCCCTTATGAAAAATCCGAGGTGTGACATAGTGAAGAACATCGGAGCATTCAGCCTTGGTTAAAAACGATGTAAACGACAGATCGTATACCTATTGTCAATTTTCTATCAACCGTATCGCCACATTTGAGTGTGGACAACGCCCTTGTTTTATACAATCGCTTTCCGTTTCACGGTAATGCTAAAGAGAGAATTTGTCGTTTTTTTTTAGAAAATCTTTTATAAAAAATTTTTTTTTTATTTCACACTTCCTTTCTGTGATAATCATATATTGTCAATATTACGTTTTTAGAACAACATATATTTATTTCACACCTCGTCAGTTTTGGTCGACAGTTGTTGTCAATGTGTCCAGAATATCTCACATTCGCTTATTTCTGACAATCATGTGTTGTCAGTTTTGTTTCAAGAATAAGTTATGTTTATTTCACTTTTCCTCATTTGTGATAATCGCTGGTGTTCAGTTTCCTGTTTTCATGCTTTCATTTCGCTCTTTCAGAGGTCAATATAGTCTGTAGGCCAGACCCTGAAATAAGGTTGAAGCCTAATTAAGTCTATAAAAAGACTTTAGAGTTTGATTTCTGAAAATGAAGAAATTTCAGTCTCCTTTTCATTTTTTTTAATTCCTTTAATTTTTTCGGATACCTGATGCATGTTTCATTTCAGAGTCTAATTGTTATCGATATGGTCGAAATGACGAAACGGTTTATAAGTTAACCCCACAAATTTATGGCAAACTGCACTGAGGTTTGGACAGTGTATCCATTCAATTATTCTGAAAGACATTATGAGAGGTTATTGATTGTATAACTAATGTTATGCTCAGAGATTATCAAAATAATTTCCTACTAATCAACCAACTTAAATCTCCACTCCAATAGAGATATTATTCTAGAAAAGAAATGAGCTTCTTGTCATTCATATATATATATATATGTTTACCCTGAATATGTACACCTGTCAAGCCCATATCATTGCGGGTAAGACAATGACACATACACATTTTAGTCTCCATCCTACAAAGGTAACATTTTTTAAATTTGACATATGTAGCATTTCTTGATATTAATATTTAAGGTTGGCCACGCCCTTTTTGGAGGGGGGGGGGAGGTGGGTCTTACAAATTAGAGTCTACAATTTAGAGTCCTATTCATCAGGAAGAGGCACTACAAAAGTTACGAATTCGGACCCCCAACGTGCAACGTATATCCCCACAACATCTTTGAAAAGTTTCAGCACGACGTTCGACGGACCACAGAAACGGACGCTGGACGCAGGACAATGGGTCATACCATGAGTCAAATTTGACCTATTAAGTCTGATGTTCTCAACTTTCATTTCTTTCAGAATATGCAGATTTGCTTGTAAATCAACTAATGATAACGGTTATATTGTATATCCAAACCCAGATTCGTACAGTGCCTAAATGAATCTCGAATGCATTTCTGGTTTAAAATATCTATCAGGAGGGTTTATGATATCCCTTACTATGCAGTTAAAAATACATGAAGAACGATATTAAATTATTCATTAACATGATATCATTTGTCATAAGACATAGTATGCTTTTCGAAGTCAACTTTTACTCAACTTTTAACGGTTTTGTCTTTTAAAGAATGATGACGTTATAGTCACATTCTTAGACGTTGACGCTAAAGGCGCTATTCTCGATGTTTTCATTATTCTATGACATGAAATAGTGGTGTGTCTGGCAAAGCAAAACAGTTCAAATGTTTCATGCTTCCCGACGGTGAATCTTCCTCATTTTCTCCATCGTTCCCAGCATGGCTTTACATTGCACCAGTCTCTATCACTGGCTGATTAAAGAGCCACTCGTGATTTTCATAACATAATATTTACCTTTGATACGAACCTAAATGTCATATGTTGTGATATAAAATCAAAACATCTTAACTTTTCATGTCCAAAAGACATATTTATGGCCAATACTGGTTTTCCAAGAAAATCTAAAAACAGCCTTATAAATGCACAGAGGTGAAGATATCACATCCAATATACAAGGATACTAGTTATATAACATAACAAACACTATCAACTCCTAACTGCCCTCCTGGCTGTTTTAGATAAGTTTTTACGTTTGACTATTTGACGCGCGCCACTGTCCGGTTTTCGATCATAATTGCGACGTTCTACCTTCATATTGTCGCTGTAAAAAATCCAACAAGCTTTAAAATGTGTCTTTCTGGTAACAGTCGATACTTCTCGATCAAATGACACCATTGATTAAATTTGGCATATATGACTCCAACAACTCACGGAGTGGCTCTTTAAAACCTTGGCGCCGACCCTCCAAAATTCGTGTTTTGACTGTAGCGCCCATTTGGCGAAAAGTTGCAATTTGATTTCTCATTGGATTATCGGGATCCGTCGCAGCAGCCTTGGCGACAAGAGCAGAAAAGTGGAAATGAGGCAGGGTTTATATCTAAGCATGTCAATCGGGCTGGCGTAATAAAGGCCATGCGTGGGAAGATGGTTTGAGATGATTTTCATAATAAAAATATAAAATGAGTTCGAAGTCTGGTCAAAGCTTTCCGAACAAGGGTCATTTTGCGTGTTATTAAAATCTTCATATTAACTTCTATAAACATATGTGACCAGTCACCAAATTAAAAAAAAATATAGGTGTTTCTTTTTGTTTCTAAATACATTTTGTGATAGTTTTTGTTAACAAATATTCCGCTAATATCGTCTTTGAATCTGTTAGTTTTACCTCCCATAAAGCTTCTCTTTAAAATAGTCCTCAAAATAAAATATTAATCTGAACAAACAAATAACAGACCATACGTGGATTTTGAAACAAACATCATACAGAGAGCATGTTTATTTTGAGTCAAATTCTCATCAAAATTGTCTCAAGTTAGGAGGGACTCGGTAGGGTTGTATCCGAATCTTCTTTTTTTTATCACTTTATTTCTTTTCTGAGGGTACCGTACATAGTCATTTCACATACATTGTCAGTATTTACAATGGATATTTTGTGTTTGTGTTGATATTTTTTATCCGAATCCGAATCTTGGTATTCTTTGTATAACTGTTAAATTCATCTTGTACTTTATCATTAGAACAATATGTTCATTCTGTTTGATGGAAAGCAATTTTCTAGAAGAAATGCGTGATATGTAAACTGTATTCAATGAAAACCTATCTAAGCAAAAGTTTACATGGTGAAAATTGAACATTGAACTTGCTACTGCGAAAAGATTCATATGTTTATAATGAAATCCTTAACCCATATTGTTTAAGTTTATTTCACTAAATGCAAACATTTCATTGTTTATGTTGTAAACTTTCCTATATTTCTAACATGTACATAGCCTTCCCTACTGTTATCGTCTTTCTGTAGTCTGCCATAAGCTGTGTTTGCTCTTACTGTCAAAATAATGATACAAACGATGTATAGTTTGGTTTCAGGAGACTAATTCAAAGCTGGTTATAATTTTTTAAAAACAAAGATTTTTTACAGTATTTTGTTCGATGCTGTGGTTCTGAAAGGAAAATTACTTCCTTTTTGAGATACCTCAAAATCTAAGATGTTAATCACAGTGCAGCAGAATTATGATCTTATTTTAATGAGAGTTCCTTTGTGAAAGATGTTCGATGGAATATTCAAGTTTGTCCGTTATTGCATGGTATAAAATCCATTCCCTTTCAAACACATTCTAACATCATTTTGACGAGGAGAAACATCAGTTACAACAAAGTAATAAAAAAAGTTAAAATATCCCTCAATATAATTTTATAAAAGTATACCAAGAGTTGGTCATCTTCAGGTTGTGGATTTCTCTCGCATTAACTCAACTTGATGAGCAAAAGGGATGTCCAACTAACCAATTCTAGAAGGAACCCCTTCACTTTATTTTGTATCAAAATACAACTCATTGTTCAAATGAAAACAGAAAAAGGTGTAAGATTAAAATGTGAGATTTATTCACAATATTCATATTTGTTTTGGTAGATCTGCCTCAGTCATGTACATACCATACATCAAACAGCTGACTACACCCCGCATATATTCCCTCGCATTTGATTCGCTACGGGAATACATCACACCTAACAAGGTCCACAGATTGGTCCAACCGAACGTAATCATTGACCATGACAGAAGTATTGCACAACAACATATTCCCTGGCACCAACCAACACGACTATGGTCAATAGTCGGTCAGGGGTACGATTGTCGGTTGCCCATCACGTGATAGGAATGGTATACATTCGTACTCGATCGTACAAAATAAATTATAAATAAATACTGAAATAATTTAGTGGATTTATATACATCGCGATGCGTTTTCATGGCAATTGTGACGATTGACTGCATAGTACAACTAACAACACGAGTGGGAACGCACGATGACTAGTGATAGTGGGTCTTCTAAGGCATAATGGTGAAATGAACATGAAATGAACACCAATCAAACTCGCGCTTCATTCCAGGGT
This sequence comes from Phorcus lineatus, assembly GCA_921293015.1. Lineage (NCBI taxonomy): Eukaryota > Metazoa > Mollusca > Gastropoda > Trochida > Trochidae > Phorcus > Phorcus lineatus. The sequence continues at coordinate 25,817,822 of OV121084.1, forward strand.
GCACGTCTGCGCATGCGTAATAACAATGACAAATTTTCGCAGGCGCAGACAAAACCCCGCAATGAAACGCCGTAACCAGTTGCAAAATCAAACACGGAACTTAGGATTCGACAGAAAGCACCATTTAAAAAATGGAACATATCTAACACACATCATGTCTTACACTTAACTTTCAGAGGTAGAATTTTTCACGAATCGAATTCGGGCGATTGACTTTCAAGAATTTTCAACCAACATACTGGAATGACAAAATCTGATGTTTTGATGTTGATGATGGTGTGAGTGTGGAACGAGTGAGAATGATGACTTGGTTGATAAGACCAACAGGTCTCCATGTATAAAAATCGTCTCTTTTGACAAGATAGGCCTGCGCACCGACGTGATGATCGGCGGAAGCAGTGCCAAATGCTCAAGACTACAGTTCAAAGTGGCCGGAGTACTTTCCGGCAGTTCACGCATGCGCAGCACTAGAGTTCGCTTTGGTCTCACTCACACACTCACAATAGCTTTTCACGAGTTACACTTGTAACTTTGGTCCGTTGTCGACCCGAGTATTTTTTAAGGAGATGACACTCAGATCATTTGGCAGTTTTTGGTGGTAAAGTTTGCATTGATTGATTGATTCGTATGAGTGAATGTCGTCCGCCCTTTTCGTAGGATGAGGTCTGAATGGGAAAGGCACGGTTCGACCTCGGATGTAACGTTGTCGCCATGGCAACATGACGTCACCATGGCAACCGGAATGTTTTCACAAAGTTGTTCTGATCCGCCAACCTTTTGTCCGATCCGATAAGAAAGCACATAGTTCATCAGCTGATACAAGTTAACCAGCACAGGGTGGCAACCCGCACAAGAAGGCAACCAGCACAGGTCGGTAACCAACAGGGCTCATCAAACGGAACTCTCAAAACCTTGCAATTTAGGATGGAGAATTCTCGGGGTCTCCCCCAAGTTCAAGTCTCTCTCAAACTCCATCAATTGTCCCATGAAGTTGAAGTTTGGTGATATGATGTTGCGTTTGCCCTTCACATACTTATAGGCGTCTGTCATTGTCATTTTAGTATGTTTGAGGATATAGGCGATAGTGAGGGTTGCAGATCTGGAGATGCCGGCGTGGCAATGTATGAGAACATGTCCGCCTGTCTGTCGACAGTCATCTGAAATAATAAAGAAAATCATAAATATGTTGATCAAACATATTCATTCGTTCAAACAATCTTATGAATCCATTTAAAGAAAACTTTATTTTTTAACAATTTTTTTAAAATAATTATATTGAGATTTCTTGAGAAAACATCTTATTTGAATTAAACATATTTAGAATTTAGCCTTTTTATTGATGAATTCTTGTTATTTTTACTTTTTAAATATATTAGTGAAACTATATAACTCCATATTTTTTTAAGTTAAAAAGAAGATGTGTTTCCATGTTTTGTAGTTTAAAAGAAGATGTCTTTCCGTGTTTTGTTAACGTTTGTTCTTCCGTTTATCCTAGTGATCGATTCAAACGCCAATAAGCGTTGTCATGTCATAAATGCACTGATGAAAAATTTCAAAGCAAGCAAGCGTTAACGTTCTCAGATATTAAACGATAGCGAGAGTTAAAGGGTTTCGCTTTCCAACGTCTCCGCCGGCCACGACGCTTCAATGTGACGTCAATCTGACAGCTGATAACTGCCAAACATAATTAGCGGTGACGAGTGACTCATAGACCAGTGATGCGGATTTCACCGGATCAGCTGATAGCCGATAGGATCGATAAATCAGAGAGGGGTTATGTTGGGATTTGCATGGAAAAGATCAGCCAAGTTTGAAGCTCTATTGAAACTGAAACCAACAGGTCATTAATTTTCTTCAGATCTTGGAATTATTTGATTCATCAGGAGCAGTGACTTTGAAATTATTCCGCATTATGAGAACGATAACGCTGAAAAGGGTGAATGCTTTAAAATACTAAAATTAATATATGAATTATTAGTTTGAAATATTTCAATATTTGCGATTTTATCTATAGGCTTCAGCTTTGGAAATAGACTCTGATTAACCATGATATCTATCGATAAATCAATGTTAAATTGTTTGTAAAATTATCACGAAGATATCTCAAAACAATTTGGATATACGATTATATGAAACTGCATTTGTCACGCATGTGGCTATACTGAGAGAACCAGATTTTAACGTGTTTCTCATGTCAAAAACAATTGTTGCCTGGTATTCGCGATATTCAGAAAAATGACTCAGTAATATCGCTGTGAGATAATCCCCCTGACTCACTCTTAGCAGTCGAAACTTGAAACCAATTTTACAATTTTTTGATCATTTTTACAGATAAACAAATTTCCTGGTTTTCATTTTTAAATGCATGTATCCTTTCTCCCCTTATAAGCAAACATTCGTTTTTTGAAGTTTCCAAACACGGAATATAAACAAAGGACACGTTTATTGTTTATGTTTGCTTTAACGCGGAACATCCTCTCCCTCGTTTTGTTCTCCTTTTCAAGTTGGGTTTAACGCGCCGCGGTGTCCAGCAAATATCGCGCACCTACCGCAACCTCCTCCTTAACTAAACAAAAAAGTGTTCGTCCACGAAGAAAAAAAAACAATCAATGGCACACCTGACTCGAACAAAGCAAAACTTGTGTTTAACCCTGAAGTGATTGAACTTTCACGTGAGCAGTGAGTCATATTGGTCCTCTCGTCACCCCTCTCCTTTCCTGAACAAAAACTAACTCTGCCATCTGTCTCCAGATAGGCGGGGCAATTGGCTACCTCTCTCCTCCCGCACGTGGTATCCATGGTAACATATACAAAACGATGACTCACTTCATGGATCCATAACGCAAATGCAAATCTAAAGCGGGCCATCTTTACCAGGTAAACGCAGCCGATTGGGTCGCTATTCTGCCAGGCCTAGTGCACAATGCTCAGTAAATATCCTAATGTCTGTTTGTTGTGTTATTAACCTCTTTCATGCTTGGGCCGGAATAACAAGACAATACACAACTCATATACAATCTTCCGTATGGACATTCAGCTACTTTTACGTCTTTGAAGTCTGTAAGGTAAATACTCAAAGTGGTATTTTAATGTCGGGGCGAAATCAATGAGGCAGAAGACTAAGACGATTTCATTGGTGCCTTTTCTAGGCTTGCTTTTCTAATGTAGAGTCAAGAAAATCTCATTTATTTCTGGGATTTTTCAGTTTCAATTTTCCTCAATATCATAACACTGACAATATCATTTACATTCATGTCTTTTTCAGTTTCACAACTCCAATAATCGGATAAAGCAACACGATAATATATATATTTAGAAGTATTCCCAAATGAGTTTATCTATATTGGTATATTTTATCCATAATACTCTTCGTTTCATGAAACCGAGTTCGTTAAATTTACTATTTTTTCACGTTCATTAAAATTAGTAATTTTCGATTTTCATATTCATTTTATCAATTGCACTTATATAGAGACTAAATCCTAGGTGTGTTTTCCAGTTATATCAATCTTATCACGGTATTCACAAGCGTATCACTTATCATGCACACGAGTTATGTATGTATTACTAAGGGCGGATCCGTTTCGTTCATATCGTGAGCGAACAGATCTCACGTTTGGACGAATCGTTCCGGCTCATTGGCGATTACTTGTTTATGCTGAGGGCGTCATTGTAAACTGCGATCTATCAGCGATGAGTGCAAATGAATAATACACTGATATGGGTTTTTACCGCAGAATATTCACATGAAGGGTGGGGAAAAATCCGCCGACGGTGACATCATCACCGACGCGACTTTTAAACGCAGCTAAGCGAGACGAAGTCACGAACTATTATGTTGTCTTCCGCGAGGTGGATGCAGGCGAATTATAAAGCGGGGAGTTTCTGATAAACACATCTTGATTGTCTAATGGAGCGATATCTACATAACAAAATTTGAAGAGGCTACCCTCTTTTTTTAATTTCAAACTTTTTGGGCATTTTATACATAATGTACATTTTACTAAAAGTATCATAACCTCAGCATATGCCGAAGGTGGAAATGGTCTTAAACCTATTACAATGTTCAGATTACTAGAGGCTTTATACAAACACTTAAATACTTAAATATAGATAATTGGCATCTTTCTTTAAAAACGTCTTTATTGTGTCACAAACATTTTGATATTCATCAAAATTTTTATCAGTTACCACCAAATTGCTTTGTTAACAAAACACATCAGCTTTTTTCTTTAAGAAGTTTAAAATATACAGTTGCCTTAACTAATTTCAGATTTAACGCATATAGCTAAATGAGTAAGGGCACTTAAGACAACGAGTTCATCACTGAAGACAACGAGTTCAGTAGTTGTTACTCCGAACACTGCACCTCATCAACTACATCCCTGTCTCTCCACTACATCGCCGAGAGACTGCTATATGCATGTCGTCAACCCCTAATTTGTTTCCTCCATCGATCCATACTGACAGATCCGTGTTTCCCGCGAGATTCGCGGATTAAGTAAGATTTTTCTGCTTTAAGTTTCCCGACACACACTTCATGATGGCTAATGACTGTTAAGATGTGTAAAGCGCTAGTTCCTCTAACACGGCTATAAAGCCAGCACCTAAACTACCGCGCGCCGCGGAAGTTCGTCAATTATGTAAATGTATCAAGTCTGATCGCTTAACCAGTCACGGCTCGTATTATCCAATACAAGGGCTTAACGTCAATTTGCTTTTTATTTAGTTGACACATGTTTGCTTGCTTTGATTAAATTCTATTTGTAAGACTATTTTGAGGTGTTGTAATTGTTGATAAAACTGTGTAAAGTAAATGCAAATAATAAAACATTTTCATTTCGTTGTAGGTTGAGTGAAAAAAGAATATTTTAGTTCAACTTACCTATAAATTCTAATGCTTCTTCAAAATACTGTTTGAGGTTTTGATGGCCACTATCGGACGCCGGGATTCGTTTGTATCTGATTCCCTGTTTTTCATAGTAAAGAGGCACATGTGACGTAACGTTCAGGACGTGGGTGATTCGATGCGACCGCAACCTGTCCAAATTAGCAGCATCGCGTTCATTTCCTGAAATCACAAAATTACGAACTTATAAAATCAATAAAGAATAAAATGAATAAACACAACAGAAGATTAAACATTTCTAAATGAAAATTTTTCTGAGAAGGACTTTGATTCAATTCCGTGCTGTGAAAAACACTCAAAATAAAAAATCAAAATGTTTATCAACTAGCATGCCAACTTCCAATCAAGCAATGTTAATTACTGATTTATATTTTCAGGAAATAACAGTTCTAAGACGAAGAATGTCACAGGAATTTCTCCTTCGCCACAAAACCTCAAAACAAACAAAAACGCCCTGTGTTCCTAAAGTAAGCGGTCCAAAACAAATTTATCTTCGAGGGTCAGACAGACAGCGTTTGTTGCAACGACAGTCACTGACAGGTTCTCGCCACGGTTACACAACCGGACAATGGCTGGACATCTGACCACGAGTTATGTTTGTGACTAAGCATGAACAATGGTTTTGATAAAAGGCTGACCGTTAAGTGACCAGTGAGAGGGTGAATTGACATGGAGAGGGGTCATGACTTGATTGACCATGTGGCGGTGAATCACGCTAAAGATATGCTCCTTATTACGAGATAGTCAGGAACCAGTTGGTTTTCTTTCTCAGAAACAATTTTGATTACTATGCCTGAGTCAATTTGAAAGGAAATACAGTTTTGGTTATATTTATTTATTCATCTATTATCCAAACAGGATATAAATGTCATCCCACACAGAAAACAAGCCTACCCTTTTCTTCGGAATTATCCAGAGACGAAATAAAGATTTCATATGAACTTTCAAGGAGTTTTTTTTTATTACGTATTAAATCCTAATGCTAGTTTTCCTTGTGAAAATGTATACTTCCTTGTATAACCAACAGCCATCAACTATATCGAAATTCTCTTACATACCTACAATCTCGAAGAAAACTTTAAAAACTTTAGTAAAGAGATGTATGACAATTTCAATTTAACACAAAATCATAAACTGCTTTCATAAAGCTGTTCACAAATCTGATGCTAATTAACAGCAGAGCTAGCTTCCGTCTTTACTGATTGAAACAAAGAAGTGAGTCTGCACTGGAACGCTGGGGAGGAACCGAGGGGGTGAATCACCAGCCCCTTTGTTCGGGAGGGGCAGAAGAGGGACGGGAAGCGAACGCCAAGATTTCTGAATAATTAGCACCAATCCTAAAGCTGTAAACATTTCCTAAATTCATTGGACTTCTTGAACGCGGATCTTTGTTCAAATTTTGCCTTGTCATTTTGTAACTTTCAATTACGATTAAAAGTTATGAAAACTCTATATAAGTTTTGAATCCTTATACAAATAAAGACGAATAACATTTAAGGATTTTTTGTCCCTTTCTTAATTATTCCTTGAATCTTTTTTACAGATGATCGTGTAAGTTCCCAATATAAAAAGTTACGAAGAAAGGGACCTATACATAAAATGTAGATGCTATATCAAAGATCTTAAACATCCAACGTCCCTTCAAACTGATATTTTAACTGAAATTATAAAACCTGGACACAACCAATACAGATTTTTTTAAAATTATCTTACCTAAGTAAAGAAATGGAAGAACTTGGGAGGCGACCGCCGCTTCAATTTCTCCCGGCTGATCTGTGAGGTGATTCGTTGGGCTGTACAGTGGACGGTTGAAGTCGCAACGTGAAGCACTGTCACAAAGCTCGCCGTGACGTTTACTGAAGTCTTTCAATCCACCTAAAACAAAGGTAATCGTGGTCAATAATTGGTGATGATAACAGAGTCAGGTGCAATTAATCAGATTAAAAATAATATTGGTAAATAAAGACAAATGTGCAATGTTAGGCACCCAGAAATATGTAAATGGCGGGGATAAGTGATGGAATCTCAAGGAGAGAAAGTGGAATGAATTCAAAACCTACAATGTTACCATTTATCAAAGGAATTCATTAGTGTCACTACCTGAAATCAAAATGGATTGTGCCTTGTTATATTACAATGTGGTGTAGTACGGTCTAAAAACCAACGTTAGTACATGCGATAAATGTTAATGCTCTTCAGTTTCTATAACGGCAACCTTTATCAGAGGAAATTGATAAGATGCCAGCAATATGCCAAACAACCCAGACATTTCATATGGAATGGTAAAACCCTGTACCGGGCATTTCTTGACGTGAGAATATCGGAATTCAAACCCGACCTCGGTCAGATCATAATATTCGAGGTTAGATAAGTCACTAGGAAAGTTAATCGCGTGGTTAATTACAACTGTCCTCACAACTCCTATCTAAATACACTACAGACACAGGTTCCTGAAATGAGTCACTATTTGGTTTCGAACCCGACCTTAGTGCATCCGACTCAAGGTCAAGATAAGCTGTCAAAGTGGTACTGAGAAGGGATGTATTTTTAGTTGTGTTATTGGCCACGAGGAAAATATGCCTGTTTGTGATTACATACAACTTCCCTCCCCTACTACAACTTCCCGGGACCCACAGTGAGTCACAACCGGGGGTCGAGGATGTATAGATAGGCACATGGTTCAGCTGTGGTCGACACATGCTTGAATTATTTCCGTACAATCCTTAACTTGTAAATTCCAGCGTGATGGCGGAAATGTTTGTTATTTACACGTTCATGTTATCAGCATGGAATCATTTGCTTGTTCATTGTTTATAACGCAATTATGTTTCCCATTATAATCCAGTGAACAACAATGAATATCGAAACGAAACTGAAATGAGTTAACCATTATGTTACCGGACGACCACCGATATCACAATTAACGATTTAACACGCTATTTATGCAACAACGAACAAACAACGCGTAAACACGTAATGCACATGCATCTGTATGAATAATGCACACGCGGCAGTGATTGACTTTAATCTAAGATTACTCCACTATGATGTTGTGTATTCTACACCGGCTGAGCAAGCACTAGAAGATATCGATTATGCAACAGCTGTGTAACTTAGCGGCCAGCAAGGTAGTTGGGGAGTGTTTATCGATTCATTCCCCTTATCCACACAGATGGAGTAATAAAATCAACATAAACAAAGCCTCCCAAGGTCATACTTTCTCAAATACGTTAGACATTTCCCTGGTTAATCACAAACTTCTGATGAGGTGGCCTCAAAAGGAAAATGTCGTGTTTAGGTTTGCCAACGAGATACAATGCTTGTAAACAAACCTAACTCGACAACAGCGCATGTGGCTATGAGTCATCGGGGAAACTAGGTCAGCGCTCTACGTTGGTTCGGCTGACTAAGTGAGGAACCACGTATGATATTTCTACAGGCGATGTGCTTACAGATTCCCACTGACTATCTCAAGGAATCAAACAATAATCATTATTGCCAATCTATATAGTTTCTCATCTAATAAAATTATTGTCATTTGTAATAAAGGGAGAGATCAAAGCCGGCAGGTGTGACCGGTGAGAAACGACAGGTGACACATGATAGAGGTAGGTGTGACAGCGTTGATTTTGAATAAAATTCATAAAGCTGAATGGGAATACGAATAAAATGCTCACCTTTCAAGACAAACGTCTCCCTGCCCTCCTTATGTAGTGATGAAAGTACATGATGCAGCGCATTGTCACTGCTGATGTCACGGAGGTCTGTCGTCTGCTCGTCATACAATATCACTTCTCGGGGCATTTTCTTCTTCAAAATGTCTTTCCCTTCATTTGTTGTCACTAGATCGGACACTGTAATTTTCCCCTGCTGCAATCGCTTCCTACTAAACCTATCAGAACAGCTGATGTTGACAGCTCCCTGTATATGATTCAGATTATAAGCCAGGAAAGGCCGACAGTCCAATACCAACACAGGTTTAGCTTTGGAGATTTTTGAAGCCAGTTCTTGAGGCATTATCGTCCTAGCAGGAAACGTGGCTTTGTTGATAGCCAAGGCACTGGTAAGAGAACATGTACCAAAAGACATGGACTCAAACTTACACTTCTTCGGCATGTGGCACTGGTAGTCGTCTGAGTCAGTATGAGCTCCGAAGCTCGAGAAGTCCAACTTGAGCCCGATCTTGCGTCGGTCAGGCAAGTTGTGGTCCGAGAAGCTGATTCTTGAAGGCGCTAACACCTCGACATCTCCTGACTCCGGCATTGAGGATTCGCTATCAATGAACACAAATAATCCTTCCTTAAACCACCGGACCAACGACCATAACATAAAACTTCTCCAACGGTGTCAGCTGATGAGGCCAAACATCGGAATCCTTCACACACTGGGAGAAGCTGCAACTAACACGGGATTCACAACACTGGTCAAGTACTCTTATGCGCTCCTGTATAAGATCCGGACTCACTCTGTCATCACAGGATATTCTCTGAGTCAGCCAGTCACTCACTCTCAGCTGAGCGATATGCACGTTCTACCAGCTCAGCTTCGTTTACATCAATGAAGGATATTTCAGCAAGCGCTCGACTCCAAGCGGCCAAGCGAAGGGTGACGTCATTTTAGGGATATAAATAGGTCTGAGGGAAATTATGGACCGAGCGTGTTCGGTAGTTTCCGATATGACTCGGCCGGCTCCGTGTGTCATATCAACTCGTTGTTAGGTGTGAAGTTGTGGAACGCTGCGGTGTGGTAGAAGTTTCAATAGACTGGATGATTCAATGGTAGCGTATCAACAGCAAACAGAAACCGGCCCGTTGTCAACGTTGACAAATAATTACAGTGTCCTTTGTCGTTTTGATATTTTCTGCCCAAATCATACGTAGATGACAGTTTAAGAACGTTTGTAGGCAATTGACTAATGTATACGTGTTGCAATGATCTAATTTGTTAGTAAATAAATTACAATGACAGGTTGGATACAGCGTCGATTGATAAGTTTTTAAAGTTCGAAATCTCTATTAAATTGACGTACGTAATTAATTATTTAAAATTGTTTGAAATACGTTTTAGGATTATGTTACGCCTATTTCTTAGCCTATTTCATCCTTGGTTTTAATGTCTAGAATGGGCTTTTAAACTACATATTATATAATGTGAACATTATTCAAATTCAAATTGTGTGTGTGTTTGCGTGTATGTGTATATATATATATATATATATATATACGATCCCTTGACAAATTTAACTTATTTCACGCAAATTAAGCAAAGTAATTCTGAATTTCGAATGATATGAACAAAATTACGTGTGTATGCAAATCAGTAGATATTATTCAAAATGAACTTCTCTTAAGTCTGTGAAACTCTAGTTGTGGCCAACTTGTGTGTACATTTAATAAAACAAGAACAATCTAACCACAGATTTTGAGCACATACATTTTATAGTAAGAAAACCTCTAACCTTTTTTCAAATAAAAATTCATAAACAAGGTAATATAATGCAATAAAACTCATTTGTTGATTTATAGGCTTATATTACGATATAAGTTTCACCTGTTTATCTGACCTACTTGAAAGGATGAGACGGGGCATGTGATTATGACGTCACCAAGTAATTCAGCTGATATGACCTTTCTGCATTACGTAAACTGTCCCAGCTAGCACATCGAGTTTACGATATCCTTGAAAAATGTTTTAAGCAGTTAATTTTTTCTGCTAAGCATGTTCATCCATTTTCTGAATGCATGTCCAGTTTCGAATGCTTTAGATATAACATTGGACTATCCAATCTAGTTTATCTGTCAATACAGCCTTACAAAATGCTTGTATTTCTACGCTCCTAAATGTTTATCAATGTCATTCATTGTAGAATACCACGGTCTCTGACCTTCTTTTCACCGGGTGAGTGGACTAAAACACAGCGTTCGTGAGTGATAGTAATCTAATGACATCATATAACCTTTTCTATGACAGAATGCCATAGCAGGCGTAGAAGCGGTAACTCAGAACAGTACGTATGACAAAAGTTACCATATTCACTCTGTAAAACCTAATCATAGTTGGTATCTTGCATGACGATTTATACATACAAAATACACTGGCGAAACCAGAGGTGGAATTCTAGAGTTACGCCCCCCTCCTTCTTTAGGATTTCATTTTCTTTTAAATTGCTTGGGGCAAGGATGTGGGGTAGTGTGAACCACCCCCTCCCCAACCTCCTTTTCATAGAGAATGGTTAAACCCAGACTTCTGTCTCTGATAGATTGTGGTTTAAATGAAGACTGTGTGTCGACTCTGAAAATTATGAGTTTGCCCAAAAGCGCAATTAAATCTTCTTTTTTCAAAAGAATTTGAAGACAAGAGTTCACGAATGTTCTAAATTTGCATCCGGGCTTTTTTCACAATCAACTTACATCAAATCATTATGAAAAAAACCAGCGTCGATTAAAGACGAATATTAAGAAATAGTTAATCCAAACTTCAGAATCTTATGACTTTAACTGCTATCAACAATATTCACCATTCTCTTATTGTTATCGAAGAACGGCCTATGTTATAGGAAATACGGTATTAGACGTACTCGAGGGACTAAAACACTAACATGTAACTATACTCATGCCTATTCTTCTTCTAACAAGTGACTTCAAGCAAACAATACCCGGCTACTTAACAGAGCCCTGCCACGTTCCTTATAAATAATAAGATTAGGGAGATAGGCCCGGCTTTATTACTTGAAATATTAAGCATGCGTATTTTCGTAACTGTTGCTAGCCTACCATGAAGATTTGGTGTACAGGGGGTATGGGGTTTGATGTATTGGACAGGTAGACAGGTAGCTGACAATAGGTAGTTGGGCTGTTTACCTGATTCTGCACACCTGTACGTGAGTATTGTATATTCTGTTGTATATTTTACATATTTATATCTAATATTTTATCGTTATATTACCGTGTACATTTATAAGGAATTTAAACGAAACGAGCATTCGATATATATTTGACTAAAAACGGGAATCCTTAAACTTTTTAACACCAGATAATCATTTATTGTCATTGATAGTACCGAGAACCCCATTTAGGGTTTAAAGGAATACATGTATTAAAGGGACGAGCTGACGCCAGTGAAACATATTTTTAGTCTAAAATCATAAAAGATGAATATGTATTTATGATTATTACAACATACTCGTGATTTTCCATTTTCTTACAGATTTGTGATATGATATGATTTGGCATGGGGGTTGATTTTTTTCTGAGATCTTGATAGATGTCGAAATTGGAATAACGCCCAGATTTATATCATAAAAGGGATAAATGATAATCTTCTGCACATACAAAGTTGGAATGTAAAGTTTTCAAATCGTGAGATGACACATAATATAAGATAAAACTTGATTTTATAAGAGTGACAAAGATGAAATGTGTTAAATCTACATATTACCACCACAGCGTGAAACGTGCTTTAAAACATTGTTATTAACACCAGAATATTATTTGCAGTTAAAATGATAGATTTAACGTTGAAGTGACCATGAGTGTGTCTCATAAGTGTTTAACTTAAATAAGAGCCAAAATACCACATGTTCTCACTTATGTTAACATCATTGCCATAAACTTGCATTTTCATCCCCCAAATGCCAAAATCATTGTATTAATTTCATTTTCCATGCATATAAATGTTAAGAAATCAAAATTCTACGTCCCATTTACGGCTATACTAGTTTTACCCATAATTGTCTTTGTGTCTGCTGTAGTTAAAGTAAAGTTTCCAAAATTCCACTAGTTTTATCGACGCGCGCCATTGTCCGAATTTCGATCACAAATCACTATCTTTCCTGTTTAACTCTACCGAACTGATAATCACTAATATGGTAATTTTCAGGAGAAAAAATTCTTGGAAAGATGGAACTATCTTTAAATTTTGATATACTTAGCTCTAACAACTTCCTCTGTATCACTTTAAACATCTATCCAAAAACGTTTACGAATTCAAGATCAATAAAGGCCGACATCGGATATCCTTCAAGTTAAATCATTCCCGTCTTGTGTATGAAAGAGGTTTTTACATTTGAAAAATATAGATTTAGATTAAAAGACGCAAATATTTCGTTTGAAATCAAGATGGATGGAAATTATGATTATTAGGTGTGGTAAGAAATTTACATATTTGAAATGAAATTTTGTATCAGATTTTATTTTTAAAGTTTTGAAAAGTTTTTATACCTTATTTTGGAGCAACTCGCAGGTATGTTTAGTTAATAATGAAACTTTGATCAGCAATGAAATTGAATATTTTCACAATTGTTACCGCGTAGGTTTATGTTGTGTTTTAAGAGATTACTTTTTATATGATCGTTTAACATTACATGACATCATTTTAATATAGATGTGTTTAGATATCAGATTACAAGTATAATGCTTTCAATATCAGCCACCAATCTTCCTCATTTCTGCTAATGCAATGCTTGCTCTACAACGATATTTGAATTTATCCGAAACGTCCACTTAACAAAATAAAATATATTTATCCATAAGATTTGCTTCATTTGTAACCAACCATAACTTTCAGTGAAAGAAATACACCCATGCATTATACACAATCTAATAATGTACGTTATAAGCTTATCGCCAAGTTAGTGGTTCGTCGTTCGCGTATATAACAAAAGATATGCTACGCGTTACTTTGTATAAAGTAATCATATACTTGGACTATAATCCACAGTATCGTTAGCCTACATAATTAATGTTTCCCGCTTCATTAGCTTTCTTGAAAGACAAACATGCTCGATTTGTCAGAGAAATCTTGTTGATCCCCGCAATGTCTCATGCAACAAGCTGGCGAGAAACTCTTGACGCATGCTAGCCTGGGAAAATGGGGATCATTGTTCGATCGATAAGCCCCCCCAATTACACATCACTACTCCAATAGAACAAAAGCCAACAAATTTAACGACAACAAACATATGACTAATATCCCAATATGTTCCGTTTTGAATCAGCACCGCCATGCCGCACATTTCTGTCATAACTTAAACATATGTCAGGGGATCGGGTTCCATGCGTGTGCATTTCGCATACATTTCACGTGCAGACACACCTCCCCGGTCCTGATTGGCTCGGGAGGATGTTCATTGCAACGTAACTCGTATGATTGACATACATTGTCACGTCTTATCGTCGCCGTTATCAGCTGTTCAGTCATTGACATGTGTAAATCATATACAAAGTAGGGGCCCGAATTAGGGTAAATAAAGCCGAGAGAGTGGATTATTATATTTGAGCATCACGTGGTTTGGATGGATAGAACAGAAAAGGAAGGAAGGACGGGTTATTCATTAAAACTGAGTCATGATCGGAGCCGAAATGACGGATGACGTTTCACCGTGTTGAATATTCGTCTGTTGCGTAGTGTCATGACTTGATGCTTTGTTTTTTGTTATCTGGTTTTTTAAAAGTCTCAATTTTTAGTCAAATATTTTGTATTGGTTTCGTGTAATTCATGCATATATATATCGTTTCAACCCACACTGTTATTCATGAGAATTAGCTCTGGCTTTTTCCAAAATTTTGATATATGGTTTTATAAACGCAATATATACGGGTTTTTAATTGCATTGTTTTGCAAAGCTATAGATTTTATTAAATAGGATCACTACATAAAGATGTGTGCATTTATTTCATAACCGTAACGTCCACACTTATAAATCTCAACTGGACTAATCTTAGAGTAATCATGTATCTTTAAGGATTTGCAATAAATGATTATTCAGCCACGAAACAGAACTGTTCCAACATTTAGAGAATATTTCAAATCGAGCATAAGGTTCACTCATGCATCAATTGAGTATGTTACATGTTTATGAAATGAATCAACGATTGGTTTATTGAATGAATGATATCAAATCAAAGTACGATGTATGATTTTGAGATGTATGCGAGTATGCATGTCAATGTTTAAAGATAATCTGTAGATATAAGTATACGTATTCATATGTTACTGTATGTGAGTCTTATGTATGAGTTTGTGTTCATTGTCTCTTTATTCAACGGGTACCGTTTTTTAAAAAATGCAATTCCCTTAAGTTTCATATATATGATGTTGTAAAAGATCCAGTGTGGTAAAGTCGAAATGCCACGTGTCCAGTTATCATACCTACTGCAAGTTTCGTCAGAAGGAATTTATTTTCATATATAAATACCTTTATTTATTGTAGTTTTATTGAAGTTTTAACCTTATACATTTACATCACGTTTAAAGACACGAGTACATGTATACGATACATAAGAGCATGTGTCATCTATTACAGTTTTTCGACCTGACGTGAATCACCCATAGGGAGATAGCCCTGATTGTTTGAATCCGGATTTGACTCCAAAAAAATTTAAAAAAAAAAACTAATTCCAAAAAAAGGCGTTCAATTATAATATTATTTTACCTTTCGAAAAATAATGTATGACAAGTTTTGAATTAGTATTGATTTACATACTTTTTTCGGACATTGGTTTTCAAAGTTTTAAGTAATACACTGGACATAAAGATATCATCTCATTCTCTCCAACTGCCACAAGATATGAATATATAAATATATATACGTTTGTTGCTGTAGGGAGTTAAATCTGATATTGATTTGTTTACCATCGAAACGTTTTTATAGTCCAATCATTGGAAATGGGATATATCAGACATTTAATAAAGACTTGTTTTTCAAGAAGATTTCAGTCCTACGTGTAGGGTGAATTATCAACGACCTGCTGCAAGAAAGGCTTCCTTACGGCGACGAATCACATTACGTAATTGAGTTGTGCATGTCTTCATGTCATTAATTTACTCGTTGACAATTGTCCTTTATGCGTAAGAATGTAAACAGACAGACAGGCAGACAGATATAGTTTATTAGAGTGTCACATGTATGTACACGCATAAAAAAAGACATTGGTACATTGGTAAAATTATACATACATCCAGCCCAAAAAAAAGCTTATGAGACACTATAACATTTAGGGCGGATAAAGGGGACAAAATGATAAAGTAAAAGTATCAAACATGATATAGAAAGTTAAAAAGTTGTAACCATTTAAGAAAATAAATTTCTCCTTATAAACATTTCAAATGTAAGAACTGCTTCATGAGTATTTTTCAAGGACAAATTCAATAAAAAGAAATATTTAGGTTTTAATTCAAAATATCATATATATGAAAAAAGTTCACAATCTTGAAATTTATGTTCAGCTCCCAGGTATTAGATATAGAAAAATATGAAGTTAGAAGTAAAAACTCAGATCTCAGATTAATCATCCCAAAAAACCGTGCACTTCCATTGAGTAAACATTTAGCTTAGTGTGGAAACGGGCATTTTTCAGTTTTCCCAATGTATAAATTAAATTTTGATAACGATAAACTTTAAGAAACAAAAGAAAGCAGATTTATCAAAATGTTTTCACCAAGGTTAAATTCTAGAACTTAATGTTATGCTGTACATGTACATCCTATTGTAACCTATATTGTGACGTATTAATGTAATGACGTCATGTTGTACACGCATAAAAAAATCCGTTATCCGTTGTATGTATGACCTGAAGAGGCTCGTTGAGCTGAGAGCGCTAAATGTTTTTCAATGATATATTTCATTTCCTGATACATATAAATTGATGTACAACTGACATGGTTATAAACGTCAGTCGCCTGATGAAACCTCATTCCTGGGAAATACTTGTGATGATTTACATATATTACATATATTACATATATTAGATAAGACAAACTAAGCTTTAGTCTTGCTGCTTTGTTTTGAAGGACATATTAATCATGAACGGTTTGTTCCCCAGTACTCCGCTGTTTCATCACCATGTACTGGTACACCTGGTCCTCGGGAGTGTCTGATTCATGCAATAAGCAAAGGGCTAGAGCGTCTCCCCCGCTTACTCAACTCGTAGCGATATACAGACTTTTCTGTAGATCTCATCAGCAAATGGAGCTACATCTTGTTAAAATGATGATTTTCCTTTCAATGTGTATGTATGAGATAAAAGGAAGAGTGCGCAACTGGTTCTTGTTGATCTTACGTCATTGACAGGTTGCCTTTGAAAAAAATGCCCGTATGTAGCAATATATGACTACGAACGTTCCATTTCGAAACGACGGAACTAAACGGATAAGTACGGATGAGTCGTTTGATCAATGACATGTTTAGTCCGCTGAAGAAAAGAAAATTTGCATAAAGTACTATTTGATGACGATAATTTCATCAAATGTAGCATCCAAATTCGTGCTAATAAATATTATGTTTTTAAGGCCTTAAATCTATTGGGTCTGTTTAAAAATAATTTATTTGATGAGATAAACTAAATCAAAAGGTATCGTGAAAATTTAGCAATGTCTAAAGATCAAGATTTGATTTGGCTTTTAATTTGGTTTTTAATGATGAATCTTAGGTACAGATAGCGGGCTTAGCATCTGTGGCGTTTGGATTTCAGAAGAAAATTTTGAGGAAAACTAATGTTCAAAATAACTTAAATATTTCCAAAAGAGAACATCGCCTATGAATGTTTCTGCAAAATATACCCGTGTAGTAGTGTCCCATTATTGAGATGACTTCAAAAGTACATTGATGATTAAGAAAAATTTGGTTGTTACCCTAATCTAGGACACTCGTGTATAGGAGCAAGACTAAGGTCGGTATATCTGGCTCGGTCATCAACAAGAACACGTGTAGATACTAGCAGTAGATGAGTGGATCGCACTCAATGACCTTTCAAGGGATGCCGATGCAACTCTGTGGGAATGCTTACATTTGATAGTTTCAAAGTGTGAATTACATATATTTTGAAACACTGACCCAATTTTAGTGGTACAATGGTATTGAATTCCCTTTTCATCCTCCTCACAGGGCAGATTTGTCTTCTTATATTACAGCATCACACAAATTTGTAAATAAGGTCACGATGTATTAAGACTGACGTTTTGGGCACTTTGGTAGAGACAGTAAAACGAGAATATTTTCAAACAATCTTTATTTCCGTACTTAAAAGGCCACAGGACTGTAGTACATTCATGGGTAGATCACATCATCACATTATTACAAGCTTTTAAAATATTTCTTCTATATAGCATTGCATAATAAATATACATTGCAAGATTCTTTAGTAATAGAGTATTCGTATTTGTTAGCAATGACAATAGTTTTGTTCTATCTGGGTGATTATAAAAGTATGGTTTAAGATATTTTGTCCGTAGACTTCTATAGACAGGGCAAATTAAGAGTAAATGTAGCTCCACCTTACAGGGCAGATTTGTCTTTTTATATTATAGCATCACACAAATTTGTAAATAAGGCGTCACGATGTATTAAGAGTGACGTTTTGGGCACTTTGGTTCAAGAGACAGTAAAACGAGAATATTTTATCTTGCTTAATGTCGTTTCGTCACAAGATAATGTCATTTTTATCATCTCCCTTTAAAAACATTAAAGGCGCTTCATGACGCACACCAATATTTCGAAATTATTAAATTTGAACATCTTCCGATTTAGTCACGAGCATTTTATCTACAAATAAGTTTTTGAGGAAATATGTTCTTTTTCAGATTATGTACTTAATTCTAGAAGACTAGAAGGAAATTATATCCAATTAAATTAAGTCCGCATGGACAACGATATCAGCAATATTAAAATTTTGCATAAAGCCTGCATGAAAATCAAATCGGATATCAATACATAAACTGTTTATAGAAATGTAAGAATCGCTGAAGTTACAGATATACCTCAAAAATGAGTATTTCACCTTTAAGGTATAAAAGATGCACGACGTACTAGTTAAACCATTTCCTACCCTTTCTTCTTCAAATTTTCTTCCTCTTCATCTTCATTATCGTCTCTCTCTTCCTCTTTATCTTCTTCTTCCTTTTATTCTTCTTTCTATCCATCTTCTTTTTTTCTCCGTCTTTTTCTTCTTCTTTTCTCCGTCTTTTTCTTCTTCTTAAGTCAACATTACAGTGCCGTTTCTTTTTTAACTTTAGTTTCAATGTGATTTGTTTTAAATTTATTTACTTTTAAAATGTATTTTTTCCCAAGAACGTTTAACTGCAAAATTGAGTTAATATTGGAGGCAAACGGTATAAGTGTTATCGCTCGCGCTCTAGGAACTCGTCAGGTGATTCACATATTAATTCTTTGATTTTAATCCAGATTTTATTGAAAACCTTTTCATCTGCCAACGGCCAAATAACATATTTTAAAAAACACCACCTCCAGCTCAGCGGGAGCGGGATAGCGCAGTGTCTTCGGGCCAATCCCTCTAGGGTTTACAGTACTGAACTGGCCCTAATTTCACAAAGCCACCTCCGTGCTAAGGCACCCTTTTTCGATAGTTAAAACATTGAGTTCACCTTAGTCTAAGCGAACTCTGTTAAAGTAGGTTCTATTGTATATATTGTCAGGTTTCATCGCAATACATAGCCACGATAGTGTTGTGGGCTTTCTACCTGAAACAATACTAGCAGCCTTGATAAAAGTGAAATACCCTTGAAAGCGGCTTTAAACCCTAAATTTTCTTCACCTCACCCTTTGACTTTGTCTCTAGAAAATATCCATTTTCCGATTGAACATTCTTGTTTATAAGAGCAAGGCTCGTGGAGGTATTTCTATCAACAACCGCACGTGTACGTACTAGCGGTGGCTAGTGGCTAGCACTCAATAACCTTTCATGGGGTACCCATGCTGTGAAATATTAATTCTAAAACGTGTATAACTCGAAAACTCGAAGCATATTTTCATAAGTCACTTATATACTATGATTTGGTATATTTGTTGTCACTCTTACTTTGTCAGATATATTATTTCTTTGAGTAAAATCCTCGGGATAATTCTTTCTCTTCTGTGAACGGTTAAACGTCCTAGTTTAAGCCGCAATAGGACGCATTTCCGCGCTCAGTTTGGCAATTCTAGGTACAAAAAAAACATATTACACGTATAAGTTTTCAGGTAGCGCAATGGCCATGACTACTTATCAATGTTTACAACTGACCTGCAATCATTTATAAAAGAGTTATAGTCACTTTAAGGTATACCAACCATCAGATGAGTCCGCTTAGAACAAAATGGTTAATGATAATTGTTGAAAACGGCTGAATAAGGAACATTTGCAGCTTTAAAAATACCTGCGAATTAAGTATGGATTATTCTTTATCAAATTATATCCTTAACATTACCGATTTCGTTTAAAAAGTATCAAAATTGCTTTTGTATAAACCATGCATGACCTTTTTGGTTTACAGACTGACTGCATAGATTAGATATGCCGTAATCGCAGTTCGTGTATATTAACTGAAGTCCTTTATGAATTACCTTTTTTACCTGAATATGTACATAATTTCCAAATAATTCTTTTTGTAAAGACCCGTACGTTGACCGTTAGTAAATTCAAGAGATGAGCATTATTTGGGCACTTATATTTACATATTGTTGGTGCCCGTCCCTTGAAATTGGCATCAGCACTTTTTTAAAAAGATTCATTTTTTCAAATCTTCCCCAGTAAACATTAATTTAAGCCAAATTGATCAGCGCATCTCTTCAATCAACTGAATCATCCGGGGTCGTATAAAGAAAATAATCAAATATCAAGCAAAAACACTGGCGGCCATTTTAGTGTGAACACCATTTAAGATTCATGGAATGCATAGCTTAACCAATAATGGTAGGTTACTTTTAAACCTGCTTCCTTTTTAAAAAATGTCTTGCAATTAAAAACATATCTTTTCGTTTTCTTGGGATCACTTTATTTATCTTAAAAAACGTTATTGCCTTTTTAACTTGAATATCAAATCCAAATATTTCATTGAGAAAATATCACAATGACTCAGCGACCACTGTTTTTCGCAACTGTTTTGGGAGAAACCAATATGTTTTCCTGATGTAAGAAATGGGATTGATATCTCACGTTTCTTCTGATTCATCGCTTCTCTCTATTCCAATTATTAACGTTGTATATTCTATTCAATCGCCTTTAAAATCTCAAACACAATCTTTATCATCGTCATAAGCGGAATGAATCACCTTGAAGGGACATATACACCATTGTTGTTTTGATAATAGTCATAAGAATTTGTATTCAATTTTGAAAACATATATATTTTTCTGGAGGGTACAAAGTCCTTTGCATAAAAAGCTGTAAGGTATAGTTGCCTTATAAAATGTGACCGTAGCGTAACGGTTTGTCTCCAAGACCCTGCACGGTTGGAAAAAATACTGTTTTATAGGTAAACAACTAATAACAATAATAAAGTATCAACTAGAATATATGTTTTTTTAAAACTGACACCACATGGAATTACATTTATCCCGAGGGCGTGACATTTTTTGTAAAATGGTGTTCAAATGTTTTTCGGGCATAGTAGCAGAATGGTGCGTAACTCAGATCTTATACAATCGAAAAATAATACATTTTTATGATGACAACGCATTTCTTCAGTAAATGAAAATAATTACCAACGCGTATTGAACAAGAACAAAAACTACTAAATCACATTTTAATTCGTTTGTAGCTTAATTAAAGGTAGATTTCAAAGATACGTTCGTATTAAACTATTTCAATTTTATATTTATACATTCGCCGATGTTTTTATTTATTTCAAAGAATAAACGATTGTATAGCAATACAACAGAGACAACCTAGGGGGTAGTGTGTCGATAGGTGGGTTCGTGTCTGATTAATACGGCATCAGTAGGCGTCACTAGGTACAGCGGAAGTGTCTTATATATAAAAAAAAACATAGACCGCGTGAATATTGTTATTTCAGTGATACAAGAGATACGTGTATCGTCTGTGAGTGGAAAATTAAGTTTCCGTTCGGTGGTTTCGTAATAAATAATTTTTCAAGATCACAAATCGTTTTAACATAGAAATCTAATACACGTACGAGGGTTGTCCCAAAAGTATCTGGCCTGAAAAGCAACCAAACTGGGCGTGCATGAAGAACATTCATTGACGTGTAAATGGCATGGAAATCACGAGATGCATACTCTTCAATTGCATATAACATCCTGTCATTTAAAGGTACCCTCACATCTTTTACCGAAGTGGACAAAAGTGAATGTAGGGCTGTTATCAGGTTCAGGATTCTCCCCCACCCAGCCTATTCTCCAGACCTAGACCCCTCAGACTTCTTCCTCTTTCCGCGACAGAGTTCCGTGACCAAAGGTTTGAGACCGACAAGTACGTCATTGCTGCATTAGAAGAATTTTTGGGGTCTGTGATAAGAAGTGGTTTTCAGAGTGGTTGCAGATGTTGCAAAAACGCTGTAGAAAATGCATTGAGGTCAAGGGGGATTATGTCGAAAAATAAGTCATAAACATTTGAATGTTTCTTTGGTTTTGATGGTCAGGCCGGACATTTTTGGGACACCCCTCGTATAAGTAATTCCGATTCTTACAATATAGGTGTATGTACACAATTCAAATCATCTTCAACAATTTAGGTATTATTATTAGAAATTCAACTACATCAGTTCAAGGCAAAACTGTACTTTATCAAAATGATTGAGGCTGCTCTATTCTTTTAACTAAATACCGGTTTAAAACACATAATTTGTTAGTTGAGGCGTCTTCAATGATATTTGGTATATTAAACCTAAACAATTTTTATAAGATGACAGCCTGCAATGTTATACATAATTTTATGCATAATATATATTATACAAGTATAGATACAACCCCAAACCATGAATTATACATCTACAAGTATTAGATAAAAACCAGAGTTTGGATTCTATAACTCATCGTTTAAATGTTCATATCATTAATTCGTGTCTATCTGGAATTTTAATACAACCCAAACTATGTAAGTCTTTGAAGGGCATTTAGAAGTGATATACGTCAGTAAGACAATTTTTTCTGGATAACAACTTCTTTGTTGTGAAATTCATGACTTTTGGAAGTATATGTATGTCCCTACATCAAAACTAATGAAGGAGTAAGCATAAACTCGTGAATATCACAATAAGAAGTTGTTTACTAGGTATTTTATTCGCCTCCATTTGCAATAGTTTTGAAGTTTAAATTCATCATCTTCATAAATCTGTTTTAAAACTTTATTCGATATAAAGCTCTGGATTAGGGAAAACACTCATAATAGCTAAACACATTTCTGGCAAGGACAGTATCAATTCACCTTTAAACTAACTAAAAGGAAAGGTGACACAAGAAGGTATTTAATGTAAGTCACCTTTCCTTTTAGTTAGTTTAAAGGTGAATTGAGTTATTATAATTTTTTCAAAAAGGAGGTAGGCTGCGCAACATTTTCACTTTAAAAAACTTTAGCGGTTTCCATATCCCTACAGGTCAAAGATGAAAACCTACAAAGTACATCTGTCCTGCATGTTGAATCAACTAAAATAACTCATTATAATGAGTGACGATATGGTCTATTTTCTGTAAATTTTAGTAATTTTAGAATTTCTCAATCATTTTAATCGAATTTAAATGAAATTTTCACTTGTAGATTAAACGCTACTCAACTAAAGAGTTCAGGAGCCGGGATGTGACGTCATAAGTGATCTTTGATTATTCTTCAACGTGGCTTTCGTCAATTCGGAGCATCTGTCATCTGTTGTCATTGACAGCAAACTTTGACATTGCGTTAGAAATAATAAAGAGAAATATTTAGGTTTAATTATTTTTAAAAATAAAAAAGTAAGTCTGCTACTTCTTACAATATACTACTCACTATTTACTATATATAGTATTTAGCGTCGTTCATCTAAAAGACTAAAACTAAGTCTACAACCACCCTAAACTTTATATAGAGACACTTAATAGGTAGAATAACAACGATTAAGAGAAAATTCTGCACAAAACCTCTTAAAATTTGTTTACGAAATATTTGCAATTTATACTATACAAGGTATATACCTCATTCTAGTGAGAAATTTCAATTTAAGAAATTTTCGAAATTTGAACTTAACAAAAAACTCTTAACACTTTGCAACTATATACATTTTAAATTTTTCCTCGGAATATTCATTCATAAACCAAATGTTGTCTACAGTTACCAAATCATATGTCATTTGCTTTGTACGTTTGAATCTGAACTTAATGAATGAACAATTCCGCTTCCTGCGTATACTTAACTATTGGTCACCGTGGTTTGTCAGCATATTTGTGACTATTTCGGTATGTTTAGAATGTTACCAATGTGTTTATTACACACAAACCCTTATTTAGTCATCCATTTTCTGTTTATTAATCACCGACTGACAATGTTTAACTATACGTAAGTTTTCATTCAACCTCTACTAATTTTCGGGCGTACCGTTTTATGATTTTGATCGTATTCTATTTCTCCGTAGTCTATTCTTTCCTACAGCATGGTATGGTACTTAATTTTAAAAGTCGAACAATGCCTTTATTCTACAAACAGTATGACTAAGGAAACAATTAGTTAAAAGAGAGATAATTAAACTTGAAGGGGACAGAATAAAGACTGTATTGACATATTCGGAAAGTTAGAAAATGGTGTTAAAATTTAATCTTTGAAAATTATCAATATTGTCAAAAGAATAAGGACACGCTTATTAAATAATATATATATATATATATATATATATCTTATTTTATAATATTCTCGTGTATTCAAGTCTAGACTTGATGAACGAGATCTAGACTGCGTTAAGGGCACCTATTTTATGCACAATCATGGATCAGAGTGCATGTGTGTGTCGGGGGGAGTGGATGTTAGGGGGGAATTTGCGACATTACTGTACGCTTGGATATTGACACTCCTGTTCCGTCCGTTCGCGTGTCTCATATTCTGTGAGTCATGTCTATGCATGGGACGTTTGATCTCTATAGAACTTTTGTCATATTTGGTAGTCATTCCTTTAAATATATATAGCAAAACATTAAAGGACTACCCTTGTATTCTATATTCATCCATCCTATGGACCATTATAAGAACTGCAGAAATCTCAATTTAGAAATAGGGTGGTTCTTAACTCATTTCGTTCAGTATATTTGAATTCAAACATTTTTACGTTTTCATTGCTTACTCAAATTTGCCAAGCCATATATGTACATGTATATGTACATATCTAACATGTACATATCTATATTACATAGTGGATTAGCGTATCAAAATGTTAAGTAATATACACGACTGTTTGCATGTCTACGCATTATAAAACTTGGAATTTGACTAGATCCTGAGATTTTATCGCCACAAGTCAAGAGAGGATATTATTTCATGTTGTTCATGTGTCAATCTAACCCAATGTAATAATTTTACAAAGAAGTCATCCATCATATCATGATAGGGGGAGAAAAAAAAAACAATGTATTTTTTGGAGGGTGGGGGTTATAAACAAACGCTATCATTTTAATTATTATAATGTACATGAAATAGACATCCTTTTATTCTTTACATTTATGGAATAAACATATTGCCCTTTCATGGTTTAGTAAAGGTGGTCAGGAATTCTTCATACATCTCCTTTATAGCTATGTACTAATCGTCCTATGGAATGTAGTTATGGTCTAGCAGAAATGTGAATTGTAGATAAAAACTGAAACGTTAATATTTTAATAATCATAAAACCTTATAATAACAATGATACATGTAATTCAAAATGACACATCATACATACTCACAACAATGTTAATTCAAGAACGTGTATAGACGTTTATACACGTTTTTGGTTAATTAAAGCTGTTTTTAAATCAAATTTATTACTTGATATATAAACTCTCTGTTTTTTAAATAATTGAAGTATGCCGTTTCGCTAAGTAATATTAGCCCTTAGTTTTTCAACAAAACTTTAAAAAGTTAACTCTCCATCAATTTAATTACTAGTTGTTGTTATATTTTAAGATATTTTAATAAAACGGAGCCCATAAAACAGTAATATTTTGTTATGCTATCTCTGATCACTTGTACATAGACGTTTTCGATTTCAAACTCGCCAGCTGTTACTTTGTCACAGATGAGTATAAAAGTTATTACCCATTTATAGAGTTGGTGTCAACAAATTTCTTAATGTTACTGTATTATTAGAATAGATGTGTCATCCATATTTGTCGATAGCAATAAAAGGAACAAATAATTATCAATCCTAGTGCGTTAAAGGTCTGAAACTCGTTAAAGTGATGTTAGAATTTAAAACATTGATTAGAATTGACTTTAATGTTTGAAGTATTGATGAGACATAAAATGTGACAGAGGGAATCATTATAACATAGCATGGCGACGGTCTGTTGAACTCTTTAAACAGTCATTCAACGTACGTCGTAAGAATTAAGTCAACCGTGGAGATAAATCAGAAAGCATATGCTTGTTCAGGGCTCGAAATGAGACAAGAGTATTAAGTAACACGTATATTTAGAAGTTGACTAAATTTGAACTTTGACCTATGATTCATATGAACCTGCTTTTTAATGCATGTACATTCAGCGCTGATTAATACGGCGTGTCGCATGACTGATGAAACTTCTGTAAACTTCTAGGAACTTCTATTCATACTCGTATTATACTAAAAATAAGTTCATTCAGTATAGACGTCGTTTCCGCTGTTTTTTAGTCTCCCAACTAGAATTCTATAATTCTCAAATAAACACAAATCGCTAGGATTTTATAAATGAAAATATCAATTAGTCATTGGTATACTTAGTCGTTTACTCATTTCTCAGAAATATGAACATGCTACTTTGCATAGCAGGAAATAAAACTATTAAATATCTTGTTGATTTCTATTCGATACTGAAATTTACTTGTTCATAAAAACGAAATGAAACTGACCCTGATATCCCACAATTCAATGCAGAGGTTATTTTTTATTAGAATGAAATAAACATCAAAAGGTTCATTTAAACACATATCCTTTCGTTTTTCTATTCCTTAACTAACAGACGCATTTTTGTTTTCCAGTAAAACAATGTGTACGTATTTACAAATACATTTGGTTTCCTTACATGAAAATCCACGAAACTAAAATTTAATATTTCTGAACACAAGATATTAAGACACTAGAATACAGAAGTGTTTTAAGCTTGCTATATGAAAGCTTTAACGTAAAAAATTTCGATACATGCGAAGCTATGTGTGTTTGAAAAAAATGGTCGGTTCATTTCTTTAGGCCTTTTGATATCAATGATTTATTTTTATATCTTTTTTCGCTTAAAAATATAGAAATTTTATGGTTTCCCTGCTGTAAACGTAAAGATGACCTCAACTTTCCATAGCGTTGTATGGTGAACTAGCACGGAACACTGTTTGAGTGGCATGGACTGCTCGTGGGTTTATTTCAGTTCATCATATATCATTGTTAAAAGTAACCATGGCATTTTGTTATACATAGATGTTTTGTTTTTGATATTGGAACCGAACATCTAATCGAACCTACACGACATAGGATTGTTGGAACCAAATTTTATCAGTCGCTTTATCGACTGTTCCTGAAATAAACGAGATAAATGTTATTCAGTTCAGTAGATTGACAATATCAAAGTAAAAGTCACGAATTTGATCCAAAACCGTGTAATGACGAATGTCACTTACTCGAAAGTTACTTAATCATATCGGAGATAAAATTTTAGTTGATAGTATTTCAAAGAGTTTATAGCGTGATTAGTATTCATATTAATTGTACACACGATTTGGCACTGGTACAAATAAGGATGATGTTCGATTTTCATTGAAACGACATTTGTCATATATTTGGCATTTTTGGACGAAAATGTAAGATATAAAATATAATATATCATCACAAAATCTTCGATTAAAACGGAAGAATATTTAATTTTTTAGCTCATTAATTAAGGCCTAAAATGAACAAAAATAAACTGATTTATATTGTTTCGATTTGCTAGAGTTATATCGAATACAAACAAGTATCGTGATAATGGCAAAATAACATAGGGTGCACAAACTTTTTGGAGGCAGCTGTAACGAAGTATTTAACGTTTCAGTGATGCATGATTCATACTGACGTTTCAAATGAAGTAATTGCTAATTAATCAACTTCACTTTACTAAAGATCATGAAGCATGCTGTTTAATTATGAAGGACGCCAACCAAAGTGCTTAATTAAACTAACGAGTTTAATCATCCAGTGAAATCGGAAGTCAAAATGTCGTCAAAACGAACAAAAGCGAATCTTATGTTGTAAAATTGAATACTTTACGATTCCCGAAGCATGAATAATATATTTTCAGGCAACGAACTGTAATTGTTGTTTGAAAAACCTAATTTCGTTAATCAAATACCTTATGACTCCAATATATGAATATTTTATCGTCATTCATACTCTGTTAGTAACTGTTTTGTCTGTTCAAATAGATTGTAAGATTAATCAAAGATTTGGAAACGGTTCAGTCCCGTGACGCTTCTCGTGTCAAATGATGACTCACACACTGACGCTTGACAAATGATAGTCACGTGACCTTAGGATTATTGAATATACAAGTGTATGCGATAATTTTTTTAATTTATTCTTTTATTTTTAAAATCATTTTCTTAAATTTTGAAATACGTTTTTTGCCCTGTATAAATCAATTTGGTTTATGATTAATTGTTATAAAATTTGAGAGGTGCATTTCATGTTACCCCTTTTTCAAATCGATTTAATTTTTGTTGCTTTAACATATCTTTATTTAATTATGAAATCCTGAAATTAAACTTTCTCGAGGAAGTATAACAATTTTAGAAACAAAACAAAGGCAACTCCTATGTATCTCTTTATTTAAAGTCATTTTATATTCGTTTTATAAATGCTTAGTTTTCATCGATACATGATGTGTTATACAGTTTCTTCATCTCTTTTATCTTCGTTATCATCTTCTTCATCTTCTTTTCCTGCATCTTCTTTAACTTCTTCATTTCCTCTTCTTTTTATAGTTCATTTTGTCCTAATGATTTTCTTCTTCATCAACATCATCTTCTTCATTTTCTTCGTCTCCATCTCTTTTATCTCCATTTTTTCTTCTTCATCTTTATCTTCTTCTTCCGCTTCATCATATAGTTTCTTCTTCTTCTAAACATGTTTACATAGTAGATTGTAATTAGAACTGATTATCAAATATCTGATTCATTATATCCCAAATGAAAACTTTGTTTTATCCTTTTCATGCGAAGGATTGCTATCAAATAAGTATAAATATTTCTTTGTTGTGTCAATATTAGGTTATCAATATCAATTTACAGACTCCTTGATGGGTAAAAAATGGATTTCATGAAATAGTATAAAAAGTTTGACAACTAAATACAATCTTTCAAATTCTCATTTGAGTGAGTGAGTGATTGAGTTATTTATTAACGCCGCTTGGGCAATATTTCAGCCATTAGCGGCGTTCTCATTTGATAGTATACATGTATACAATGTTTATTATACCTGTACGTATCATACAGCATACCAAAGAGACATTATAGCAATCGATTATCAAGAATTGTTGAACATGTTCCATATCATAAAATGAGCAGTGAATAAAAAGATTTATAAGTTAAATAAAGCCTATCAAGCTTTAGTGACGATATATAGTTACTCGATATATGATTCATTGTTACCAGCGACGTTATCTCCTCCCTGGCCAAAGGCATGAACTAATTTTACGTATATGTACAGAACGATGAACGCTACTTTGCAACTTTCAACACAATCTACATTTTAAAGAACACTTGAAGAGTTTGCAAAAAAAATGTTTATTTCATCACGTGTCGTGGGGTAGAGTTGATATTCGACTTAATTTATCTTACTCTATCCTATCATGTTTTATAGGTACTTTGTAGTACTACATTTTATGTTTTAATGGGTAAAAATTGTCTCGTAGATCTAATGGCCGGACATCTGCATGTATACATTTTAGCACATTTATATGTCTTTTAATGTAAACTTATTAGCGCATTATGAGCATTTTATTGTACGTACAGATATGTGACAACGGAATACACTATTTCTCCGTCTTCTACTTCTTAATAGTGTCTACGCCACAAAGAATTTACCCATGTCAGTCGATAAAACAAACAAGGAATGTGGGAACTTATTTTTCCTTGTGTATAGCGTCACTAGGTGGTTGCCAGAACTACTTTTTACCATTCATACACATGGGAGTCACTTACTTTGCTACTTTAAAGTCATTTAGTTAACTTATCATTGTTTGTGTTTTAATAAATTGAATGGTATTCAACCCATGTCTGGGCCGTATAAACTTTACTCATGACAGTAGATGAAAGAAACGTCTTTGAAACTCCGTTATATATCTTCAGTCTGTATTGATTCTGATTACAATGTAAGATATTTGCGTGTTTTGATTATTATGAAAAATATGTTTTTAGTGATGACAATGATAGATAATAAACAACTTTGTGTATTGATTATCTGTAATATTTATGACCAATATTTGTAATTATAACAATGATAATTATTCATAATGTCAAAATGTGATGTAAGCATTATTTTGTAGATATCTAATACTTATAGTGATATTTATTTCAAACATTTTCACTGAACAATTTTCTTTGTGAAACTCTTTACTTGGAACTACATCGAAAACGAATCTTTTCACGGCTCTTTTCATGTTCATATTTGTATGTCTGTGTTGTGGTGAAGTTAACGTCGCATTAATTTTTTTACTGGGGTTTTCAATTTTGCATTTTCACATTCTATTATTAAATGACCATTACTAGTTATTGTTCAAACATAAAACAATGAAGTGAATCATTAACATGTGGCTGATTGCAGGTAGTACAGGTAGCTGGAGCAGGTGTTATACATCAGGTGTGTCATAGTCACACATGTCAATACTGATTCATTAATAATGACAGGTGTTTAAAGCAGTGCGTAGTTTGTATTCTATATATCTTTGAGTAAAATTCGAAACAAAAACTTATACACCCTGGCTGTCATAATCAATTGTTCTTTGTCGGTGTATATTTCACACATTAACATAGTGATTGATTTATATTTTCTACTTTTTGTGCGATATTTGTGCGTTATTTGTGCGATATTTGTAAATCAATCACAATAAAAAAAAATTTAAAACGTCGCCATCGATTTTATAAACTTCGATTTAAGTAAACATTTTCAAAATTGTATCAATCAGTCATCATAATCTTTACTTTTCTCATGCAAGTAAACCGTAGATAATATTTATGTATAGTAATTATGGTAGGGGTCAAATACAACGAAACGTTATCAGAGCTTTCATTTTATTATGAAATAACAATAAAAGCAATTCTAAAAAGTACCATTTTATAGCTAATTAGTCTGTGATAGTGACAGAAACGTTTAAAATCGTGTTTTTTTTATCAACAAGTGGACAGTGTACAGGTACTGGGGCTGGGCCTAGATTTTCGAAGCTCTCTTAGCACTAAGATAGTCGTAAGTACCATACATCAACATTAACTTACGACTATCTTAGCACTAACACTGACTAAGAGACTTTCTAAAATCTAGGCCCTGGTCTGTATGCGTCATACGTTACTATTTTTAACATCGTTGTTTATTATCTTTGTTAATGCAAGTTTGACAGTCTTTTGCTGTTTTATTACCAACGTTATTGTTTGTCTCTCGTAAATCGCAGCATGATTGGTTGTGTATATGTGTTTTACTTACTATACAATTTGACATGTTCACATGTTACACATAAATAACCCATTGATTGATTGATTACATTGATTGATTGATCGTAAGTTTGGAAACTTAGTAGAGCAGGCAAATGGAAAAATATAGGAGAATAGTGTTGGATAGGTCATGTAAGTAGTGTGCATGTACTTTATTGGACGATAACTTTGGGCTTCTTAATATAAAAGCATTTGCTTGATTATCAATGAAAACGGGAAAAAGTTTTATTCTGGGATTGTTTGGACGAAAATACAAGTTTAGTGAGTTGAAATTGGTACATTTGTTATTTTTGCAAGAATCAAAGCCAAATAATCTTTTCATAGATTCTCTATAATATTTTGAAAGATCCTAAGAATGTAATGTATCCATATATAATAATGTAAATACTAATTTACATACCTCGATTTTACTTCGCCCTCTATTCTAAATGTTTTATTCCTTTTTTGAAGGTGGGGGGATACATTCTTTCAAACTTTTTATGAGTAACATCACACGAAATTTAAAAGGACTCACACGACTCATGACTAATTCAAGCACGGGCTTCAAATGATTGATTTAACAGAACACAATATCGGATTGTTCCTGCGGTCAAATATCGACACACACGCTAATGAACACCTTCAAATAACTAATTTGATTATTGCTGCGTTAACAAACAAACCATTTATCATAGAGGCGTGTATTTTGAGAAATAAAACCTCAGGCCTATCAATAACTCAAGTTAAAAGAGAACAGAGCTTCAGCATACACTGGTTTGTGGTCACGCAGTCTCTATAACGATCACTTCATACCTGGATAGTATCCGTTAATCATTACCTGTCGATTTTATGTAGATTTCATTGTGGAATCGGTAACGATGACGGGCTGTCGCTATTGATATGGAATTAATTTCTCTCGAGTCACACGATCCAGCCGTATCAAGGCTTTAGAATTAAGCTGTTAGCGACTACTGCAGTTTGATTGTCTCTATCAATAAACTTCAATTTTTGTGTAATAGATCAACTGACAGCTCGGTTATGTTCGAAACGCTGGTCGAGAAAGGATGCTTATTGTTGGTCGTAATTGTTTGCGTGTTTTGATTTACATTTTGAAATTGACTACATTTAATGCCAATTTTCGAATTTCCTGTCGACTCCTTTTCATGACAACGGTTCGAGGATTAAACGAAAAGGTATTAATTTCGCACTTAAGCTTAGATTTGCAAGTGTAAATCGGGAGTGGATGGAATAAAGGCGAGACAAATTATTGTTTTTCAGTCGTAGCCTTGAGAAATTCACGTGAAATTTATAGTGGAAATTTGAAAGATCGTTTTAGTTAATGAACCTTGTAAGTTAACTTAACGACAAGCGTCTTAAATTGAAACGATTTTTACATAATATACGGAAATCGAGCGTTTAATTCTATGAATGTTACCGAATATGAAAGGAATAATTGTTGTCACATACAAAATCCTTTCCATGCATAACAATCGTAAGTGGGAAATAGGCTGTCAAATATGTTGAGGCGATGGTTTAAATTTTTAATACAAGGTTCTATAGAGGTATTTTTATGGAAACGAACTTCAAAGAAACTTCATATGTTGACATATATTCCACCACTACATTATCATCATAACATCATGCAGTTGAAAATTGATTTATCGCGAAAGATATTTGAAATTTGACAATCTTAAAATATGAATAACTAAAACATTTAGAATTATAATTAAGAATTATAAAACATTGATAAACGAAAGTATCAATGCGTTGAGCAGTAATCAGATCATAATTGAGGCCAGCAATGAATGAAGGTTGGACCTGATTTCAATGAGATTGGACTGGATTTGGAGCCAGAGAAGTCTCAGCGCTTCATGGGGAGCTTGCAACTGTTGTGTACTACAAATATGCGTTATCATCATAACATTTTTATTTTTCTATATCGGAAATCTTTTTATGAAATGCTAATTTAACATAAGATATCGCTATGAAGTTCACAGTTCCTCTAAAATCTCTGGTTGTAAGTTATACGTTATAATAAGTAATAATCATTGTATTTCTTTAATAAAAATTGTAAGGTAACGAAAAGCTGTTGATCAAAGTTTTTAGGATTAACGCCACTTTCAAGAGTATTTCACTTCTTTTGCGGCTGCTAGTATTATTACAGGGAGGAAGTCCACAACCCTATTGAGGGTCGTGTCGTGAAACCTGAAAACATCGGCTGGAACTAGCGAACCATGGGTGGTACTGCGCTGAGTGAAGTATTGTACCCTAACCTTACTGCATGTAAAATAGTTCTCTACTGCAGACAAAGTTGCAGAGCCCCTTGACTAAACTTTAGTCTATAAAATATTTTATGAATCAGTGTACCATGTTCCTTCATTCATGATATTCTTTTCTCAGGCTCTTCATTTCAATATATGCAGTCAATCTAGACTTGCTGTATGAGGACCTAGACTGTATTAAAGGCTCCTATTTAATACACATTCATAAAACAGAACTACAGAGCCCCCGTTTGGACTCTAACCAGAACATGCTAACCACTGCGTTACCCCGCTATCCCTAGTAAACTTAAGAATGGAAATTACCAAAGATTTCTCTAATAACACTGTGTCTCAGACTTTTATATTTCCTACAAATTTAAATTATCTTATCATATTTTTATGAAACTTGTTACGAAAAGGGTCGGGTGAATGGTCCACTGTTGCACATTTTCTGATTTCTAAAAATTTAACAGTATGTCATCTATCAAATGCACATGCAAATGTTTCTGTTTCTACAGTTGATTTATTTACCTGCCCCCATTCAGAAAAATACTTAATTTGAAATTTGAAAATTGAATTGAATTCCGCGAAACCCTTTGACAAAATGATTGTCGACCTAATTTTGATATAAATGCTTTGTAGACCTATTCATTAATGTGTCGTAGTTTTGTTTTGGTAAATTTCTTCACTATAACTTTTAAAAAATTTTAAAACGTCTTTTGGACGAAGAAAATGACAAATCAAACGCAAAAATTATCACGATGATACATCTTAATCACTATCTTCCTCGGGTCGCACACATAGCTTAATTTCCGACCAAATATGAGCGTATTTATCATGATAGTCAACACACCCACGATCATTTTGCGATCATCCCAGCTCGGCTTTTCTAGGGTCCATTCAGAAAAAGCTCGAATCCCGAGATACAAAGATTAGATGTGATGTTTTGAATGTAAATTCAAAAGTTGCCGGAGTCTTTCCAGCCTCGATTCTTATTGGCTGGCACAGCCTGGCGGTCAAGGCCGTCTGACGCGGCTCTTATATAGAGCCGTTGTCAGATCAAGAAACGCAGCGAGGTACGAGCGATTAGTTTCGGCTGATTTCAATGAGATTGCAATTGTCCCCTACAGAAATACATTCCTATATCATTTTTTTAATAACAATCATGACGAAAAAACATTTATCAAATTGTAGTAAACATTAGATTATCCAAACGAAATTTCAGCTTTCCTCTATACGCCACTGGTTCTCCGGGGTTTTTTCTCTTTGGAATCTACATTATAATTTATTTTTAGAGGTTTTCCAAATGATGTTGTCCCCTGCAAATAAACATTATTATAATATTTTTATATACATAACTTAAATCGGTTAAATCAAAATCTTGTAAAAATGTGTGATTTGAAAGGAACACCACCTCTCATCCCTCAGACGCAACCCTCCTCAAATACTGTCATCTCCTCCAAATATACATTATGATAATGTTTACATATTCATGACTTAAATAGCCACTCCGTTAATTCATAATATGTTATTTACCTTTGATACGAACCTAAATGTCATCTGTAGTGATATAAAATCAAAACATCTTAACTTTTCATGTCCAAAAGACATATCATTGACAAATACTGGTTTTCCATGAAAATCTAAAAACAGCCTCATAAATGTACAAAGGTGTTGATATCACGTCCAATATACATGGATACTAGTTATATAACCTAACACACACTATCAACTCCTAACTGCCCTCCTGGCTGTTTTAGATAAGTCTCCAAAACTACGTTTGACTATTTGACGCGCGCCACTGTCCAGTTTTCGATCATAATTGCGACGTTCTACCTTCATATTGTCACTGTACAAAACAATTTAGTTTTAAAATGTTTCTTTTTGGTAACAGTCAATACTTCGCGATCAAATGACACCACTGGTTAAATTTGGCATATATGACTCCAACAACTCACGGAGTGGCTCTTTAAGATCAGAGTGTAAGAATTTGTAATTACAATAGTATAGCTTAATCTCTACCACGCCACTGTCTCTCGACTAGTGCTTGTTTTCCTCCAGGCTATCGATCGAGCGCTAAGTATAGAAAACGACGTCACCCTCTTCAGTAGCCCTATCAGTATCAACGTTATGATACATGTTTGCAAACATTCACTTACCAATTAAATAAACAGATTTATACATGCATCGATGCGCATGCACACTGAATATCTGTATCGGGCTTGGCTGTGCTGCATGGATTATGGTTTTGATTCGGCTGGCTAATAAATTATGAGCATGACGCAACATTCTAAAATTATTGTATGATTTCATGTACAAACAAAATGTGCACGATCTCTTTTTTAAAAAGGCTTTAGGTCCTTGAAAGGGACCTTAATCGTGTATGGCATAGAACTTGAAAGCATCTCTTGCAAATATAAGTAGGCTGTTAGATAATTATTTTGTACATGATGCGGTACTTGCTGAATGTTTGCAGCTGTTTATTATGTTTGGCCAAGAGCGCGTGATCTTTGATACAATCAGTGTATAGATTGACGTAATGATCATGCATGACTGTACATGCATATTTATATATATATATATATATATATATATATATATATATATATATATATATATATATATATACTGTATATGCACAGGTACGTATACATGACAATATAAGACAAAATATATATACAACTGGTATAGTTATCTAAGTAGGAAAGCGTTAGAATCTCTGAAATCATGACATAATATGAATTTAAATGTGAAAAAACATGATTGTTTATATGGTCTTTGAAGAAAGGTCTATCATCTTCCATTGAATAATATGTAGAGTATGTATGTGAAGTAACCTAAGTTGATTGGCAAGTTGCGAATTAATAATAACTGGACAGAAACCAAGGACAGCATTGGTTTTGCTGATATAGTTGCACACACCCGTAGACACAAGTTCATAGATACGAGTAATCTTTCTTCATAACTTGCATATAAACTGAATTTTATGACAGCGTTCAAGTTTATGTACAGTTTGAATTAAATTTTTTATGAGTTGCAGTTTAAGATACCCCTGGTTATGTAAATTCATATGAATGTGTACTTCGAATGCAGCGCATGGGCAGATATTTTTTATTTTAAACGCTTTAGTTGAGATACATCGTAATGAGCTTTTTAATCAAAGAGCATGCCACTGTGTTTATAAATATACAGTTGGCTGTGTCAAGCGTAGTTTCGTGATGACGAAATCAGAGGTGCTACATTCCCTTTGGCAAGTTTATTATAGCATTGCAAAAATGCCATAAATTATATTCAAAACTACTTTTTATGACGTCATTCTTGATATCTATATCTTCAAGTATGAAAATATTATTGCATCCGTAAAGAATACCGAGCTGTAAAGCTATTATCATTGTGGCTAATTAACGATTTAGATACGTATTTTCTTACATGTGCAGTTATGATATTTACAACCAAAATATGCTAAAAATACTTGACGCCTTGATATCATGAAAAAATCACTTGTCAGTGATGACATCATTTTGACACCAAAGTCTCAAGAAAGCATAACGTCAGCGTGTTGTTGATCTGGACCGGTACGCGCCGGCCAGGTGTCCGGTAATCAGCTCTAACCGGTTTTAACTGGTTTGGTGACGTAGAGCCGAG
The DNA here is from genome assembly GCA_921293015.1 of Phorcus lineatus. Lineage (NCBI taxonomy): Eukaryota > Metazoa > Mollusca > Gastropoda > Trochida > Trochidae > Phorcus > Phorcus lineatus. The sequence goes on from OV121084.1 coordinate 25,855,210, forward strand.
ATTTGACCTTGCCCCGAGACTGGGTCATACACACTAAGGTGACTTTATCAGATATAAGGGAATGGAGAGGTTACGGTTCTTATCTGCAGGGATGACATCATGCATGGATAAACAATAAACAATTTTTATGTGTGTATGAAGGTCACTTTTGATAGATATTGATTTTAATGTTATTTGGTTTATTTTGTATACTCTAAGCTATTTCTACAACGGCTGAGGGAAAAACCTTTGTCACGATTCAGAAAAGACACATTGCTGAGTGACGTTTATCGCTTAAAATAACGTTAGAAATACATATTTGCCTATAGACATATTGCTATATAAAATATATACACTATTCGGAAAGGGTCTGTCTGTACAAATGTCTTTCTACGCGAATCGTACATATGTCTATTAGGTCATATCATAAAATTAGGTAACTCAATGACTATTTCGATTGACTCTTTAAAATATATTTGTGTTTCTATTAGCTATTTTTTTTATCTTAACACATGCGTTTTCTGCGACACTTTGACGCTCATGGTAAAACGAACTGCCATATCGATTTTTTCAGCTGTGTGATGGAATAAGCTTTTTTAAAGTTTTATATTCACTATTTTTTCAATGACGTCGCCTACTTAATGTAACTGTGTTATGTAACACTAGACTGCATTGCCTAGTTTATAAATATGACACATCATTTAACCATTTTTGTAATTACAAACGATATTTGATGACATAATACTTGTGCAGGAAGCAAACAAAGGAAAATTGCGTCATGAATATAGCTTAGATTTATCAATCTTTTTATCAAATTCATTTCCTTGTGAAATTGATTTTAGTTTCTGTTCAAAGGTAGTGTAATCTTCATTAAAAAGCTTCCATGTCGGAGATAAGTTTCATTTCACTAAAACAATGTACCTTCTTAATTATAATTTATTTACTATTGTATAAGAAGAATGTACTTTAGTAACAACAATTACAATGCAGACATTCATATTTTCCATTTTGCAAATGTCTGTCATCAGAGACAAGTTACTCAAACAATTACTGCATTGCAATCGAAACGTAAGTCATATCTATTATCTAGTATAAAAGGCGATCGTTGTGTGGATCGTTACTTGCTTGTTTTCACCAGTTGTACATTGCAATGCCATGATTGACAGCTAGTATAGACAACTTCGGGGACTTGATGGTCGTGAATCCCGTGCAGTTTGAGCTTGCTGTCACGGTGTGCATGTAGATCTAAAGAAATTGATTATAAATTTGCCGTGAAAAACAACATTAAGGTCAAGTACAGTGCATATCAGATTGTCTTTTCGTAAACGTTATCAGTAAAATGGGTTATATCATTTGTTTATAAACATGTCTTAGCAGCCTCATTTTCGGCAAGGATGACATCATCTTCAGCCAGTCATGTTACGTGATATTTATAGCGCCAAACACAAGGGAAAACCCGTCCATGCTGATCTCCGATTGGTCCATTAGCTCTTCCTGACCTTGACTGTGTTTTACCTATGGACATCTACAATGTTAGATCAAATATGAAAACATATATATAAGAATTTAATGAATTCGTATAATTTAGTAGCATTAGTGGTGCTTGGACATTAATACTTACATTAAAACGTTCAACAAGCTATAACTTGTAAAATTCATGTTTAATGCCTTTATAACGCTGTTGCAATCCCAGAGGGTAATGGTATGAAATTATCATTCACAAAAAATCATTAGATTGGCCTTTGAGGAAATAGAATTACCCATGCTACATTGAGATTCAGCACCCATTATAAACTAGTACCAGCCTATGGTTGCAGGTTTCACTGCAAAGTCTAATTACATTGTGGGCCTTCCTCCTGAAACAATATCATGATAATATAGGGATACTCTCTCTCTCTCTCTCTCTCTCTCTCTCTCTCTCTCTCTCTCTCTCTCTCTCTCTCTCTCTCTCTCTCTCTCTCTCTCTCTCTCTCTCTCTCTCTCTCTCTTCTCGAATTGAAATGATTTTTTAATGTCATATGTCATTTATCTCTCTCTCATGCATCGTGCAAAGTAAATTCACGTGTAAAAGAGTCGCGATAACAATTGTGTCAATAAACGTGGCTAATCTAAGGTCGACATTAATGACTTTTGTGACATTTTACATTTAAAGACGATTGACGTCATATCATTGTCAATACTATGCAGTGTTTCTTGAAATGTGCGCAGACCTCACGTGGTGGTGGCGGCATGGCATTTCTTCTATTTTATTGATCCCGAGAGTTGGCACTGTAGTAGGGGACTGGGCCGTTTCCATATATAATTGTTTTCTTTCAAAATATATTTCAGCTTTTAGTGCATCAAATTAATGTGAGTCACCCGTACCTGGATCTACATTTGATCAAATATATCTATGATTGATACCATGAAGACGTGTTTCGCATATAAATAAAGTTATAGAGACATAAATGGATGATTAAATATGAATGGTGTCCTTCGATAGAGAAGAACTGATAGTTGCTTAAAAATATCTGTTTAATGCTGAGCAGAGTGACGGTATAAAGATATAAAAACGCGATTCTGATCGAAAACTGGACAATGATGCTCGCAAGTGAGTCTAACGCAATCCAATTAGGAAAACCTATCTAAAAATATAGAAAATAAAATCCTTTAAAGGTTATGCAACTATCATTCACGCACACATGCGCGTGTTGCTCTATTTTAATTGAAAGACAATATTTGTCATATATATTGCATCCTATTTTCCCATCGACTTTTCTTGGAATATTCGACATTACCTTCTGGACGTAGGCTGCGTATGCCGACTTTTCGAACAAACAGGTTCCGCCGATCATTCATTCCGTGCAGCATTAGAGAAATAAATTCTGTCTGATGTTGGATCACGTTTTTCATGTATACGTAAATTATCTAACCTAGTCAATGTTGACTGTTTTTGACATGAATTGTTTTGAATATTATGTTATTATTTGTCTTCACATTTCTGGAGAATTGTAATTATACGCAATCTCATTGAAATCAGCCCGAAACTTATCGCTCGTACCTCGCTACGTTTCAAGAAACGTAGCGAGGTACGAGCGATAAGTTTCGGGCTGATTTCAATGAGATTGAATTATACGAAACAAATTTCCCTTTTGGGACAATAACTATTATCTTATCTTATGGTGGTAAGATATTTTACGATGGCGGCCTATATGAGTTTTTCATTTCTTCTTTCCCCATGTTCATATGAGTTCAAAACTATTGCAGATGAACAGAAAAACTGTTTTTGTGCAACATGTCTCTGTGAGAAAGTACGAAGTTACTGAAATACCCGATGATAACCTTAGCAATGAATTCTTTTCATACAAGATGACCGTAAATAATGTTAAGGACGACCGTAAACTTCGATATTTATTTCTCAGATATTGCTATATGACTACAGTCCGCTACTTATCTTTAACTGATGGATGCTATTTCAAATGTTACAGTTGTTGACCTTGAAGTTGAAAGAGTAAGTATATCATCTACTTATTCCAACAAAATATAACAATTTAACTCGGTTACCTCAATAAAGATACAAATTCATAAATGTTCTTCAGATGTGAAACAAATAAAAGTTATCAGAATTGAATATTTTTATCATTATCTTTGGAGTCCATTCTAAAGAAAAAAATCCATTGGATCTGCAACTCATCGGGTATACTTTATTACCGCTAAGATTATAAACTTACATTTCGAATAACACTTATGTTAGACTGTTGTTTTCTAAAGAAGCGGTATAGAAGTAAAAGGAGTGAGCATTTTGCCTCTATTAAAGACTTGTACAGTTAACTCAAAGAACCGTCTCTCGCAAACAGCACATTAGCTCCAAATAGCATTAATAGAATTCCTGAAAATATACCCTATTTAACAACCCAATTTCCAATTCACCTTCTACGGCCCATTAAGAATGCGATTGTTACATTGTTTTTGTAACTTCTTAAAGTCAAACACTGTCTCTGAAACTCATTGACATTTTTCAGATTTCTGCACATGGAAAGTATTCATGACTTTAGACCAAAGTTATCATCTTTGACTTAATTTGCAAACTTTATGCTAAGTTTCCAAATTCAGTATGTACATAGAATATCTTAAGGATTTTTCGTTAGATTTTTATATTCAAAACTTTCATCACAATAGATTATATATTTTGTACCTTTTGAAGACTACTTCCGTCGATGATGCAAAGTTTATACAATCTTGCCTATCTTTATTGTAGTTGAAAGACTTATATAACTTATTTCTATTCAAAGAATTAATTTCATTAGTTCATTTAGTTCTGCCTTGAGAAAAGTTCTCTACGACTTGATTTTTCAGTTTTATACAGATCCTTGATCATGCAAATGAAGTGATCAGAGATTTGTAACTTAATTCGCAGAACGATTCGAGTGTTGCCTATCATGTTTTATCGCCATTTTGTGTAAGTCTTATATAAGAAGTTCTTTGCTCAAATGATTCAAAATCTTGGCTGAAAACATCAACCAATATACACAAGCTTACGGTGGTGGTATATGAGTTTTGTTCAATTTTGTTGAATTGTTTATAATTATGCACTGTGTCATACGCTTAAGCTATTTGATAAGATATTAATATCTACAATACAATTCTAATTCTAATAAAAGTTAAATTTCGTGAAGAAGTGAAATTCATGTTCATGATATAATGTCGATCATTTCTTTGTCACAGATGAACAGGAAAGCTTGGCATGTCTGCCTCTTTCAAAATATAAGGTTAAAGACCTATGGTCAACAACTGTTATCAATAAAGAGTTTGAGCGATTGCATCCAAATTTTGAGTTTATATTCATTTTTTTTTAAATGAGTCGTAATTATCATATCTTGATACAAAAAAAAAAACAATACAAAAAAGGTCATTTACATGTCATTAATTTTTTTAATTGAAATAATAATTGACAACATTTGCATAAGAATGCTTCGTAATACCATACCTTTATATGAAAGAGTTCGCTGTTAGCGTTTCATACATGTATAAACTAACAAAGCATTAAACAGAACCGTTTTAAATTAAAGTAATTGTAACCAAAATTAAAAAAATGTTTAAAAAGTTAATTATGAAATTTCTTTATTCCCCATTTTCCCATGTTATTGTTTGCAAATGAGTCACGGTCCAAAACCATTCACCTGTAATTACAAGCGGCGTCACATAAAAGAAATCTCATTTGTACTCGTATCAAATAGGGTGTCGGTGGCTCATACCTTTCTCTCCGCGCCCGTATAGCTCAGACGAACTATAGATTATACGTTTCTTTGTGATCGTAACGCTTTATACTGCAAACAGAGGCCCTGCTCTCAGACTTTCGTTTGTTTCTCCCATACCTGCTTTCAAGAACAAAGCAGTTCATTTTCACCTGATTCCGATCGTTTCCCAAAGAGCGCTTCGTAGAACTCTAAATCGGCTTTGTTGCGGCGATGAGTCACAAGTTAATTGTTTGAGATTCGTCTTTCTTGAAGCATTAATAATACATGTCAGCAAGGATACACCTAAGTAATTAGGGGCCCGGGGAGACCCTTACACTCTGCACACGGTCACAGGGATCGCATGACACACCGGCACTGCTTGAAGCTACTTGCAACAGTTGATAAAGTCTAATGCTCCATTCCTTGTTGATTCATCCATTTTGAGACGGAATCTAGGGTCTATGATTATAATGTAACAATATAGCTAGTTTTTTTCTTTTTTTAAAAAACCGACTTTTTAAATTATATCTATAGAGCTGTGGAGAGAATAATTTATCAATATCAATTACTAGAATGGGAAGGCAATGTAAGTTTAATAATAAGGTATATTATCATTCAAATGAATGATCGAAATATATCTTTACATTGTTAAAATCAAATAATGCTCATGAAAATGGTTATGCAATCACACGGAGACATAAATAAACTTCGTTTAGGCTATTTACACTGATGAACAATCACATAGATAAGAAGAAAATGAAATGTTGTCTTTCTGTTAACATGGTATCAAAATGATAAATGGCAATCAGAATGGTTGCAGATCGGTTATAAAACATATTTTCATCATAGAATATTTAAGATTATCATCGATGTTATCTTTATTATCTTTTATATTATAGTTCATAATGACCAATGGTCAAACTATGCATTTTAAGAATTTGCAACTTAAACAAAAACCTAATTCTAACCCCTTAAAGAGAGAATTCCATCGGGCTGTATTTGTGAAGACGAAATTCGAGGGGTCATGCCCGTTTATTCAGAACTTGTTTGTGCATTATCATTTCTAAGTCCATTTGGAAACGTGATCAGTTGTTGTAATTTGCTTGCCTAACATTCGAAAACTTGACAAAAATATTTTACCATAAACTGAATGACATTTTTTGTGTAAAATCTTCAGTTTTAAACAAACCCAATCTCATTGAAATCATGTAACATATATCAATCGTTACAAGATGCGTTTTTAATCTGAGAACTGTTCTACAGGGGTCGAGTAAGATGACCTTTGCACTCCAGCTAATCATCGACGATGCTAGAAAGCCGTTGGCACATTTAGATATTTTAGTGGGCCTTTGACTGTTTGAATTTATGGAAGGTCACATGTAAAGTCAAGTGACGAAACCCCTATGGAGCTTTACTCGGATAGGAAACGCAGAGAGGCACCAGTTATAGCTTCTGTCTTTATCAGGATTATAAAGAAGGAAAGTTACTACGGAATGTAAGTTGTTTGATAAGAAGATGTCAATATCCCAAAATCTTGCCTTTATCATGACACCCACTTCTAAATGCAATACATAGAGTCTTTTATGTGACAGACAGGTACAGTTGGCGAGTTAATGAAGCAAGTAATATGGCAACTCATATTAGTTACATAGACCAAACGGGTAGTTAATTCTATGAAAATGAAAATATGCGAGATTGTAATTAGCATATTTCATTTTTTTAAAATAATCTTTTTGTTGCAGGTTAGTACCGGAAGTCCACTAACGTCAATACGACAATGAAAGGAAGTGATAAAATGGAGTCACATCCGGGCACTGAATACTTTGACTTCCTCTTCCTGTTTGACAAAGCTTCCGGCAATCCCAGAGTGCATTACTTCATGGTTGACCCCCGTCATCCGACACACATATTTCCCAAAATGAACGCTATCACAATGAACGTTGTTAAGGGGATTTGTAGCTACCGGGTGGCGGTACTGGACAATCGTCTTTATGTTCTTGGGGGCAAAAACTGGGACACGGGGAAACACCTATCAGACATGCAACGGTACGACCCAGAAACCAATACGTGGACCAGACTAAGTCCGATGAAGTCCGCTAGATGTCGCTTCTGTGCTGAAACTGTAAATGGATTCTTGTATGCTATAGGTAAAGTATAAATACAATACACTGATGATAAAAATAAAGTTACCATGGTGAACAAGTTTGTCATAAATGGACATCATTGATGTAAAAAAAATTACGCAAGGACGCAGCGCTTTAAGAAAAGGCCTTTGGAATGCATTGGAATTTTATTCAATGATCCATTTTAAGGTTTAGTAGCAAATCTTGTTCAGGGACTAATAAAACTATGTTCGACGATTGTAGGATTTATTGCCTCCCGAACCTTCATATCATAGTATCAAAGTACATCAAATCTGTAGGTTCTCCTGAAAAAATTAGATGAAAGTCCTGTCATAATCTCCTATTGTTCAATTTTCATTAAACAGGAAATCGGGTGTTTTTGTCTCAATGTTTTTTAAGTGCTTTTGAACATCAATTAAATTTTAATAAATCTTTTAGCCGCCTTCCTTACCGACCTAGGAGAACACAGGGCCAGTGTTTGCTTGACATAGCATATATTGTACGCCAGCCTTATTAAAAACTGTTCTAATTTTAAATCTTGATTTAATTTCCTCATTTTGCTTATCTTCCCCAATCATACATTACGAGAGATAATTAAAATTGACCTGAACAGGGAGGGACATGTCAAACATTTTAAACTTAACGTCATACATCTAAATTATGTGATATCCTCAAGACGAAAGAACTAACTTGAATTTAATTTGGTCAGATTGAAAATTGCTATACAAGTAAATACAATGTAGTTAAGTCTTATTTCCTCTACCTTAATTATCATTTTGTGTTATTAGTTTTACTATATTATTTATTCATGAGGTTGAAGACTAATATCTGTTTATAGAATATACTATTTGCCCCAATGCAATAAGGATTATCCGTGGAAAAAGTACATAGAATATTTAAAAATATGATTAGCCCATTCTTATCTCATCTTAACGATTACTTTAATGAAATATATTTAAAATCCTCAAATATATATATAATTGCGCAATCAGCAACGCCGATTCAAAAGTTTGAAAAAACGTTTTCAGGTTGTTATGGGGAACTAGAATCAGTGGCCAATCCAGGGGGGCGTTGACAATTTGTGAATCCGAAAAATATATATGTATAATTAATTTGAAAGTCTTCTTCTTTCCTTATTTTCTGTCTCCCGATAAACGACATTTTTAGCATCTTCTTAAAGGGCCACAGAGTATGTTGTTGAAGTCAAATTTTATTAGTGGTGTTACTTTATCGAGAAGTAGTGGTGGTTTCTAAAAATCAATATTTTAGCACTTAATATAGTTCCGTAAAATGACGATAAACAGATTTAAGTCGCGATTTGTGATTTTAAAAAAAGGACAATATATGACTTAAACGAAATTTTGGAAAATTATTTACACCAGACACAAAGACAAATATTGATTGGTAATGTTTAGTAGGTCATTTAACTAGTATACATGTAATTGGACGCCGAATTTAAACTTCCTAACATTTACAAGGCTGTTAATCTATTGAAAACAAGAAAATATCATGATTTCGACATCTTAGAGATAAAGGTGCAAGTTAAGAGGCGCGATTCAAACGTAACTCAGGTCATATGGTATTTTAACTTTTATTTAAGCCACATACAAAATCTTAAAACATACTCTGTACCACTGTAATCAGGTCTAACTTTATATTCAAGGACTTTGAATTTTTACAACCTTAATTTCCCATCTATCATGTATAGCAAGTCTAACACGAATACCACTATACTATTTTTATCATCACCAACCGCTTGTATAACGCCATGAAAAGAGAATGTCGTTCATGGGCAGGTAAGCGAGTGGGTTGTAGCCTTAGATCAAAAGGGTTTTGGGTTCGAATTTCAACAATGGTTTACAAACGATGTCTTCTTCAAAGAACTGCATGCAGTAAAGAGTTTTAACAATTTAATTCAGTGTAGTAGGTTTCAGTGCAATACAGAGAAAAGGTTGTTTTGCAGGCTTTCTCTCGTGGCATTACTTCTAGAAATGAAAGATTCCCGTCAAATCACACGACCCATCAAGTACATGTAGTCTGCCTCACACACCGACACGAGCCCCGGGGGGACCAAACATACGTAAACAGGCATAACTTAACAACTGTTTCTTCGACATTCAACTCATCGAAACATGAGCTTGTTAAACTCTGAATCACACCTTGCTGTTCGGAGATTTTTTATTTGGCATTCCGTATGGAGAAATTCCTTTAACACTTTAATTTCCTCGGAGAGTGGATGCTGTGTCGGAATTTCCTCAAGCAGAAGCTATCCCATAATGCTTCATTTCTCGATTTGGTGAGTTTTCTCGTCGACGTTAATCCGATTGCGTTTTTCTACATCGTTTATCACAGAAGGACTCGGTTCTCAAAGAAGGTCTAATGAAAAGCAAAGAAGTTTTTTTCAGCCACTTTTAAGCCTATTTTGTTGCTGTGGAAAATTTAAGATTAGCTTCTGATGAAAGGTCGTTGATTTGATTTGATTTGATCTTGTTGAAATATTGGGCGGAGTACCCGGATGTAATCTCGTTATCGTGTATGACGTCATTGACACCTCATTTCCGGTTATTAGAATGCTTACAGAAACTTAAAATAACGCTTAAACTTACTACCAAGGCATTGATCCTAAACATAGAGCTCGTAATTAAAGTTTATCAATAATTACTCTGATTGGACTGATTTTATTATAATTTTCTTCATTTTCATTCTTGCTTCAATTCTTGATATAAATAATATAATATAATATAATATAATATAATATAATATAATATAATATAATATAATATAATATAATATAATATATTAAATATAAAATGTTTGTTCAGAGACGTCAAGCTTAATTTTATCTAACTTTAGGCGGAGAAACGAAGAAGGGTCGTATAACTGATTCAGTGGAGCGCTATGACCCGGAGACGGACACGTGGAGTGACGTCAGCAAGCTTCCCCACCCTCGAGCTGACCACGCCTCTTGTACACTGAGGGGGAAGCTGTTCGTCTCCGGGGGGACCGGCTCTCTCAAGCAACAGAGTTCCAATGTCTTCTGGTGAGTACCAGCCATTCCCAAAAAGTTCACAAATTTATATAAAATATCAGCATTTTTCTGCATTGTCCTTTTAATTTTTCTGCACACTTTTTATGTGTTAACCTATACTGTTCTTGTACACCTGAATAATCGCAATGTGATATGGATTCCGTCACCTTCTCTTCGTCATGGATTTCTTTATCCGTTGGGGCATCATTAACATCGTACCGTTAGCACTTCACCATTAGAGTTGATTCACAATGATGATGACAAGCTCTTTATCATACTGATGCTCACAGTCTCATACATATACTACTATTGATAATATATATATACTATAGTGTGTAGGAAACTGAATCACATTACTAGTATTTGTTGAGTTCTCTAAAGCAATGCTATATATTTTCGAATCGGTGGATTGAGAAATTTCTTGTCAAAAACATTTAACAACATATGTGAGAACGTGGAAGCTTTCACATAAGGAAAATATTAGTCAATATTTCTGTGCAAACCAGTGTTAGACAAGGCTGTTTACTTAATCCACTTTCATTCTCTTATTTAATCGGTGAATTATAACGCAAATTTAAATATTTACAAAAGTGTTTTCAAGCTGCATACTTGATTTTCCATATTTTCCTTATACTGTTTGCAGGTCACGTTGCTCACATTAATATTCTTGGTCTCCAGAAACAAGTTATTGAACTAGAAAGTAATTGTGAAACAAAAAAGTAAAAACCTTCAAGAAAAGGGATAGATCACAGTTGTCCCGAAATAAAAATTGCACTATAAAGGTAACTTGTTTGAATCAACAAGTTTATCGTTTTTAGCTATATATTTTAATGTATGGATTAAAATCTGACAATTAATCATAACTGGTGGATAGTAATAGTTTGTAAATGTTTTGTTAAATATGTCTATGTATATATCTTCAAAGTAAATGAATTCAAACACTTGTTTGAAACCCAACATTCTGCTCATACAAATTGTGATCAAATCTTCTTTGAATAATAGCTTCTTGAAATATGTAAGCCAAATCGTTTGTCCATTTTTGCCATGTAGATTCATCACGTTAGTACCTTTTTTGGGCACGCTTCCAAGTCTCAGCTAGTGTTTTGTTAGTTTAAATTGTGGGTTTATAACAAGCGAAAACCTCAATCATTCCATATTTGTACATCATGATTGCATTTGGTGGTTTGCTTTACCCCAAGAAGATTTTACAATTTTACAATGCAATAAATGAACTCTCTATATTTTCTCAAAATATTAATATACATAAACTTCAGTAGAATCGGGCTAAGTTTTATATAATATATTCTAAAGTAACTGGCTAGAATCAAGTCTCTAAATACTTTTACACATAAAACCTAAAATATGAGTGAGTGAGTTGTTGTTTAACGCCGCTTGGGCAATATTTCAGCCATTGGCGGCGTAATACTTAAAATACTTTTTGTGCTTGGATAGACGCATGGGTTGACCATGAAAGGTGATCTTTTACGTTAAGAATTATCTATTATGTGCTATAAGAAAGTAAAAAGGTTTAAGCATGTTTCCGATATTCACCACTTGATGTATCGATTGAAAGGGAAGGCTTCTTGTCATGAAAAGAGGACATACTATGTAAATCATGCAATAACAACATTTTTGAAGTTGAATGCCACACTTTTCACGTTTGTCTATTATATCCTGATCCAAAAAAAAACTATAAAGAAAGTTACCATGTTTATCCTTCTTAAGGTTGATTTTAACTGTTCTTAAACTGTAAAAGGCTGTTGTAACCAAGGAGCTTGCAGTATTAATGTACATTAAATTAAAAATATTATTTTATTTTTTACTTGTTTTATTGCTCAGTCTCGTTAATGATTTGGTATCGAACTCGCTTTCGCTCGTTTTATACTTAATCGTTATCTCGTTCAATAAAAATAGTATTAAATGGAAGATCGTTTAGTATCCTCAATATATTTGTTAAAATCTGAAAAGATCAGAGACAGCGAAGCACATTACATCATTTTTGTTCAGAATCACACCATACATAATAAAAACTTTATGTTTATTGAATTTCATCATTTTGTATTTTTCTACCATGTTGCCTGTGGCCTGTATCATAACGATTGAACAACGTGTTTGATAGTGTGAAAAGATGTTGCTGTTTCTCTCACCTGTTGTTTCAAGATCATCAACGCCTTTCCACTGACGTTAAGGTGTACGTCGATCATTCCAAAACACACTTTAAAATATGTCTTTCTAGACGTGTGAAACATGTATGTATGTATTTATAAATAACATACGTTAGCTCATTAACATTGTTGACGGTTGGTGAGAATTGTCATCACTGTTCATGATGTTTCATTTAAATATAGTCCGTATTAGTTCATATGCATCATGGCTTAAAATGTTTTCTTGACAAAGTTTATTTACAATACCTTGAATTTCTTCTCTATGAAAACGACAATATCCTTCTGCTCTTTTGACTAACTCGATTAATCAGGGAATGTTTATTCTCTTGAAATAATTAAAGCAAACTGATAGAGTGTTTCAATTGACTGTTGGTATGGAATTTGTGGTATTACATATCATCATGGAGAAACCAAGAATCTTACCAGAGATTGTGAACCCTCAGATGAGGGACAACCCGATGACACATCTGGTCCACGCATTTCCCGTCTCTTAAGGTTTACAATCTCTGCTAAGTCCGGGCCGTCAAAGAGGTGAGCTGAGGTGATATGGGGTTTAACGCCGCTTTCTAAGAGTATTTCACTTATATCATGGAAGCTAGTAAAACTGCATGTAGAAAGCCCGCAACATCATTGTGGCTATGTATTGCGGTTAAACCTTCTTACATCGGCTGGAATTAGCGAATTATTGGTGGTTCGTCGCTGAAATTCAAAGTAGCATTGCACCCAAACCTTACTGCGATTTTGAGCAGTTCTCTACTGCAGACAAAGTTGCCGAGCCCCTGGCGGAAATTGGAACCACGGACCTCTTGATCCGAAGACGAACGCGCTAACCATTGCGCTATCCCGCCCCCAACCGTAAAAGATTAGATATCCTTAAAAACAATATATTACTTCGATACTAACACGCCATAGATACCCAACACTGTAAGATTGTAACCAAAAGTCTTTAAACTGTTGCGTAAAAAGTAATGTATGTCTTATAAGCGTTATGTTGAGGCATAAAAAAATGTGATCATAGATAGAATTGTGCCGGTTTGTGTAACGGCTCCGTAGTAGTATGATAGAGCGTTCAGAATATGTAGCAATTGTTTTCTGAATCGAGTCCCGCCATGTCAGCTCTGAAAACTCGATTATGGTTGTTTGAGAGATGTTGTCTTAATTACTAGTTGGCCCGTCAAATAATTGTTATCGTAAATATCTCATTCCAAAAAAAGAACATCTCACATACAATGGCATCAGGTACTTACAAGTAACATCCTTTTAAATCACATCCCCGGAAACAGAAATGTAAGCAACTGGTGTGTTCTTGAAAAGGCTATTTGAAATGAGGCAGTATACTAGAGGTGGGATTGATAATCAGATTCAAGTGTTGAGCACAGTGTTGTGGCTGTAAGAATGCTGACCTCTCACGCCTATGACCCGTTCGAATTCTCGTGAAAGAACACATATTCGTGACCAAGACCTTGTACCGTGTTTTGTCCTTTGGCAAGACACTTCATCCGCGTTGCACTAAGAGTATCCAACTCTGCAAACTGTTACCTGGATGGGAAAAGCGCATTACAGGCAGTATCGAAATACTATTTCTTCTGGGTAATAATAGAATTTAGAGAGTTGAAGTTAACGCTATTTAAATATAGTATTATCATTGATACTCTTTATTATTTAATCTGTTTACTGTCTAAGCTAAGCTACGATACTTCCAAAACAATGAAAACATGCAGACCAATTTGTTTTTAGAGTCACTTGAAGAGGAACGAACTTTTTGGAAGCAGCTGTATATTTCGCCAATGTGAATACAATCGCTCTGCGCATGACTAGACTGCGACGTCAGCGACGGAGGTGAAAAGTGATTAATGATAAATGAAAACAAGACAATTACACAACGTGAATAATTCCCACTTTGCTACCACAAGATGATCTAATCCCAAAGCGCTAGTTTCTCTTTGCTAATCCCAGGCCGTTTAAAACAAGACGTGTTGTTTCACTAGTTTGCGTCAAGCTGTTTAGCATTACTTTCGAACCTGTCATGGGAGCAACAAAACTCGCTGTTTGTTCCAAATAAATAAACAAACATCAAGACTCACTTTTTGGAGTGCTTTGTTTATTCCGATCCTTTTCCGTATTTTCTGCAGTGACAATTATTACAACAAGGGAGATAACCGCTTGGTGCTTGTTGTTGATGACGTCAAACCAGAAGTAACCTTAAAGGGTCAAAGGCTAAAGCGATGCCTGTTTTATCTAATCCAGCTTTGAGGCTTTCCAAAATATGGGAGTGTTAGGAAAAGGATCGAGCAAGGGTTGCAAGGTGTAAACACGGAATGGCCACTGTATCAATGTTTAATGACGTCATTTTTTGAAACAATACAAACATGCCCCGTCTGAGCTGTCTATCGTTAGTCAACCTGAAGGTCGCTGCTGTTTCACTGAAATGCTAAATTGCTAAATGAAGGTGTTGTTGAGCCTGCCAAGGACAATAACCCGGCATGTTTCCAAGTCTTCGCCCATTTGTTACCACCTCGATAGCATTGCGTTGAAATTTCGAAACATTGCTCCAAAAGTGTCATCTACCTACCAAAAGGGTAGATGAATAAATCCGATTGCAGTTTTTCAACCACGAATAGAATTAATGGGGTTTGTATTTACAGTTATTTCTGTTAGCGAATCTTACTTTATAAATACATAAAATCTGAAAGCTCAGAATATGAAAGGATGCATGAAAACGGCAACATCATGAAAAAAGGAAAAATACCGGGTATTTCATCCCAAAGGCTTAGTGTCTTACTTCCATTTTCCTATGGTGAACGTCCCCTTTGGAATTTCTCTGCATACCAATCTGTTGGTCCCTATGGTTTATCTTTTCAAAGGGATATACAAAGGGTAGTTTTCGATATATTGATCACCGATCTCTTCAACAAAATTCCGAAATCAGCTAAAGTCAACAGAAAGGTATGTCTATTTTGTGATCGTCATCAGTGGAACATATAGAAATGATGATATTCATATTCCGCTGAATTCAACAGCACAAAGGGGATGCTAAAAGCGCCACATACTTTATAATATGCAGTAATGATTAAAACGGTGATTATTATAGAAGTAGAAAGTCTAGGACCAATTAATCTCATTTCTTGAATCATGCATAATGACAAATATTGTCATCGTGAAAATATGACTCATTAATCGTTAATTAGTTTCCACAATTACTGTACCAAGCAAAAAGCGTGCATTTCAAGGAAGAAATCAGTGTTGTGGCATGCTTAAGCGTTGGGAGAACACAATGGAGTGAGAGTGAGAAACAGACTCGGCTCAGACCTGTGACTCTTACTCGTGACTCACTGGGTAGAGACAGAAGTCGTCTCCCCAAGACAGGAGTCATTTGTCCACACTCAGGCTCCTCCACGTCGGAATGGAGCCTGTCAACAAGCGTCAATTAAAACACATAATCAGCTCAATGAACAGATGTATTTTACATGGAGACTCTCTACCGAGAACAATCTCACACGAGACTTATGTCTCTAGTTTCGTCTCTCGTGTTTCTTGTCCCTCGTCTCTTGTTTCGACTTCATCAGTTGGCGTATCATCTGAACTACTCTGTGTGTTAATAGTTAAGCCAAAATGTAGCCTTTGAAATATTTTGATAATTCAGTGTTCCTTCATCCACAAAGCGTTTCTCTTCATTTCAAATCGCGTATGCAGTAAAATCTAGACTGAATGAGGACCTAGACTGTATTAGAGGCTCCAATTCAATACACAGTCATGAAGAAGGACTAGTTCATTGTTCCGCACCACATTACAGACACAAGCATATGTTATTAAACAATAATGTCTAAACCGCGATATGAATAGGTATTCTTTAAATGAAGTCACTTCAAAGCGTCCCTAGTCTTTTTTTCTTGATTTTTGTCCCGTCTTCATCGTCTTGGATATTATTCAAACTTACCTGTATGTAGTGATAGTAGGCATTGTCTTTTGTTTATGAAAGATTTAGTAGGAGTGTCGCAATGTGTGCTTAGAATTGTAAGAAAATAATAACTCCAGTGTATTCTAAAGTAAATATGCATACATGTGTAAATTTACACTCGAGTAAACGTGTTTATCTAATTCTGCATTCCGAAGACTATTTCAATAATAGATGTTTTTTAATTATCATTATTGGCTAAATTTCACTTTAACAATCAGAACTTCCTTAAATACTTAACATACTATGTATACAGGCAGAATGAACCATGATTATTTAAAAGCAGGATACATTATAATTAGATGCGACAAACAAATGTGGTCAAAAAGAAATCCACTTTGAATAACAAGGAAGGATAAATCAATGTTATTGATATACAACTGCATCATTATATCGGCTTAACAATTTGTATATACTTAGAACGGCCATATGAATAAGCTTTCAAAGTAATCAATAATAAAGTCATGGATAAAGTAAAAAAATCATATCTTTTTAAGACGTTTTAATAAGATGAAACGAAAGCTGGATAATTTACTAATCCCATTATTCACTGAATAAAATATGCTTAAATCAAAAGATGATATTTTGCGTTGATCTCGACACTGAAGAAGACACGCCGTCTCGGGGATGATGTATGGTCGAGAATGCGTTGGGTCTCAAGGAATGGGTGTGTCATCTTTGAACAGACAAAGGTTGCCCTTTTCGACGTACAACTTTTCCTTCCAACTGTGATAATTAATTTCATCAAAGGACACTGTTTCAAAATGGCGTATCAAGGGGCTCCAATCTTGATCTCGTCCATCGACAAGAGATTACGAGATTTCGAGGTTGCTTCTTTCGGACAGCCTGATGAACGATTGGCGCATATCAGAATGGACACGCTTTTTTAAATCAATGAATTTCTTCCATGTGTAAAAGTGTTCCTGTAGTGATGGCGTTGTTCATTTAACTTTCTACCCAGGGACAGCGTTCTTTTACAATATTTTAAAGCTGCTCTCGTTTGATCTTTGTACTCAGACAGCCGAAGACCTAAAATACAAATGCCTTTCAAATTTGATGAAAGCGCACATAAAAGGTTATTGTTTAATGCAAGCTTTCTATTTTATTACTTAAACAATAATTGTTGAGCTTTTCGTAACCAATATCGTAGAGATGTTTAAATGATGTCATGTACTGTTCAAGAACGAGAAAGTTGTCCTTATAACAAAAAAAGTATTCAAAAAGTTATAAAAGTTTTCTTCTAATGGATCGGTTGAAACGTAAACAGATAATTCGTAAGACACTAAATTTCATTATTTTGTTTTATTTCAATCCCAACACTTACAACGACATGTTTTTGTTTTGACACGGGTTATGTTTTCCGCATGGATTATGTATGAAACGCCAGCCTACATTATGCATATGTTGATTTTTTTTTTCAACCTATATTCCATATTTTTACTTACATACATAGATAAGGTTTGTTTCAAATAAGTGAGATCATTAATTTATCAAGAAAAATTTAACCTCAGAGAGAAAAAAGAGCAAAATGTCGGTAAAGTAAAAATCTAGACTTGAGGTTTCAAGATATTTAAGGCTTGGAAGAAGTTTATTTTAAGATTTTAATATAAATGGACAAGCAATGGCGTATGTACCAGTTTACTTCTAGACCAGTGGCCATTAATCTATTTCATAAATCATTTTTGAAAGCAAATCGCATAATTTCAATTCATTAAACTTGAACATAACGATTCTTTCTTCAGTACATTAACTTTAAAATGTGATTAACTGAAAAATCAGAAAGCAAAGTGACTACCGGCTCACGAACAAGGGGGACACTGCTTTTCACTCATCGTATAAAAGAACCCATTTAAAGGCGAAATATTATGTTTTTTACGCCCAGATGTTTGGAAGTTTTTTGGCGTGAGGTATTGCCCATGTGCGAGAGAGGACGGCGTATTCGGACCTCGTCTCTGACTCACTCGCTTTTCATTTCTGTAGCTGTGTGGGGCCTCGTCCACAGTCATTAATGTTTTCTCGTTTGTTCAAATTATGAGACAAACATTGGGAGAAAATGAGAAACTTCAACAAAAGTCTCTATTCTTCTCCTGCCTGATGACAAAGTTTATGGCTACTCGTTTTTATAACGAATTGAAGAGTCACGCAATTACAAAGAATAACGAAGATTTGATAGCCTCTTTGAGAATAAATACTTTTTATTTATCTGTCAGTGGTTACGCTTTTTGCTCGTTTAAAAAGCAAATACGTTTTTGGACGATGTTCATTCCTTGTATAAAGTGTTAATTTCTTGTTTGTTTCTTTGTTGTGGTAGTTTCAGGTATGACAAATGTTTGTGTTATTCGATCAACGACAAACCGTCAAGTCAACCGAAAGGCTCGATGTCCTATATGCCTATATGATTCAACGTTCTACCATCTCAATGATTTATGTTGTTCTCCAGGGCCCGGATTTTCGAAGCTCTCTTAGTGCTAAGCTAGTCGTAAGTACATTAATACATTAACATTAGCTTAAGACAATCTTAGCACTAAGAGAGCTTCGAAAATATGGGTCCAGCTCTCTACGCCAGACAAGAATATATGTTAACCATTGACGATTTATTTCACCCCGTTACACTATAAACATAAAATTGATGAATGTTTTCTATTCTTATAGTACCTGATACATAAAAAATGAATGATTTAACATGTAATGATGTAAGAAAAATCTGATTTTCACATCATCTGTTCTTCTGTTCTAAATATGCACGTAATGTTTTTAATATATCATAGATTAACAGAATGTCGCTTTAACTAAGCTTTGTGCGTTTGTGAAAATACGTAACAACTCATTATCGAATCGCGTGCAATGAAGACGTTATTCAAATGATGAATATTTTCCCTGTCGTTTTACGATTTTAAACTGTTCAAAGTGCGAATCGTTACATCAGCTAGCGCGCCTTTGATAGTTTAAAAAAATGATTTAAAACTTTGAGAGGCTCTGGTGTTCTGCATAAATCGACTGCCTTGGTGACTGTCGAGCTATTTCACGACCAGCGATGATTCATAAAACTATTTGCATATTTATGCATGGAATTACCATCAAATTTCAAACATTAATATTTGAAACAATAAGGGTTCTAAAACGGCAATAAATCAGGAAGCAATTGTCCGGCCTGTTCTCAGAAACACACCGATGGACCTTCGTAACTCCTACTATTATTCCGATCCGTTTCCGTATCTGCAAATACAAAGCTTTTTCGTGCCCTCGCCTTCTAACAATATCCGAATTATAGCTCTGTTTTTCTGCCCGAGTGATCGGTTCAATCATGTGTGTCGTGCCTCCGTCAAAACTTCACTGGCTATTAGGGGCAATGGTGACTCACGGCAATCTTGTTTCGTTTTTGGGACAAAAGGAATTTTTGTTGTAACCCAAATTATTAATGGTTGATAACAAGTATTTACCAGTCGTTATAATCTTTCGTTTGTTCAAGTTGTTTTTTGTTTTTGTTAAAGTTTTTTAATTTAATTTGATTTTAATATTTATTTTTTAAACCCTGTTCTAATATAGAATCACATTTCCTTTAGAGTGGCAAAACTTGAATTATGAGAATGATGCTGAAAATTTCGACAACGTCGAAATATTACTTTGGTTTAAACCTATTTTATTGACAAGAAGGTCAACTGGATCATGCACGCGTGAGAACACTAGACCTTCATCTCTTTACACAAATGGTTAAAATAAATTTTAATATGTTGTAAAGATTATTAAATATTAATCACTTAAAACAATTTTTATAATTATGATATCTTCTTGACATCTACAGTGTCGTCTTGTGAAAATTAAAAAAACAAAGTCTGTTATTATTTACTTTTAATTGAATATGGCAAATTTTTGTTTATTATATGATGAATATTTATTCTAAAGTCAGTTCACTGAGTTAAGACGAAATTCACGTGCTTTACTCACACACAAACATACCATTGCTAGAGATAAATAATTTTAAAAAAGATAAATTTAAGATTCCTTTTTTACAATTATTTTAATGAGCCTTACCGCAAAAATTGTTTTAAATTCTTCGAATGACGGCTCTAGAAAATGGACGAGACGGGCTTTTAAGTAATCTATCCGCGTCTACTCTCCTTTTTTGATATTGTCTCGTTTTAATGAACGTTTATGAACTGAAGTCAAAACTTGTAAAAGTGAAAATATTTCGTATTACTGTCTATGATGAAAGAGGAAGGGCTTTCTGCAAATAAAAATTTTGAATAATTGATTTATTTATATATTTCTATGTCATTTATTTATAAAGGAAACTATTTTGAAGACTGGTATCTTTAACTTTTTTTTGGTCAGTGATAACGGTGTATCTGGAAACTGTCTCCATAGAGAAAAACAAGCAGAGGGTCCCGACTGGCTAAAGCAGGGGTCGGGGCAAAGCGTTTTTTTCATGCGGACTTTCCATGAAGAATAGCGAGGAAAATGCTCTCCCAAGTTGAAAACCTGATTTAATTACTAATTTCTGCTTTTAATCGGCAATCCCGGCCCCTGACGAACCTCTACCAAAGCATGACTCAGCATCTTTCTGTGAGTTGGGGGTAAAGGAGGGAGTTGTGAAAAGGGGGGGGGGGGAGGGGGGAGGAAGGTCACTGTGTCATCGGTTGTGACAATGGGGGACTATTTAAGTGTCGCCTCTCTGACTCATGACGCAGATAGCATAGCAACTCTTAAACTAAAGCCTCTTGTTTAGAACCCGGGGTCTTTAAAGATCTTAGCTATTCATATCTATTTTATGATCAGCATCTTGCTAATTGTAAATTTGAAATTACTAAATAAATGTTATATCATGTCAATACCCCATGGCCACCTGGTGATGACGAAAGCATATACCCCAAAACGTTTTGCGTTTCTTATGTTTGTCACTTCTAATGCCATTCAAATGATTGCTATTTATTTAGATCATTGTCATTTTCCTGATTCATGGTTCAAATGTCATAATCTGAAATATGTATTTTTATCCCGGGGTAATACTATGTTAACAAATAGCAAATCACATTTCAGCAAGTCTACATTAATTTAAGATTAAATTATCTCAAAGATGCTTTTAAAAAAGGGATTTATATTTCTTGATTGTTATTTTTCAAACTTCCATTTCAGAGACTAATGGTACTCTTGGTAAAATTCGATCCGGCACTGGTTATGAAATATCGTCATAATCTTTATCTTTACTTTTTCTTTATCGGTTTAGCCCTACGTCGTTATCTTTATCGCTTTATCCGGTAGGGTTATGTTGA